>CM062812.1:715011688-716211688 GCA_031772625.1 Pinus tabuliformis | reverse complement strand
AATTTCCTTCTTTGTTGGGTTCTAGTGGCATGACATTAGACATCCCTTAGGCAAATCCTAGTCCCTTCAATGGAACCATTTGTTGGCTATGTGGGGCCTGACCCAGGTTCAACAATGAGTTTAGCCAAGCAAATCCTGGTACTACTAGCCCTTTTGGAAATAGTCCACACAGTGCGAACTGAGGTCTCACCCGAAGTAGTATGGGAGGGTGCTAGAATCAGGTTTCTACACCCTAGGGATGTCTTGATGAGGGATTTGGGGGTTCACAATCGAATCTGCATGCTGTGCTACTCCGCATAGCTTTCTATTCTTCGCAACCCGCACACGCCTTTGTGAATACCGTACTATTCCGATCCTTACTGTGATATTATATTAGTGCTTATCTTAGTTTGTACGGGCCCAATATTCCTATTGCTTGTTCAACTTTTCGGACTAGCACATGTACTTGAAAACAATATAAATGCATAAAGATAACCAGAACATAGAAATAAAAATCTACAAATAGACGCACAATATTTTGAATCAATCTTGTCTTTATTAATACTCAAGTTCAGTTATAGACCCGACTCTGACCTGTGCACTCAGCTGTAGGGGTCCACGCACTCAACTGCGGACTCTACTAGGCCTCTGCGCACTCAGCTGCAGAGCCTCTACCTATCACTACAACCCAATACACTTCAAATTCACTTCTATCTTCTAACCATGCGTTCGCATCTATCTGTTACTTGTCAAAACTAAGACTGACTCTACACTTAGAGCCTCGCTCTATTTATACAATCCCATGGTCCACGGACAATGGGTAGTCTAACACACTTTACATTAAATTACATTATCTCAGGGCAGATAACCCTAGACTCTCATGCTCCGCGCTCACATTTCGGGGGATTCACTGCCCAACTCTACCTATGGTTTTGTGCATGTTTTTCGCACATGGTCTTGGATGTGATGGTTTTCGGTCCATGGTTTTGGATGCGATGGTTTTCAGTCCATGGTATTGGATGCTTCGGCATGTATAAATATGTATTGTAACATTGAAAGGATAATAATGAAAAATCAAGTTGGTAGTCTTGGTTTTGGGATCCAGGAGAAAATCTTTGTGTATATGTGTTTTATGTGTTATGCTCTCGCATTGTTTATTTTCTGTGTTTTAGAATTCGTATGTAGGTAATTTTTGTATGGGGTTAAAACCTACAATTAATATCAAAGTTGTTTTGGCTTCAAGAGGATGCCTTTGTTGCTAAGGGGTTTCGCTTGGGCCTGTGGTATACCCTGTTCAGTGGGAGATCTATTCTGGTGGTGAAAGAAGATGGCGAGTAGTGGAAAGATAGAGATCGAGAAATTTAATGGTCAGAGTTTTTGAGTTGTGGAAACTCAAGATGGAGGATCTGTTGGTGGATAAAGATCAGTGGATCACGGTAGATTCAGGTACTAAACCAACAAGAGTGTCCGATGAACAATGGAAGAAGTTAGATCAGAAGGCAAAAAGCACAATATAATTGTGTGTCTCAGATTTAGTATTGCTGAATGTATCAGGAGAAGCTACAACAAAGGATTTGTGGGATAAGTTAGGGACTTTGTACCAATCTAAGTCTCTGGTGAATAAATCGTTTCTATGGAAAAAGCTATATAACCTGAGGATAAAAGATGGAGACTCAGTGATAGAGCATCTGAACGCATTTAATATTGTGGTAAGTTAGTTATTATCTGTTGATATTAAAATTTCAGATGAAGATAACTGCATAAGTTTGTTGTGTTCTTGTCACACGGAATCACTCAAGGGTGCGGACACAGCTGACCTTCCTAGAAGTCTAAGACATTCTAATGACAAACAAAACAAAATGGAGCTATCCTTCTCTAAACATACATTATGATATGAGAAATAAAGTGTTTCATTATTACCTTTGTCCAAACGCTGTTGTAGAAGTCCAAGCTTTGTTGATCTGGATGAGCTCCTCCTTTTCTCCAAAACCTGCAATCGCCAACAGTCAAACAATTAAATAGCACCTGATTATAACATAAAACAAAGCATATTCAACACATAGACCAAAGAGTACATGAAATAACCCATTAACAACAAGCTATTGAGAAGAATGGACCAATTTGCATTAAAGGTAATCAAAAGGAACCATTACAACCTGAGCCTTGGTGTTGTGCAAGCTCCTTCCAGGGTCCACAAGAGTCTTCCTCTACTTTGACAAAGCTCACCCACTTCCAAATAGAACAAGTAAAGATGACAATCTCTCCTCACAAGCTTCTAAATGGGAGTCCTAATTCCTGCAGCATTTACCCTTAGAAATCTATAGCTTTCAACCTCCCTCCTTCTGGCCCAATGCCTGTATTTATAGTTCTTCAAGAGGAAGTTAATCAGGTCCACCATCAATGGGATAGTCCCCTCTTTGGATGGGATCACTCCCTTATTGATGGGATAAGTTCCTCTTTGGTAGGAGTGCATGAACCATCTGGAGGCACTCAATACACGTCAAACAACCTTCTAGAATGCTCTAGAAATGACCACAAGTAAGTTTTTGAAGATAAAACTTGCGCATTTTAACCTTTTCAGAGGGACGCACCTGCCCCTTTAGATACAGAGCGTCCTTGGACGCAGACCTTATGAACAATAGGTGCGTACCTGCAGGCAAGGTTTGAGAGAACCTGTGTACCCAGAGATAAACATATTTATAAAGACTTTCTCTCTTTCTCGGAGTTTGACATGGATAGCAGAGGCATAAGACTTGCTTAAGAGGGTAGTATGACTGTTGATAGAGCCATACCAACTGTAAATAGCCATGGTGACATTTTTTAGTGTAACAGATTGCCCCCTAAAGTGCGAAGCCTGGAATAGATTATGGTTTTGTATTATCTAGGAAGGGTGAAGCGCTTTATCATTTCAAGGATTATCTCGGGAGAGCCTGGTCAGAACCTGCAATTTTCAACACAAAATACATGTATAAGATTATATCATCACTGAGGTAGGCATTCCCATACTCAGATTAAAACTTTAACTAACAGACTAACTACTCTGATACAGGAATGATCTTGCAGTACATCATAATCATAGACTTTTGTAGACACAGTATGGGCGCAGCCATCTGTTTATGATTAGTCTACTTAGATAATGAATACAAAACTCCTCGCAGCCTGGATGGTGGAAACTAGATCCAGGGTCTTCATTTCTACTTCTCGAATTGGTACGATTCTAACCATGCGCATAAATGAGTTGATGTCGAACATGATAGAAACCACTTGATTACCAGTCGATGATGTAAACTGTTAACAAGCGTGAGAGAGACCACCAGTAATGTCAATGGTTCTCAAAGTACCCAGTACAATCCATGAGATGTGAATGAATGGGTTGATGTCGAACATTTCATGGAATCCTTTGATCGAAAGTCAATGATGTAAACTGACGTCAAAGGCAAGAAACCTGCCATTGATGCATGCAGACTTCAAGGTACTGACGATTTCTAAGTCATCTCTCTAGATAATGTGTTGATGTCGATAGAAAGCGACCCGTTGCAGGCAAGCCCACAACACGAAATCATTGTTCAAGTTGAAGAAATGTTGCTGTAAGGACTGACTCAGGGATGGTCAAATGGATGACAAGTATTTTGCAGATGAAAGTTTTGTTTGCAGACCTCTTGAACACATAACGACACGACAGATGGCTTGGTGCTGAATAACTCAAAGTTAATCCCCGGAACCCGACTGAAGACTTACAAAGTGGTTTGATCAACTGTGAGGTAAAGGATTTCCCAACCCAGGTGAATGAAAAGTGTCGTGTTCAAGAGTGGTAATAAAGTTTATTCTGAGACAAAAGGTAACAAATAGGCTCATTCTTCTCTCTTTTCCCCCACCATTTCTGGCAAGTACCTCTTTATTTTTAACAAGCTTGAGGAGGATAACATATGCTTGATTACAAGCTCATCCTTCGGATGAGTCCAACCTAGTTTTGATTCGAACCCTAGGAAGGAGTGGTTCGTTCCTGTTTGTAATTGAACAGGTCCTTTACTATGAAATGTTTAACGAGCCCAATATAGGAGAAACTCAGTGTTTTTCAATTTTAGAGAGTCTGAAAAACTTAAGAAGACTCCAAGTTGAACTTTTTCGTAAATTTGTGTCCCTCAAGCCCGAAAAAGTATAAAATAATACCTGGGGGAACCGCTTGATCTTGCGACCAAGGAGTACTTTCATGATTATTGTCTCTGACCTGAAAAGTAAAAAGCGATCAAGGACACGTCGTTTTATTTCCGTATCGAGTTTGAAACGACAAAAACCCGGCAATCTTTTCCTGTTTTTTCGGTCAGAAAAGAGCTATAAGGGGACCGTCTTTTAGTTCCGTTTTAACGAGTGTAAAAGAAACGCTCAGCAATCTTTTCATATTTTGAGAGTCTGAAAAGGGCTTAAAAGAGAACTCCAAGGTTTCACTTTTTCGTAAGTTTTAATGAGTTCGAAAAAATGATAAAAATGTACTCATATGGTTTTCACTTTTTCGTAAGTTTTAATGAGTTCGAAAAAATGATAAAAATGTACTCATATGGCTGATTTTCAATTTAATTTACGAGCAGGAAAAGACGAAAAGAACTCGGCATTTTCATTTGTTTTACGAGAATGAAAGATAGCAAAATAATCTCGTGATTTTCATGAGTTTAACGAGTCTTGAAAATAACTGAAATTGACTCGAGACAGGTTTCATTTTTACAAAAGCTTGAAACAGATAAAAACTATGCTTCAAAGTAGTTTCATTTTTTCACAAGCTTGAAACAGAGATAAAACTGTGCTTGATGCCCCTTAAAGCATAACTATTAGAGCGCATGCCCCCCCAGCCTCATTTCATTCAACCAGTTGGATGAAATGAAGGTTGAGTTACGAGATTACTTGAAAAACTCGACCTACAACTATAAGAAAATTACGCAAAACTAAAATAACTAACCTAAATACTTAACATTTATGAGATCTAGTCAATCTCTCGACTCAAAAAGAGGAGGATTTGTTTTATTTTTTAACGAGCTTGACACAGGAAAAGAACTATGCTCGGATTCGGTTTCATGTTTACGCAAGCTTGAAATGAAAAACTATGCTTGTTATAAGTTCGCATGCCCCCAGCATAACGACGCAAATCAAGGTACATGCCCCCCAAGCTTCATTGCATTCAATGAGGTGGATGGAATGAAGCTTTACTTTCAAGATCTTGGAAAGACTTGTGGGAGTTGTTTCTTTTCTTGTGTCAACCTCCTTAAAAATGAAACAACTCCCTTTTCAAGTTAAATATTGAAAGTAAACCTTCATTTCATCCAACCGGTTGAATGCAATGAAGCCTGGGGGGCATGTACCTCGCTTTGCATCATTATACTGGGGGCATGTGAACTTTTTGAGCATCGTTCCTTGTCTTGTGTCAAGCTCGTTAAAAAATGAAACAAGGGTAGGTTAAGTAGGTAGATTGTAGAGAGTAGTCATGAGCAGAGTTCCTTGTCTTGTGTCAAGCTCATTAAAAAATGAATCAAGGATTTTAGAGCATAGTTCCTTGTCTTGTGTCAAGCTCGTTAAAAAATGAATCAAGGTTTTTAGAGTAAAGTTTTTTTGTTAGGTAGATTGTAGAGAGTAGTTATGAGCATAGTTCCTTATCTTGTGTCAAGCTCCTTATCTTGGAGTCGCCAATTTGTCACACGGAATCAGTCAAGGGTGCGGACACAGCTGACCTTCCTAGAAGTCTAAGACATTCTAATGACAAACAAAACAAACTGGAGCTATCCTTCTCTAAACATACATTATGATATGAGAAATAAAGTGTTTCGTTCTTACCTTTGTCCAAACGCTGTTGTAGAAGTCCAAGCTTTTTTGATCTGGAGGAGCTCCTCCTTTTCTCCAAAACCTGCAATCGCCAACAGTCAAACAATTAAATAACACCTGATTATAACATAAAACAAAGCATATTCAACACATAGACCAAGGAGTACATGAAATAACCCATTAACAACAAGCTATTAAGAAGAATGGACCAATTTGCATTAAAGGTAATCAAAAGGAACCATTACAACCTGAGCCTTGGTGTTGTGCAAGCTCCTTCCAGGGTCCACAAGAGTCTTCCTCTACTTTGACAAAGCTCACCCACTTCCAAATAGAACAAGTAAAGATGACAATCTCTCCTCACAAGCTTCTAAATGGGAGTCCTAATTCCTGCAGCATTTACCCTTAGAAATCTATAGCTTTCAACCTCCCTCCTTCTGGCCCAATACCTGTATTTATAGTGCTTCAAGAGGAAGTTAATCAGGTCCACCATCAATGGGATAGTCCCCTCTTTGGATGGGATCACTCCCTTATTGATGGGATAAGTTCCTCTTTGGTAGGAGTGCATGAACCATCTGGAGGCGCTCAATACACGTCAAACAACCTTCTAGAATGCTCTAGAAATGACCACAAGTAAGTTTTTGAAGATAAAACTTGCGCATTTTAACCTTTTCAGAGGGACGCACCTGCCCCTTTAGATACAGAGCGTCCTTGGACGCAGACCTTATGAACAATAGGTACGTACCCGTAGGCAAGGTTTGAGAGAACCTGCGTACCCAGAGATAAACATATTTATAAAGACTTTCTCTCTTTCTCGGAGTTTGACATGGATAGCAGAGGCATAAGACTTTCTTAAGAGGGTAGTATGACTGTTGATAGATCCATAGCAACTGTAAATAGCCATGGTGACATTTTTTAGTGTAACAGTTCTCTACCAGATTCCTGGGATATTCTAGTTATTGCAATAGGTAGCAATGCAACTGCCTTGCAGTTCGATGACATAGTCTCATCCTTGTCGATGGAGGAGATGAGACGGAAAGATATGGAGAGTCAGAATGGTGATGCCTTGTCTATAGAGGACGGTCTTAGAATAGAAACAAAAATAAGTCATCAAGTGGGAGATCTAAATATAAAGGGAGATCTAAATCTCCAGGAAAACCTGTGAAGGTGGTGTGCTGGAAATGCAGAAAGGAAGGGCACTATGAAAGGGACTGTAAATCTAAAGCTCCTGACAAAGGAAAGGGATTTGATGATTCTCATTCTGCAGAGGTGAAAACTACTTGAGATGAAGGTGGGGATGTGTACTTGGCTTCTTCAAGTACACATGTAGATCATGAGGCATGGTTGATTGACTCAGGTGTATCCTTTCACTTCACTCCCCATAGAGAGTGGTTCTGCGAGTATGAGAAACATGATGGTGGTGATGTATTCTTAGGGGATGATAGGAAGGCTAGAATCATTGGTCGAGGAAAAGTAAAGTTAAAGTTGCAAGGTGGAAGGGTTAGAACACTTCCAGGTGTTCTGCATATTCCTGCATTGTCCAGAAATTTTATTTCTGTAAGCAAGCTAGATGATGCAGGTGTAAAAACAGTGTTTAAGAAGGATACTTGCAAGATGGTTCAGGGGCCATTGGTATTAATGCGGGGAGTTCGAATTGGAACTCTGTACAAGCTGCAAGGTAGCCTATTGTTGATGGGTGCAACAGTTTTGTGGTTCCTGAAAGTGGAGCAGAAAATCTAGTGGTCTTTGGAGAGAAGATCATGTTGTGGCATCAAAGGCTTGGACATATTGGAGAGAAGGGCCTTCAAATACTTCATGGGAAAGGTATGGTAGAATGTATGAGTAATAGCTCTCTGGATTTCTGTAAAAATTGTGTATATGGGAAGCAGAATTGGGTGAGTTTCCCCTCTGGTGGTAAGAGGACGAAACAGATACTAGAGCTTGTGCATAGTGATGTGTTTGGACCTGTGAAGGTTACATCATTGGGTAGTTCTATGTACTATGTATCGTTTATAGATGACTTTTCAAGGAATACATGGATATATTTCCTTAATAAGAGATTTGAAGCCTTTGATAGGTTTAAAGAATTTAAGGCCCTAGTGGAAAACCAAACAGAGAAGAAGATAAAGGTGTTGAGGACAGATGACAGTGGAGATTTTTGCAGTAAGGAATTTGAAGAATTTTGTAAGAAGTGTGGTATAGCACAGTAGAAGACTACTCCATATACACCTCAGCAAAAAGGAGTTGCAAAAAGAATGAACATGACATTGATGGAAAGGGCAAGAAGCATGCTCAGTGGTGCTGAGTTTGGACAAGAATTCTGGGCAGAGGCGATGGAGACAACATGTTACCTGGTCAATAGATCACCTTCAGCAGCATTGGAGGAGAAGAATCCACAAGAGGTATGGACTGGTAAGAAACCCTCTCTTTCACATCTGAGGGTATTTGGATGTGATGCATATGTACATGTTCCAAAGGAGAAACGAACTAAGTTGGATAGTAAATCCGAAAAGTGCATCTTTATTGGGTATAAGGATGGTTTAAAGGGTTATAAGCTTTGGAAAACAGTAACAGGGAAGGTTGTGTACAACCAAGATGTGGTGTTTAGAGAGGTGAAAGATGTTATTAAACATGAATTCCAACCAAAGGAACCTGAGAAGATAGAGTTTGAGCTAAAGGAGGAATAATCAAACTCTATAGCAGAGGAGGAATCAGAAGATGAAGAGCCACAAACTTTGGGTGTGATAAGGTCAGTTCGAGAAAGAAGGCAACCAGAAAGGTATAGTCCATTTACTTTCTGTTCAAATTTTTCTTTATCTATTACTGATGATGATCCCAGAACTGTGAAGGAAGCAGTAGATTCAGAGGATGGAAAACTCTGGAAAGAGGCCATGGTTGATGAAATGGCATCTTTGTACAAAAATGAGGCTTGGGATCTGGTGGAGTTTCTGGCTGGAAGGAAACCCATTGGTAGCAAATGGGTGTTCAAGAAGAAGACAAATGTAGAATGAAAGGTGGAGAAATACAAAGCTCGGTTGGAATTAAAAGGTTATTTCCAGGTGCTGGGAATTGATTTTGGTGATATTTTTTCTCTTATTGCCAAGGTATCTTCTATTAAATTAATTTTATCTGTTGCTACTACCTTTGATTTTGAGGTAGAATAGATGGATGTGAAGACAACATTTCTTCATGGGGATCTGAAAGAGGAGATCTAGCTAAAGCAACCTAAAGGCTTTATGGTGAATGGTAAGAAAGAATTGGTATGCAAGTTAAAGAAATCTCTGTATGGGTTAAAACAGTCACCAAGGATGTGGTATCAGAAATTTGATACATTTATATGGGGACTTGGCTTCACTAGAAGCAAAGCAGATCACTGTATGTATTTTAAATTAATTGGTGACCGTGTTATTTATTTGGTCTTGTATGTGGATGATATGTTGTTGGTTGGAAATGACAAAGAAATTATCCAGGATTTGAAGACCCATTTTTCCTCCAAATTCAACATGAAAAATCTTGGTGCTGCAAACTATATTTTGTGCATGGAAATTAAAAGAGTTTGGACAAAGAGGAATCTCTGGTTAAACCAGAGGAAGTATGCTGAGACAATATTGTAGAGGTTTAATATGCGGGATAGTAAACTGGTGAAGGTTCCTATTCCTGTAGGTGTAAAGTTATCTGTTGAATAGTTTCCCAAGACATAAGAAGAGGAAGAGGACATGTCCCGTGTTCCATATGCAAGTGGAGTTGGTAGCCTGATGTATGCGATGGTCTGTACTATACCAAACATTGCACATGAAGTGGGAGCATTGAGCAGGTTTATGTCAAAACCAAGGAAGGAGCACTGTACAGCAGTGAAGCAGGTTTTCGGGTATTTGCGTGGCACTAGTGATTATGGTTTGTGCTACCAAGGAAGACCAAGATTGGACAAAGTGTTGGATATTCGTGGCTTTGTTGATGCAGACTAGGCTGGAGATCTGGATCAGAGAAGATATACAAGTGGGTATGTGTTTAAACTATTTGGAGATGCAGTCAATTAGATGAGTAAGAAAAAATTTGTAGTGGCACTATCAACTACAGAGGAAGAATACGTGGCATCCACTCATGAAAGCAAGGAAGCAGTTTGGTTGCAGAGATTGTGTTCAAGTATGGGGTTAGTACAGTGAGCTATAAGGATAGACTATGATAGCCAAAGTGCAATTTTCTTGGCAAAGAAACCTGCATATAATTCAAAGACAAAGCACATTGATGTTCAATATCACTTTATGAGGGATATGATAGAAGACAAAAGGGATTTGCTAGTAAAGGTGGACACTTTGAAGAATATTGCAAATGCATTGACAAAATCTGTGAGCTCTGAGAAGTTCTCTTGGTGTAGAGCAACAATGGGCATTGTAGGGTTGGATAAATGACTAAGCTCTCTTGTGTCCCCTTGTGGAAAGAAAACAACAAGTGGGAGAATGTTGGGTTGTGTTATATTCTTTCCACGACTAGCCCACGTAGTTAATTGGGGGGTTAGAATGGGGGCTCCATTGTTGCGTTGATTGCGTAGCAGGGGGAGTCACAGGGGGTTTGAGTGGTGCAGATAACCCCACTCTATGGGGTCTGGGGCAACACCTCAGAAAATTTTGGTTTTGGACCCTATATTAGGTTGGGTGGACCTACCTATGGCTTTGTGCATGTTTTTCACACATCGTTTTGGACACAATGGTTTTCAGTCCATGGTATTGGATGCTTCGGCATATATAAATATGTATTGTAACATTGAAAGGATAATAATGAAAAATCAAACTAGTAGTCACGGTTTTGGGATCCAGGGGAAAATCTCTGTGTATATGTGTTTTATGTGCTATGATCTCGCATTGTTTATTTTTATTGTTTTAGAATTCATATGCAGGTAATTTTTGTATGGGGTTAAAACCTACAAAGAAAATATTAGCTAGAAAAATATCCTATTCTAACATGTTTCATGTAGATTTTTTGTTCATGTCTTAACATTATGCTCGGGAATAGAAAGAAAGATTATGGGCACAAGGGAGCACTTCAAAAGGTTGAAGGGCTGAAGAGAAGAAGAAATGGGGCTTTGGGATGTGCTCATGCACTCAAAAGGAAAGAGAGAAACTCAAGGGAGGGCATAGGGCGCAACTCAAAAGGACTAAGGACGAGGCTTCGGGCTTCCCAAGTGCATTGTGCACTCAAGGGAGACAAGAAGGGCATAAAGATCATTGCTTAAGGTTGAAGGGGAAGGATTTAGAGCTTTAGGGTGTTCTTATGTGCTTGAGAAGGAAAAGGAGGGCACATGGCACAATTTCGAAGGAAAAAGGACGAGGCTTCATGGATTTGGAGTGCGCTCATGTGCTCAAAAGGGTGTTAGATTAGTGGGTCTTAACCCAGGTTCAGAGTTAGTTTTTCCAAACAAATCCCTACACTACTGACCCTTTTGGCATCAATCCGTGGAGCATGGACTGAAGTCTCGCCTGAAGCAGTATGGGGGGATGTTGGAACCAATTTTCCACACCTAGAGATTAGTGTAATGTCGTTTTATGCCATAAACATGCCTTCACACAGATCGATAAGCCTTTAGGGCTTATCGATATAACTTACTTTAATCAACCTCTATACCTTCACAAAGTTCTACGACTATCTTTCGTGGACCCTAAATAGGTGAATCGACCACTTACGTGCCTCTTTAATTACTCCTAATCCTATATTTTCCCAGATCAGCCTAAGCATTGATAACTTTAACACACAATAAGATATGCTTCATGTAAACAACTAATATTAAGTTCTTTCATATAACAACATCAATGATGTAAAGTCGCGCATCAATACAATATTACTTCATAAACCCATCATTCATTACAGCATAAAATCACATTCATTCATAACAGAAGTAAATAGACAAATAGAGGAAATTCTAGAATAATCTCTTTATTAGTACTTCAGTTCCGCTTACAAACTTAAGATTTCCTTGAGAACTCAGTTGCAGGGGTCTCTACACTCATTTGAGGACTTTACTCTAGGCCTCTGTGCACATAGCTACAGAGCCTCTCTTCTACTCCAAGTGTTGGTTTGAGGGGGCCTGACCTAGGTTCAGAATTAATTAGCCAAACAAATCCCTACACTATTGGCCCTTTCACCAACAACCTGTGGAGTGCGGACTGAGGTCTCACTCGAAGCAGTATGGGGGATGCTTGAACCAAGTTTCCGCACCCTCGAGATATCTGAGGCGTCGCTTTAGTCAAACTATGAATACCTTCATGTAGGTTTCTTTGAGCACTCTTTTGACCTATAAGACCTTCGCAATCCATTAGAATTGCCCTTCACGTAGCCCTAGCCAGGGGCTGAGATACTTTTTTGCTACTTAATACAACGATCTACGCTATTTCCCAAGTTATACCGCGGATCTTACTTATCTCCTTATAACTGTTAGTTAACTTTGCAAAACAAATACTTTATCTTATATTCACTTTAATCAACACAATCATAAAAGTTTGTGCACTATATAAACAGTGAAAATGCAATTCATACCCAACATACTTAAATCATAAAACAGGAAATAGATACATAAAATTGATGTGAAACTTCTCTTTTTTACTTCTTCAAAGGTTATAGACTCAACTTTCTCTATGCACTCAGCTGCAGGGCTCTGCGCACTCAGTTGTGGACTACTAGGGCTATGCGCACTCAACTGCAGAGCCTTTTCCTACTCTACGACCCAAAAATAGACATTACACTTCAAATATGACTCATCTCTTCATCTTTATCGTGATTTATTTACAACTTAGAGCCTCGCTCTATTTATACAATCCCATGGTCCACAGACCATGGGTATATCTCTAAAGTCTACATTACATTACATAAATGAGGGCAAACAACCCTATGACTCACTTACAAGCTCACGCTCTGCACCCACAAAACACAGAGTCTTTACATCGGATTTAGTCAAAATCTATGCTTTAAGCCCCAAAAATTCCCTTGGGGCATCCCGCGCCCAACAGGCCGCCAACACAAACATCGTGACTTGCCCTCGAGTCACTCTGTTGGTGTGGAGATCTTCGTGCGGAGACCTCCCAACTCTATTCAGACCACTACAAGGTCGGCAACGCATTGAGCGGTTGCCTGTTATACCTCCTGGACACGCTATTTAGAGGCCACGGTAGCTGAACTGTTGCCCTGCACCTATTTGTAGTTTTGCACCTCCTTTCCACTTCCTAGAGCGCTAAGACTGTGCTTCTATCAACTAGTCAAATAGCTGAGCCACCCGTGTATGGCTTCAACTGACTTCCATTCACTTTTCCTGGGAAAGGTTCTCCATTTAACTTTACCAACTGCACCGTGCCTCCGTTTGTGACCTCCTTAATAACATACGGTCCCAGCCAATGCATTCTGAATTTTCCTGGGAATTTATCAAACTTACTATCATACAGTAACACCAAATCGTTCACCTTGAAGGTGCGCAACTTAATATGTTGATCGTGCCAGGCCTTTTTCACGCTGCTTTTGTACCTGTTGGCGAAATCCAGCCAAAAATCGTTCTTCCTTGAGTTTCTGCGTGAGCTTCTCCTCTAGGGCTTCACGGTCCGTCATACCTGTGAGCACTACTATGCACAAACTAGGCATGATGTATTCCATTGGCATTATGGCTTCCACTCCATAGACCAACCGGAAAGGTGTCTGTCCCATCATTTTCTTGCATGTCATCCTATAAGCCAATAATATTGTAGGTACGCACAAGTCCCAATCACTTCACTGCACATTTCATACCTTGGTCAGTGTAGTCTCCAGTACTTCGTTAAACACTTCTACTGTCCCGTTAGCTTATGGGTGATACAATGTGCTTTTCTGATGATACACCTGAAACTCTTATGTCAGCATGCTGATCATCTTGTTCCAGAAATGTGTACTGCAGTCGCTCATCAAGATCTTCGAACATCCAAATTGTGTCCATACATGTTCAAACAGAAACTTCGCGGCCATCACGGCCATGTAATCCTTTACCAGCTGCGCTTCTGCCAACAAGTCAAGTACTCTATCACAGTTATAATATATCTCGCGCCCATTTTTCCTTGAGGTTTAATAGGTCCTACGAAGTCGATCACCCACTTTTCAAAGGGCTACAACGTCATTTGTGGATTTAAAGGCATCTCATCCCTCCGCGATGGTTTACCAGTTCTTTGACATATATCAAAGGCCTTGCAATGTGCTTTTGAATCTTGATGAAGGGTCAGCAACCACAACCCTGTGCAGAGAACCTTCTATGCAGTCACTCTTCCTTCATAATGTCCTCCTCCAGCACCCCCATGAGCATCCATGAGGATATTGCTTTGTTCAAATTCAGGTACATACCTTCATAGTATCTCATCATTCCCCATCTTATGTAGGAGCCCCGCAATGTTAGAGAAATATGCCAAACGCACCACTAGTTCCTTCTTCTGCTGGAGAGAGTATCCCTTTGACGTAGTTCCAGTTGTTAGAAAGTGAATTATATCTTCAAAATGTCCATCCGCTACGTGCACTACAAAGAGTTTCACATCAGGTAATCCTTCCACCAAACTAGTAGGTTCCTCTCTTGTCTTAATATGCGATAGGTGATCAGGCCCCATGTTCAATCTTCCAGGCTTCACAACGACTTCAAAATCATATTCTTGGAACAATAGAAGCCATCTGCATATGTGCCCCCCCAACACAAGCTTATTGACCAAGTACTTCAGTGCAGATGATCGATATACATCTTAAAGTGACCTCCTAGCAAGTAGTGTCGATACTTCTGTAGCACACACACCATAGCTAGCCCCTCACATTCAGTGGTGGAATATTTCTTTTATGCTTTAGACAATCTGTGACTCGCGAATGCGACAGGGTGATCCAAGCCCTCTCCACCATCCTGTGTTAGTACCGCTCCCAGCACGATACACGGTGCGTCAACATGGAGATGAAACTCTTTGTTCCAGTTTGGGAAGATAAGAATCGGTGTAGTGACCATATTTTCCTTCTATATATCCAAGATTTTCTTGCATTCATCATTCCAGAAAAATTTAACATCCTTCTTCAATAGTTTCTACATTGGTGTAGTGATTTTGGCATAACTCTTGATAAACTTTCTGTAGTACCTTGTATGTCCCAGAGTTGTGCGCAACTATTTCACACTTCGTGGCGCTTCCAAATTCATAATCACCATGATCTTCGTGGGATCTACCATCAGTCCTTGTCTGCAAACCACATGTCCCAATAGGTTCCCGAAGGGAACAAGAAACACGCACTTCTTGAGGTTAAGGGCAATTTGGTATCTTCGGTAGGTATCCAGCATCAAGCGTAAGCTCACTACATGGCGCTTAACCAGCACAAATACAGTCCAATCATCAAAATAAACCTCCAAGAACTTATGAATATATTCCTTAAATGTTGCAACAACCACGCGTGAAAAGATGGCTAGTGCTTTCTTCAACCCAAATGGCATGACAGTGTATTGAAAGCAACCCCACTCAATCGAGAAGGTTGTCTTACTCCTATCCTTCGGCGCGATTTTGATCTTGTGGTACCCTGAAAACCTGTCAGTGAAAGGATATGCTTCCTACCCACCAACATTGTCCAACACATCATCTGTGAATGGAGTTGGGAATGGATCATGCACACAAGCATCATTCAATTTTATAAGATCCACACATATTCTTATCTCATCCTTATGCTTATTTTTCTATACCACCATTAGACTTACCCAATCAGATTCTTCCATAGGTTCAATGATTCCTGCTACAAGCATTTTGTCTAGTTCTACGTTGACCTTCTCCTTGTATTTCAGATTTAAATGGTAAGGCCTATATTTAACTAGCTTCATGTCAGGCTTCAATGTGATCCTCATCATCCCTAAATCTCCGATGATTCCCTTTAAATCCATGAACCTGGTTGGGAATAAGTCCTAGTACTCATGTAGTAACTCAGTGACCTTATCCACCATCGTGTCGTCCATGTAGTCGTCGATATTTGAAAACTTGGGTTCGTCCTCCGTACCAATGTTCACCTGCTTCGTTTTTACTAGCGTGGTTATATCATCAATCTGTGGTCCTTGAACCTCGCAATGGTCTTCTGTTTTTGGAATGTTAATATTCCTTGGATCCTAGTCCTCCTCTTCTGTAGTTACATTATAACATTCTAGTGCACAACTCAACTGAGTAGCCCATCCTGACTGATTTAGGTCTAAAGGCTCCTGCAGTATCCGAAACATGGCTACTTTTATCACTTGTAACACTTGATCAATATTGTCCCCCCATCCATCCTAAAAAATTAAGGTCATCATGAACCCTTCATGCAAGATATCCCATTCACTTATCCCATGGTAGAGCTCCGTCTCTACATACCAATTCATTGGTATAACACCGAGAGTGTGACCGAACAGGTGCACCCACTCAAGTTGTGGCTTTTCTCCATAGGCCTTCGTCCACTTGGCCAGGTGTGTGTGCGGATCATTTAGTCCATTGTACTTGTTTGTTAGTCACATCTTAGGCTTCCCAAAGTGCATGCACATCATCCTTCTACATTCACACTAGTCATCAAAGCTCCCTTTGTGCATACGCCACCATCTCGTAGGTGTAGCACGCAGTACCCAGTCTCAAGCTTGGAAGCATTGCTTTTCTGGCACTTCTGTTTCAAATCTATCCAAGAAAGTATCTACCTCACTTAACCCACCATACGTATGGAGATATCTCACTTCTGTTGATAAGCAGCGCAGTGATCTTATCATCATGTTACAATTTAGTGTAGTCACCTCATGTAATCGATTCTTCCATCACTTGATCTCTTCATCAGAATCCTAGGTACATGAGCTCTCACGCTCCCATGAAATTCACCCATCCGCGGTGGGGTTAACCTAGTCCTAGTCTCGCACTGTTATCTTATAGATGCAGTCCAAATCATCATCACTTTCATAGTTGCGCACCGGTTCCATATAGCATGATCCTTCAGCAGGGTCCAAGGGTACAACTATGCATAGTGACTTCTTTTAAAAAATGATCTTGTGCTTCTTCAGATTAATCACCCCGTTCATGTCAGTGGCACAACTAATTCCTAAGAGAGCAAGGTAGGGATTGCTGTCATCAACAATCTCTATCACTTCAAAGTCTTCTAGCGCACTTGCTCCCTCAATGTCTACAGTGAGTCCATGCAATCGCCCCATGGGTATTATCTTCTGTTGGTTCGCCATTCGCAGCTGAAAAGGAGACCACTGCAACATAGGACTCCCCATGTGCTCCATGTATGATTTGGTAGAACGTTCGCATCCGATCCTAAGTCCAGAATTACTTGATCTATCTAATATTCTCTAATCTACGCGGTTAGCCTCATCTCTCTTCCTCTTCTTGTGTTGTACTTTCTGATCTTCCGAACTATGCACGGTTCTCTTGGCGTGGTCCCAATACATATGTTAATGAGTTCTTGTAATCCTTTTACAGCCTTACTGTCATGTGGTAACTTCATGCATGTTTCCAGGAACGTCGTAAGCATTGATGGGTCCATCTTTGGCTCCAGTCTATCTTTGATTCCTGAAGTGGAGGCATCAGGGAAGATCTTCCTAGCTTCCAAGAAGGTTTCCCAAGTGCGCTCCAAATCAAACTCCACTTCCTTCGCCGGAGCTTTGCAAACCCAAGTACTATATTCTGGCTATTTTCCTTTGTCATCTCCCATCACGTTTCCACTTCAAAGCATCATGTTCACATTTAGGTCTTCCTCGCATGGCTCAGACCTCATCATCTATAGTTTATGAGTTGGGGGAGGCATTAGCCCTTCTTTGTCGCGTATCCTAGCTATCAGCATAGGACAATCTTTCATCTCATGATCAAACAAGGTACAATATAGACATGATGGATGCATTAGGTTCATAAAATCATGGGCATAATGTCCCGGCCCTCCGCAATTGTAGCATATCAGCTATCTGCGACCTCTTCCAGGTCCTCCTCCACCTCGGCCTCGTCCGCGCCCTTGGAATCCTGTTCGCGCCACTCTTGTATTCTAGTCTAGGGGACGCATTTCAGCGTGAACTTTGTAGGTGGGGGTTCTATCCATCATTATCTCATAGCTTCTACAAGTGTGCTCATCGTGTCCCACTGACCTACAAAAGTTACAGAACAAGTGCTGCGAATTTTGTGTATACTTTTGTAACAAATGACAGTTGTCCGTAGCGTGTTTCCCTCCTATTTGAAAAATCGTGCACCATAAAGAAATCACTGTGCTAGGTCCTACTTGTGATTCCGCCATAATAGAATCGGTCCTCCTCCTGCGAGGTAATTTGCGAACACAGGGAAATGGTCCTTATCATGACCCTAACCCTTGCACTTTACGCACCACACTTCTTCGCACACTTTTGGTCGAGCTATCCTATCCTATTTCAGACTCTGCATCTCAAGGCATAGATTCTTCAACTATGCATGGATCTGCTAAACTCCCAAGTTAGGATCCTGCATTGGGGTCTCATGTAGCCTCATCAAGATTTCTAAGGCCTTTTCCAGAGTCGTTAGCTTCTATTGCGACAACGCACTTCTCAGATGTGGCGATAGCGATGCTACAAACCATTCGTGATGTTGGACATCCATCAAATTCATATTAGCTTTGCGAATCATGCACTTCAGCCTCTGATCCAACTCTCACGAATTCTCACCTCGTAACATCATCATCTCCTTGAACCCAATGATCGATTGTGCTTCAGACTTCAGCCTGCTAAATTCTCTGTTTAGCATTGTTTGGATATCTGCGACTCCCACATTTGGATTATCATTTGAGTGCTTAATATAATAGGTCAGTGCGTGATCCTGCAGAGCACTAACCAATGTTTCTTTCCTGATATTATCATCTGTAACTCCCTGTGCTTCCCATACGGATTTTACAACAAACCAAAACTGGTCCGGATCTTCATTTCCCAATCCCTGGAACTCAAAAAACTTTATCGTGCTTTCCATACTGACTCACGGTGGTGGCGAAGGTGGTACGGGTGAAGATGGAGGTGATGGTGGTGAAGCTGGTGGCAGTGTGGGTGGGGGTGGTATGCGCGGAATCCTCTATCTTATCAAATGGATTGCACTTCGCATAGCTCCTGCTCATCCCCTCGCAGAGATGAAATCAAAGGGCTATTCTCTGGTCCCTTACTTCCTTCATTCCTGTAGGTTTTTCCACTTCGCTTAGCTCCAAACATCAAGGTAACTGCATAACCCTCTTTTTGCACAATAACATTTTAATCGGAGTATTCAGAGACTTTATGTACTTACCTCATGGTCCTTTGAGAAAGTGTCTCTCTACCTTGCTTTAGCTAACTGAAGTGTTTACCGCAAACTCAGTAATGGATCCTCCTATAATCTGATTGACCTAGTGATCAACATCGCACGTGATCTGGTCCTTCGCTGCTTCCAATCTATGCACCAACTCTGGGGTCCACCCAATAGGACCCTCGAGCTTCCACCTTCCTTGGCTATCTGCTATCTTCACAATCCACTTGTACATCTCAGTAGGGAAAGATGCGAAAAATATCTCATGGATTTCTGTGTACAAGTAGCAGTCTAACCACTCTTTTTTTGTCAGTTGCAGACTCCCGTTTCCCTACGCTGCGAACTCGTGAATTCTTCTGTCCAACCAACCTTCAATTTCCTTCTTAGTTGGATTCCAATGATATGACATCGGACATCTCTATGCAGATTCCAGTCCTAGCAACGGAACCATTTGTTGGCTTGAGGGGTCCTAACCTAGGTTTGGAGTTAATTAGCCAAAAAAATCCCTAGCCTACTGGCCCTTTCGGCAACAACCCACGGAGCACAGACTTAGGTCTCACCTGAAGCAGTATGGGGGATGTTGGAACCAAGTTTCTGCACCCTCGAGATGCCTGAGGGATCACTTTAGTCCAATTGTGAATACCTTTGCGTAGGTCGCTTTGTGCACTATTCGGACCTGCAAGACCTTCGCGATCCATTAGAATCACCTTTCGTGTAGCCCTAGCCAAGGGTTGATATAATTTCGTGCTGCTTAAAGCAGCGATCTACGCTATTTCCCAAGCTATACCATGGATCTTACTTATCTCCTTATGACCATTAGTTAACTTCACGTAACAGATACTTTATATTATATTCACTTTAATCAACACAATCATATAAGTTTGCGCACTATATAAATAGTGAAAATGCAATTCATACCCAATATAATCAAAGCATAAACAGGAAATAGATACACAGAATTGATGTGAAACTTCTATTTATTACTTCTTAAAAGGTTAGAGACACGACTTTCCCTACGCACTCAGTTGCAGGGGTCTGCGCACTTAACTACAGACTCATAGGCCTCTGCACACTCAGCTACACAGCCTTTTCCTACACTATGACCCAAAACTAGACATTACACTTCATATATGACTCAACTCTTCATCGTTATCGTGATTGATTTACAACTTAGAGCCTCGCTTTATCTATACAAACCCATGGTCCAGGGACCATGGGTAGATATCTAAAGCTGACATTACATTACAAAAATGAGGGCGGACAACCCTATGACTCATTTACAAGCTCGGGCTCTGCACTCACAAAATGTGGAGTCCTTACATCGGATTTAGTCAAAATCTAGGCTTTAAGCCCCAAAACTAGACTAAGACTTCTTTTCTTTTTCCTCTTAACCCATTACATTCATCTTCATCATTGATACTACTCCCTTAGATATTCTAAGACACACCTTTTTATACAATCCCATGGTCTGCAGACCATGGGTAGATCTTAAAAAGTCTACTCAACTTACATAAAAGAAGGGAAAAAAACCTTTATGACACTTTAATATCTACACGCTCTGCGACCATAACTTTCAGAGACTTTACATTTAATAGAACAAAACTTGGGCTTTTCCCCCCAAAACTAACCCTAGGGGACCCTGTCCCAATAGGCCCCCAATACAAAGATCGTGACTCACCCTCAAGTCACTCTACTAGCACGAAGATATTACTACAGAGACCTCCCAACTCTACTTGTGCCACTTCTACCTCAGCCGCACTTTGCGTGGCACTGCCTGTTTGATCTGCTACACTAGCTGCTCTGTTAATAGTCCCGCACCGTCTTCCTTGATTTTTTGCTACGTGCTCTGTAGGCTCGCCAACTTCTCCTGAGTTTTGGTGGAGATAATGGAGGCCTCATCCAACCAAGGCCCCAATCTAGCCTTGAGGACCGCCTCTTTTCTCTGCGCTACTTCCACCTGTTCAAGATGTTGTTTTTCCTCCTGCAGCTTGGCCAATTGTTGTGCTATAGCTATGGTGTGCGCTATCGCTCTCACTTCATCATGCTGCTGCTACAATTAACAAGATTTTGTATTTAACCTCTATAGTTTAGGATATCCTGCAGGGGTCATGACTACCTCCATGGATTGCTCGAAGAGCGCAGTGCAATCCACCACCGTGGCATCCACTACTGCAACTCCATCCTTCACAATGGCTTCACACTGTTCTTTAACCTCTGGCAGAGTTGAAGGCTATGACTTCAACTCTAACTCAGTGATTTTCAGATTTAGTTCAAACTAAAACTTGGCCACTTCTGTCTTGGCATCACGCACATCTGCAACCAGCTTCCTAATCTTTGCCTCCAAAGACACTTCCTCCAGGATATGTAATTGAGGGATTGTTCTGCATGCCTCAGCCACCACAGCTACAAGTTGGTCATTCTGCGCCTGAACTTTATTTTGTGCCTCTAGTGCTACTGATTTCTCCATGAGAATCTATTCATTGTTGACTTTGTACTCGCTTATTAGGCTCAACGTGCACTGCTCCCAGGCCTTAACCTCTACTATCACACCTACCTACAGTGCTTGAAGAAACTCATTGGGGAGATCGGCTAGGTTAAGGAAAATATTCTTTAAAGAGTTGAAAATAGCCTTGTTAGTGGCTACCTCCATGCTTAAAGCTCCATCAGGTAGCGTGACTGTCCGAAGATCCAATGATCGAACCATCTTTGCAGCTTGAGTGGTCCATAGTGCCAAAATTGTTGATGCGGTGCTGCTCTATCCTACACCTATCTAGATTCTAGTCATCTGGATCTGTAGCTCACACAGACTCGTCTGGATGGTGCTCAGTGCCTGCATTTTTTGGTGCTCAAACTGCTGCAGAAATTCTGCGGTAGTATCCTGCACCTTGTCTCCAATTTCATCCAGGTTGTTGGCATTATGACATAGGCTTGGCACTATGGCACAGGTATTGTCCTTGATGGAAACTCACTCGGAAAATCATTCAGATAACAGTTCAGGCTCACAAGCTCTCAAAATAAAGGAAAAGAAGGTATACGCAGGTTCCCATTGACCAAGCCGCATATAAACACGGGATCGCCGATCAAAAGGTGTGTATGCGTATGCACGCACTTTCATGTAAGGAAAAGCACGTACATGTGGGAAAACTTGTTTTTGGTCCTTGGTATTTGGACCTATGGTTTTAGACCATGGTATCTCGTCCGAAGTGTTAAACCCAGGTATTTGGACCCAGGTATTGGTTCTAAGTGGTTTTGGACCATGGTATTGAGTAAGGCCTAAGACTATAAAAGGAGAAGGAGATCATTAGGAAAAGGCACTCAAGGATTGAATATCTTATGAAGAGCAAGATCTAGGATACTAGTCATTGGGTTATGGTGCATAGCTAGATCTGAATCAAGGAGGAACCTGAGCAAGAGAAGAAGGATAAGTTCTATTGATGGATCAAGATCTTAAGGCTTGAAGAGAAGTGTGCAATTTTGATCTATTATATTTGGTGCATGACTTGATCTATAAATCTAATGATATAGGTATAACTAATGTCTGAATAGTTGAAAAGGGTAAATTATCTTTTATAGATTTGTATGCGGGTTCAACATAGCAAAAGCTTGTATACACACTGGTTCGGTAATTCAAAACGGTGTATACGCAGGTTTGCCTTAATATAGCAGCATATGCACGCAAGGTCTACATATTGAAGTAGCGTACGTCTCATAAAATATGTTTTAGCTACTTCTATTTATTGCTATAGTTTTCTGGGTTCAAGATTGGTTTCTGGTTACTGTTACTGTATTCTGGTTACAACATTCAGAGAAGTAAGTGTTTGATTTAGTTTTTGGTTGGTGCAAAGGAGATAGGTTGATGTAGATATATTTGATGTTTGATTAATGTTATTGATGGATCCAGTCTGAAAATTTATGAAACGTGGTCCCTGGAAGAAAAAAGAAGGTTGTAGCCTTTTGTAGGTCAGCACCTACGTACTAGCACATCAGCTAGTGCAAGAGCTAATGGGGTTGTAGCTCCCTTCCAGGAGAAGGTAGAGAACGAGAGAAGGTTGTAGCCTTCTACAGGTAGAAGCCTGCATATTGGTATAAGACTGTACCAGTACAGAAATATTGTAAAAAGAAGTTCTTATTAAAAGAAGACAGAGACGAATTGTAGTAGGTGGTTGTCACCCACATGGGTTTCCACCTTATATCTTGTGTTCATGTGTGTGATTGCCTATACTGTTTACTGCACTTGATTGGTGTTTTATGGTTCTGATACACAGATTAAGATTAGCTAACTAAAATTAGAAGTCTGCAAGATATACGTGGTTTTCTCTAAACACAGTTGCGTATATATGCGGGTTTAATTAACAGAAGTAGCATATACCAATTTTTTTATGGAAATGAAAAAATGTTAAATTTCAAATACTAATTCACCCCTCCCCCCTCTCAGTATTATTTCCAACACTTGGTATCAGAGCAGGTCCTTCAAAAGAAGCTTGATCGCTTGAAGGAAGATCTATCATCATGAGCAACTATGAAAGAGAGGCATCCATCAAGCCGCTAATCTTTGATGGGAGCAATTTCATCTATTGGAAGGTAAGAACCACAACCTATCTTCAATCTCTTGGTACAGAAGTTTGGGATATCGTGGAAGGAGGATACACATTTCCATCAGCAACTCCTATAGATACAGCTGGTAAAAGGTAGTATGAAACAAATGAAAAGGCTATCAATACTCTATTGGGGAGTCTATCTCAATTAGAATTCATTAAGGTTATGTAGCTCAAAACTGCCAAAGAAGATCATTCTAAGTTATGAAGGAGATGATAAGGTAAAACATGCAAAACTACAATCTCTCAGAATTCAATATGAAACTCTCAGAATGCAAAATGATGAAAGTGTGGCTAATTATTTCTTACGTATAGATGAGATTTTTAATCGGATGAAAAACTTGGGTGAAGAGATAAAAGAAGTTACTTTAGTTGAAAAGGTTATAAGATCTTTGTCTTCTAAGTTCGAATCAAAAGTTTATGCCATAGAAGAAAAGCATAATATTTAGAGTATTACCATGTCACAGCTGCACGAAATCCTAAATACTTTCGAAATGAGAAAAGGGGGTCCATCAGACATGAGAGAAGCCGCATTCAAAGCTTCAGGAAAAGGAGAATACATTGAGTAAGGACATATGTCAGAAGGAGAGGAAGAATAAAACTTTGTCAAGAATCTTCAACGGGGTTCTGGAAGATTCAAAGGTAAGCAACCCTTCAAATGCTTTTCTTGTGGAAGAGTCGGTCACTATGTAGCCAAATGTCCTCATAAAGATAAGCTTGATAAAGGTAAGGAACCAATTAAATGGAACAAAAGACAGAACGTAAGTAAGAAGAGCTATTATACACATGAAGACAACGATGGATTTTCAAATAGTGATGAAGATGAACATGGTAATGATTATAGATTTTTGATGGCTTTCGAAGATGATGATTTCTTAGATGCTATAGATGAAGACAATGTCTATGAAGAAATTTCTAAACTTGAAATTTGTTTAAAAGAAAAGAGTATGATTATAGATACACTGACATTCCAACTTGCTGAAAGGGAAAAACACAATGAAAAGTTAGAATGTGAAATTGTGGGACTTAGAAAAGATATTGAGAAAACAAAAGCTCTTAATCTTAGATTTGCTAAAGGATCTGAAACTTTAGATGAGATTATCAAAGTGCAGCGTTCTCCTCTAATCAAGACAGGTCTTGGATATACTGAAGAAGCATCTCAAGCGCAGAAGCCATCCACCTCCAAAAGTTATCTTGATGCAGCAAGGAGAAGTGAACAGGTCGACAATCGTCACCAAAGGCATAAAGTGGATCACCAGGTAAATCTGGGTCAATCTACTTCAAGGATGAATAGAAGATACAACCAATTGTAGGTAAATCATTCTCAATTTGCCTCAAGAACGAATGTGAATGGAAACTACAATCACCTGGTCGGTAGATTTGATAATCGTAGGAATTTCTTTAATGGCCAATGTTTCTCTTGTCATAAATTTGGACACAAAGCTACTTAATGTGTTGCCTACAAGATCATCATGACTAGAGAAGAAAGAAATCAAAGGAGTGTGATTGGGATCATGAAGAGGACCTACAATAAATTTTCTGCACATGAAAATGAAACAGAATGCTCTATTTGTAACAACTTCGGTCATGAAGATTTTGAATGTAGGAGTAAGATTCGACAAACATCTTAGAAGGAGCAAGCTTCATGGTCCCAAAACATGGAGAAAGAAAGAACCGCAACCAGAAAGATGTGGTATAGCCTTATATGCAGAAGGACAGGAAAATTAGTGGTACATCGATAGTGGATGCTCGAAACATATGATAGGTGATAAAGAAAAACTTCAGTCATATAGTGCCTTAGAAAGGGAAAGGAAGGTCTCATTTGGAAATGACACCCCTGCACTCATAAAAGGTAAAGGCTCTGTTCTTTTAAAAGTAAAGTTCAAAGCTGGAAACATTATGTATGTTGATGGCTTAAAGCATAATCTATTGAGTGTTAGTCAAATGTGTGATCAAGGAAATGAGGTGGTATTTCGATCAAATGGATGTATTGTTCGTGAGCTTGATACAGGAGAAACAGTGATCAAAGGCATAACAACTCCAAATAATTTATACATACTCAAGGGAGGACAGCAACAATGCTATCTAAGCAAAAATGATGAACACTGGCTATGGCACAAACGATTGGGGCATCTAAGCTTCCCTCAGATAAGGAAAGCATGCAAATATCAGGCTATTCGTGATGTTCCTGACATCAAAATTGCAGAAAATACAATATTCAAATCATGTCAGTTTGGTAAGCAAACCAGAACACATTTCCCTGAGAAGAAAGGATCAACTAGTAAGCCACTTGAAATTGTCCATACTGACTTATGTGGTCCATCAACGAAAAAGTCACCTCGTGGAGAATAATACTTTATATTGCTCACTGACAACTTTTCTAGGATGTCTTGGATAGGACTTCTGAAGCATAAAGACGAAGCCTTCAAAAATTTCAAAGCATTCAAAGCCTTGGTTGAAAATGAATTAGATCACAAAATCAAATGCATCAGGTCTGATCGAGGAGGGAATTTACCTCGAATGAATTTTTCGACTTTTGTGAAGAACATGGAATAAGAATGGAATTCTCTACTGCAAGGACTCCTTGGAAAAATGGAGTGGTAGAAAGGATGAATAGAACAATTGAACAAATGGCTCGTGCTATGCTTGATGAGTCTGGAACTCCTACAACCTTCTAGGGTGAAGCTGCATTTGCTGCCATTACTATTCTCAACAAAACAAACATTCGGGTAAATGACACTCAAACTCCTCATGAACTTTGGTATGGTAAGACTCCTATGGTAAAATACTTCAAAGTTTTTGGAAGCAAATGTTACATCAAAAGGACTGATGAAAAGCTTGGAAAGTTTGAACCTAGAGCAGATGAAGTAATTCTCCTTGGTTACTCTTCCCAAAGTAAAGGATATAAGTGTTACAATAAAATACTTGGGAAAATTGTTGAAAGTATCGATGTGGTGGTTGATGAAGCAGGTGACAATCCAAAGTAGATAAAAACCGAAGATTTTGAAAATGAAGAGGACTATCCTTCAACATCAGATCAGACTAATGCTGAAGAAGAAACTTATGAGGCACCAGAAGAATAGATAAGAGTAGAAGAAAAGACTCCATCCAGGTATGTCCAGAAGAACCATCTAGAGACTCAAATTTTGGGGCAAAAAGAGGCAGGTATACAAACAAGAAGAACCATTATAGATGCGTCAAGCTATCTAGCATTGCTCTCCTCCGTCGAACTGGTGGGCCCCAGTATTGTAGCAATAATGCTACAACTCCTGGGGCTTCCTATCTCTAATTTTATCAACCCGGTAGTTCGTACAAACTTGGAAGCGACGGTGCTGTATGCACAAGTACTAGCTCTTGTTGCAGCTGTCACTTGGTCAGCTGGCACAAGTCTGCTAGGGCTCAAGCCAACTTCTATATGTTCTCAGAAGAAGCTTTCTAAATGATGGACGAAGGCTATCTCAACGGAAAGTAATCTACTTTGAAAAAATGAACTGAAAGCCAACCAAAACATGGAAACCCTAGTAAACCCTAATCTGACTAGTTTAACCTCTATGATGCAATAGTGAGAGTGCAAATGTCTAAGAATGATGCCATTACTTCTAGTGATGTGAAATGCATGAACTCAAACTACTTCCATTAAAAAGAACATTTTTTTTGTATTTTTGCTTAAGTGGTTGGAGTGATTATGGTTTTGTTTCTTATTAGGGTTTGGCTGTGCAGAGGTGGTGCGAAGGGAGAGAAAGCTTGGGAAAGGTCAGGAGGGCTAGGAGAGGTCCCAGAGGGTCCCTAGCATCAGTCCACAGAAGTCTACAACGTTCAGGTGCTCGGCAACCAAGTTTGCAGGCTTCTACAGGATGTCTGCAGGGGATCCTACAGGAAACTAAGGAATTCTACAGGAAGTCTGCTACCTTCTACCGGATGTTCTACCGTGGGAGTTTTGGGTGATGGTGAAGTGATGGAGTGGTATGGGAGGATAGGTAAGGTGGAGATGGAGCTTGTGACGGCTCAGGGGCAGAGAAATAAGATGGAGGGAGAGTGCACGGAGTTGGTTGGTGAATAGAAGGATGGAAACAACGAAAGGTCAAGAAAATGAAGCTACGTGGCAATGGAAGAGTTGGAAGGTAAACGAGCTGAACAGAGGTCGAGTAGGTGGATTTAGGCGTGGTTAATAAGAAGAAGAAGGAAAGGGAATGATACTGAGCAATGTAAATAAAACAAATTGCTTATGTCTTGCACCAAATACGAGAATCCATTAACCTGTGCTACCTGTGCTATTAAACTAATGAACAACAATGCAAACCATGAAGAGAAGTCGTGCCTGGAGTTGTGATGAAGAAGTATGGCTCAAGATCAGAGTGCATGGGTGGTTCTATGATTAAAACGACTGTGTTGCAGCTTGCATAAAAGTAGAAAAAGACTGCGTTTTTTTGGTGGTTGGTATAAACTGCACCTCAATCCCTAAACAGAGATGGCAGTGAAGTACTAACAACCTTTTCTTGGAGCTCTAGTGAATTACAATCCTCCTATTCTAATCTAAGCAACTGAAAGTGATTTAACCATAAGCTAATCCTACTCAATCTCATTAAAGAAATCAAATCAGCAGACTGTGTTCTTGAAATGCATATCAAAACAAAGAAACAAAGTGTTGGAAAGGAAGGCAAATAACACTACAAGAAGAGGAGGTCTATTGCTCTCAGGTTGGGCCCTAACCTGAGAGCTATAGCTCCCTTAAAAGCTCAGAATTAGATCCAAATCTGCTTGCCTTTATTCATAATCAAGAGTCTAATGTCATGCCAAAACTGGCTTACAAAAACAAACACCGAGCTGTGCTCAGAAATTACAATATCAGTCCAAAAGTTCAAAAAGCTCCTAACAAAGGCTACGGCCTTCATATTTATACACAATGAAGATCAAGCTGGCTTCCTCCATTTGTGGAGCTTGGTTGTCCAACTGAAAGTCAAACTGTTGTAAACTGCTGATCCTGTAGAACGTGTTGGCTGCCTTTAAGCTCGGTGGGGAGAGCTGTTGGAGCTCGGAGTTAAGGTGAAAATCACAAGGAAGGTTATCAAGACTGTGGACAACCTCCCTATGAACCCGCAATGTCACCTTTGCTGTCTCCTTGTCTCCTTTTGCGTGGTCTTTTTCTCTCTTTAATGCCAAAAACCTGAAATTATCATGTATTAGCCACATAGATATAATGCCTGCCCTTCTTCCTACAAACAACACGAATATACTAAGAAATGAATGCATAAGTGTAAAAGATGAATGGTTGAGCAAGGTAAGTAGGCCAATATGAGCCCAAATTGTACCAAAAATTGGGGCTCATCATCACCCCCCAGCTAAAATATTTGCTCATCCTTGAGCAACTTTGCTCCAGCTCCTTGTCCTCGGCCGAGAACTAGGGCCCGGCACATGCTCTTCCTTCTCTGTTCTCGGTGGCCCTGCCTCTTTTGCCCCAGGTGGTGATGAGGGTGGTGCTTCTTCCCTCTTTCCTATTTCCTTGAGCCGGGCTTCGAAAGCCGATTGGCCTATCCTTCGTGTCCAGGAGGTTATTTTTGGGCTTCCCCTCTCGGGGGTGGCCGATGTTTTAGAGGGGGATCTTTCACTGGGTGAAGTAGGGACACCCCCTAAAATGGTTTGGCTGCTGGGTGGAGGCTGCGGCTTGCCCGTTTTTATTCTCTTACTTCTCCTAGCTTCAAAAGGTAGAGGGATTTCCCTCTCTTTCTTCTCCTTTGGCCTTGGAGGTGTACTGAGGGCGGCCAGCGCAGCTGCTGCCTCCTTTTCGAGAATGCCAGCCTTCTCTTTCTTGCGTTTTGCTTTCTCAGGGCTCCCTGTAGAGGGCCCCTTCTTTTCTGATTTCGGGCTTCCTGTAGAAGACCCTGCTTTACCCACTTCCGGGCCTTCTGTAGAAGACCCTTTCTTTACCAATTTTGGGCTTCCTGTAGAAGACCCTGTTTTAGCCACTTTCGGGCTTCCTGTAGAAGCCCCTGTTTTGGTAATTTTCGGGCTTCCTGTAGAAGCCCCTTTTTCAATGATTTTCGGGCTTCCTCTAGAAGCCTGTTTCTGCTTTCCTGTGGACACGGGTGTCACCACCTTTGCTTGCTTTGCTGCATGGGTTTTTCTTTTTGGTTTGGTTGCAAGTGCTGATGAGGTACTTGGGCTGATGTGGACCACCTCAGCTTTGTCTGTTCTGCTCTGCAACCTCTTTTCTCTTGCTGACAAGATGGGTGTGTCACCTTTTTCTTTGTCATCCTTTTTCTCATGCTTCTTCTTTTGTTCTTTCTTCTGCACTGTGGTCGGGGTCTTCTGGCCTGTTTCCTTCTTTCCCTCGGCCACTGCTTCTTTTTCCTCACTGCTGGAGGAACCCGTTTCTTCAATCAACATCCTTATGTCTCCATCTCTTGTCAAATTCCTGAATGATTCCCATGAGAGGGGAACCTTATATGAATGAAGCGCATCCTCCACAAGAAGTTTGATCAACCCATGGTGGGCTACCTGATCTGGTATGCCTTCTTTTAACTTTGTGGCACACTCAATTAGGGACTGTAGCAGGAAATAAGGAATGCTCAGTTTCTGTTCTACAGGAAGATCAACCCGGTGCCTCAATTCAGTGAGCAACCGAAAGTGATACGCGTACACGATGCTAAAACGGCCTTCACAGGTTATATACTTCATGATTTGTAGGCTAACTTCATTCCATGGTGGCAGCAAGCTGGTTCTTCGCACCCCATTTTTGTCCTCCGAGAATTCCTCCTCAGGTGGAAAGAATTCTTTCTTGGCCTGCTGGCTCAACTTCCTTTCTTCCTTATCCCATGGCAAACCCATTGGAAGTTCAGTAATTCGACTGATATATTGTGGGGTGAGCTTGAGGCTTAGACCCCTGAAGTTCACTGTGGCCAGTGTCTTGGATTTCGGCCTCAGAGCCTGCAAAAATTCTTCTGCCACTTCATCGTCGTAACCCTGCAATTTGTCACAAAAAGATATCCATTGAACCCGTGTGAAGAGCTCCACCACCTCCTGGTTTTCCCTTAACTTGGTTGAATCAGTGGGTTCTCGTCTAATAAACCCACCAGGCATGATAAAACAACTTCCTTAACCAGAGGTGGTGATTGTGGAAGAAATTTGGTTTACTGAGACAGAGCGTAGAATGTCATGCACATAATCCACAAAACTTATCCCTGAGGAACTTAACACAGTTTAATTACCCTGACATCCTGTAGAATGACAGTATAGGCACAGCAGACAACAATTTCACCATTTTTCTATGACCAGACTGTGGACGACAATTCTGCCACCTTTAATAACCAGTTGCATGAAGAGTTCAGGGTTACCTTTTTAATTTGCCACCTTTTTACGTGAGGCACCTGCTTTCCTGTAGAAACTGCATTCCTGTAGGATGACAGCATTCCTGTAGAATGAGAGTGTTCCTGTAGAATGCAGCGTGCGATTTTCGGGAAAGACTGCAGTCGGTCTGCGCCTTGGGTGTGCTTCACAATCGTTCTGATAGCCAAAGGCTCGGTGTATCGAACTGCAGAAAGATCAGGATAGCCGCTCGAGTTCAAAACGGTGGTTGATAAATGCATGAGTGCAATCAGGCCGATTAGATTTTGAATTCGGTGGAATCCGTGGCATGGGGGTGAGCTGTCCCCGCCGGACCGTTGGGTGACGTCATCCCATCATTCAACTGCGCGTTCACTTGCTGCCGCATCAATTCCCGCAGATCTGCCGCCGCCTCTTCTGTTAAACTCGTTTTTTTCGACGGGATTGCTCTCACGTGCGTGCTGCCCATTCTTTTTGTCATGGCCGCCACCCACACATCCAACTAGACCATTAACTGGCCGACGTGGCCAGCCAAATGGCCATACGGCCGCTCAACCCATTCACCTTTACACTTAGCAATCAATCAAAGTAACATTCATGCAATCTGATGGAAGGAAGGGTCGAGACACTTACCTGCGCGGCTGCACACGATGTTTCGGTTCTTTGGACGCTGATGAGTGGATTTACCTGCTGCTGGCGAACTTACACAGGCCCGGAGGTCCATGTTCACAAGCTGCCGACGATGGATGGGATGCTTTAGTTGCATGCGCCCATGTTTCATTGCATATGGCCTGCGCTGTGAATGGTATCCACTCTAGCAGGCTTAACTGTTACAGGACTCCCGCGGGATGTCTTGGAACAGTTCTTCCTCCTTGGGTGCATGCTGCACGACGATGGATGGCCTCACGATCACGCTCCCGGAGCTTCTGGATGACTGGGATGAATATGGTGCGAGATCTCCAGCGTTTTTTTTCATTTAAAATTTGCTTTTTCTTGAGGACTCATCGATCTGCTTTGCTGGTGCAGGTAACTTTGTTGCATGTCGACAAGGATGGTGGAACAAGATAACAGCAATGTGCAAGGGTGACAACAGTGGCTTGCATGCGTCCAAACCGATCCTTAGCCGTTAGATCTCCTCATGAAATGAATTCTGGCCCGTTCTGAGCTTCTACAGGAAGTTTCCTGTAGAAATACAGAGCTTCCTGTAGAAAGGCTGCGTTTCCTGTAGAGAGTCTGCACCTTCCTGTAGAAAATCTGCATCTTCCTGTAGAAAATCTGCGTCTTCCTGTAGAAGACTCAAGCTGTAATAAAATTGCACATACCTTGGAGAAAATGAGTATTCTTGGAGGAGGTGCTGGTGAGGTGTCCTGACTGCATGATGAGGACCCTTGGCTTTGAGTTGAGAGGCTTCCTCTCCTCCATAGAACACCTGCAACCTGCATGCAATTTTACATAATGAATCTACTGACCTTGTTTTTTTTTTTGTTTTTTCTTTTTTTTTTTTTTCTTTTTTTTTTTTTTTTTTTTTTTTGAAAGATAACAGGGGCGCCTCATTGAGGTTTTCACCCTTGCCATCTGCCTTAAGCGCCTCAAAGAGGTTTTCACTCAAGGATCTTTTCCAATCTCCCTTTTTTTTGAAAAGACAATAGGGGCGCCTCAATGAGGTTTTCACCCCTACCACCTGCCTTGGGCGCCTCAGAAAGGTTTTCACCCAAGGATCTTTATTATTTCTTTATTTTTCTTTTTTTTTTTTTTTAGATTTTTTTTAGATTTTTCAGGGTATGCCCAAAGCAGGGGCAGAACCCTTCTCTATGACCAACACTACCTTCTCCATAGTTTTGATGAACTCTTGTCTTGAGAGAGGCTTCCTGTAGATCTTCAATCGATGCCCATTGACAAGCATGGGGATGGCTTCCTCATCAATGGTCCGAATAAGAACAGATCCATTGTCATGACATTTTTCCACTGAATATGGCCCTAGCCATCTGGTTCTCAGCTTCCCCTTGAAATCTTTGTATCTGGAGTCATACAACAAAGCCCAATCTCCCGGCTGAAATTGCTTGTCATGGAGATGTTGGTCATGCCACACCTTTCTCTGAAGTTGAACCACTTCTGAGTGAAGGAGGGCCTGCATTCGGTGCTCATCCAGTCCATTCAGCTGCAATAACCTTTCTTGTTGTGCATGGCTGAGATCTAGGTCCAGCTGAGCTGCCATCCTCAAAGTGTTGTATTCAAACTCAATGGACAGCAAAGCTTTCTTCCCATAGACCAGCTCATAAGGTGTGAAGCCGGTGGTGGTCTTCCAAGTGGTGTTGTAAGCCCATGTGGCTTCAACCAGGCGATCTGCCCAGTCCTTTCTGCTGCTGCTCACCACCTTAGTCAAGATCCCTTCTAATGCTCTATTGGTGACTTCCACCTGCCCATTTGCTTGAGGGTGATAGGGGGTGGAAGTCCTATGCTTGATCTTGTGATGAGCTAGTAGATCTTCAACCAGGTTGGAGGTGAACTGGCTCCCTTGATCGGTGACCAGCTCTCTTGGATAGCCAAACTTATAGAAGATGTTTTCTCTTAGGAACTCGGCCACCTTTTCTTCTGTTGCTGCTTTGATTGCTTTGGTCTCTGCCCACTTTGTCAGGTAGTCAGTGCACACAATGATGTAAGACCTTTGCCTCGAAGGAGGGTTGATTGGGCCCACAAAGTCCATACCCCACTTCTCAAATGGCTCAAGAGTCACCTGAGGTTGGAGAGGCATCTCATCCCTTTGGGTCGGTTTCCCCATTCTTTGGCATTGGTCACACTGGCTGACATATCTTCTGACATCTTGATGAAGTGTGGGCCAATAGTAGCCTGCCTGCAGGATTTTGAAGGCAGTTCTCTTTGCTGCAAAATGTCCTCCACAAGGCCCATCATGACAGGTGAGGAGGATATCAAAGACTTCCTCCTCCCTTACACAACGCCTTAAGATCTGATCGGGGCCAAGCTTGAACAGATTGCCCCCGATCCAAGTAAATGAGGCACTTTTTCTGATGATTCTGCTCTTCTCTCTTGAAGATAGGTGCGGAGGGAACTGTGCTGAAACAAGGTAGTTTGCTATATCAGCAAACCATGGAGAGAGTACTGAAATAGCAAACAGATGTTCATCGGGCATCTGGTCATCCACTGTTCCATCCTCATCTGCAGACAAATCCAATCTAGATAAAAAGTCAGCAACAACATTTTCTCTACCTGGTTTGTCAACAATGGTCAAATCAAACTGCTGCAATAAAAGTAACCATCTAATAATACGAGCATTCACATCTGGTTTATTCATTAAATATCTAATTGCAGCATGGTCTGTATGTACAAAGGTTTGATAGCCAGTGATATAATGTCGGAACTTGTTCAGTGCATGGACCACAGCCAAGAATTCTTTCTCGGTTACAGTGTAATTCAGCTCAGCTTTGGACAAGTTTTTGCTAACAAAGTAAATGGCATATGGAAGTTTTTGCTCAACTTGTCCTAAAGCTGCACCTATGGCTTTGTTCGAGGCATCAGTGTGGATGTGGAAAGGTAGGGCCCAGTTTGGACCTCTCAGGATTGGGGCTGACACCAACTTGTCCTTCAATTCATTTAAAGCCCTCTGACAATCGTCAGTCCATTTAAACTCCACATCTTTTGCCAACAGGCCAAACAATGGCGAGGCTAGCTTGCTGAAGTCTTTAATGAATCTCCGGTAATATCCTGCTAATCCCAAGAAACTCCAGACATCCCTTACCTTTTGAGGAGGTGGAACCTTCTTGATGAGAGCAATTTTGTTAGGATCCACCTGTAACCCTTGGCAAGAAATGGTATGGCCTAGCACGGTCCCTTCAGTCATTAGGAATTCACATTTTTCAGGACTAAGGGACAAGTTCATCTCAATGCATTTGGTTAGGACTTTTCCCAGATTGGACAATGCTTCCTGGAAGTTGGCCCCATAAGGAGTAAAGTCATCCATATAGATTTCCACTGCATCATGGACCAGCTTCGAGAAGATGCTTAAGACAGCTCTCTGGAAGGTAGCAGGAGCATTGCATAGCCCAAAGGGAAGGACTCGGTAGGAAAAGGTGCCCCAAGGACAAGTGAAGGTGGTCTTATCTTGGTCTTCCGGGCTGATTTGGATTTGGTTGTACCCGCTAAACCCATCCAGGAAAGAGAAGAACTTCTTTCCTGCCAGTCCATCCAACACTTGATCTATGAAAGGTAGAGGGAAATGGTCTTTCTTGGTAGCTTTGTTCAGTTCTCGGTAGTCCACACAGATTCTCCATTTCCCATTTTTCTTGGGAACCAACACCAGAGGGGACACCCATTCACTATCTGAGATGGGGTAGATGAATCCGGCATCCAACAGTTTTTGCAATTCTTCCTTGACAATGTCCTTAAGGGCTGGATTCATTCTCCTCTGGGGTTGCCTAACCGTCTTACAATCCTCTTTGATGTATATGTGATGGGTACAGACCGAAGGATGGACTCCTTTCATCTCCTTATAGCTCCAAGCAAAAGCATCTAGGTGACTGGCCAACAGGCTACACAGCTCCTTTTCCTGGGAAGGAGATAGGGAGGAGCTGATCTTTAACATTCTCTCAGGGCCGAACTCCACATTCTTGACTCTGGGAGTGACAGGGTTGGTTGTACAAAGATCCACTAAGGTGCTAGCTTGGGCATCCTCCACCAATTTCTCTAAGGATAGTGCACTGGAAGGTGGATTCTGGATCAAGGTCTCGATCAAGTCATCCTCGGTTGGGGGGTCTCTTCTAGTGGTATCTAAGGTGCACAGAGGTGCTGAGTACACCTCGTCTTCCTCTCCTTCCTTTAACCAGAGTGGTAAGTCATGCTCTAAGGAGGGTTGGGCAGGAGGGTATAGGACTAGCTGTTTGGACATAGGACCATTTTTGATGGTCATATTTCCTGCACGGCAACTTATGTAAGCATCTGCAGTGGCTAACCAAGGCCTTCCCAAAATGAGAGGATATCCAGTAAGCTTTTCCTTGGGTTGCAGAACCAAGAAATCTGCAGGGTATTCCCAAGAGTCGATAGAGACCAAGACATCCTCCACAATCCCTTCGGGAGTCACAGTGGAGCGATCTGCTAATTGCAGTACTGTCGAGGTCTTCCTCAAGGAACCCTGAAGATTGAGTTTGAGCATGGTATCCCTGGTCATCACATTAATGGCAGCCCCCAGATCAATCAAGGTGTGAGGTATGATGGTGCCATTGATGTGGACATCTACTACAGGACTTCCAGGATCTAGGTACTTTGGGCAGATGACTTGTCCTAACATAAGGTCAGACAGTTGTCCTATGACATTGATGGTTGAAGCATCTTTCTTTCGCCTGCCTGGGTGTTTGAAACACTTTTCCTTAACCAGTTTGTTGTATATTGGCACATCCTTGATGGCTTGGAGAAGTGGTATTTTTACACACAACTGCTTGAGCTCACCCAGAAGCTCATCCTCTTCTGGGTTGGGTTGTGTGGTGGCTGTTAGTCTCTCAGGAAAGGGTGGAATAGCCTTTGGTTCACTTTCCTGTTTATCTTCCTCATCCTCTGGGGGAGGAGGTTGGCGATCTGGTAGAGTCTTTCCAGATCGAAGATTGATCTCCTGGATCTCCACAACATAGGTAGGGCATGAGGTTTCCCCAGTGTATACCTGCTGGGCCTGTCTATTGTTGGGGTTTGGGTTCGGTTGAGCAGGCATTTGAGGTTGCCTTGGAGGAGCAGGAGGTAATGGCTGAGGTTGAACTGGTGGTGGAGGCAAAATGGCGGGAGGAGTATTGTACTAGGGCCTCCACCCCGACTGAGGTGCATTCCACTGAGGCTGTGGCTGGGCATGTGAATGATATGAATGAGAAGTAGGTTGAGTAGGGTACTGAGGTGGATAAGACCATGGAGGAGGCATGGACCAGGAAGGATGAGCAGGGGGACCCCAGGAAGGCATAGGAGTCGATTGGTTGGGGTTGTAATAAGCTTGAGGTGCCCCTTGCATTCCCTGCTAATAAGGTCTAGATCCTTGTGGCCTCCTTTGGTTGAGGTAATAGAGAGGTTCAGTGGGAGCTTCTGTCCCTTGGTACATGGCTTTAAACCTAGGTAAGGTTGGACACTGATTTGTGGGATGGTCCTCCTCACAAACGAAACATACTTCAACCGAATGCAATGGGCATTCGTTCTTAGGGTGTCTCCTTGTGCACCTAGGGCAGAAGACAGCCAAGGCTCTCTCAGCTTCTTCTTTCTTCTGCTGGATCCTAAATGTGTCCAGCTACATGGAAATGGTCTGTCTCACCTCACTCTTAAGATCTTCTAATTGATTTGCAAGCTCATGTTTGGAGAAAGGGACACTAGTTGAGAGGAGGTTTCCTCTACCTCGTTTCCAAGCTGCCCTGGAGTGGTTTCTAAACACAATCTTGATGTCCTCATAAGGCAGTTGGTAAATGTCCCCCCCAGCTAACATGTGAAGGGTATCTAAGAGGTCTTCAGGGACTCCTCGGAGCAAGACCAACTTGAGGGATTCAGGGTCAAGTGTGCACCTGGCCCGCTTATAGCTAAGTTGGAACCTCTCCTCATAATCCTCTAAGGACTCATCATTTCCCATGGTCATCCGAAAGATTTCTCCCTTGGTTTCCCTGGACCTACAGTAATCCCTGTACTTGGTATTGAAAGCTTGCTGCATCTGAGCCCAAGTGGTGATACTATTCCCAGGTAAGCCCATGAACCAGCGTAATGTTGCATCCTTAAGAGTTGAAGGGAAGAGTTTCAGCTTTTGCTCATCTTCAGTATAGTCATAGGTTCTACAAAGGACAACAAACTCAAACAGGAAGGTATCAGGATCTTCAGTAGTCAGTCCATGGAAGTGAGGTAAGACGGAGGGGATAATTTTCTTCATTTTCATCTCTCCATTGGTCTCTCGGATGGGGAAGGCACCTTCTATTCTCTCATCTTCTCTTCTATTGTCAGCCATAGCTTCAGATGGAGTGGTCTCTAACTCTTCTTCTACTATAGGATCTTCGTATATCTCGGGATGTTCACCTATAGGTTCTTCTGGATCACTGTCACCAAAGAAGAGAGAAGGGTGACTCAGTGATGTGGTGGGGGTGTTGGGTAGGAATTTGCGTGATTTATCCCGGTTTCTACGAGGCATGAAATGGAAAAGACTTTCTTTTTTGATTTCTTTTGTTTTTTTCCTCTTTGGTACCTGTAAAACTGAAACAGATTGATCTACAACTAACTAAAAAAGATGCAGAATTAAACTGAAAGCAGGAAAGAACTAATCTACTTTGCTTAAATGAAATTGCAGGAATGGAAATGCTAGTCTACGCTTGCAGAATTGAAACACTAGTCTACGCTTGCAGAAATGAAATGCTATTCTATGAAAGCAGGAAATGCTAATCTATGAAAGCAGGAAATACTAATCTATGAAAGCAGGAAATGTCTATGCTACTTTTGTAGAATGGAAATGAAATAAACTACTTAGCAGAAGGCAAGAGTAAGAAAATAGAAGAAAAGCAACAATTACTAATACTCTGACGCTTCCCCGGAAACGGCGCCAAAAAGATGGCGGGCCCTATTATTGTAGCAATAATGCTACAACTCCTGGGGCTTCCTATCTCTAATTTTATCAACTCAGTAGTTCGTACAAACTTGGAAGCGACGGTGCTGTATGCACAAGTACTAGCTCTTGTCGCAGCTGTCACTTGGTCAGCTGGCACAAGTTCGCTAGGGCTCAAGCCAACTTCTATATGTTCTCAGAAGAAGCTTTCTAAATGATGGACGAAGGCTATCTCAACGGAAAGTAATCTACTTTGCAAAAATGAACTGAAAGCCAATCGAAACATGGAAACCCTAGTAAACCCTAATCTGACGAGTTTAACCTCTATGATGCAATAGCGAGAGTGCAAATGTCTAAGAATGATGCCATTACTTCTAGTGATGTGAAATGCATGAACTCAAACTACTTCCATTAAAAAGAACATTGTTTTTGTATTTTTGCTTAAGTGGTTGGAGTGATTATGGTTTTGTTTCTTATTAGGGTTTGGCTGTGCAGAGGTGGTGCGAAGGGAGAGAAAGCTTGGGAAAGGTCAGGAGGGCTAGGAGAGGTCCCAGAGGGTCCCTAGCATCAGTCCACAGAAGTCTACAACGTTCAGGTGCTCGGCAACCAAGTTTGCAGGCTTCTACAAGATGTCTGTAGGGGATCCTACAGGAAACTAAGGAATTCTATAGGAAGTCTGCTACCTTCTACAGGATGTTCTACCGTGGGAGTTTTGGGTGATGGTGAAGTGATGGAGCGGTATGGGAGGATAGGTAAGGTGGAGATGGAGCTTGTGACGGCTCAGGGGCAGAGAAATAAGATGGAGGGAGAGTGCACTGAGTTGGTTGGTGAATAGAAGGATGGAAACAACGAAAGGTCAAGAAAATGAAGCTACGTGGCAATGGAAGAGTTGGAAGGTAAACGAGCTGAACAGAGGTCGAGTAGGTGGCTTTAGGTGTGGTTAAGAAGAAGAAGAAGAAGGAAAGGGAATGATACTGAGCAGTGTGAATAAAACAAATTGCTTATGTCTTGCACCAAAAACGAGAATCCATTAACCTGTGCTACCTGTGCTATTAAACTAATGGACAGCAATGCAAACTGTGAAGAGAAGTCGTGCCTGGAGTTGTGATGAAGAAGTATGGCTCAAGATCAGAGTGCATGGATGGTTCTATGATTAAAACGATTGTGTTGCAGCTTGCATAAAAGTAGAAAAAGACTGCATTTTTTTGGTGGTTGGTATAAACTGCACCCCAATCCCTAAACAGAGATGGCAGTGAAGTACTAACAACCTTTTCTTGGAGCCCCAGTGAATTACAATCCTCCTATTCTAATCTAAGCAACTGAAAGTGATTTAACCATAAGCTAATCCTACTCAATCTCATTAAAGAAATCAAATCAGCAGACTGTGTTCTTGAAATGCATATCAAAACAAAGAAACAAAGTGCTGGAAAGGAAGGCAAATAACACTACAAGAAGAGGAGGTCTATTGCTCTCAGGTTGGGCCCTAACTTGAGAGCTATAGCTCCCTTAAAAGCTCAGAATTAGATCCAAATCTGCTTGCCTTTATTCATAATCAAGAGTCTAATGTCATGCCAAAACTGGCTTACAAAAACAAACACCGAGCTGTGCTCAGAAATTACAATATCAGTCCAAAAGTTCAAAAAGCTCCTAACAAAGGCTACGACCTTCATATTTATACACAATGAAGATCAAGATGGCTTCCTCCATTCGTGGAGCTTGGCTGTCCAACTGAAAGTCAAACTGTTGTAAACTGCTGATCCTGTAGAACGTGTTGGCTGCCTTTAAGCTCGGTGGGAAGAGCTGTTGGAGCTCGGAGTTAAGGTGAAAATCACGAGGAAGGTCATCAAGGCTATGGACAACCTCCCTATGAACCCGCAATGTCACCTTTGCTGTCTCCTTGTCTCCTTTTGCGTGGTCTTTTGCTCTCTTTAATGCCAAAAACCTGAAATCATCATGTATTAGCCACATAGATATAATTCCTGCCCTTCTTCCTACAAACAACACGAATATACTAAGAAATGAATGCATAAGTGATAAAAGATGAATGGTTGAGCAAGGTAAGTAGGCCAATATGAGCCCAAATTGTACCAAAAATTGGGGCTCATCACGAACCACGAAATATAAGTGAAGCATGCAAAGATGAATGTTGGGTCAAGGCCATGAATGAAGAACTTGAGCAGATTGAAAAGAATAACACTTGGGAATTGGTTCCTAGACCTAATGATAAGAATCTCATAGGGACCAAATGGATATTCAAAAATAAGCTGAATGAAAATGGAGATGTTATTAGAAACAAGGCCAGACTTGTTTGTAAAGGGTATGCTCAACATGAAGGTATACACTTTGAATAAACTTTTGCATCGGTTGCTAGACTTGACGCCATAAGAATGTTCCTTATTCTCTCTAGCTTTTAGAAGTTCAAAGTATATCAAATGGATGTGAAATTTGCATTTCTAAATGGAGACTTAGAAGAAGAAGTGTATATTGAGCAACCAGATGGATTCATCCTTGGAAATGATCCAAAACTTGTATGAAGACTCAAAACGGCTCTCTATGGTCTTAAACAGGCTCCAAGGGCTTGGTATTATCGTCTGGAAAAATACCTCCATCAACAAGGTTTTTCAAAAGGATCAACAGATAGCAATCTATATATAAAAATTGACAATGATAAATTGCGAATACTTGTTGTGTATGGTAATGATATCATCTTTGGTAGAAATGAAGAAGCCATGAGTCAAAACTTTGCTTTGGTGATGCAGAAAGAATTTGAAATGTCCCTGCTTGGTGAGCTCACATATTTTCTTGGTTTACAAGTCCAACAAAACAAAGGTGGTATCTTTCTATCACAAACCAAGTACCTCAAGCAGATCTTGAAGAAATATGGCATGGAAGATTTGAAACCAGTATGTACCCCTATGGTAGTAGGATGCAACCTCAGCACAAATGATGAATCAACAGTAGTACATCAACCAACCTATAGATCCATGATTGGTAGTCTGCTCTATCTAACAGGTACCCGACCAAACATCATGCATGCAGTGGGAATAGTTGGAAGATTCCAGGCAAATCCAAAGGAAGCACACCTTCAGGCAGTTAAAATAATTTTCAAATATCTTCAAGGAACAAAAAGCTATGGCTTATGGTATCCTAGAGACACAGATCTCACACTTCATGCATATACATATGCAGATTGGGCAAGAAGCGTGGATGACAGAAAAAGCACTAGTGGTGGTGCATTCTTTATGGGTTCCAGATTAGTATCTTGGTTCAGCAAGAAACAAAGTTCAATTGCATTATCTACAGCTGAAGAAGAATATGTGGCTGCTGCATCTTGCTGCACACAACTCCTTTGGATGATGCAAACATTTCAAGGCATTCAAATCACTTGTACTCCACCCATCTCCATTCTATGTGATAATACAAGTGAAATCAACATTTCAAAAAATCCTGTCATGCATTCCAAGACCAAGCACATACCTATCAAATATCATTTTCTTGGGGAACAAGTGCTTGAACAAAAAGTCAAATTGGAGTATGTCCCCTCCAAGGAACAGGTTGTTGATATATTCACCAAACCACTGCCCATAGAGATATTTGAATACCTCAGACAGAAGCTGGGAGTAGTTGATGCATCATCTTGCCCTTGACACCTATCTGGTTTAGAGAACAGTGGTTGTACGTGAGTTTCATGAAGCGTATCCACGTACATACGTCGTTTCTGTGAATATAGTCGTGTATATGTTGGTTTGAAGATAAATAGTGGGCCAGACCCAGGATGAAAAGAGTTTGATATGGGTTTGATAGAGACCATCTGGCACAGGTTCAGGGGGAGCACATACTTCTAATAATGCATTTTTGGCATTATCTTAGAAGATCTTGGTACAACTTCACAGTTGTTTTTGATTCAGGTGGAACAGGTGTAGAGGGAGATCATGGTTGATGGTCCGGATGGTGATTGACAGATGTTGCTAATGACTATCATAGTCTTGTCTTAGATATTTCGTCTCTATGTCATGTATTTCTTTTATTATCAAGGTCATGTAACGACCTATTTTGTTTCCCCACTATGCCTGGGATGGATGATGTAATATTCTTGTTTTATCATGTATAAATTTTTGATATATCCCCACTTGGTTGGGTAGATGAGTCAATTTTGGTATATCCCCACTTGGTTGGGAGATGGATGTATGTATGAGTCTTTGGTCATAGGAAGGTCATTTATGATGTATAGAGTCATGTTCTTCTTATAGAACATCTTTTTGCAGACCTTACCTACAGTCAGGGGGAGCATGGACAACATAGCAGAGCAGAGATTTCAGCATGTACTCAGGGGGAGCATAACCCTTTTCCCTTGATGACAAAGGGGGAGAGTGACTTGGGGTTGCCATCAAGTCCAAAGGGGGAGATTGTTGGCATTATGACACAGGCTTGGCACTATGGCACAGGTATTGTCCTTGATGGCAACTCACTCGGCAAATCATTCAGATGACAGTTCAGGCTCACAGGCTCTCAGAATAAAGGAAAAGAAGGTATACACAAGTTCCCATTGACCAAGCCACGTATACACATGGGATCGCCGATCAAAAGGTGCATATGTGTATGCATGCACTTTCATGCAAGGAAAAGCGCGTACATGTGGGAAAACTTGTTATTGGTCCATGGTTTTTGGTCCTTGGTATTTGGACCATGGTATCTCGTCTGAATTATTGAACCCAGGTATTTGGACCTAGGTATTCGTTCTAAGTGGTTTTGGACCATGGTATTGAGTAATGCCTAAGACTATAAAAGGAGAAGGAGATCATTAGGCAAAGGCACTCAAGGATTGAATATCTTATGAAGAGTAAGATCTAGGATACTGGTCATTGGGTTATGGTGCATAGTTGGATCTAAATCAAGGAGGAACCTAAGCGCGAGAAGAAGGATAAGTTCTATTGATGGATCAAGATCTTAAGGCTTGAAGAGAAGTGTGTGATTTTGATATGTTATATTTGGCGCATGACTTGATCTATAAATCTGATGATCTGGGTATAACTGATGTCTGAATAGTTGAAAAGGGTAAATTATATTTTATAGATATGTACGCAGGTTCAGCATAGCAAAAGCGCGTATACAAGCTGGTTCGGTAATTCAAAACGGTGTATACACAGGTTTTCCTTAATATAGCAGTCTATGCATGCACGTTCTACATATGGAAGTAGCGTACATCTCATAAAATATGTTTTAGCTAATTTTGATTATTGCTGCAGTGTTCTGAGTTCAGGATTGGTTTCTGGTTACTGTTACTATATTATGGTTACAACATTCAAAGAAGTGAGTTTTGATTTAGTTTTTGGTTGGTGTAAAGGAGATAGGTTGATGCAGATATATTTGATGTTTGATTGATGTTATTGATGGATCCAGTCTGAAAATTTATGAAACGTGGTCCCTAGAAGAAAAGAGAAGGTTGTAGCCTTCTGTAGGTCAGCACCTACGTACTAGTACATCAGCTAGTGCAAGAGCTAAGGGGGTTGTAGCTCCCTTACAGGAGAAGCTGGAGAATGAGAGAAGGTTGTAGCCTTCTGTAGGTAGAAGCTTGGATACTGGTATAAGACTACACCAGTACAGAAATATTGTAAAAAGAAGCTTCTTATTAAAAGAAGATAGAGACGAATTGCAGCAGGTGGTTTTCACCCACATTGGGTTTCCACCTTATATATTGTGTTCATGTGTGTGATTGCCTGTATTGTTTACTGCACTTGATTACTGTTTTATGGTTCTAATACATAGATTGAGATTAGCTAACTAAAATCAAAAGTCTGCAAGATATAAGCAGTTTTCTCTAAACATAGTTGCGTATATACACAAGTTTAATTAACAGAAGTAGCGTATATGAATTTGTTTATTAAAATGAAAATTTTTTAAATTGCTAATACTTATTCAGCCCCCCCTCTTAGTATTATTTCCAACACTTTGCGTGGCTGCCTGTTTGATCTGCTACACCAGCTTCTCTGTTGCTAGTCCCGCAATGTCTTCCTTGATTTTTTGCTGCGTGCTCTATAGGCTCCCCAACTTCTCCTCAATGTTGGTGGAGATAATGTAGGCCTCATCCAACGAAGGCCCCAATCTGGCCTTGAGAACCGCCTCTTTCCTCTACGCTACTTCCACCTGTTCAAGATGTTGTTTTGCATCATGTAGCTTGGCCAATCGTTGTGCTATAGTGACGGTGTGCACCGTCGCTCTTGCTTCATCATGCCGCTGCTGCAATTAACAAGATTTTGTCTTTAGCCTCTGCAGGTTAGGATATTCCTGCAGAGTCATGACTACCTCCATGGATTGCTCGAAGAGCGCAGTGTAGTGACTTCAACTCTAACTCAGTGATTTTCATATTTAGTTCAAACTGAACCTTGGCCACTTTTGTCTTGGCGTCATGCACATTTGCAACTAGCTTCCTAATCTTTCCCTCCAACGGCACTTCCTCTGGGATATGTAGTTGAGGGACTATTCTGCATGCCTCAGCCACCACAGCTACAAGTTGGTCATTCTGCGCCTGAACTTTATTTTGTACCTCTAGCATTGTTGATTTCTCCATGAGCATCTATTCATTGTTGACTTTATACTCACTTATTAGGCTCAACATGCACTAGTCCCGAGCCTTAGCCACTACTATCACACCTGCCTACAGTGCCTGAAGAAACTCATTGGGGAGCGCGGCCAGGTTAAGGAAAATATTCTTTGAAGAGCTAAAAATAGGCTTGTCAGTGGCTACCTACACGCTCAAAGCTCCATCAGGCAGCGTGACTACCCACAGATCCAATGATCGAACCATATTTGTGGCTTGAGTGGTCCCTAGTGCCAAAATTGTTGATGCATCGCTGCTCTATCCTACACCTATATGGATTCTAATAATCTGGATTTTCATCTCACACAGACCCATTTGGATGGTGCTATGTGCCTACTTTTTTTGGTGCTCAAACTGCTGCAGCAGTTCTGCAGTAGTATCCTGCACCTTGTCTCCAATTTCATCCAGGTCGCCATCCATCAAAGTAAACGGATCCAGCGACAACTTGTTGGCTTTTGTCTTCTTCCATGGTTCTTACTTTTCCTGCTCCCTATACTTCTTCACTTGGAAGGGAGTGCTCTCCTGCTGCTCCCTATACTGATTCACCCACCCTCTCAACCACACTTTGCATGGCTGCCTGTTTGATCTACTGCACCAGCTACTTGGTTGCTAGTCCCGCACTATCTTCCTTGATTTTCTGCTACGTGCTCTATAGGCTCGCCAACTTCTCTTGAGTGTTGGTGGAGATAATGTAGGCCTCATCCAACCAAGGCCCAAATCTGGCCTTGAGGACAGACTCTTTCGTCTGCACTACTTCCATCTGTTCAAGATGCTATTTTGCCTCCTCCAGCTTGGCCAATCGTTGTTGTATAGCGACGATGTGCGTCGTCGCTCTTGCTTCATCATGCTACTGCTGTAATGAACAAGATTATGTATTTAACCTTTGCGGGTTAGGATATTCCTGTAGAGTCATGACTACCTCCATGGATTGCTCGAAGAGCGCAGTGTAGTCCACCACCATGACATCAACTGCTGCAACTCCATCCTTCACAATGGCTTCGCACTATTCTCTAACCTCTGGTGGAGTTGAAGGCTATGAATTTAATTCTAACTCAATGATTTTTAGATTCAGTTCAAACTAAACCTTGGCCACTTCTATCTTGGCATCACGCACATCTACAACCAGCTTCCTAATCTTTTCCACCAATGGCACTTCCTCCGGGATATGTAGTTGAGGGACTGTTCTGCATGCCTCAGCCACCACAGTTGCATGTTGGTCATTCTGCGCCTGAAATTTATTTTGTGCCTCTAGCGCTGTTGATTTCTCCATGAGCATCTATTCATTTTTGACTTTGTACTAGCTTATTAAGCTCAACGTGCGCTGCTCCTAGGCCTTAACCTCTACTATCACACCTGCCTATAGTACCTGAAGAAACTCATTGGGGAGTGCGACCAGGTTAAGAAAAATATTCTTTAAAGAGCTAAAAATAGCCTTGTCAGTGGCTTCCTCCACGCTCAAAGCTCCATCAGGCTGCGTGACTACCTGGATATCCAATGATCGAACCATATTTGTGGCTTGAGTGGTCCCTATTGCCAAAATTGTTGATGCGACGTTGCTCTATCCTACACCTATCTGGATTCTAGTCATCTGGATCTGCAACTCACACAGACCTGTCTAGATGGTGCTCAATGCTTGCTTTTTTTGGTTCTCAAACTGCTGTAGCAGTTCTACAGTAGTATCCTGCACCTTGTCTCAAATTTCATCCAGGTCTCCATCCATCAAAGTTATCGGATCCGCCGACAGCTTGGTGGCCTTTGTCTTCTTCCATGGTCCTTACTTTTCCTGCTCCATGTACTTCTTCACTTGGAAGGGAGTGCTCTCCTACTGCTCCCTGTATTGATTCATCCCCCCTCTCAGCCACGCTTTGTGTAGCTACCTATTTGATCTGTTGCACCAGCTACTCTGTTGCTAGTCCTGCACTATCTTCCTTGATTTTCTGATGTGTGCTCTATAGGCTCTCCAACTTCTCCTAAGTGCTGGTGGAGATAATGTAGGCCTCATCCAACCAAGGCCCCAATGTAGCCTTAAGGACCGCCTCTTTCCTCTGTGCTACTTCCACTTGTTTAAGATGATGTTTTGCCTCCTGCAGCTTGGGCAATCGTTGTGCTATAGGGATGGTGTGCGCTGTCGCTCTCGCTTCATCATGCTGCTGCTGCAATTAACAAGATTCTATATTTAACCTCTGCAGGTTAGTATATTCCTACAGAGTCATGACTACCTCCATGGATTGCTCGAAGAGTGTAGTGTAATCCACCACCACGACATCCACTGCTGCAACTCCATCCTTCACAATGGCTTCGCGCTGTTCTCTAACCTCTAGTGGAGTTGAAGGCTATGACTTCAACTCTAACTCAGTGATTTTCAGATTCAGTTCAAACTAAACCTTGGCCACTTTTGTCTTCGCATCACGCACATCTGCAACCAGCTTCCTAATCTTTTCCTCAAATGGCACTTCCTCTGGGATATGTAGTTGAGGGACTGTTCTTCATGCCTCAGCCACCACAGCTACAAGTTGGTCGTTCTATGCCTGAACGTTATTTTGTGCCTCTAGCGCTGCTGATTTCTCCATGAGCATCAATTCATTGTTGACTTTGTACTCGCTTATTAGGCTCAATGTGCACTGCTCTCGGGCCTTAACCTCTATTATCACACCTGCCTACAGTGCCTAAAGAAACTCATTGGGGAGCGCAACTAGGTTAATGAAAATATTTTTTAAAGAGCTGAAAATAGCCTTGTTAGTGGCTACCTCCATGCTCAAAGCTCCATCAGGAAATGCGACTGCTTGGAGATCCAATGGTCGAACCATATTTGCAGCTTGAGTGGTCCCTAGTGCCAAAATTGTTGATGCAGCGCTACTCTATCCTACACCTATCTGGATTCTAGTCATCTGGATCTGCAACTCACACATACCTATCTGGATGGTGCTCAGTTCCTGTTTCTTTTAGTGCTCAAACTATTGCAGCAGTTCTGCAGTAGTATCCTGCACCTTGTCTCCAATTTCATCCAGGTCACCATCCATCAAAGTAATTGGATCGAGTGACAGCTTGGTGGCTTTTGTCTTCTTTCGTGGTCCTTACTTTTCCTGCTCCCTGTACTTCTTCACTCGTAAGGGAGTGCTCTCCTACTACTCATTGGTGCCCTGCTCTGACTAACCTTCCTCCTCTATTTGGGGTGAAGGATATTTTTGACTTCTTCCGGAGCTGTGCTCTTCCTTCTCTACCTAATTCTTCGTGGCACACTCCGCTTCTACCGGGGCCTTCTCCTCGGCCTCTTTCTAGCACTTTTCAGCCAACTGCTAAACCTTTTGTTAGGCTGCATCCTTCTTCTTCTTCTCCGCAAACTTGCTAGTCCCTGCAGCCAGGTTGGAAGGAGAATGCTACTCTGCAGGCCAAAGCTTGATGACCTCTTCAATAGCGTCATCCATAGCAAGGTAGGGCAGGTTGAACAACTTTTTCTCAAGATCCTTTCACGCCCAGATGTATACATGGTTGAAGTCTGCTTTGAACTTTGCGTACCCTAGGAGTTGTTCAAACATGGTTGGTGACAATCACAGCTTCTGGTTGAAGGCCATGCGAATGGTCGCCTCCATCAACACCTAAAAGACTTTGCTCTCGGTGACCTGAGCAACATATTTTATGGCTGAGAGAGATGCAAATTTCGCAGCTTCCAGTAAGTCTTTCTCTACTGGAGGAAACTGACTATCCTTTGGCAAATCCCACGTGACTAGCACAATCGATAGAAACAACCATGAATAGTGGAATGTCTTACTCTCACCCTGTGCCTCTCTATAGTTCATGAGGAACTCACTACACAGGTAATGCACCCAGTTGAATTGTACGCCCTCTGCGCACTGTGCTACTAATGAAACCACTGGTTGTTGGCATTATGATGCATGTGTTGTACTTGATGACAACCCACTCGTAGAAGAACAACTCACTTATATATAACTAGATGAATCTACAGAAGAGATATCAGAATACATGGGATGCAGGACAGCTCAAAGGAATCAGATGACAGTGCTCAGTACGATAAGTTAGCTTTTCCATCTGTTAGGACTCTAGAAACCACATATCTCCATTGGTATGATATTGTCCACTTTGGGCCTAGGCCCTCATGGATTTGTCTTTGGGCTTTACCCCAAAAGGCCTCATACCAATGGAGATATTTGTCCATCCTTATATACCCATGATCCTTCCCACTTCTAGTCAATGTGGGACTTTGGTCATATACCCAAAAATCCTCCCCTCGAACAAAGGACCATTGAGCCTCCCCTCAAACGATTATCCATCCGTCCACTCTCTACCAACAAGGATTCTTCGCTCCAATGCACTAGGAGCACACGCCTTACATGGAAGCACCACCTGCCTCGAGAGATTGCTCTATCCGAGGTCAACTCCTCTTCACCGTGTTGGGACCAGGACACGTCCATGAAGAATCCGAAGCACACCGTTTGTCTAACCGAGCTCATCCACAGATCCCATCGTGATATTACTAGGGCCCACCACCTTTGTTCGACATTCTGAGGATTCATCCACTTGGCTAACTTCGGAACTTGGCTCTGATACCACTTATTAGGACTCTGGAAACCACATATCTCCATTGGTATGATATTGTGCACTTTGGGCCTAAGCCCTCATGGATTTGTTTTTGGGCTTTACCCCAAAAGGCCTCATACCAATGGAGATATTTTTCCATCCTTATATACCCATGATCCTTCCCACTTCTAGTCAATGTGGGACTTTGGTCGTATACCCAAAACCATCAAGTCCAAAGGGGGAGATTGTTGGCATTATGATACAAGTGTTGTCCTTGATGGAAACTCACACAGATGACAGATCATAGTGCAACAGGTCAGTAGCAAAGAGTTGATGATCAGACTACAAAGAATGAAGAAAGAAGATTATATACGCAGGTTCACTATACACCAAGTCGCATACATACATAGGTTATATGCAGGTTCACTATGTACCAAGTCATGTATATACGCAAGTTCGCTATTACAAAGTAGGGTATACACGCAGGTTATACACGTAGGTTCCCTATATACAAAGGCACGTATCCACACGGAGTTGCTGATCAAAAGTCGCATATGTGTGTGCACACACTTCCATGCACAGAAAAGCGTGTACATGTGGGAAAGATTATTTTTGGGTCTGTTTTAGACCTATGGTTTTGGTGCTTGGTATTGTGTCCAAAGTGTGGAACCCAGGTATTGGGTCCCTATTAATGGTTCTCAATGGTTTTGGACCATGGTATTGACTAAGGCCTAAGACTATAAAAGGAGAAGAAGATCATTAGGCAAAGGCATTGAGAAGGTCTTGAATATCCGATTAAGTATGAATTCGACTATGCAGGTTATGGGTTCATGATACCTTGCTTGATCTAAGCTAAGGAGGAATCTCAGCAGTTGATGGAGAACAAAATCTAAGGATAGATCGAGATCTAATGGCTTGGAATGAATCATCTCTATACAGTTTGAACTTGTTTAGTCTAGATCTGTATACTAACGCATGTAATGTTCTGTAAATGTTATGATCTAGGTATAACTCAAGTTTGGAATAGCTCCAAATCATGAATGAATATTTACAGACAGATACGCTGGTTGGATGTGATAAAAGCGCGTACATACGCAGGTTAGATACATCTAAGTAGTGTATACCATATGAGCTATGATGTTTGAAGTTACAGGTTCTTCTGGTTGTTGATGAGTTCTGATGACTGTTTACTGGTGTCAGTATGCTACATATTCAGATTGGTTGATTATGTTTAGCTTCAGTATTGATGGATGAGATCTATAATGGATCAGGATCAGAATGACTTATCTTTATGTCATCTGATGAACTAAGATCTGGTTGCTAACATACATAGTATCTTTGTATATGTAATGATCTGAGTATGTCTGAAGTCAGGAAGTGCAGCGAAATTATAAGTAAGTAATTGATGTCATATACGCTGGTTCGCTTTGGTGAAGTTGCGTATACATGACGGTCCGGCTCTTCCAAGTAGTGTATGCACTCTAATGCATGATTTTTGATGATACAGTTAGATCTGAATAGAGTTCTGTGTTATGGTGACTGCAGTTTGTTGACAGGGTTTCAGTGATTCAGTATTGGGTGATTCAGAGATTGATGATGCTAGTGTTGATTGATTGTGTGCCTCAATGATATTGATGGGTCCAGTATGAAAATTGGATGAAACGTGGCCTTCAGAGTATGATGTTGTGTTCCATGAGTATCCAGTCTAAAAATTTATGAAACGTGGTACCTGGAGGAAGAAAGAGAAGGTTGTAGTCTTCTATAGGTCAGCACCTACCTACTAGTAAATGGATCAGCTAGTACAAGAGCTAAGGGGGTTGTAGCTCCCTTCCAGGAGAGTCTGGAGAATGAGAGAAGATTGTAGCCTTTTGCAAGTAGAAGCCTACGTACTGGTATAATACTGCACCGGTACAGAACCATTGTAAAAAGAAGTTTCTTATTAAAGAAGATTGAGACAACTTGCAACAGGTGGTTTTCACCCACATTGGGTTTCCACCTTACATCATGGTGTTCATGTGTGCTTATTGTGTGCGATGATCTGTTCTATTTTACTGCTCCTATTTACTGTTCATATGGTTAATAATGTTCTGATGCACTCATTAAGGACCAACTAACTGAATCATAAGTTTACTAGATATACGCTTGTTGCATTACACACGGTTGTGTATACATGCAGTTTGCCTTAACTGAAGAAGCGTATATGAATCTTAATATGGAAATGAAAAAGTTATATTGATTTGATAATACTGATTCACCCCCCCTCTCAGTATTATTTCCAACAATTGGAATCAGAGCAGGTCATTTGGTAGAATCTTGATCGCTTGAAGGAGATCTGTAGAACAATGGGAAAGAAGCTTAAGAAGAAAGCACCTAAGAAGAAGAAGACATCTCAGAAGAGCTACGACAGCGGGAGAATCGATTGGGGAGTATGTGGAAGAAGCACTTCAGATTCATAATCACTTCAGAATGAAGATGAACAAGAAAAAGAACTATCAGGTATGAATTGGTTATCCTCTGATGATATATTTATCCATCCATTTGAAGATGATGAAAGTGATAGTGAAACAACTGAATTTTCTCTTATGGGTGAGCAAGAAAGATATCAAATAGAGGCAGAATTTAAAAGGCTTATAGACAAAATTAGAGATCAACAAGATCTATTGAACAAAAGGGAATGTGCCTTCAAAGAAGAAGCTACCAAACTAAAAGCTAAACTAGTGGAAGGAAACAAGGTAAGGAAGTTATTCAAGGACAAGGAAGATCAATGTCAAAAGTTGCAGGATGAAGTGATATCATTAAGAATTGAAGTCAATGAAAGGAGCACAACAATCAAGAAACTTAGAGAGAGATCCAGTTACTATGAAAGTCTTGAAGCTACGATCCTCTCGCTAAAAGAAGATCTTGAAGAATCAAATAAGAAAAATAAAGAACTACTCCAAGCTCTTGAAAAACAAGAAAATGAAGTTCTTGAATTAAGACATCAGTTGGAAGAAGGAAGAAAAACTGAAGGAATCATGAAGAAGCAGTATCTTGAAAAGGAAGAGCAACATCAAGTTGAGGTAAATATTCTAAAAGATAAATTAGAAGAAAAGGATAAGCTCTTACGATTTCAAGATAGTACTAAGACCTTGGATGATATTCTTAGTAGTCAAAGGTCTCTTGCTATCAAAACTGATATTGGTTTTCATGGATCTGTTGAAGGAGAATCTAATTCACAAAGTAAGACAAAGAACTCTAATGCAAAATCTGAAATGCTCAATAAGGAGATGAGAAGTCAACTCCATCAACAGCCAAGGAAAGAAATTCTTCAAAGCAAATTTTTTACTCCTCTGATAAATAATGTTGAATGTTATGTATGTCATAATCTTGGACATGTTACAGCCAGATGCAGAAGAAAAATGGTTCAGGACCATCACAGAAAGATCATCACGTTCCAGGTACTTTAAGGGATATTCCTTTGCTTGCAATATGTTTGGTCACAGAGCTGTTGATTGCTACAGAAGGAATATGAAACATGTAAGATGTTATGCATGTAACAAGCTTGAGACATACAACAAAGGAATGTAGGAACAAAGTACGGGCACCATACCAAAAGGAGAAAACATCGTCACACTTGAAGATATGGAAGAAGAAGGAAGTATAGTCAGAAAAATGTGGCACAGCACAATGTACAGACACAACAGACTCATAAGGAGCTAAAAGCGTGAAACTTCAGTTCCCTAAATCTCATACACAAGTTTCATAAAGCGAAGTCACGTATATACGCGAGTTAGACACTGAACAGTTGCGTATAAGTTAGTTTGAAGAAAAGCAATGGGACAGAATCAGGAAAAAGGGTATGATATGATTCAGTCCATTATTTTCTTTGTTTGATAATGGTTACAATCTACTGATGATGTGTGAAAATGTATTGATACCTGTAAGATGTTTTAAAAGTGTTGTGATCCTAAATTAATGATACTTCTTTCTGATATATGCATGATCAGATCTGACAATAAGCAAGATGGCACGGGTTCAGGGGGAGCATATGCATTTAATAATGCATTGTTGGCATTATGGTTAGTAGTCCTTGGTGATGATGCTTATATGGCTAAAATATACATCTTGCTATGGTTATGAGTTGTCCATGAAAAAATTTCATATGATTCTTGGGGTTACATAGTTGGTGTTCTGATCAGATTTGTGGATGCATATATGGTGCTTACATGGTGATCTTCATAAGGATAAGGAGAAGTACAAAGCTTGAATACACTTGATGATGAGTCACTCATATGCTGCTGTCGACATATATTACAGTTATGATGCAGGGTTCCTATAGTTCTTGGTGCTCACATGGATGAGGATTGTTGTTGTTACATAGTGCTATATACAATATGCTGGATACATATTCAAAGTTGCATTGTTGGAGACATGATGATGATGATTTCTTACCTATATGATGATAGGTTGATACTTACATATGTTGATTGATGCAGATGTTCCCAAGTGATGATACTTGGATGACATATAAGATCATGCAGATCTTGATGTTGATAAGATGGATATAGCGTTTATCACATATGATATAATGTGAATGATTGGGTTGTTGGTCTAGATGTTGTTGACAGATGTTTATGGAGCAGATCATACATTGTGACTATCATGGTCTTATTTAGATGTTTGGTCTCTGTTATAAATGTCATGTAAAGGTCATAACAAGACTCTTGATGTAATAGTTTGTCTCTATCTATTGTAGTCATTTGATGAATCTCTTTGGTCATATGGTGTAATTTGTACCCCCACTATGCATGGGAAGGATGATGTAATATTTTAGTCATGTATAAACATTTGGTATCTGGTGTATCCCCACTTGGTTGGGTGGATGATTCAATATTGATATATCCCCACTTGGTTGGGAGATGGATGTATGTATGAGTCTTTGGTGATAGGAAGGTCACTTATGATGTATAGAGTCATGTTCTTTCTTGTAGAACATCTTTTTGCAGACCTTGCTTACAGTCAGGGGGAGCATGAACAGCACACTTTAGCAGAGCAGAGATTTCAGCATGTACTCAGAGGGAGCATGGACAGATTGGTACACCTTGGCATATACAAAGGGGGAGCTCATTCAGAGATTTCAGCAGGTACTCAAGGGGAGTATGGTCAGCGGAATGTTTATCAAGGAAAGAGAATATCTTGGTCCACCCTTTGCCCTTAATGTCAAAGGGGGAGAGTGATTTGGTGTTGTTGCCATCAAGTCCAAAGGGGGAGATTGTTGGCATTATGATGCATGTGTTGTACTTGATGGAAACCCACTCGTAGAAGAACAACTCACTTATATATAACTAGATGAATCTACAGAAGAGATATCAGAATACATGGGATGCAGGACAACTCAAAGGAATCAAATGACAGTTCTCAGTACAATAAGTTAGCTTTGCCATCAAGTCCAAAGGGGGAGATTGTTGGCATTATGATACAAATGTTGTCCTTGATGGCAACTCACACAAATGACAAATCATAGTGCAGCAGGTCAATAGTAAAGAGCTGATGATCAGACTACAAAGAATGAAGAAAGAAGAGTATATATGCAGGTTCACTATATACCAAGTTGCATACATACGCAGGTTATACGCAGGTTCACTATGTACCAAGTCGTGTATATATGCAGGTTCGCTATTACCAAGTAGGGTATACACGCAGGTCATACACGCAGGTTCACTATATACAAAAGCGCGTATACACGTGGGGTTGCTGATCAAAAGTCGCGTGTGCGTATGCACGCACTTCCATGCATGGAAAAGCATGTACATGTGGGAAAGATTATTTTTGGGTCCGTGGTATTTAGACCTATGGTTTTGGTCCTTGGTATTGCATTCGAAGTGTTGAACCCAGGTATTGGGTCCCTAGTATTGGTTCTCAATGGTTTTGGACCATGATATTGAGTAAGGCCTAAGACTATAAAAGGAGAAGAAGATCATTAGGCAAAGGCATTGAGAAAGTCTTGAATATTTGATTAAGTATGAAATCCAGTATGCAAGTTATGGGTTTATGATACCTTGCTTGATCTAAGCTAAGGAGGAATCTCAGCAGTTGATGGAGAACAAGATCTAAGGATAGATTGGGATCTAATGGCTTGGAATGAATAATCTCTATACGATTTGATCTTGTTTAGTCTAGATCTGTATACTGACGCATGTAATGCTCTGTAAATGTTATGATCTGGGTATAACTCGAGTTTGGAATAGCCACAAATCATGAATGAATATTTATAGACATATACGCTGGTTGACTGTGATAAAAGCGCGTACATACGTAGGTTAGATACATCTAAGTAGCGTATACCATATGAGCTATGATGTTTGAAGTTACAGGTGTTTCTAGTTGTTGATGAGTTCTGATGACTGTTTACTGGTGTCAGTATGCTGCATAATGGATCAGGATAAGGATCTATAATGGATCAGGATCAGAATGACTTACCTTTTTGTGATCTGATGAACTAAGATCTGGTTGCTAACATACGTAGTATCTTTGTATATGTAATGATCTGAGTATGTTTGAAGTCAGGAAGTGCAGCAAAATTATAAGTAAGTAATTGATGACATATATGCTGGTTCACTTTGGTGAAGTTGCATATACATGCTAGTTCGGCTCTTCCAAGTCGTGTATGCACTCTGATGCATGATTTTTGATGATACAGTTAGATCTGAACAGAGTTCTGTGTTCTGCTCTATGTTATGGTGACTGCAATTTATTGACAGGGTTTCAGTGATTCAGTATTGGGTGATTTAGAGATTGATGATGCTAGTGTTGAGTGATTGTGTGCCTCAATGATATTGATGGGTCCAGTATGAAAATTGGATGAAACATGGCCTTCAGATTATGATGTTGTTTTCCATGAGTATCCAGTCTGAAAATTTATGAAACGTGGTACTTGGAGGAAGAAAGAGAAGGTTGTAGCCTTCTGTAGGTCGACACCTACGTACCAGTAAATGGATCAGCTAGTACAAGAGCTAAGGGGGTTGTAACTCCCTTCCAGGAGAGTCTAGAGAATGAGAGAAGGTTGTAGCCTTCTGCAGGTAGAAGCCGGTGTACTGGTATAAGACTGCACCAGTATAGAACCATTGTAAAAAGAAGTTTCTTATTAAAGAAGATTGAGACGACTTGCAGCAGGTGATTTTCACCCACATTGGGTTTCCACCTTACATCATGGTGTTCATGTGTGCTTATTGTGTGTGATGATCTATTCTATTTTACTGCTCTTTTTTACTGTTCATATGGTTAATAATGTTGTGATGCACTCATTAAGGATCAACTAACTGAATCATAAGTTTACTGGATATACGCTTGTTGCATTACACACAGTTGCGTATACATGCAGTTTGCCTTAACTGATGTAGTGTATATGAATCTTAATATGGAAATGAAAAAATTATATTGATTTGATAATACTGATTCACACCCCCCCAAGTATTATTTCCAACACTGGTGGTGGCACCTCATCCACGTGACACTTTCTCATAACCTTGCTAGCCAGAATCTGCGTGGAAACCTTTATCACGGGGTCAGTAATTGAAGTAATCGAGTACCCACGTGGCTTCTTCACAAGTTTAAACTTGTCCTTCATCTTCTCAGCGAGGTCGCGCTCGGTTGCCTTTCCACCAAACACCTTGTGTGTATTTAACCCAGAGTGTGGCAATAGCGTGATCCGATGGATCAGCATATTGGTGATGGGGATTGGCGTGTTTAACCACAAGCACCTATCATGCACTAGGCACAAAAACTGCTTAATGATAGTCAGGTTTATATTTGAGCGATGATAGTGGGGTACCCATAACAGGTTCAGCAACCCTAACTTGTTTACTCCGCAAATCCATTCCATAAGCTCCAACGCGGTGACACCAGACTCTTTGTAGAAGACCCTTTGTATAAAGGTGTCGATAGCAAGGTGGGGGAACCGCTCATGGTCCGCAAAATACCAATCTTCGAGCTTTAAGTGCGGGATCTGCACCAAGCGTGGACCTTCAAAGGTGATGTTCTTTGGTAACAAGGATGTGTTGAGGAGGAATTGTCCTGCATCTGGGTCCCTCAGGACCTTCACTTTTCCCTTGCGCAGAGAAATATGCTATAAAAACCTAGATATAGGGTCCACCCCCTCAATGTTTATATCTTCCACACCCTCCTCAGCTTCCAGATCCACCACTTTCCCCTTCTCTTTCGCACCTGGATTTTCTTTCCTCTGGGCCTCTGTAGAGGCATGCTTCCTCGGTGACTCATGCACCGGCATAGGATTATTTTTATTATCTTTCTTTAGTTTGGGGACCTCCCTCACAGATGTAGTCTTCGGCCTAGGTGACCTCAGCACTGTAGACACTGTAGTTGGAACCTCCATACTAACAGCCTCTAAAGTAGCTCCCTCAGAGGTGATAGCTTTCCCAATACTAGAGGTCTCAACTGGTCTGGACATTGTTCTAATAATAAACTGCTAAGTATATTTAGGTAACTTCTCAAACACAGAAGCAACGAACAAATCCGCGTAAAGCTGAGGATTCATAAACATTCGACAGCTCAACACATAAATTCTTAGGATGCAAAGTGTTTCTCGTTGGATGGCCACACATAATTTATAGGTGAATTAAAATTCAAATTCTACCGTTTCCCCCAAAATCCATTCATAAATGCTAGATTGGTGGCAAATTTCCAAAGATTTCACTCTTAAATTCAGCCTTAAATTCTACCCCCCCACTCCTCTTAATTGTCTCCTCATTGTCAAATCATGAAAAGTGATCGTAACAATCACTTTCTAGCTACGCTACGCGGTCTCCCCCCTATAGCACAGCTCTCTTCGTGCTTCTTCTAGTATTGTGACACCCTTCTATTTCACGCAGACCCAATGTCGCCTAGCTCTATGAACCGAGCAGTGTATTTTATGGCCCCACACCTCCTTGCAACTACCTGGAGTGCTAAGACTATGCTACCATCATGTAGTCATTGGGTCGGATCCTCAGTGCATGGATTCAATTGGCTTCCATTTACCTTTCCCCAAAATGGATATCTATTCAATTTCACGAGATGAACTGGTCCACCATCGGTAATCTCTTTGATGACATATGGCCCCAGCCAATGCATATGAAATTTCCCTGGAAACTTATCAAACTCACTATCATATAATAAAACTAAATCATTTACCTTGAAGGTGTGCAGTTTGATGTGCCGATCGTGCCATGCCTTTTCGTTATTATTCTAAACCTATTGATGGAATCCAGCCAAAAATCTATCTTCCTTGAGCTCTACTAGTTGTGCGATCCTTTCTTCTAAGGCTCTGTAGTCCTCCATTCCTATAAAAGTTGCTATACGTAGACTAGGTACAATGTACTCCATAGGCATCACAACCTGTATGCCATAGACCAGCCTAAAAGGTGTCTGACCAGTAAGCTTCTTACAAGTAGTTCTATAAGACCATAATACTATTGGTATGTGCACATCCCAATCATTCCTCTGCGCATTGCAAACCTTTGTTAGTGCACCCTCCAATATTTTATTATATGCCTCAACTATCCCATTGGCCTGAGGATGATATGGCATACTCTTCTGATGATAAACTTGGAATTCTTTTGTTAGTGTGTTGGTCATTTCATTGAGGAAATTTGTACCATGATCACTCATCAAAATCTTCGGGCAACTAAACCTGATCGACACATATTCAAATAAAAAATCCACTGTTGTTTCCCATGTACAGTCCTTCATGGGTTGTGCCTCTGCCCATCTTGTCAAATACTCGGTCGTAGTGATGATATACCGCGCACCTGTCTTCTTTCCCAGAGGCTGAATTGGTCCTACAAAATCAATTGCCCATTTCTCAAATGGCTACAATGATACCTGTGGATTCAAAGGCAGCTCATCCCTCCACGATGGCCTACTAGTTCTCTAACATGCATCGCACGCCCTACAATATTCTTTGGAATCCTTATGCAATGTTGGCCACCATAACCTAGCGTGTAAAATCTTCTGCGTTGTTTCTTTTCCTGCATAATGGCCTCCCGCAGCTCCTCCATGAGCTTCAACTAGGACATTGTTTCATTCAAAATCAGGCACATAGCATCGCAGTATCTCATCTGATCCCATATTATACAAGTGGCCGAAAATAATAAAAAATTCTGATGTGCGCACCACCAATTCCTTCTTCTGTTGACTCGTGTATCCTTCTAGAGCCGTTCCCGTAGTCAAGAAGTGGATAATGTCTGCAAAGTGATTATCTGCCATGCACACCGTAAAGAGATGTGCATCATGCAACCCCTCCTCTAAATTGGTGGGCTACTATCCCATTTCAATGTGCGATAGATGGTCTGTCCCTGCATTCAATCGTCCTGGATTCACAATTACCTCAAAATCATACTCCTGAAACAACAGTAACCATCTACATATTTTCCCCCCAACACAAGCTTGTTGACTAGGTACTTTAATGCAAAATGGTCTATATACATCTTAAAGTGTCAACCTAGAAGGTAATGTCTCAACTTTTGGAGCATGTACACCATAGCCAATCCTTTGTGCTATGTTGTCGAATAATTATTTTCAGCCTTAGACAACTTCCTGCATGAAAACGCTATAGGGTGATCCAAGTCCCCTTCTTGGAACTTCCAAATTAATTATAACTATGATCTTAGTAGGGTCCACCATTAATCCTTGTCTACAGACCACATGAACCAGCAAGATTCTAAAAGGGACACAAAATAAGCGTTTCTTCAAGTTTAGTGTGATTTGATACCTTTGGCATGTATCCAACATCAAGCACAAACTAGATACATGACGCTTTACCTGTCCAAACACTGTCCAATAGTCAAAATATACTTCCAAAAATTTGTGAATGAACTCTTTGAACATCGTGATGACTATGTGTGAGAAGATCGCTCACGCATTTATAAACCCAAAAGGCATTACCGTATACTGAAAGCATCCCCACTCAGTCACGAAGGTCATATTACTCCTGTCTTGTGGTGTGATCTTTATTTGATGGTATCCAGAGAACCCATCAGTGAACGAATAGGCCTCCTGCCCACCAATATTATCCAATACTTCATCTGTGATTGAAGTTGGAAAAGGATCATGAATGCAAGCATCGTTGAGCTTCCTGAGATCTATGCAAATCCTGATTTCATCCTTTTTCTTCTTTTCCTAAACTGCCATTGGACTCACCCAATTAGATTCCTCCACCATTCAATAATACCAGCTGCAAGCATCTTGTCCAACTATAGACAGACATTTTCCTTGTATTTGGGATTAAGGCGATATGGCTTCTACTTAACAAGATTCACACCCGGTTTTAAAGTTATTTTCATCACTCCCAAATCGCCAATGATTCCTTTCAAGTCAAAAAAATTTGTGGGAAACAAATCCTAATATTCGCGGAGCAACTCAATGACCTTTTCCATCGTAGCATCATCCCAATAGTCCCCTACCTTCTCAAACTTTGGTTCCACCTCTGTGCCAATGTTTGCATGTTGGTTTTCTTTGACACAGTGATATCTGGACTCTCTATCTGTGGCCCATCAACTTTGCAATGGCCTTCTACCTCTAGGATGTTAATGTTCCTTCGATCCTCCTCTTCTTCTTTAGCAGTCACATTATAGCACTCCAGCGCATGGCACAGCTGGGTGCTCCAATCTAGTTGAATCAAGTCCAAAGGATCCTGCAGTATTCTGAAGATCGCTGCCTTGACCTCCTAGAGTGACTCGTCAATACATTCGAACCCATCTTCAAAGCCGAATGTCATCAAGAATCCTTGTCTCAAAAATGTCCCAATCTTCAGTGTCGTTACGGAGCTCTATTTCCAGGGACCAATTCATTGGTATTACATCCAAAGCATGATAGAATAAATTCATCCACTCAGGTTGTGGCTTCATTCCATAAAACTCAGTCCATTTTTCCAAATGATCACATGGATCATTCCTTCCATCATGTTTCTCTATTAGCTAAACTTTTGGGTGACCAAACTGCAACCTCATCATTTTTATATATTCATGCCATCCATCAAAATTGTCTTTATGCGTACCCCACCATCTTGAGGGCATAGCACACAGTGCCAAATCCAGTGCTTGGAAGCGATGCTTCTCAGGCATTTCCCTTTCAAATGCATCCAAAAATTTATTTACATCAGTTAGGCCATCATAATAAGGCAAACTTCTTACCTCTGAAGATACAAAGCGCAACGATTTAGTCATCATGTTACATCACAACGTAGATACTGCATGCAACCTATTCTGCTAGTGATGCAACTCTTCATCTGAATCTGATGCACAGGAAATTTTGCAGTCCCATGCAATGCATCCATCAGTTATCAGATTAACCCAATCTTGATATTGTGTTGTTATTCTATAGATCTGGTCCAGATCATTGTCACTTCCCTCATAAGCGGACTGGTTTAGTATAGCGCGTTCCTTCTGTAGGGTCCAAAGGTACTACGAAGCGGAGCGATTTTCTTTCAAATGACATCATCCGCTACTTCGAATTGATTACCCCTTTCATGTCGATATCCAAATCAATCCCAAGGAGTGTGGGATATGGATTGTTGTCATCCATGATCTCTATCACTTCAAAATCGGACAACATGGTCACACCTTCAATGTCTACTGTTAATCCCTACAATATTCCCATGGGATAATCTTCTATTTATTTTCCATCCTCAATTGAATCGAAGACCACTACATCACATGTCTCCCCATTCTCTCCCATGTTTGTTTAGGCAAGACATTTTCTTCCAACCCTAGATCCAGAATAACTTGGTCCATTTCATATTCTCCTATTTACACGGTGAGCCTCATCTCACACCCTATTTTTGCCTTATGCTTACCAATTTTTCTGACTATGTGAGGTCCTTCAGGAGCATTTTCTTTACCAACACATTTATTTATCAACTACTGTAATCCTTTCATGACCTTTCTATTGCGTAGCCACTTCATACAAGTCTCCAAGAATGTAGTAAGCATGGAGGGGTCCATTTCTTCAGACAACTTATCCTGACTTCCTAAGGTAGAGGCCGAAGCAAAGGTTTTCTTTACTTCCATGAACGTTTCTTTCACGTGCTCCAAATCAAGCCCAACCTCTTTTTTTGGAGCTTTGCAGACCCATTCACTTTCTTCAAGTTGTTTTCCTTTATCCTTGCTAGTCGTCATTCCACTTCGTAGCACGATATTCAGATTAGGATCTTCTTCGCGAGGTTCAACCCTCATCATCTGCAGGTTATGGGTAGGCTGCTCAGACTACGCCCTCTTCTCATGCATCTTAGCAATCAATACAGGGAAGTCTTCTATCACATGATCAAACTAAGTACAGTATCGACATGACAGGTGTGTCGGGCTCGTACACTCTCGTGTGTAGTGTCCTGACACTCCATAATCATAACAAATGAATTGTCCACAACCTCTACCAGGTCCTCCTCCTCCTCGGCCTCGTCCGCGCCCCTGATATCCCTAGCGTGCTCCTCTGGCACCTTAATTTGGAGTCCGCGTCTTTGTCTAGATTCGATACGCGAGCATTATTTCCATCATCAGCTCATAGCTATGACAATTACACTCATCGTGGCCCACCGATTTGCAAAAGTTGTAGAAGAGATATTGCGGTGTTTGCACAAATTTTTGCAGCAAGTGACAACTATTTGTTACATGTTTTTGAGCTACCTAACAGATAGCACACAACAACGCAGGCCTTGTACTTGGCCTTGCTTGAGATTTTGGCCTCAGAGGCATTAGCCCACCTCCTGCAACATAATTCATGAAGACAGGGTAGTGATCTTTATCATGCCCCTGACTCTTACATTTCAGACACCAAAAATTTTTGTGCACCTCTCGTCGAGCCGCTCTATCCTTCCTTAGGCTTTGAAACTCTAGGCAAATATTCTGCAACTCCACATGAATCTGTTGAACTCTCAAAGCAGCATCTTGAATCAATGTCTCATGCAATCTCATTGCAATTTCCAGGGATTTCACCTGGGTCATGCTGTGCTGTTGAAACCTCCCCCGCCATTTATTAATATAATAGCTAATATTCTATCAATAAATGGTGACCCTTAAAAATTCTTCCAAAAAACAAATTTAGCATTTAGACACTTTCTTTTAAATTTTTGAAATAAAACAAGATATCAAGTCAAAACCCTTTGAAAACTAGCAATACTTGCCTTTACACATATTTCTAGACCGAGTGTGTCAAAAGCCTTATTAACAAGAAAAACTCATGAAATGAAATCTAAAGGAATCACTATGCTTAACCTAGATATCATCAGGCCTTTTCATTAAAAAATAGGTCCTAAGGAATTTCCTCTCGAAATAAAGATTGTATCACATATCGCAATTCATAAAGGGCACACCCTCACGAAGAATGTTAAAACATTCGAAATGCAATATTGTGATGCGAAGGTTAACTTTATTGCATCGTGTCGAAAATACTTAAGAAAGGTTTGAAATATTACAAACCACATGATGTTGCAAAATTCGATAAAAGCCTGGACCTGATTGAAACCTATGTTATAAAGTAACACTTAAGTCCACTATGCAAATGAAAAACACTTTATAAGGTAAAATCCCATTGAACAAACTATGCTTTAAAAAACAATAAAGAATGTCATGCATCTTGTATCCCGCATAAAACTAAGGAACTCTAAGAAAGTGCACTATCAAATATGTGATAATGAGATTTGTGATATTGCATCGCAATCGTAAAATCGACATTCTTGCAAATTAAAGCTCATCACCTTAAATGTTTTCCTTCTCGTTTTACGATGTGGAACATTGATGAGCAATAAAGGTAGCGATAAGGAACCATTAATGGGAATTTAGTATGGGTTAATGACATTTATGTTTGAAAAGCGGCTTGATGTGATACGATATCTTTTCATCTACATTTAATTAAAACTCCTTTATCGTCACATTTTCAAGGTTATCTGTATCATTCATTCTTATTTTCATTCTTTCTTGTGTCTATTCGATAGCTTTTGCTTTTCTCCATTTTAGGAAAAATCTGTAGCAAGAGCCGCTAGGAGCAATGGCAAAGAAGGGAAAGGCAGTCATGTCTGAAAAGTCAGAAATGATCCCTCGATTCTATAATAATATGTGTAGTAGAGACGGAGGAACTTCAACATGGGAAGCCATGTATGATTTGTTAGAAGAAGAGAAACCAAGTCCTCTCCTAGAAAAGGCCACAACCGATGCTCATGTTTCCTTTGATGCCTCCTACTTCGAGACAACATGCTCGTTTCTACACCGCATAGCCGCAAGGCTGAAGATAATCCCATATACAGATATGGTTAGGTGGATAATTGATGTGGTGGATGTCTCAGACAGAGAGTTCAAGAATAATAGGAAAGAGGTTATGGGATCTTTTTTAGCAAATAGCCTTCGACTTATGTACAATTTACCAGAGCCATAGAAGCTTTAAAGTAAACAGTTCCTTGAGAAATTTGCTAAGGAGAATGAAGACGTGGCAGAAGTTACGTGGGCCTGGACTGAAAACGAAGGCAAGATCAAATGGGATAAGATGATTATGTATTCTACGGAATCTATTTCTCCCCCTTATAGTTTTGCAGCATCCATGCTATGTAGATTGTTCGGTAAGCCTGATATTACCAAATTTTCCCCGGAGTGGCTGCCATTAATAGATGTAGCTGTGAACGCAACAATAATGAATTGGGCTCAAATTTTTTCTGATAATTTGGCAAAGGCCATTATCGAGTATAGGAGAAAGAGGAGTCCCTCTTTAAGGGTTTATTCCCCATTTTTCATGAGCGCCTTTGTAATGGACACAATCCATTTTAGCTCCAAATTTCCTATTATGGGATCGAAGTGGACTATGCAAGACCTGCTTCCTATCCATGTGTACCATAAGAGTTTGTGGGAGTCTCAGTTTCACCCCCATTTTTACAAGATTTGTCAAGGAGTTATGTTTCCCATCCATAAAAAAGTCTACAACATAACCACCCCGAGGTTTTCCAAAGAAGCTGAAGTAGATATTTTACCTGTAGCCAAATGGTTTGGGGAGGAGACATTTACCTATATCAGAGTATTTGGGATCTTTTCTTCACCACATGTTCTGCAATACTATGTACTCTACAAGTTAATGACCAGGGAGATAGCCTACTAAATGGCAGGGGAAGGTGGATTGAGCAGAGGGTTGAAAGAACAGAAAAATGTCATTTGGCCTACATTATCCATTGCAATGTGGTGCGTTTGCACTACATGATTTTGGACATGCATGCAAAGAGGCAAAGATTATGAAATCTCTGAGATTAGATACATTCCTAGGAACACAGTATGACCCAAATGGCACTGCTAAAGACTTCACTACTATGGTGAAAGTGAAACCATTCACCCATGAGGAAGATGCTTTTGATGAACTCTCCCTACAAAAAGAAACATTTTCAAATGTGATGCATATGGAATCACTACTATTTTCCCCAAATGATATTGAAGCTTTCCATGTGTATAGAAAGATGATATTATTGAAGGTCCCATTGGACCTACTACCAATAAGGGAGCCAACTCCCAGTGTAAGCTTGGAGGACAACTCAAAAGAAAATTCCAAGGAAAATTTTGAAGCAGAAACCCAGGAGATATCTACTCATGAGTCAGAGCACTCAAAGAAGTAGTCTCAAAATGGGGGAGGCAATAAAAATAAAGAATCTGAAAAGGATACAGCCAAAACTACAGATGAAACAACTGAGAAAACCTTGGAAAAGAAATAGGCAGAAATTCACTCTACTTCTACTCAATCAGAAAAACCCCCAGTTATTGATTTGGAAAAGGAATGGGAACATTTCAATAAGAAGCTTCATACATATGAACAAACATCTGAGATACAGACTCCACAACACAAGTCAACTCAAGAAATAACAGTGGAGAAAACTGTAGGCACTCAGGATGTGGAGCTCATTCCTGCCACCCCCACTTCAGAAATTATTTTGAGAATTGAGGAAATTCCTCCATTAGATGTGTTTTATAGTCCTACCCACAAAGTTTTCATTAAGAGACAGAGGAAGAAAAGGAAGCTATATGTTGCAGCTATTATGATTCCCAACAATGAACCAATGGACATTGTATGGAAAGACTCGCCCATTGATCTGTTTGAAAACTTCACAAGACTATCATAATTCATAGGAGCCTATGCTATGACAACTATTGACAAAGTGACAGAGGTCCAAATGCTACTTAGAGAAAAGGAACAAAATATTATGCTGTTGGAACAACAATTAGCTCAAAAGAAATCTAATCAACAAGGAGAGTTACAAGTAGCCCAGCTCCAGCAGGAATTTGAACAGATGCAAATACAACATCAGGCCAACCTAGCGAAAAGAGATGTGTGGATATAAGCCATGACAGATAAGTATAAAGAAAATCCGCAAGTTGATGAGTTCATAAAAGAAGCACTTAGTCTTAACTCCCAACTAATGTAGCAAAAGGAAGTTCTATGCCAGAAAATCTTGCAAATAAGTCCTTATTGCAAGATCAGTGATAAGCTAACAAGCCAAGTTGTCGACATGAGACTTGAGTATGACAAAATCTATAAAAATATTTATGACTTTATCACCTGGCAAGAATGAGAAGAAGGGAGAAAGGCTGATCTGCCAAAGATGGAGGAATCACATAAATACATCTTGTTGACAGATTGGGATTCTTGGCTCAAGCAAGAAGAAAAGGAAATAATGGTCACGGCAGCAACATCAAACAACATCATAGAATCCATCGACGAAAATCTTCATGGCGCCAACCTGGTCGCATAGACCACACCAGGGTTTCTTCCAAATGTCAAACAGTTATACAAACAGTGGAGGCAGATAGCGAAGGAAAAGGAGGTGGTGATCATACACATGGGCAAGCTAAACTGGGAAGCATATTGGCAGTTCTTAGTAAAACCATACAACCAGTGGATGACCTTGTGATGCTTAACTACCTCCACACAAAAAATGGTGCCAGCACTGACATACGCTATATTTGTTGGGCAGTTAAAATTAACGATCGGCCAACTGATGCAGCTCAAGCCAATGACAGATATTTGCGATCTCAAAGATCGAATGCAAAGGAGTTAGTCACTTAGTTTTATTTTTATTTTAGTTTTATTTTCGCATGATCTGAGGAAGGTCGTTTAAACCTCCTCAACTGTTTTTTTTGTAATAATCTATTTTAGGACCTATAGTTTAGTATTTAAACCCCTCTCATGCATTTAGAGAGGGGTCCATAAATTTTATCAGAGACATTCTTCAAAACATGCACTTCTGTACCTTTGAGGAGGTTCTGATGGAATGAATGGAACATGATCTATTTTCTCTTAAACATCTAGCATGCTCTACTGAAATGCACTTTTGTACTCTTAGAATATGTTGGATTGATTGAAAGTTGGTCAATATTGTTGAAGCACATGAGTAGGACTCGTCATATATGGTACTTTTATCTTATGATCTTGTTTTATTTATGTATCAGGAAATACTTCTTCTTTTAATTGTTTTATGTGTGAAAGTATAAATTACAGTTAGCATTATTGCACTTTTGTATGATGTTGGCTTTGACTTTATTCTGAATACATGAATGATTTATATGTGATATATCTTTCACAATCATTTTGGCTAACTATTTATCCAAAATGATTATTGTTAAACGATTTCATTTCTTATTGCAGTTGAATGATCTATATTACCAATTGTTGTAGGACATCATTGTAGATCACATATTGTATTTAATTCCCGGGTATATTTATATTCAAATAGTGTTTAAACTAGGATATATGCATGTGTTTAGTAGTTTAGATTATATTACACTTAGCTTAATCATTCCCTCATTCATCATATATCACCCCATCAACACTATCAAAAATTTTCTGGGAAACTAGTCCCATTACCCTCAGTCGGAGCCACTACACCAAACGAAAAAGGAGCTGCTAATGAAGGTCTGAACTGGGTGGTTTTCCACCATGTTGTAGCAATGATTTTCAAGGCTTCAACATTTTGGAACTAGAAGGAGGGCCTAACTATGAATGGTTTACTAAATCACAAAGTGAAAATTTTGGGATCCCCCTATTTGAATTCCCTCTACCAAACCGTAAGAGAGCTAAGAAGGAACAATTTGAATTCCATATTGAGGTTATCTCTTCATCACCTCAAACATCCTCATTCATTCCATACATTTCATCACAAAATCAACCATCCACCTTGCCACTTTAGATCATGGTTTATGTTAGCACTTGAAATTTCACCTAGGCTGAGATAGACAAATCTCAAGGCTACATCAAACCATTCAGCCTCGTAGCTAGCCCTACGAGGCAGGAGAAGGCTCTCTCCGGTCAAACTCGGTGGATTTTTCAATAGGATGAGCTGACCAATTAGAAACACTGATATTAAGCTAGTAAACTGATAAGGAGGGTTGATTTAAAGTTTTTGGGGTTTTTGGTGGCAATTGGAGGGAGTGCAATTCAGGGTGCGGGGATTGAGCTCAGGTTTTGCAGGTGGGTCTTTGGGGCAAGGTAGGAGTTTGTGTTGATGCCTTTAGCTGAGATGGATGATCAAGGAAGAAAAAAGAGAAGCTAAAGAGGGCAAACAATGACTTTGAATCCTCTCTAGACAGTGGAAAACATAAACATTAAACAAATTTGAAAGCTGAGCATGGCAAGCATGAATTCAAACTTTATCACTTCATTTGTTTAATAAGCTGCAGTAAAGAAAGAGATGGAACACATAAACACACTTACAATTACAATAAGAGAACACACCATCAACACAAGAGTCCACAAGAATCCCAATGATGTCTGCAAAACCCTGGTCTTCCTTTTCCTCAAATTGCAGAGATACAAGTAAAATATACAATAAGAGCTTCTCCCTCAAGAGTCCAACCATGAAAATGAGCAAGAGAAGGCATAATATAGATGATATAACTCCTTTCCCCACCTCTAGGGGTCGAGCTCAGCTTCCTAGGAGCTTTTTTAACTAATTCTAAACTGAGCACTAGATAATAGGCAGTCAAAACAAGTTGCCTCTAAAACTTAGGAAACCTATCCATGCATTAAATTTTTACCATTTACATTCAAGAATCTTCTACAAGTGATCAAGGAGAGTAAAAGCATCATAGAGCCATGAAAATTACACAAAAATCCATCATTTACATGCCCAAAACATTAAACCAAGTGAAAACAGTGTTTTTCTGGCCGAACTGGTCAAAACAGGCAAAATTCCCTGACGGGTCGCGCACATGTGCCTGACGGGTCGCGCACATTGAGAGGCCTGTTTGGGGGCCTTGCCGGTGTCCAAATCAGGTGCGAGATAGCTCATTGGAAAGGAATGCGAGTCTAATTTCCAACCCCACCGGAATTCTTGAATTTGGAGTTGATTTGACCCCTCAAAACTCAATTCTCCCAAGACAGCTTTCTGCAACTCAAAATAGGGGCAGAAAGTCAAAATTTGCATGTGTTTTGACCTTTTGGAGGCCCAAATCTCCATAAAAACTGAAGGCCATCCACAGGTAGGTGTAACTTTGCATGAAAATTCCAAAAATGTTGAGTTTTCCCCGTTCTGAGTTGCCCCCATGTAGGGTCGCGCGCGGGGTGAGACCCATTAAAAGGCCAAAACCTGTCAATGTCCCAAAAATGCCAAAAATGCCTCAAAACTTTCAAAATTTCTTGTGCTAGCTGCTAGGAAGAGGCTAATGAGTATCATGGTGAGTGAGAGAAGCCTCGGCCAAGATATAGAGTGGGTTGGTCTTCTTCTTCCTCTTGCGGGCCTCGGACAACCTTCTTTGGAACATTTTCATCTTCGCCTTGCAAACATGCATCCTCGCCCAATAATGATTCTTCATGTTCCTTAGCAGCCTCTTGTCTTGGTTGGCCTTCTCCAACAGCCTCTCCAAACGAGCATTCTCCTGAATGAGCAAAGACTCCCGGTCAGCAGGCAATGGGTCACCGGGCCTCCTACGGTTCAAAGTTCGATCACTGCGGATCCTCCATAGCTCATCAAGTTCTTTTTCCTCTTCTAATTGTTTGTTGCACTGCTCCAGATAAGTGATGGTCCATTGAGCCATTTGGGGCTTTTGCTGCAACACGAGGTTCTCCTCCTCTCTCTGTCTGATAATCTCATAAAAATCTGAAGAAGGAGAGCGGGCATCAAGGTCAATGAAATCATCATGTGTATCACCGGCTCTCTCATCCTCAACCATGGGCTGCTTGCCCTCCCGCACTGCCTCTGCTGATGAAGAATGCGAGGCCCCTTCCACCTGGTGTGGAGATAACACTCGCTGCCCTGAAAATGATGACGAGACCCCTTCCACCTGCTGTGGAGAAAGTACTCGTCGAGCTGCTGCAAACAAGGACCTGTGGCCTCTCTAGTAGGTGACCTGAGGTGAGGAAGCAACATGTCTCGGAACAATGATCTCGGGCTGGTGAGATGGACCTCCCTCCTCATAAATGACCTCTGGCTCCGGCTGTGGCTGTGGTGGCGCTGTGAAGAACTCATGGGAGATGAACTCTTCCCATGGAATGCCCTGCTTACTCAACTGATGGGAAACAATGAGCTGGATGAGACCATAGTGACATAAACTGTTAAACTGCTGGGCTGGGGTCTTCCTCTGTAACATAGGAACCATCCTCTGAATATTCTGGAAGAAGAAAACCGGGATGTTCATCATCCTCACTCGGGTAAAGTGCATCAACAGGCGGATGTGATAAGAGTACATCTGTGAAAACCTGCCCTCACATGTAAAGTAATGCATGATGAGTTTCAAGATCGGAGCATACTCCCTCCGGAGAAATCTGAAAGGAAAGACCCCCGACAAGTGTCTCATGAAGGCTGGCATGACATATGGCTCAAAATGAACAAAATCCAACACTTTGCGCTTGGGCCACACCTCACCCACATTTGGTATCCCGGTAGCCTCTGAAATCACTTCCGGAGACAATACAAAGTTCACTCCTGCCAGAGTGACCTGCCCATCATGAAGGTGCAAAACAAATAAGCGGGATAACTCCCTGTGGTGCTGGATCTGAGAAAGCCTCTCGCAAAACTGAAAACATGACATATACCGAAAGCAATTCACTGCCAGAGGATAGGCCTGCAATTCTGCCAATGAGGTGGGCTCCTCTCTCTTATGATGACCACCTTTTCCCCCCCTACGAGGCCTCCGCTGTACCTCAACCTCTGTAGAAGAAGACTGGTCATCACCTTGCTCATAGGTCTCGGTGGTTGACATGGTGATTTTGAGCAAAGTGGAGAAAATAGACAAAGTAAACTGCTGCCCTTGCCTGCAAAAATGCTGAGTTGTATGTTGTTTTCAAGGGGAAACAATCATGAAGGAAATGTTAGGGGAGGGGATTTTTTAATAAGGAAAGGGAAACATATGAAAACAGGGAATTTTCAAGGGACAATTCACAAACTGTCAAACATATGATCTCATCTTAATCAACGGGAAATCATTTGCAAAGAAATGTTTTTATTAGGGAAACATGGATAATAATAACCAAGGGAAATGACATGTATGCTCAACAGGGGGATGGGACAGCATAGATAACTTGCTCATTTGATTTCTGCCTTTCAATGTACATCATAAGGCACACTCTGTTTTTTCAAAGGGGTTCATGTACATTTGATGCTAGGGGAAAGGGCTTCATTGACATTTTGTCAAAAGGGAAAAGGGGTTTCATTGACAAAGATATTAGGGGATAGAAGGGAAAACATGGTTTTTGCTTTTTAGGACCACAACAACATTACTTTTGATCAAATATACATAGCAATATTTCCTTTGCTTTTGTTTATATACACAACCACATTTTCTTTATTTCTTGTTTTGGCATTTTATCATCATATTGCTTTCTTTTTTGCATAATCATTTTGTTTTTCTTTCATAGCATTTTTTTCTTTTTGCTGTGTGTGTTTTTATATCACAATGGAGGGTATTAGGGTTTTGGGAATGTGTTTAGGGAGGTATAGGGTTTTATACTTGGAAGGAGGAAAATTTCATATTCTTTGCAAATAAGATAAGATAGAGACATATGATGACAATTGTGAAATCAATGGGGAAACATGGAGGGAACATAAATAGGAATTAAAACCTTGAAAAAAAAACACCAAACCCTAGCATTATGCCTACATTGACAAGCAATCACCAAAATCTATTTTCTTTGCATTCTTAGTGATAAAAACATATAAATGAAAGCTCATCATTCACCATTCATCAATTCATAAAGTGTATAGACCCTACCTCGGTCGATTTTGCAACTTAGAGGGCGATTGGACAAAATTTGGGGCGATTTTGGTGTCAACAGCTTGACGGGTCGCGCAGGGCACCCAACGGGTCGCGCACAGCCCGACGGGTCGCGCCCGTTACAAATTAACACTGCTGGGAGGTGCCTGACGGGTCGCGCACCGCCCAACAGGTCGCGCACAACCTCTGACGGGTCGCGCACCTGAAACTGATTCAATTTCTCTGCACTTTGCCTCCTTTCGCCTCTTCGCCCTATCACTTCTTCTTGCAAGTTCTTTGGATGCACAATGAGGGTATTGAGAGGGAATTTGACTCTTTATAAGCTCAATTTTAAAAAATTTACTTACCAAACCCACTTTCTAATGTTTTGCCTTGACACTTTCTTTTAACACTGTTTTGAGTTTTCTTTTGTTCTGAATTTGACTTTTTGGGTGCTTTAGCTTCGTTCTTTTTGCAGGTAGACCATCTGATGGACTCTGGCGAGGAGACCAGGGTTATTGCCGGCATTTTGAAGAATTTTTGAAATTTCCTTATTGTTTTACAAAATTGACATGACCTTGGGTTTAAAAACAGGGTTTTTAAATCCAAGGTATAAATAAGCTGTACATGATGAAAAATATCAATGAAACATATTTACATACCTCCTTCTGGCTTGCTGGGGACTCATGGACCTCTGACTCATGATCTTGCAATGACATTTGACTGAAACCCTAGACCTAAGACTTTGGACTTCAAGACAAAACAAAACAAGTGTGACGCAAGCTCATTAACTGATATGACATGATCCAGCAAAGCCAAGAAGGGAACAAGGACCAGCTCCTCCATCAGTTTTATGGCATGCCTAATGGGATGCAAAACTGACATTGATGAGACACCTACTTATGCATATGCAAAGAGTTTTTTGATCACTGATGGAGGGCATCATGACCGATACTAACATTGGCTCCAATGGGGATGGTAGCTCGTTGGAGGTGCCAAGAACCTTAGACCTCTGGGAGAGCAGACCAGTGCCTTATTTATTGGGCAATGGAGTCAACTTGTACACACGTGACCAAACTTGAAATGACTATATTGGACTTGACTATGAACTGAAATTTTCAAAGGACTTCGACACAAACAAACTAAATTTTGCAGAAAATAAACAATCTGAAAATTTCACACCAACTAATCACCATCCTTAGAATTATAGCCTTCACCGCGGGCCCCAAACTAAGGATGAGAGATCAGTTCACACTTGCTGTAATATGAAAGGAAACCGGTAATTACAATGAGGATGATTGGAGCAGAAATTGCTCAACCATGATACCTTTTCAGAAGCCGGCCATTCACCGACCCACTGGGACATTCATCACCATTCATCTCTTTGAGAAGGAAAGCTTTGGGACCACGATATGCAGCAATCTTATAAGGACCTTTCCACAAATTATCGAAGTTACCGTGCTTACCTTTGTCCTCATTTCAGGCATCCCATCTCAAAACGACATCTTCCAGCTGAAAGTTTTCCGACTTTGCCTTCTTGTCATAGATTTTCTTGATGCGCTCTTGCAACCTCAAAGAATTTTGGAGAACCTCTCCCCTTGTTTGCTGCAAGTAAATCATTTGATTAATTCGCCTTTGCATTGGATCCAGATCTTCACCCGCCTCTTGAAGCAATCTCGCGACCGGTACACTAAGTGATGTTGGAAAAACTGCATCAATTCCATAAACGATTTCAAATGGCGACATGCCAATTGACTTCGTTTGACTTACCCGATCAGCCCACAATGCATTTACCAACTTCTTGTGCTAACTTTTCTTGTTAATTTCCAGCATCTTCTTGATAATGTTCACTAGTGACTTATTTGACGATTCGGCCAGCCCATTACCTTGCGGATGATAAGCCGTGGAGTGCCCCAAGCTGATGTTATACTTATAGCAAAAATCAACCATCTTCTTGGACTTAAATGCCGCTGCATTATCTGTGATCAATTTGAATGGACAGCCAAAACGTGACAAGATATTATTCTCAAGAAAAGAAATGATTACTGAATCCGTGGCCTGCCGAGTGGGAATTGCCTCTATCCACTTTGTGAAGTAATTGGTGGCAGTTAAGATCCATCGATGCTGGGTGGATTTCGCCAATAAAGTCTAAGCCCCACTGCTGAAATGGTGCGCTGATTTCCACCGGTTTGAGAGGCAATGGCTGCAACCTTTGCTTCCCTTGGAATATTTGGCATTCATGGCAGCTTTTCACCGCTTTGTACACATCAGAAAATAGAGAAGGCCAATAGAAACCAACCCGCAAGATCTTATTGGCTGTAGTTTTCCAAAACAAATGACCTCCACAGTCGCCTTTATGGAAATCCTCTACTATTGCCTTTGCTTCCTCTTCAACCAAACAATTCAGCAAGATGCCACCGGGATCTTTCCAATAAAGTGCAGATTTCATAATGCAAAACTTAGCAGCCTTTAGATTCAATGTTCTTGCTTTGTTTCTTGACATTCCAGGAGGTGTGGATACATTTTGAAGCACATAAACTATATCAGCATACCAAGGAGAAGTAATAAAAATATTTGATACCTGAACCGCTGAATTTTCTTCCTCACCATCGGATAAAGCAGCAATCAAGTTGATGTCAAGGGCATGAAGGTTTGTTTCAGCCATCAACTTTGCGAGACCTTGGCCTTTAATCAGCTTGGTAGGCTTGATTTCAACATCATATTCCAAAAGAGCAGCAATCCACTTACCCCTCCTACCTTCCGGCTCCGTTTGTACCAACACATCTTTTACGGCCGCACTAGGAACATATGCCAATACATGAGAGTTGAGTATGTATACCCGGAAATCTTTCAAAGCCTTAATCAGTGCCAACACTTTCTTCTTAATGATATTATAATTCAGTGCCCCGTCTCTTATGATTCGGCTGAAAAATGCAATTGGCCTCTCAACTCCTTCTCTCTTTTGCATCAATACGGCTGCCAATGTATGCTCAGAAGCGAAAGAAAACAAAATGAAATCCTGAGTATAATCGGGGCTGATCAAGGTTGGGGCTGAAGACAAGATTACCTTGATTAAATTGAAAGATTTGACCGCCTCCTCGGTCCATTTGATCTCGCTGTCCTTCCGAAGCATATTGGTTATCTCTCTAAGGTGCTCTGCAAGGTTAGGAATGAAGCGGCGCAGAAAATTTAATTTGCCATTAAAAGATTGTATTTCCTTCTTGTTTCGGGGCTGCTCTAGTTGCTGAATTGCCTCCACCCGTGCAGGATCAATTCGAATACCATCTTTGGAAATGATATGTCCCAGCAACTTGCCTTCACTCATGGCAAAAAGACTCTTTTTCGGATTCAAGGAAATGCCATATTTTCTGCATTTTTGGAACACTTTAGTCAAATGAAACAAATGCTCTTCATCTGATTTGGAAAACACGGTTAGATCATCAAGATAAACAACTAAGAATATATCCTTTTCATTGGCAAAGGCCATATCCATAGCTCGCTGAAATGTGGCACCCGCGTTCTTCAACCCAAATGGCATTTTGGCATAGTGAAATGTTCCCCAAGGTGTAGTGAAGGCTGTCTTATCACGATCATCTTCGTGCACTAAAATCTGATTGTAGCCGGAGTATCCATCTAGCAATGACATCCTTGAAGCACCCACTACCCGCTGCAATATGTGGTCCATTTTGGGCAGCGGATAGTTGTCCTTGAGAGATACTTTGTTCAAATTTCTGAAGTCTATGCACAAGCGTATTTCACCGGTCTTCTTTCTCACAGGCACTAGATTGGAGATCCAATCAGAAAAGCGAATAGGGACTATAATTCCAGACTTGTAGAGCCTATTGACTTCCTTCTCGATCAAAGGCAGCAACTTGGGATTGATCCTCCGCAACTTTTGCCGAAAAGGCTTTTGATTTGGCTTTATGGGAATAGTGTGTTGAATAATGCTTGTATCATAGGTCCTTAAATCTGAATAATCCCAAGCAAACACATTAGAAAACGATGACAATAATCTAATGTATTGATTCTTTACCTTGGGCGGCAATGCTTTTGATAACTTCACCATCTTTGGATTCTCGGCTGTCCCAAGGTTCACATCTTCCACACCTTCGTCTGTTGGCATCAAAGTTGGCTTGCGGGCCACATCATCTTGATCAAAAAGTTCTTCTAAAGGAATCAGCCCTTTAGGAATATAATTGTCTTTCAGCTGCAAAACATCCATTTGATTCACTCCTTCAGGCTCCAGATCTATTGAGATTTCTTCAAATTTACCTTCTCCATGCAAGAAGTCTTTGATCTCTTCGTCATCTTGGAAGACTTGCCAACACCTTTGATTATCCGGGATTGTAGGACGATGCTTCACATAGATTTCGAACTTGTTGCTTGAATTTGTTGGTATTTTCAAATTACTTGCTGCCTTTTCCAATGCATCCGCAACACCATTTTGAATCCGGGGCACACATTTCAAGGTATGTTCTGAAAACCGCTTCAAAATGTCTAGAACAGCATTGCGATAAGCCCGCATACGTGGGTGTTTGGCTTGAAATTCCCCCTTCACTTGTTTGATAACTAATTCGGAGTCGCCATAAACCGCTATCTTCTTTGCTTTCAACTTTCGAAGGATTTTCAAACCAACAATAAGGGCCTCATATTCCGCTTCATTATTCGAACAATCAAAAGCCAATTTGTAAGAACACACCCGTACCTTGCTTGGAACTTGGTTAGGGACTAAAAATGGACTACGAATCCGCACACCTATACCAGCTCCATCGCTGCCCACTGCACCATCAAAATCCATGGTCCAAAGACCATCCTCATCATCTTCCAAGGGCTACACTTGTGATGTTGTTGCAGTCATGATTTGCTGCCCATTTGTTTCAGCGATTGACTTTATGACATCAGTCCTTTCTTCACTTTTCGTTCTCAATACTTCTCTGAAATTTTCTGCAATGCCTGGGATATCTTCTACCTGAACTAACTGACTATCTACCTCATTAAAATTATCAGCAAATAAAACATAAGATTCTAAATCTGTTTGTACATAATTTACAGGATGATTTACTGGCTTTTCCTTGCTAGTAATCATATACTTCATCTTTTGCTCTCGATACACTTTCCTCATCTGTCCAAACACCGGAATAGTAGCATATGAAAAATCCAGCTGAAGAGTACCTTTGAGCTTGGATCCCCATGACCTTGAAAGCAGCATGCCAAATCGTGGAGGAATGTCCACCACTACCACGTCCATCAATAGGTTCTTTGCTGGAATTTGATCCAGACTAACAACCAAATATTTAATCAAGCCAATGCATCTAACCCGGCTGGAATCAAATGAATATAAATCATGGTACTTTTGAGTAATATCAAGCCCCAACTTCTCCATAATTGCCTTGGGCATTAAATTATGTGACGCTCCCGAATCAAACATGGCATTATGAAGCACATAATCATGTATTCTCAAGCTGATATAGAATGGAGGAACATCACTCTCGGGAGACTCACCATTTAGAGCTGGCCCAAAGATCAATTCCGGCTGATCGTCTTCTACGTTCACCGCATCTAACATTGGATCAATGTTGAACATCTTGGAAATTTGTGCTCGATATGTATTGTTCTTCATGACCTCTGTCAATGGAATGGACAATTTCAATTTTGCAACTTCATTCTCAATGCTGAATGCTTGACTCTTTTCACCTTCCTTTGCCGGATTGTCTCTTTTTTCTGCTCTATCTTTGGGTACATTTGATGGCTGATCCATCTTGTGTGCTGGAACTGATTGAGTTGATGAAGGATCCATGATTTCTTTACCTTTTCTCTGTGGAACAGCAACACCATTCTTTGCCAAGTTTTCTGCTCTCTTTTGAATCGGATTTATGGGAATTGTCCGGTTTCTCAATTGCCTTTGCTGGCCTTGCTGAGCTGATAAAGCGTGTAAGTAACCTCTTTGATACTCTTCAGACTCATCTTGAAGTACAACATCATTAGATAAAATGTAATGCTCATCTTGAGGTGTATATGCATTACCTATCAGCTCTTCTTCCTCCGTGATGTATGTGGGCAGATCATCGGGAGTGAAGAAGTGATTTTCTTCACCAACACCTTCACCTTCATCCTCTGATTCTTGAGTGACATAATTTTGCTGAAGTGGAGGTTGGATTGGCTGTTGCACGGCCGCCTCTTGTGCTCGTGTTTCCCGCTGTTTGATTCTATATTGGGGCTGCTATTGTTGACCTCTGAAATTTGGGTTTCGAACTTGAGGTTCTGGTTTGCCAAGACTAAGATTTTGGAGTGTCCTTTTCACCTCCTCAACTGTACGAAGAACTTGAGAAGTGGATGCTGCCTCTTCTTTAATTGTGACCTTCTTCTCCGCCTTCATTCTTGCCCTTTTGTCATTCAAATTAACCTCCACACTGACTGCAATTTTCTGCATTTCCTCCAATGTAGGAGGATCTTGGTCCCGCAGTGAGTAGGCCATCTCCGGATCAAAACCATCCGGGAACTTAAGCAATGCGGACTTTCTTGATGGCTTCAAATCATCGGGGATAGCATTATAAACTGAATTAAATCTGATTATATAGTCCTGAACCGACTCACCCGGATTTCGCTTGAGGTTATTGTATTTGGCATTGATTTGTAGCGGGTCTTTTCTTATTTCCCATCGGTCCAAGAATTGCCTTTCAAGTGCTTCCAAGGAGACGATACTACCAGCTGCCAGTCCTCTGAACCATTTCCGAACTTCTCCTCCAAATGTCTGAATGAATAACCTCATTGTAACATCTTCCTCGTCTAGCTCATATAGATCAAAAAAGGTAGTCATCCGGTCTATATGCTGTTGCGCTGAAACACTTTGAGGAGTGCCATCAAACATGGGTATTTTGCTTTGATAGTCAGCTGGCATGTCATGAAGATTTTGGGGAAGAACAAGGGGAGCAAACCGGGCAGCCATTGCTCTAGGAGGAGGCGGGGGAGTAGGATGTGTTTGAGGAGGGGGAGGTGGGAGTATGATAACAGGGGCTGTAACAATGGGGAGAGAAGTTTGTGGAGATGAAGGGGTGGGAGGAGTGTGAGGTGTATGGGATGAAGGGGAACCAGCAGGGGTTTCGGGATGAGTTACTATAGGTGAAATGGAAATAAAAGGAGGGAAAGATTCCTGGTGAGCCGTAAGAGAAGATCCAATATTATCAGAGAGATTAAGAGCAGATCCAATATTATCAGAGATATTCTCAAGAAAATCAACAAGGGTAGTGGTTTGAATGTCTGTCTGGAGATGTCTCAATATGAAATTTTCAATCACCTTGTTGTGTCTCTCGTAATCAATGGAAGCTGCAAAATTAGGATCAAGGACTAAAGAGTCGAGTGCACTGTCAGACTTAGTTTTAAACAAAGACAATTCAAAACCTTCGTCAAAATCAAGATCTTCAAAATATTTAATAACAGCAGGCGATGAATTAGATCTAACAATTGGTCTTGGATCAGTAGCCAGCTTGTTTTCGCGAATGGACTAGGAAAGGAAAAACCGCTCAGCCGTATGAAAACTCTTAGCCTATCATCCAAAGCTTAGAGTCCATAATGATACTGGGATAAAAATGTCAATGAAGTGAGGGTTTCAAAAGCTCACGGAGATCGACTGAAGCAACGTTTATCTACTAACGCTGATGTAAAACAAGAGCGTGTTCGAAGGCTACCTGGCGTATCTTCAGACTCCGTCTAAGACTTAAGAAATCACACCACAATGAGCAAATTACAAATTTGTTCTCCCCAGTATGGTCGCCAATATGTTAGCACTTGAAATTTCACCTAGGCTGAGATAGACAAATCTCAAGGCTACATCAAACCATTCAGCCTCGTAGCTAGCCCTACGAGGCAGGAGAAGGCTCTCTCCGGTCAAACTCGGTGGATTTTTCAATAGGATGAGCTGACCAATTAGAAACACTGATATTAGGCTAGTAAACTGATAAGGAGGGTTGATTTAAAGTTTTTGGGGTTTTTGGTGGCAATTGGAGGGAGTGCAATTCAGGGTGCGGGGATTGAGCTCAGGTTTTGCAGGTGGGTCTTTGGGGCAAGGTAGGAGTTTGTGCTGATGCCTTTAGTTGAGATGGATGATCAAGGAATAAAAAAGAGAAGCTAAAGAGGGCAAACAATGACTTTGAATCCTCTCTAGACAGTGGAAAACATAAACATTAAACAAATTTGAAAGCTGAGCATGGAAAGCATGAATTCAAACTTTATCACTTCATTTGTTTAATAAGCTGCGGTAAAGAAAGAGATGGAACACATAAACACACTTACAATTACAATAAGAAAACACACCATCAACACAAGAGTCCACAAGAATCCCAATGATGTCTGCAAAACCCTGGTCTTCCTTTTCCTCAAATTGCAGAGATACAAGTAAAATATACAATAGGAGCTTCTCCCTCAAGAGTCCAACCATGAAAATGAGAAAGAGAAGGCATAATATAGATGATATAACTCCTTTCCCCACCTCTAGGGGTTGAGCTCAGCTTCCTAGGAGCTGTTTTAACTAATTCTAAACTGAGCACTAGATAATAGGCAGTCAAAACAACTTGCCTCTAAAACTTAGGAAACCTATCCATGCATTAAATTTTTACCATTTACATTCAAGAATATTCTAGAAGTGATCAAGGAGAGTAAAAGCATCATAGAGCCATGAAAATTGCACAAAAATCCATCATTTACATGCCCAAAACATTAAACCAAGTGAAAACAGTGTTTTTCTGGCCGAACTAGTCAAAACAGGCAAAATTCCCTGACGGGTCGCGCACATGTGCCTGACGGGTCATGCACATTGAGAGGCCTGTTTGGGGGCCTTCCCGGTGTCCAAATCAGGTGCACGATAGCTCATTGGAAAGGTCTACGAGTCTGCTTTCCAACCCCACCAGAATTTGTGAATTTGGAGTTGATTTGACCCCTAAAAACGTAATTCTCCCAAGACAGCTTTCTGCAACTCAAAATAGGGGCAAAAGTCAAAATTTGCATGTGTTTTGACCTTTTGGAGGCCCAAATCTCCATAAAAACTGAAGTCCATCTACAGGTAGGTGTAACTTTGCATGAAAATTCCAAAAATGCTGAGTTTTCCCCGTTCTGAGTTGCCCCCATGTAGGGTCGCGCGCGGGGTGAGACCCGTTAAAAGGCCAAAACCTGTCAATGTCCCAAAAATGCCAAAAATGCCTCAAAACTTTCAAAATTTCTTGTGCTAGCTGCTAGGAAGAGGCTAATGAGTATCATGGTGAGTGAGAGAAGCCTCGGCCAAGATACAGAGTGGGTTGGTCTTCTTCTTCCTCTTGCGGGCCTCAGACAGCCTTCTTTGGAACATTTTCATCTTCGCCTTGCAAACATGCATCCTCTCCCAATAATGATTCTTCATGTTCCTTATTAGCCTCTTGTCCTGGTTGGCCTTCTCCAACAGCCTCTCCAAGCGAGCATTCTCCTGAATGAGCAAAGACTCCCGGTCAGCAGGCAATGGGTCACCGGGCCTCCTACGGTTCAAAGTTCGATCACTGCGGATCCTCCATAGCTCATCAAGTTCTTTTTCCTCTTCTAATTGTTTGTTGCGCTGCTCCAGATAAGTGATGGTCCATTGAGGTATTTGGGGCTTTTGCTACAACACGAGGTTCTCCTCCTCTCTCTGTCTGATAATCTCATAAAAATCTGAAGAAGGAGAGCAGGCATCAAGGTCAATGAAATCATCATATGTATCACCGGCTCTCTCATCCTCAACCATGGGCTGCTTGCCCTCCCGCACTGCCTCTGCTGATGAAGAATGCGAGGCCCCTTCCACCTGGTGTGGAGATAACACTCGCTTCCCTGAAGATGATGATGAGACCCATTCCACCTGCTGTGGAGAAAGTACTCGTCGAGTTGCTGCAAACAAGGCCCTGTGGCCTCTCTGGTAGATGACCTGAGGTGAGGAAGCAACATGTCTCGGAACAATGATCTCGGGTTGGTGAGATGGACCTCCCTCCTCATAAATGACCTCTGGCTCTGGCTGTGGCTGTGGTGGCGCTGTGAAGAACTCATGGGAGATGAACTCTTCCCATGGAATGCCATGCTGACTCAACTGATGGGAAACAATGAGCTGGATGAGACCATAGTGACATAAACTCCTAAACTGCTAGGATGGGGTCTTCCTCTGTAACATAGGCACCATCCTCTGAATATTCTGGAAGAAGAAAACCGGGATGTTCATCATCCTCACTTGGGTAAAGTGCATCAACAGGCGGATGTGATAAGAGTACACCTGTGAAAACTTTCCCTCACATGTAAAGTAATGCATGATGAGTTTCAAGATCGAAGCATACTCCCTCCGGAGAAATCTGAAAGGAAAGACCCCCGACAAGCGTCTCATGAAGGCTGGCATGACATATGGCTCAAAATGAACAAAATCCAACACTTTGCGCTTGGGCCACACCTCACCCACATTTGGTATCCCGGTAGCCTCTGAAATCACTTCCGGAGACAACACAAAGTTCACTCCTGCTAGAGTCACCTGCCCATCATGAAGGTGCAAAACAAATAAGCGGGCTAACTCCCTGTGGTGCTGGATCTGAGCAAGCCTCTCGCAAAACTGAAAACATGACATATACCGAAAGCAATTCACTGCCAAAGGACAGGCCTGCAATTCTGCCAATGAGGTGGGCTCCTCTCTCTTATGATGACCACCTTGGCCCCCCCTACGAGGCCTCCGTTGTACCTCAACCTCTGTAGAAGAAGACTGGTCATCACCTTGCTCATAGGTCTCGGTGGTTGACATGGTGCTTTTGAGCAAAGTGGAGAAAATAGACAAAGTAAACTGCTACCCTTGCCTGCAAAAATGTTGAGTTGTATGCTGTTTTCAAGGGGAAACAATCATGAAGGAAATGTTAGGGGAGGGGATTTTTTAATAAGGAAAGGGAAACATATGAAAACAGGGAATTTTCAAGGGACAATTCACAAACTGTCAAACATATAATCTCATCTTAATCAGCGGGAAATCATTTGCAAAGAAATGTTTTTATTAGGGAAACATGGATAATAATAACCAAGGGAAATGACATGTATTCTCAACAGGGGGATGGGACAACATAGATAACTTGCTCATTTGATTTCTGCCTTTCAATGTACATCATAAGGCACACTCTGTTTTTTCAAAGGGGTTCATGTACATTTGATGCTAGGGGAAAGGGCTTCATTGACATTTTGTCAAAAGGGAAAAGGGGTTTCATTGACAAAGATATTAGGGGATAGAAGGGAAAACATGGTTTTTGCATTTTAGGACCACGGCAACATTACTTTTGATCAAATATACATAGCAATATTTCCTTTGCTTTTGTTTATATACACAGCCACATTTTCTTTATTTCTTGTTTTGGCATTTTATCATCATATTGCTTTCTTTTTTGCATAATCATTTTGTTTTTCTTTCATAGCATTTTGTTCTTTTTGCTGTGTGTGTTTTTATATCACAATGGAGGGTATTAGGGTTTTGGGAATGTGTTTAGGGAGGGATAGGGTTTGATACTTGGAAGGAGGAAAATTTCATATTCTTTGCAAATAAGATAAGATAGAGACATATGATGACAATTGTGAAATCAATGGGGAAACCTGGAGGGAACATAAATGGGAATTAAAACCTTGAAAAAAAAAACACCAAACCCTAGCATTATGCCTACATTGACAAGCAATCACCAAAATCTATTTTCTTTGCATTCTTAGTGATAAAAACATATAAATGAAAGCTCATCATTCACCATTCATCAATTCATCAAGTGTATAGACCCTACCTCAGTCGATTTTGCAACTTAGAGGGCGATTGGACAAAATTTTTTGGCGGTTTTGGTGTCAACAGCTTGACGGGTCGCGCAGGGCACCCAACGGGTCGCGCAGGGCACCCAACGGGTCGCGCAGGGCACCCAACGGGTCGCGCACTGCCCGACGGGTCACGCCCATTACAAATTAACACTGCTGGGAGGCGCCTGACGGGTCGCGCACTGCCCAACAGGTCGCGCACAACCTCTGACGGGTCGCGCACCTGAAACTGGTTCAATTTCTCTGCACTTTGCCTCCTTTCGCCTCTTCGCCCTATCACTTCTTCTTGCAAGCTCTTTGGATGCACAATGAGGGTATTGAGAGGGAATTTGACTCTTTATAAGCTCAATTTGAAAAAATTTACTTACCAAACCCACTTTCTAATGTTTTGCCTTGACACTTTCTTTTAACACTGTTTTGAGTTTTCTTTTGTTCTGAATTTGACTTTTTGGGTGCTTTAGCTCCGTTCGTTTTGCAGGTAGACCATCTGATGGACTCTGGCGAGGAGACCAGGGTTATTCCCGGCATTTTGAAGAATTTTTGAAATTTCCTTATTGTTTTACAAAATTGACATGACCTTGGGTTTAAAAACAGGGTTTTTAAATCCAAGGTATAAATAAGCTGTACATGATGAAAAATATCAATGAAACATATTTACATACCTCCTTCTGGCTTGTTGGGGACTCATGGACCTCTGACTCATGATCTTGCAATGACATTTGACTGAAACCCTAGACCTAAGAGTTTGAACTTCAAGACAAAACAAAACAAGTGTGACACAAGCTCATTAACTGATATGACCTGATCCAGCAAAGCCAAGAAGGGAACAAGGACCAGCTCCTCCATCAGTTTTATGGCATGCCTAATGGGATGCAAAACTGACATTGATGAGACACCTAATTATGCATATGCAAAGAGTTTTTTGATCACTGATGGAGGACATCATGACCGACACTAACAGTTTACACAGGTACTAGAGCACAAGCCTCCTCTACCCAATCACCTTCAACTACTGGAACATCTTCCTCTACAAAGATACCTACGATGGCTCAAAACCCTTAAGGACATGGACAAATCCAGGAGTTGTATGGATGGTAGGACCCTTAGATCAATTTCCAGCCTATCCAGAAAAATGGTTACCAAAGTTCAATCCTGATGATGGCCTACCAGCTGAGGAACACAAAAAAATTTATGTTGTCAATAAACCTAAATGAAGTGGTGGAAGAAGATGCAATTGTAATATTATTCCCTTATACCTTGTAAGGATCAGCAGGATCATGGTACTTTTCATTACTGTCAGGTTCCATTAATAGTTGGGATGCCTTTCAAGAGTAGTTCCTAACCATGTTTGGAGATGAAAGATCAATGGATATTCTTATCAATGATATCTCCAACTTGAAAGTTGAACCTAGGGAATCGATTAAGGACTTCAATTCATGTTTTAACAAGCTATTGAATAAAATTCCAACGACATCCAAGCCTAGTGATGAAGTCCAAAATGAATGGTACATTTGTGCTCTCCCTTCAAACACAACTATTTTTATTGATAGAGTTCCAAACCAACTTTGGCAGAAAACATGAAAGAATCCATAGCTATAAAAAAAACGTATTCTAGCCTTAGATAAGGAAAATGCATTAGAAGAACGAAAATTCAAGTGACTTTTCGTGAAAAATCCAAGAAAAAACCACCTAAAGATCCTTTTGATCTTGAAGGTTTACAAAAAGTCCTTAAAACCATGTCCAATGAAATGGTTGATATCAAGAAACATGTAGTAGAGACTTCCTCAAAGAAATATTTCAGACCATACAAAAGAAATCCCCCCTCTGATACTAAGCCTCCAAGCACCATATCAAATGTTGAATCGGATGTGGAGGAAGATGAAGTCTCAATAGCTAAAGAGAAAATAGATGATGAAGAGGTAGTCGAGTTACAAGGAATGTGGGATTTTATCCTCCCCAATGAAGAAACACAAGAAGCATTACCTGTTGCAACCAGGAGTAGAAGCCCTATTGATTTTCCACAAACAAATTCAAAGTAGAAGGTATCAACTCTAGCTCCCAAAGACAAAACAATAGGTAAGAAATCTTCATCTAAATCCACTCAAACCACTCCTCCTCAATCAAATGCTTCACCTCCAGCTAAAACCCTGATAGTCTCCGATGAAATGGAGTATAACATAGTGGAAGATATGAAAAAGACTAGGGCGAACATTACCTTTCACGATCTTAACAAGTTGAAACATCAACAAAAGCTATTGCTCAAAGATCTAAAAGTAGTCCCTACTTCACCTCTTCCTGCTACTGTAATCTCACAAGCTGCCCAAGAAATGGGAAGGCCTCCTAATACCTCATTAGACAGAATCGATCCTACCGACATTGCTCTAATTGGAGGAAGATCTAAATCCCATACTCCTCTATTTATTTTGGCTTTTGAATTTTTCAACAAAAATATACACAACTATTTAGTTGACTCTAGAGTTTCATCTAACATTCTACCATGAACAGTTTATGCCAAATTGAATGTTGAACCCCAAAAATATGTTGTACGCATTGTGCAGTTAGACCGATCCCAAGTCGAAGTTATAGGAGAGCTCAATCAAGTCACTATTAGACTCTCATAAAACCCTAAAGTGTGTCAAGTCATCGACATTCTCGTGGCTGATATCCCCGAGTTCTACGGTTTAATCTGTAATAGAGACAAGTCAGAAAAACTTCATGACTATTTTGCAACTGACTGGTCCCACATGTGGCTTCCTTATAATGGAAATCCAAATCAAATAAGGGTTGGCCACGAAAAACATCAAAAGTACATTATTACAGAACTAGAAGGAGAAAATGAGCTAGTCACATATAGCAGCAACATCATCATAAACTACTCAGTTGAATCATTTCTAGGAAATTTTAATGTGAATACTTCATCTTTCTTGGAAGATTCTGTTGTATCCAAAGTTGAAATTTTTTCTCAAACAGATACTTCTAATTGTGTAAATTTTGTAGATAAACCTGTAGTTAGCTCTTTAATTTGAAAATTACTTGTTTACGGATCCAAATCTAACAATGGAGCCAGAGCAAGATGCATATTAGTTATCATAGAAGGGGAAAAACAATGTTAGTGTGTAGACTTGAATTCGAATGCACAAACAATACTACAAAATATGAAGCATTAGTTCAAGGGCTGTATATATCCATCAACCTTAATATCAAACATCTTCAAGCATTTGGAGATTCAGTAATTGTGAGAAAACATGTAAGAAATACTATATACTATTTGACATGTAAGAAATACTATATACTATTTGTCTGGACATTTGAAAGATTATCGGTCCTTAGTCTAGGATCTCACTTCTCACTTTACAACGTTTAATATTTCCCCTATCCCAAGACTCCAAAACGCAAGTGCCAATGTTTTGGCTAATGTGGCATCCAAGCTCATTCCACCAGGAGATTATAATCCCAATCACTTTTCTATTGAATTGATTTTTAGGCCTTCCATTCCCAACAATATCACCAATTGGCGAGTCTTTAATAATGGTTTGGATCATAAGATTTCTGACATCTAAAGGCTCGTATGATGACCAAATAATTGATGAAGATCAACGTGACAACCAACTTAAGCAAGAAGCAACTATAAATTCCATACCTAAGTCCATGGTTAAACTAGAAGATTTATATGATCTTAAGGACAGATTCAAGAAGCCCACTAACTCAAAACTTCAAATTTCAACTTTGAGGTTTGAATTAGTTAATCTTGGAACTGACCGTAAACCTCAAAATATCAATCTAGATCTAGGTCTTACACTGGTTGAAAAATCAACCTTCATTCATTTGTTGAAGAAATACAAGAATGTATTTTCTTAGAAATATAAAGATATTAAGACATATGACACTTCTATAATTCAACATATCATCCCCATGATATCTGATGAAAAACCTGTGCAGTAAAAGCTAAGGAAAATCCATCCAAATTTAGAAAATCAAATCAAATCTTAATTGAATAAGCTGCTCAAACCCAAAATTATCGTTCCTGTCAGGCACTCAAGGTGGGTTTCCAATCTTGTTCCTGTCAGAAAAAAGAACGATGATATTTTAATATGTATATACTTTCGCAATCTTAACAAATATTTTCAGAAGGACAATTTCCCATTACCTCATATGGAACATATACTGAGATCAGTTGTAGGCTCAGAACTAATGTATTTTCTGGATGGATTCTCAGGTTAGAATAAGATTCTAGTACATCCAGATGACCGGTTGAAGACGACCTTTCGAACCAAATGGGGCACCTATGCTTATCAAAAGATGTTATTCGATTTAATCAATGCTGGTGCCACATTTCAGAGAGCCACGATAATCATTTAAAAGATTTAAAACAAATATTTGAGCGTTGTCAGAGGTATGGAATTTCACTTAATTCAAAGAAATATTTCTCTTCTCTAAGTGAAGGAAAGCTCCTTGGATTTATTATATCCAAAGAAGGAATTCACATTGATCTTGATAGGATAAGAGAAATTTATGGAATTCCTTTACCTCATAATAAAAAATCTATGCAATCATTCCTAGGTCAGATAAATTTTTTCAAAAGATTTGTCTCTGACTTTTCACGAATTGTTTTACCTCTCCAATCTATGATTAATAAAAATTATATTTTTAAATGGGGACATACTGAGCATGAAGCATTTTATTTGATTATACAAGAAATCTTAAATGCTCCCTCCCTCACTAGCAACCCCGAATTTTTCTAATCATTTCATTTTATATATCTTAGCTTCTGAGAAATCATATTCAACTATATTAGCACAGGTCAATGATGATAAAGCCGAAGCATCGATTTCTTTCTTTAGCTCTAGTTTGTAGGGGCTGAATTAAACTATTCATATGTTGAAAAACAAGCTTTCGTTGTTTTCAAATCAATAAAGCATTTCAGACCCTTTCTCCTCAAAACCCACACCAAGGTAATAGTCCCATTCTCAGCAGTGAGAAATCTGTTAATTCAAAGGGATGTAGGTGAGAAAAGGGAAAATTGGGTAACATCACTACAAGAATATGACATAGAGATTAGACCAGCCAAAATTGTAAAAGGTTAAGGTTTTGCAGAATGTTAACAAGAGCATCCAACTTACCAGCACTACAAGATTCAAGTGATGATATACAAGTATATGAGGTAAACCTCGATGACATTGAATCCAAATACGCTGATATCACTTTTTATTGGAAAAATGGATATTCCCCCACGCAACTAGGTTACAAAAGAAAATGGGCTTTAAGGTTAAAAGCTAGACAATATCAAATCATCAATAATGTGTTATTTAGAATAAATTATGATTCTATTTTTCTTAGATGTCTTGAAAAATCTGAGGCAGAAAATGTTTTGCAGGAACTCCATGATGGACCAGCTGGTGGACATTTTGGAGGGGATACAACCGCACATAAAATCTTGCACACTGGCTACTATTGGCCAACCTTATTTAGAGATGCACACGATTATGTAAGGAAATGTAAAGTTTGTCAAATAGTTGCTGGGAGACAAAGGAAACTCACATTACCATTGCATCCATTCAAAATTGAACATCCATTTGAACAATGGGGGATTGCGCATAATAGGTGAGATTGTTCCTCACTCTTCAAAGCATCATAAATATATCCTTACAGCAACTGATTACTTCACAAATTCGGTGGAAGCAATTCCACTTAAGGTAGCCAATTCTGAAAACATCATTGAATTTATTGATCATTGTATTATTACCAGATTTGGTCTACCATCTGCTCTCATGTTTGATAATGTATATTATTTTACAGGAAATGCTATGACACAATTTTATCTTAAAAGAGGTTTTAAACATAAATACTCTTCTAAATATTATCCTTAGGGAAATGGCTTGGCCGAATCTACAAGCAAAAACTTCATAAGAATTATTAAATGAACCATTGATCAAATTCAGAAAAAATGGAACAAATTTTTAATATTTACTCTATGGGAAAATCAAATAACATAGAAGGCCTCAAGAGGCACTTCTCCTTTCAATTTGGTTTATGGGAAAGAAGTTTTCCTCGCTACAAATGTAGCTATTCCCTCCCTATCCCTAGTTCAATTTATTGAAGAAATCCCTTCCTCTTCTATGCAAGTGAGACAATCACAAATCCTTAAGCTTGAAGAACAAAGGGAAAAGGCCAAAATCACACATGCACATCATCAAGAGTTAGTCAAATCTTCTTTTGATGCAAATTTTGTAAGTTCAAAGTCCTTCCAACTCGGAGACTTGGTATTGAAATGGGATAAGCACACGAGGAAAAAGGTAAGCATACCAGATTCCAAATAATGTGGCTTGGACCATTTCAGATTATGGAACAAATAGGCCCATCAACCATTTTATTGCAAGATCTACTCAACAAGAGAGATTCTATGCCTATTAATGGGCAGATCCTGAAGAAATATTGTTCATTGAGGATAATCTCTTCTATTCATTGTATATTATTTTTTTTACTTTTTAGGAAAATAAAAGTTCAGTAGCATTTACTTTTGGCATTTATAATAATAGTCACTTTTATATTTTGCCTTTTCTCTTGTATAAGTAGAGATTGTTAAGAATATAATTTTTACATTCGAAACATAAGCTAAGTTATATCTCTCTGAAATTGCTAGTCCTCTACCAAAATTAGTTATCCTTTGATGAAACTCAACTTTGTAAAAAAACCTTTGTTCTACCATCAGTCAAGAAACGTATTTGTAACAAGACAAGGCCTCTCTATAGAAAAGCATCTTTAACTCTATGTTCATTATCTAGAAACTCTTAAGGAGTCAATGATTCTCCCCATCTAGTAAGCTTTCATTTTTTAGAGTGTAATTCTAAAATATGCTTAAACATAAAGGATAAGAGGTCTCATTAAGAGCCGACTTGCCATGATCATAGGGAAATAACTAGCTGGCATTACCAATACTACATATCAAAACAAGGTAATGGCTTGAGATTATATCAATCAAATGACAAGGGGTCTCATCAAGAGCCAACTTGTTCAGTTAAGTTACAACTAGTGAGTGGCATTGTCAATTTTGGTCACTAAACCAAGACAATGGCCTTTAAAGAGAAAAATGAAAATTTTAAAGAAAAGAGAATTTTTTAGAAAAAATAAAAAGAAAGTAAGTATATAAATATGAACTTATCTTTAAAATTTTCACTCTTATCTAGATGGGACACTAAATAATTGTTGGTTAAAAGGTAACCTTGTCGAGGCTATGGATGCCTGCAGGCAAGAAAGGCTCTACCTATGACAACTAAGTACATCTAAAAGCTGATTTGAGAGAGTATCCTATTTTTATCTTTAAAACCAAGTAATGAATTATGTAGACAAAGAAATTTTCATATTGAAGAGGACAATCAAAAGGATAATAGTTATGTAGATTTTGTTTTTATTATTCAGAGAAATGTTACTTATCTTACATTTCATGTATTTTTATTTTCTAAACTACCTTTATTCTGGAAGTTTTTACAAATTTCAAAAAACTGTCAGAGATAACTCGTTCTTCCAGCGAATCGCCAATTGTTGTGCTATTCAACAACCCCCCCATTTATTAATATAATAGCTCATATTCTATCAATAAATGGGGACCCTTAAAAATCCTTCCAAAAAACGAATTTAGAATTTAGACACTTTCTTTTAAATTTTTGGAATCAAACAAGATACCAAGTCAAAACCCTTTGAAAACTAGCATGTTGGCTTGAGGGGGCCTAACCCAGGTTCAACGTTAGTTAGTCAAACAAATCCCTACACTACTGGCCCTTTCGGCATCAACCCGCGGAGCGTGGAATGAAGTCTCAGCCAAAGCAGTATGGGGGGATGTTGGAACCAAGTTTCCGCACTGTTGAGATGGTTTTGATGTCGGTTTATTCCAACTATACCTGCCTTCACGCAGGTTGTTTCGCTCTTTTTTCCACCCTTCAGTACCTTCGTGAAGTGTACAATTGGCTTCTGCATAGCCCTAATCAGGGGCTGAAGTTCTTTTGCACTGCTAGGGCAGTGAATTGTGATATTTCCTTAACTACGCTAAGTACCTTACTTATCTTATTAACAAATCTTAGCTAGCTTCACGTAAACAGTTATTCTACTTATGTTCACTTAAGCAATATAGTTATACACATTTGCGCACCATATAAGCATTAGAAGTGAAATTCATACCCAATATAATAGATGCATTCAGGAAATAGAGACGCAGAATTGAGAGAAACTTCTCTTTATTGATACTTCTAGATGATTACAGACTCGACTCGCCCTACACACTCATCTGCAGAGGTCCGCACACTCAGCTGTAGAATACTAGGTCTCTACACACTCAACTACATAACCTTTACCTATGCTACGACCCAAAATTAGACTTACACTTCAAAGCTATCTCGCATACATCTTCATTGCTTTTTCCTTAGATGCCTTTGACTACTTAGAGCTTGGCTCTATCTATATAATCCCATGGCCCGCGGACCATGGGTAGGTCTTCTACAGCCGACATTACATTATCAAAATAAGGGCAGACAACCCTATGAATCTTTAACAACTATGCGCTCTATGCCCACAAAATGCGGAGTCTTTACATTGGAATTACAAAATTGGACCAAAATTTGGGCTCTAAGCCCAAAAACTACCCTTGGGGAATCCCGCGCCCAAAAGGTCCCCAACAAAAACATCATGACTCGCCCTCGAGTCACTCTGCAGGTGCGAATATCTTAGAGCAAAGACCTCCTAGATCTATTTGGATTGCTGCAACTTCGACAGCGCACGGAGCAGCTGCCTGCTGAACTTCCTCCACTACTTACCATGGCCCTATCGGCATCCTTCTCTGTAGTAAGTGCCCCATCTGCTAGCACTATAATGTTGGTCACCCTTTTGCATGACATTTCCTCGGCAGCTGAAGTGTCGATCGCGAGGCTAGTGGACAAGATACCAGCTTGTGGAGTGCGTACCTACAACTCCTGCAACTTTGTCCTAAGAGCCCCCAATACCAGCTTCTGCTGTTCTTCAAATTATTGGAGGGCCTTCGCGGTGCAGGTGCGAAGATATTAGAGCGAAGACCTCCTAGATATATTTGGATCGTTGCAACTTCGACAGCGCACAGAGCGGCTTCTTGCTGAACTTCCTCCGCTACTGACCGTGGCCCTATCGGCATCCTTCTTTGTAGTAAGTGCCTGATCTGGTATCACTATCATGTTGGTCACCCTTGTGCGTGACGTTTCCTCGGCAGCCGAAGTGTCGATCGCGAGGCTAGTGGACACGATGCCAGCCTATGGAATGCGTACCTGCAACTCCTGCAACTTTGTCCTAAGAGCCCCTAATACCAACTTCTGCCATTCTTCAAATTGTTGGAGGGCCTCCGCGGTGATTTAGGGACCTCAATGATTATTCCGGCGCTCTTTGGGGCTTCCACTTCCACAATTTCCTACGCAGCTTCCACGACATCACTACTCTTGTGTCCATGGCTTCTTTGGGTGCTGACATAGCGTTACTCCACAGTTCTTTCAATGTCTCTGGTAGTTTCTCAAACAAAGATTTCGCTTTTAGAATATCGAATAAGTCTCGATTCATGAATACTTGAGCGCGCAACAACTCAGTTCTCAAATTGCCAAGTGTTGTTTGTTGGACAACCACTTGTAATTTATAACGCCTTTTGAATTTGAATTCGACTGTTCCCCCCACATTCGGTCCATTAATGCTAGATTGGTGGAAGATTTTCAAGAATATAGCTCATAAAGTTCGCCTTAAATGCCTGCTGCCCACTCCATTTTTCCTCAAACCAAGCATCAAATTGTGAATAGTGACTTTAACGGTCACTTTCCAGTAGACCTGTGGGCTAGTGCAACTATCCTCGTGCTATCGCAGACCCTGTGACACTTTGCTACTGCGCACAGTCCTGACATCGCACAGTTCCCGAGAAGAGTAGTTTATAGTCTCGTGCCTCCTTTCAGCTGCCTAGAGCACTAAGACTGTGCTACTTCCATATAATCACATTGTCGAATCGCTAGTGTATGGCTTCAAGTGACTGACATTCATCTTTCCTGGGAAGGGTTCTCCATTTAACTTGACCAGCTTTACCGTGCCTACGTCAATAATATCCTTAATAATATACGGCCCTAACCAGTGCATCTTGAACTTTCCTAGGAATTTATCAAACTTACTATCATACAACAACACCAGATCATTTACCTTGAATGTGTGCAGCTTGATATGTCGGTTGTGCCATGCCTTTTCATGCTGCTTTTGGACCTGCTGGTGAAATCCAACCAAAAATCATTCTTCTTCAAGCTCATCCAACTGCGCGAGCCTCTCCTCCAGGGCTCTGTGATCTGTCATACCTGTGAGCGTTGCTATGCGCAGACTAGGCACGATGTATTCCATAGGCATTACAGCTTCCACTCCATAGACAAGCCTAAAATGTGTCTGTCCCGTGAGTTTCTTGGATGTCATCCGATAAGCCCATAACATTGTAGGTATGCATAGGTCCCAATCACTTCACTGCGCATTTCATGCCTTGGTCAGTGTGTTTTCAAGCACTTTTTTTAATACCTCAACTATCCCATTAGCCTATGGGTGATAAGGTTTGCTCTTTTGATGATACACCTGAAATTCTTCCGTTAGCAAGCTGATCGTTTCATTCAGGAAGTGTGTATCATGATCGCTCATCAAGATCTTCGGACATACAAATTGCATCAGTACATGTTCAAATAGAAACTTCACGACAGTCATGCCCATGCAATCCTTCATTCACTGCGCTTCTACCCAACGAGTCAGATACTCCGTCGCAGTGATAATATACCTCGCGCCTATATTTCCTTGAGGTCTATTAGGTCCTACAAAATTTATTTCCAATTTTTTGAAAGGTTACAACACCATTTGTGGATTCAAAGGAATTTCATCCCTCCACGATGGCCTTCATGTCCACTGACATAAATCACATGCCTTGCAATATGCTTTTGAATCCTGATGAAGGGTTGGCTACCACAACCCTGCATGTAGAATCTTCTGTACAGTTGCTCTTCCTGCATAATGTCCTCCCGCGGCACCCCCATGAGTGTCTGCAAGGATGCTGCTTCGTTCAAACTTAGGTACATAACTTCATAGCATTTCATCATTCCTCATCTTGTATAGATGCCCAACAATGACAAATAAGTTTTCCGTGCGTAGCACTAATTCCTTCTTTTGTTGGACAGAGTATCCTTCCACCGCAGTTCCATTTGTTAGAAAGTGTATTATATCTTCGAAATGTCCATTCGCGATGTGCACAACAAAGATTTGCGGGTTAGTTAATCCTTCCTCCAAACTAATAGTTTCATCCCCTACAGCAGGTGGTCTGGTCTGGCATTCAATCGTCCAGGCTTCACGACAACTTCGAAATCGTATTCTTGGAACAATAAAAGCCACCTGCAAATGTGCCTCCCAAACATAGGCTCATTGACCAGGTACTTTAGTGCAGAGTGATCTGTATACATTTTAAAGTGGCCTCCTAACAAGTAGTGTCGGTACTTCTAGAGTGCATACACCATAGCTAGCCCCTCACGCTCAGTGGTCGAATAGTTCTTTTCTGCTTTGGATAATATGCAGCTTGTAAATGCGATAGGGTGATCCAAGCCTTCTCCACCATCTTGTGTTGGTACTACCACCGTGGCTATACACGACGTGTTGACATGTACATGAAACTCTTTCTTCTAGTTCAGGAAGACAAGAATCGGTGCAGTACCCATCTTTTCTTTAAATATATCCAGGATTTTCTTACAGTGATCATTATATCGGTGTGGAAATCTAGGCATAGCCTTTGATAAACTTTCTGTAATACCCTGTATGTCCCAGAGTAGCATGCAACTATTTCACACTTCTCGGTGCTTCCAAGTTCAGAATCACCGCGATATTTGTGGGGTCTACCATCAGCCCTAGTTTGCAAACCGCATGCCCCAATAGGTTCCCAAAGAAACAAGAAACTTATGAATATATTCCTTGAATGCTGCAACAACCACACGCGAAAAATATATCAAGCACATTCTTCAATCCAAACGGGATGACAATTTATTGAAAGCAACCCCACTCAGTCACAAAGGTTGTCTTGGTCCTATCCTCCGACGCGATTTTGATCTAGTGGTACCCAGAGAACCCATTAGTGAAAGAATATGCTTCCTGACCACCGACGTTGTCCAACACTTCATCCGTGTATGGAGTTCGGAAGGGATCATGCACAGAGGTGTCATTAAGTTTTCTAAGATCCACACATATCCTTATCTCATCCTTCTGCTTCTTCTCTTATAACACCATCGGACTTACCCAATCAGATTCTTCCATAGGCTCAATGATGCCTGCTACGAGCATTTTGTCTAGTTCTACGTGGACCTTCTCCTTGTATTTCGGATTTAAGCGGTAAGGCCTCTATTTAATTGGCTTCGTGTCGGGCTTTAACGTGATCCTCATCACTCCTAGATCTCTGCTTATTCCTTTCAAATCCGTAAACTTTGTCCAAATCCATAAACTTTATCGGGAATAAGTCTTGATATTCACGGAGTAACTCAACAACCTTATCCACTATCGTGTCATCCCAGTAGTCTCCAATCTTTGCAAATTTGGGTTCTGCCTCCGTACCAATGTTCACCTACTTAGTTTTCACTGGCGGGGTTATATCAGGGTTCACAATCTGTGGTCCTTGAACCTAGTGATGGCCTTCTGTTTCTAGAATGTTAATATTCCACGAATCCTCATCCTCCTCTTCAGTAGTTAGATTATAACATTCTAGCGCGTGACTTAGTTGAGTAGCCCATTTAGGCTGAATTAGGTCTAAAGGCTCCTGTGGTATCCTAAAGATGACTTCTTTTACCTCTTGTAGCGCTTCATCGATACTGTCCCACCCATCCTCAAAACTAAAGGTCATCATGAATCCTTTGTGTAGGATATCCCATTCACCTATCCCTATACCAATTCATTGGTATAACTTCTAGGGTATGACAAAACAAGTGCACCCACTCAGGTTGCGGCTTTTCTCCATAGGCATGCGTCCACTTGGCCAGATGCGAGCGCGGATCATCCTGTCCATCATACTTATCTGTCAGTTGCATCTTAGGCTTCCCAAATCATGCTCGCATCATTCTCCTACATTCGTGCCAATCGTCAGAGCTTCCTTTTTTCGTACCCCACCATCTCGTGGGCGTAGCACGCAGTACCTAGTCCAAGGCCTAGAAGCGTTGATTTTCTGACACCTCCCTTTCAAATGCATCCAAGAAGGTATCTACCTCATTTAGACTATCATAAGTAGGTATATCTCTTACTTTTGTCGACACGCAGTGCAACAATCAGGTCATCATATTGCAATTCAACGTAGTTACTTCGTATAACCGATTCTACCATCGTTCCAGTTCTTCATCATAATCTGAAGTGTAGGAGCTCTCGCACTCCCATGTAATCTATCCATCCGTAGTAGGATTCACCCAGTCTTGGTCTTGCGTGGTTATCTTATAGATGCATTCCAGATCATCATCGCTCTCATAGTCATGGATCAACTCCGTATAGCACGATCATTTAGCAGGGTCCAAGGTTATAATTATGCTTAGTGATTTCTTCTTAAAGATCATCTTTCACTTCTTAATATTAATTATCCTATTCATATCAGTGGCCCAGTAAAGTCCTAGGAGCACGTGGTAGGGATTGTTGTCATCAACAATCTCTATTACTTCAAAATCTGCCAGTGCACTTTCTCCCTCAATATCCATGGTTACTCCCTGCAATCGCCCCATGGGTATGATTTTCTACTGGTTTCCCATTCTCAACTGAATCAGATACCATTGTAGTGTGGGTCACCCCATTCGCTCCCATGTCTGGTTTGGTAACACATTCACATCTGATCCCAAATCCAGAATGACTTGATCCATCTCATATTCTCTGATCTACACAGTGAGTCTCATTTCACACCTCGTCCTTGCTTTATGTTTTATGATCTTCCTGACTACGCGCGGTTCTCCTAGCGCGATCCCAGCACATCTGTTGATGAGTTCCTGTAACCCTTTCATAGGCTTACTATCTCGCAGTAACTTCATACAGGTTTCCAGGAATGTAGTGAGAATAGATGGGTCCGTATTCAACTCAGGCTTATCTTTGCTTCTTGATGTGGAGGCCTCAGCGAAGCTCTTCTTAGCTTCCAAGAAGGTTTCCAGAGCGTGCTCCAAATAAAACTCAGCTTCTTTCGCTGGGGCTTTGTGAACCCAAGTATTGTCTTCTAGTTGTTTCCCCTTATCATCTCCCATCGTGATTCTGCTTCAGAGCACTATATTTATGTTTAGATCCTCCTCGTGCGGTTCAGACCTCATCATCTACAGGTTCTGAGTCAGGGGAGGTGGTAGCACTCCTTTGTCATGGATCCTAGCTATCAGCGTAGGACAATATTTTGTCTCATGATCAAATAACATGCAATACTTTCACGACGGACACATTGGATTAGTGAAATTGCGGGCATAGAGTCCTGGTCCTCCGTAATTGTAGCAAATCAGTTGTTCGTAACCTCTACTAGGTCCTCCTCCACCTTGGCCTCATTTGCGCCCCTGAAATACTATCCGCGCCATCCCTATATTCTAGTCAAGAGGACACGTTTCAACCTGAACCCTGTAGGTGGGAGTTCTATCCATCATCAATTCACAAATCCTACAAGTACGCTCATCATGTCCCACTGATCTACAAAAGTTTTATAACAATTTTTGCGGAGTTTGCGTATACTTCTGTAACAAGTGGCAGTTATTTGTGGCATGCTTTCCAGCTACTTGATAGATAGCGCACCATAAAGCAGGCGCCACACTAGGTCCTTCTTGAGCTTTCGACCTCAAAGGCATCGGTCCTCCTCCTGCAAGGTAATTTGTAAAGACTAGGAAATGGTCTTTGTCGTGACCCTGACTCTTTCATTTCATGCACCATACTTCTTCAAGCACTTCTAGTCGAACTATCCTATCCTCCTTCATGCTTTGCATCTCAAGGCACAGAATCTTTAGCTGCACGTGGATCTGCTAAAATCTTAGATTAGGATCTTGCATCGGGGTCTCATGTAGTCTCATAGAAATCTCCAGGGCCTCCACCTGAGTTTTTATCTTCTGCTGTGACAACGCACTTCTTAAATGTGGTAATAGTGAAGCACAAACTACTCACAATGTTATCCATCTGTCAAATTCATGTTGGCTTCGCAGATCATACATTTCCGCCTCTAATCTAATTCCCAAGGTATCTTGCCTGGTAGCATCATGATCTATTTGAATCCATTAATCGACTACGCTTCAGATTAAGGCCTGATAACTTCCCTATTCAGTGCTACTTTGATGTTGCTACTCTCATATTCGGGTTATCATTGGATTACTTAATATACCAAGTTAGCGCACAATCCTGCAGGGTGCTAACCAATGTAGCTTTCTTTATATGGTCATTTGTGACACCTTGAGCTTCCCATATAGCCTTCACTATGAACCAGAATTGGTCTGGGTCCTCATTTCCCAAGCCTTTGAACAAAGGCAGCTTCACTGTGTTCGCCATACTAAATTGTGGTGGTGGTGGGGGTGGTATGAGCGAAGATGGAGGTGATGGTGGTGAAGCCAGTGGTCGTGTGGGTGGAGGTGGTATTCGTGGAATTCTTTGTATTATCAGATGAATATCACTTCGTGGAGAGACCTTCACGATCTCTTACTCATCTCCTTGCGGAAGTGAAATCAAGGGGCTATTTTATGGACCCTTATTTCCTTTGTTCCTATAAACCTTTCTGCTTCGTGTAGCCCCAAACATCAAGGTAACTCCATAACCCTATTTTCGCGCAACATCATTTTAATCCAAGTATTCGAAGATTTTATGTTCTTACCTCGCGGTCCTTTGAAAAAGCGTCGATCTACCTCGTTATAGCTAACTGAGGTGTCAACTGCAAACTCAGTAACAAATCCTCCTATAATGCAATGAAGCCAATGATCAAAGGTGTGCATGATCGTATCTTCTGATGCTTCCAACCTTTACACTAGCCTCAGGGTCCACACAATAGGACCATCAAGTTTCCACCTTCCTTGGCTATCTGCTAGCTTCACGATCCACTCGTATAGCTTAGGAGGGAAGGACGCGAAAAAGATTTCATGGATCTCCTTATATAGGTAGCTATATAACCATTGTTCTTTTGACAGTCGCATATTTCTGTTTTCCTGTGTCACAAACTCGTGAACCCTTCTATCCAACCAACCTTCGATTTCTTTCTTAGTTGGATTACAATGATACGACATCACACATCTTCTATGCAGATTCTGGTCTCAGCAATGGAACCATTTATTGGCTTGAGGGGGCTTGACCCAGGTTCAGCATTAGTTAGCCAAACAAATCCCTACACTACTGGACCTTTCAGCATCAGCCCGCGGAGCGCGGACTAAAGTCTCACCCGAAGTAGTATGGGGGGATGCTGGAACCAAGTTTCCACACCTTTGAGATGGTTGTGATGTTGGTTTATTCCAACTATACCTGCCTTCGTGCAAGTTGCTTCACTCTTTGTTCCACCCTTCAATACCTTCGCGAAGTGTACAATTGGCTTTCGCACAACCCTAACCAGGGGTTGAAGTCCTTTCACGCTGTTAGGGCAACAAACTGCGATATTTCCTTAACTACGTTAAGTACCTTACTTATCTTATTAACAGATCTTAGTTAGCTTCGCGTAAACATATATTCTACTTATGTTCACTTAACCAATATATTTATACACATTCGCGCACCATATAAGCATTAGAAGTGGAATTCATACCCAATATAACAGATGCATAAACAGGAAATAGAGATGCAGAATTGATAGAAACTTCTCTTTATTAATACTTCCAAATGATTACAGAATCGACTTTCCCTACGCACTCAGCTGCAGGGGTCTGCGTACTCAGCTATAGACAACTAGGTCTTTGCGCACTTAGTTGCAGAGCCTCTACCTATGCTACGACCCAAACTTAGACTTGCACTTTAGAGCTGTCTTGCATACATCTTCATTGTTTTTTCATTAGATGCCTTTGGCTACTTAGAGCTTCACTCTATTTATACAATCTCATGGTTTGCATACCATGGGTAGGTCTTCTACAGCCGACATTACATTATCAAAATAAGGGCAGACAACCCTATGACTCTTTAACAACTATGCGCTCCGCGCCCACAAAATGCAGAGTCTTTACATTGGAATTACAAAATTGGACCAAAATCTAGGCTCTAAGCCCCAAAACTGCCCTTGGGGGATCCCACACCCAACATAGCAATACTTAGATTTCCACATATCGTTGGACCGAGTGTTTCAACAGGCTTATTAACAAGCAAAACTGCAAAATGTGATCTAAAGAAACCACCATGCTTAACCTAGATATCATTAAGGTTTTTCATTAAAAGCTAGGTCCTAAGGCATTTCCTCTCGAAATAAAGCACGTATCGCATATCGCAATTCACAAAGGGCGTACCCTCACGAAGCATGTTAAAACATGCAAAATGTGATACTGGGATGTGACATTTAACTTAATTGCATCGTGTCGGAAATACTTAGGAAAGGTTTGAAATATTACAAACCATGCGATGTTATGAAATGCGATAAAATCCCGGACCTAATTGAAACCAATGTTATAAAGTAACACTTAAGTCCGCTACACAAATGAAAAATGCTTTATAAGGTAAAATATCGTTAAAAAAGTTATGCTTTAAAAAACAATAAAGAACATCCCGCATATCGCATCCTGCAGAAAACTAAGGAACTCCAAGAAAGCGCACTATCAAATATGCGATAATGTGATTTCTGATATTGCATTACAATAAAAAAATTGACATTCTCACAAATTAAAGCTCGCTGCCTTAAAAGTTTTCCTTCCCATTTTAAGATGTGGTACATTAATGAGCAATAAAGGTAGTGATAAGGAACCATTAGTGGGTATTTTGTATGGGCTAAAGGCATTTATGTTTGAAAAGCAGCTCGACATGATACGATATATTTTCATCTGCGTTTAATTAAAACTCATTTCTTGTCACCTTTTCAAGGTTATCTATATCATTCATTCTTATTTTCATTCTTGTGTGTGTCTATCCAATAGCTTCTGCTTTGCTCCATTTCAGGAAAAATCTATAGCAAGAGTTGTTAGCAGCAATGGAAAAGAAAGGAAAGGCAGCCGCGTCTAAAAAGTCAGAGATTATCCCTCTATTCTCTGATACTATGTACAATAGAGACAGAGGAACTTCAACATGGGAAGCCATGTATGATTTATTAGAAGAAGTGAAACCAAGGCCTCTGGTAGCAAAGGCCACAGTGGATGCTCATGTTTCCTTCTATGCCTCCTACTTCGATACAGCATGCTCGTCTCTACATCACATAGCCACAAGGCCAAAGATAATCCCATATACAGATATTGTCAAGTGGATAATTGATGTGGTGGACATCTCGGACAGAGAGTTCAAGAATAATAGACAAGAGGTTATGGGATCTTTTTCAGCAGACAGCCTTTGACTTATGTAAAATTTACTAGAGCCACAGAAGCTCTATAATAAATAGTTTCTTGAGAAATTTGCTAAGGAGAATGAAAACCCGACAGACGTTACATGGGCCTGGATAGAAAACGAAGGCAATATCAAACATGATAAGATGGGTGTGTATTCTATGACATATATTTCTCCCCCTTATAGTTTTGTAGCAGCCATCTTATGTAGATTGTTTGGTAAGCCTGATAGTACCAAATTTTCCTCAGAGTGGCTGCCATTAATAGATGCATATTTGAATGCAATAATAATGAATTGGGATCAAATTTTAATCCCATAATTTGGTGAAGCCCATTATGGAGTATAGGAGAAAGAGGAGTCCCTCTTTAAGGGTTTATCCCCCATTTTTCATGAGCGCCTTTGTAATGGACACAATCCATTTTAGCTTTAAATTTCCTATTATGGGATGGAAGTGGACTGTGCAAGACCTGCTTCCTATCCATGTGTACCATAAGAGTTTATGGGAGTCTCAGTTTCACCCCCATTTTTACAATATTTGTCAAGGAGTTATGTTTCCCATCCATAAACAAGTCTACAATAGTACTGCCCCTAGGTTTTCCAAATAAGTTGAAGTAGATATGTTACCTATAGCCAAATGGTTTGGGGAGGAGACATTTACCTATATCAAAACATTTGGGAGAATTGCTTCACCGCATGTTCTCCCATACTATGTCCTTGACAAGTTAATGACTAGGGAGATAGCCTACCAAATGGCAGGTGAAGGTGGGTTGAGCAGAGGGTTGAAAGAATAGAAAAAGGTCATTTGGCCTACATTTTCTGTTGCAATGTGGTGCATTTTCACTACATTATTTTGGAAATGAATGCAAAGAGGCAGAGATTATGAAATCTTTGAGATTAGATACATTCCTAGGAAGGCAGTATGACCCAAGTGGCATTGCTAAAGACTTCACTACTATGGTGAAAGTGAAACCATTCACCCATGAGGAAGACGCCTTTGATGACCTCTTCCTACAAAAAGAAACATTTTCAAATGTGAAACATATGGCATCACTACATTTTGCCCCAGATGATGTTGAAGCTTTCCATGTGTATAGAAAGATGAGATTATTGAAGGTCCCATTGGACCCACTACATATTGAACCAATAAGGGATCCAACTCCGCACCAACAAACAAAGGCTCCTTCCACAGCGTCTTTTTCACACGTACCAACTCCACAACATGCTCTAATACCAATTGTTGGAGCAAACAATGCGCAACAGAAATTTAAAAGTCATACACAGCACATACAAAATCATAAAAAAAAAAAACATAACACAAAGATTTAACGTGGTTCACCCAACCAATCTGGGCTACATCCAACAAACAGAGGCATCAACAATCTTATTATTCAACAGGAGATTACAAGAATTTAATTCTTCACACATACTCTCAGCTCACCCTATTTTCTACTCTCATCTCCTCAACGGACTTACATTTCCTTTATAGCTGGAGTATAAAACTGAATCATAAATTCTCTCACAACAAATATAGGATGCATTAACTCCTCCTCAAGAATAATGGAGCTAATATAGCAACAAATCCTATTGTTGTCACCTACATGAGATTTTTTCCAAATTAAATAAAACAGAAAATCTCAACAAAGGTACCCCAAGAACAAGTGAAAGTAGTCGTATCTTGGTCTTCCAATCTGATTTGAATATGATTGTACCCACTAAACCCATCTAGGAAGGAGAAAAACTTTTTCCCTGCCAGACTGTCTAACACTTGATCTATGAAAGGTAAAGGAAAATGGTCCTTTTTAGTGGCTTTTGTCAATTCCCGATAGTCGACACAGAATCTCCACTTACCATTTTTCTTTGGCACTAGCACCAAAGGAGAGACCCATTCACTATCAGAGATGGGATAGATGAATCATGCATCAAGCAATTTCTGCAGTTCTTCCTTAACAATATCTTTAAGTGTTGGGTTCATCCTCCTTTGAGGCTACCTCACTGGCATGCAATCTTCCTTGATGTATATATGATGAGCACACACTGAAGGGTGCACTCCCTTCATCTCCTTATAACTCCAGGCAAAGGCATCTAGATGTTTTCTCAGTGTGCTGCATAGCTCCTTCTCCTGGGAAGTAGATAGGGATGGATTGATTTTCAATGTTCTTTCTGGGCCAAACTCTATATTTTTAACATGGAGATAAGTGGGGTCGGCCACATAGAGATCAGTTGAGGGGTTGTTTTGGGTCTTATAATGGTGATACATTGGGAGGTGGATTCTGAATCAAATTTTCAATCATATCATCCTCATCTTGCGGTTTTCCCCCCATGGTGATTTCTAATATACAAAGCGGTGCAGAATAAACTTCATCCTCATCCTCCTCCTCCAACCAGAGAGGTAAATCATGTTCTAGCAAGGTTGGGCAGGAGGATATAGGATTAACTGCTTGGACATGTGCCCGTTCTTTATGGTCATGTTTCCAGCTCGGTAATTGTACGCATCGGATGTAGCCAACCAAGGTCTTCCCAAAATGAGAGGATACCTAGTGAGCTTTGCCTTTGGCTGGAGAACTAATAAATCAATAGGGTATTCCCAAGAATCAATGGAGACCATCACATCTTCCACAATCCCCTCAAGGGTCACTGTGGAGCGGTCTGCTAGTTGCAGCACTGTCGTGGTCTTCCTCAAGGAGCCCTGGAGGTTATGTTTGAGCATTGTGTTCTTTGTCATCACATTAATGGCAGCTCCCAAATCAATCAAGGTATGTGGGACCATTGTTCCATTGATGTGGACATCAATTACTGGGCTTCCAAAGTCCAGATATTTTGGACAAATTATCTGCCCCAACATCAGGTCAGACAGTTGTCCTATGACATTGATGGTTGGGGCATCTCTCTTGTGCCTTCATAGATGCCTAAAGCACATACCTTTGATCAACCTATTATAGATAGACACATCTTTTATGGCTTGGAGAAGTGGTATCTTCACACATAAATGTTTCAATTCTCCCAGGAGTTCAATCTCTTCTGGGGTAGGCTGGATTGTCATGGATAGTCTCTCAGGAAAGGGTGGATTTGCTTTAGGTTTGCTTTCTTCTTTATCTTCCTCAACCTCCCTGGGTGGAGGCTGGCTATCTGGGAGAAATTTCCTGGATCGCAAGTTAATTTCTTGAATCTCCACAACATAAGTTGGGCATGATGGTTCCCCACTATACACTTGCTGAGCCTGTCTATTGTTCGGGTTTGGATTTGGCTGGGCAGGAATTTGGGGTTGCCTTGGTGGAGCAGAAGGTAACGGTTGTGGTTGGGCAGGTGGTGGAGGCAGAAGAGCGGGAAGAGAGTTGTATTGGGGCCTCCACCCCTGATGAGATGCATTCCACAAAGGTTGCGGTTGAGCATAGGATTGAAATGAACGGGTGGTTGGTTGGGCATGATATTGAGATGTGAAGGACAAAGGAGGAGGCGTGGACCAGGAAGAATGAGCAGGGAGGCCCCAAGAAGGTATGGAGATGACTTGGTTGGCATTGTAGTATGCCTGAGATGTCCCTTGCATCCCCTACTGGTACGCTCTAGATTCATGTGGCCTCCTTTGGTTTATGTAATAGATCTGTTCAGTGACTCCTTCGGCCCCTTTACATACAACTTTAAGTCCGGGCAAGGAAGGGCACTTATTTGTAGAATGATCTTCTTCATAGACTGAACAAACCTTTATAGAGTTCAATGGGCATTCATTCCTAGGATGCCTCCTGGTGCATCTAGCGAAAAAAATGGCCAAAGCCCTCTCTGCATCCTCTTGTTTTCTTTTGATATGTAAGGTATCCATTTGCATGGCAAGAGTCTGTAGCATCTCACTCTTGAAGTCTTCCAGCATGTTTCCAATTTCACCTTTAATGGATGAATTTGAAGAATAGGTACTGGCTATGGGTTGACTCCCCCTACCTTTCTTTCAGGCTACTCTAGAATGGTTTCTAAAAATAGTCTTTAGGTCCTCATAGGATAGTTGGTAGATGTCTCCCCTAGCCAATAGATGGAGGGTGTCTAAAAGGTCTTCCCAAATTCCCCTGAGCAAGACCAACTTTAGAGACTCAGGGTTAAGTGTACACCTGGCCCTTTTGTAACTAAGCTGGAACCTCTCTTCATAGTCTTCCAGGGACTCATCACTTCCTATGGTCATTCAGAAGATTTATTCTTTAGTATCTTTTGACCTACAAGAGTCTCAATACTTGTTGTTAAAGGCCTGCTGCATCTGAGCCCAAGTTGTGATGCTATTGCCAGGTAATCCCATGAACTATTGTAGTGTTGCGTCCTTGAGAGTAGAAAGGAACAACTTCAACTTTTGCTTGTCTTTTGCATAGTCATAAGTTTGACAGATGACATCAAACTCGAACAAGAAGCTATCAGGATCTTCTATAGTCAAGCCATGGAAGTGAGGTAGGGCTGAAGGAATTATATTCTTCATTTTGGTATCCCCATTGGTCTCCTGAATGGGGAAGGTACCCTCTATTCTCTCTCCATTTCCCCTAGCATTTCTGTTTTCAGCCATTGGCTCCAGAGGACTGTTTTCTTCTTCTTCTTCCCCTATAGGTTCTTCAAATATGTCTGGATGTTCACCTAAGGGTTCTTCTTGATTGTAGCCACCGAAGAAGAGAGAAAGTTGGCTGTGTGAAGCAATGGGGGTGTTGGGCAAAAATTTTCCTAAGTTATCTCTACTACTACGAGGCATGAAAGGAAATATGTTTGGTTGGTTTTTTGTTTATTTTTCACCACACTGAAAGTACCTGCAGAAACTGAAATTATGATTGAACAAAACAAATTGCAACTAGATGAAATTAACTTGCTGAATGGAAATTTGCAGAATTGAAAAGGAAAGCAAGGAAATGCAGAACTGAAAGAAAAGAAATGAGTAGTCTACTTTTGCTGAATAAACTATTAGCAGAATGTTGCAATAGGGAATAGAAGAAATCAGTAATCATAGAATACTCTGACACTTCCCTGACAATGGTGCCAAAAAGTCGTGAGAGCCAGTATTGCAGCAAGAATGCTGCAACTCCTGGGCTACCAACTTTACTTTTATCAACTCGGTAGTTCGAGATGATAAAGGAATGATCAATTGTTAGGGTTTCAATATATAGTAATCTAATGGAACCATATTTATTATTACTCGGGACATTAATACTTGTAAGGATTTATTGTATTGTTATAATGGTATTTAATTAATTTAAGGGTAACAAATTAATATAAATTTAATAGTAAAGTCATGTATTTAGAGCTTAAATATGCTCTTTAAATATCTTATACTATATAATCTAACTCTTTAGGAAATGAATGAAAAGGATAATAAGAAATCAAGGAAGATTTCCAAGAAGGACCCAAGAATTATGGCTAAAGAAAGAAGGTTAAAGGATATCAAGGGGAAACTCTAGAACAAGCTATAAAAAGAGGGAGGGGAGGAAGGGGAGGAAACGACTATGAGGCGAGGGTTGGGACCCAACAACTACTGATCTTCCAACCATCCTCTCTATTGAGATAGCTTGGTCTCCTTTCAATCTCAATGGCTTCCCTAAATTCTCGGTGATGAAACTGCGAAACTCTAGCAAGAACATTGGCCTCTTCAATACAGACATGATGCTTGGTCTTCTCCGCATGTTCTACTAGTGTGGAAGACTTGGTTCTCCTGTGTTTAATATCAGCTGCGTGCTCACTAATTATTTGATTAATGGAGCAAAATGCTGACATTTTGACAAACACATTGTCAAAGTGTAAATTCAAGTTCCATAGAGATAGGATCGAGGTGGCAGATAATCCCTTTCTTGTTAAGAGGGAGTATTGAAATATGGCAACAAGAATATTCCAAGTTAATTTGTCCTTGAATTAAATTGTGAATTAAAATAAAATTTAGTCTTAACAACTACTTGGAAATAATTAATTAATTTGATTTGAATTAATTAGTTGGAGAAATTCAAGTTAGAAGTCTTTCTGAAGTCATGCAAGAGTTATCCCTTAAATTAAGGAGATAAGATTGAGTTATATTTGAGTTGTAATCAGTTAACTTAGTTTATTGAGTTAAGTCCAGTTAAATTAGTTCCAAACTATTTAAGGAACTAATAATGAGTTAACAGTCAGTTGATGCATGCATGCACTCAACTAATGCTACTCCAATTAACTGAAGATTCCCTCATCAAAAATTCATGCATGTCTATTCTGAGAAAGACCTAGTTGAAATTAAAGTCAAGGATGGTGTACTATTAGTTGCATGTATTTTCTCAAAGAGAAAACTCATGCATGCAGTCAAGGATTTAATCCTTGAGGATTGCGCAGTTTTGGAGGAGATCATCCACTTGGTAACAGGAGAATCATCCACAAGGAACAACGCAAGGAAATAGGAGCTTGGAGGGTAGAGAGGAAGGCTGAAGAGAAGCCAAGATTTCATGTGAGCATCTGTGAGGATTGTACTGAGAGCTGGCTAGCTGTGAGAGCTACGACTTTGTATAATTCCTATGTATTTCCACCTTGTATGATAATACAATAGTGTGGGGTTTTTAACTGAGGATTTACCCAAAGTATTTTCATGTGTATTATGTGATTAATTCTTCTTCTTCTAGTTATATTTTTTATCTTGATCTTTAAGCTTCTGCAAATTGATAGTAGAAGTAGGTTATAGTATTCTACTTTGATTTATATTACATTATCAGGTTAACCTACCATCAGATTTTCTACATGGTGACAGATATAGATATCCAGAAAGTTGTGGGGCTTTGGCTATGGGAATGGTGCACACCTACGGAGTTAGATGCAGGAACAAGAATAGGTGCAAAAAGGTCTGATGCACAGAAGTGGAAGGATGCCACTCAAAAATGTGTGCGCACATTGGCTGAGCAAAAGAAGAAGGAGGCTGCTATGACAGCTACAAAGAAGGCCTGTATGGAGAAGGAGCATGCTACCAAAGTGCAGGCAGAACGTGAATAGAAGGATGAAGAGGAAAGAGAGAAATCTGATTCCCACCACATTGATGAGAAAGAGTTGTCAGAGCAAGGAGGAGGTGGCGGTGAGGAGAAAACCACTTATTTCGTCCTGAAGAAGCGCGTGTATGAGCAATAAGGTGGGAAGTAAAAGAAGCAAAAGTTTGATAAGAAAATGCATGTTGGTCCCATGGTGTTCATAGAGGGCAATCTTAATGAGATTGGTGACGAAATTTGGGACACAACTACAAAGGTGCTGCAAAAATTCAAGTAGCAATACATGCAGATGCTTGGGAGTGTCGAGAAGGATCTGCATAAGCTACAGATCCAGGCAAACAGAATTCAGGCAGATGTAGGGAAGCTGTTGTGGCTAGCAACAACCCCCCCTTTTTTCATTTAAAGTGTTTTCCAAAATATTAAATGAATGGCGACACTTAGTTAAAATTTAGGGAAAGCAAGAGTTTCCTTTCTTAAAAATAAGGTTACCATCGTAAGCTTAGGAAGATCTTTTGAATATTTTAAAACCTAAGTCTATGATAAGGAAAAAATCTTTAAAACCGCGTTGCAAAAAAGATAGGAAGTGCATCCATTTCACTATAATATCGGTATATACAAGACTCTCATGCTAAGCAATATATCGCATCGTAATAAAGTAATACTCATAACGGAAAAACTTCAAGATTTACCGATCTGCGATAACACCGATCGCAAGAACGCATATCGCAGAAAATGAGATGACAAGATTTGGCAAGCATAAAACTTCTGCGATCTGCGATGTTGCGATCACTGCGATGTTATATTCGTGTGTTTGCGCGATCTGCGATGGTGCGATTTGCGATGGCACGATCTGTGATGTTACTTAAGCAAATCATAAAATCACTTCATCACGAATCCTTCGGGCACGCTATTTAATAAAAGCCACTTACCATAATATGACTCAAGATCATGCGCTTTTAATGATAGTAAAGGGATTAGTTGTCAGCTATTAAATTAAATGTAGACGCGTGCTTTTGTAAAGAATTACTTCACGTAAGGTGGCATATTTGATATATCTGTTGCATTTAAAACTCTCCCATCACCTTTCTTGATCAGTCATTTCCATTTCACTTGTGAGCTGCAGGAACGGAGAGCGAAAGACGATACACAGCCATACGCAGGAAGAAATGGGAAATAAAAATAGAGCTCAGGGCTCTGAGGCGAAGGAAAAGATGAAGGAAATGGCGCCTTTGTATACAGACACAACCTGTAACAAAGACGCAGGGATATCGACGTGGGAAAGCATGTACAGACTACTTGAAGAAGAGAATCCCAGAATAATGAAGGTTACTGCTGTTGCGGGCTCACAACGCTCTTCCGAAGTGTCCTTAGAAGAGCTAGCATGCTCATTTATTCATCGGATAGCAACAAGGCCCAAAATTCTACCATATACGGATATGATCAAGTGGATACTTGACAATGCAAACATGGACAATAGACAATTCAAGATTCAAGGACAAGGGCTCATCATATCATTCGCTGCACAAGATTTAAAGCTTATGTATCATCTTCCTGAACCGCAAGCGACTTACAATGCACAATTCGTTAGGAAATTTGTGTCGGAGAACCCAGACCTATCAGAGACCACCAAAGATTGGTCCAGAAAAGAGGAACCACTCAAGAAAGACAAAAACGGTATGTACAACACTGGTTCCCTCACCTCTCCGTATTGTTTTGCTGCGGCCATGCTTTGTAGATTATTTGGGATGCCAGATATCAATAAGTTTTCTTCTGAATGGTTACCATTAATAGATGCTGCCACAAATGCCGATATTATGGATTCGGCCAAGATCTTTTCTGATAATCTATACACGACTATTATGAATTACTGGTCTAAGAGATCCTTGTCTCAAAGGATCTATCCTCCTTTTTATCTATCTGCATATGTTATGGATTCTATTTGTTATGTGTCTAAATTTCCCACTATGGGCTGGAAATGGACTACCTAGGACCCATTGCCTATCCATGTTTATCATAAGGTACTGTGGGATTCTCAGTTCATCCCACATTTCTACCAGATTTGTCATGGGCTTATCTTACACTTGTATAGAATGATGTATGATGAAGATCCCCCGAGGTACTCACCCGAGGCACAGATAGATATCATCCCCATCGCAAGATGGTTCGGGGAAGAATGGTTCACCTATATTAGAGTATTTGGAAGCACCGTCCCTCCTCATGTCCTACCCTTGTATATTCCTCACAAACTGCTGGCTCGAGAAATTGCTTATCAAACCTGTTCAGAAGGTGGCCTAACTAAAGACCTAAAAGACAAAAAGAAGGCCATATGGCCTCAGTTTCCTGTAGCTTGTGGGGCCTTTTCATTGTTCGATGTAGGTCACGCGTTCACCGAAGTGGAGAATGCGATGTGTCTACAATTATTTAAATTCCCGGCAAGGCCATTTGACCCTAATGAAGTTGCTCAAGATTTCACAACGAATGTCAAAATAAAAGTATTCGTTCGAAAGAAAGATTTATTTGATGATTTGTTTCAGAATAAAAGCTCATTCCTGGAAATTTTGCAGGAAGCTTAGTCAAAATTGTCTCCAGATGACCTCCAAAGATTCATGGTATACAGGGAAATAAGACTGGCCAGTGTTCCTTTAGAAAAGTTGTGACTGCCTGCCAGAGAACCGACTCCAAGCATTAGCCTCAGTGGGAACTCAAGCACTTCCAGATCTAAATCTAACACTACACAAGGAGTACATGAACATTCTAAAGAGTCTGGAAGCGACCAAGGAAAGAACGAAGAGGCAGCTAAGGACATGGCTCAGTCAAGTGCAATGTCGCAACAACATGTTATCGCCTCCCCGCCAAGAGATGTCCCCCCTCTCGTCATTAAAACGCCACCTGTCATGACAGAATTAGACAAAGAATGGGAAACCTTCAATGAGCTGATCAATCTTGAAGGGCAAGCCCCAAGAACACCTGTGAACAATACAAAGGTAGCACAAGAAGTTGTTTCGACCATAGTCAGCAGTGTCACAGAAACGGAGCACATTCCTATCGCTCCACCTTCCGAGCTTCTACTTAATGTAGAATAAATTCCTCCGCTGGACGTATTCTATAGTCACCAACATAAAGCAGTTGTAAGAAGACAAAGAAAGAAAAGAAAACTAGAAAATACACTGTCACAAGATGCTGAACAATTGGATGTCTTATGGAAAGACCCCAACAATAACCCATTTGAAAATCTCACTAAGTTGTCTCAGATCGCAGGAGCATATGCTTCTGCAACTATTGACAAGGCATCGGAAGTTGAGCAGCTATTGAAAGAACAAGAAGATCAAATACAACTACTACAACGACAATTGCAACAAGCCAATGCTAATATTGAAGCTAACAAACAACTCGAGAAGTTGCAGGAAGACTTTCAGCAGATGCAGATAGGCTATCAAAGAAGTCGAGACGAGAAAGGAAAACAATTACGAATTTTCCAAGAAATTCATAAAGATGAGCTTAAACTTACAGAATTTATTTCCGAGTCTTTTGGCTTAAATGAACAACTACTGCAGCAACAGGAAGAGTTGGGACGTAAGATATCACAGTGGAGTCATTATTGCGAACTGAGCGATAAAATCACCAATCAAGTGGTAGATTTGCGGAGTGACTATGATCAGAGTGACAAACGGGTGACGGAGTATTTGGCTTGGCACGATGAAGATGAAGGGAAAAGCGCAAGTGCACCCAGAATAAACGAGAATCATAAAGAATTGCTCTTTAATAAATGGGACGATCAGATCAGAGAGGCGGAACAAGCAGCGTAGACAGCGGCCACGCAAGCAAGCATTCTTATCAACTATGTAAATGAAAATTTGCACAAAGAAAATTTAATCGAAGAGACCACCCCGGGGTATCTACCAAATAAACTACGACTGGAAGCAGAATGGAAGCAGAAGGCGCAGGAGAAGGGAAAAACGATCCAAGCATTAAACAGGTTAAATTGGGAGTGTTACTGGGCATACTTGGTCAAGCCGCATAGTCAATGGATGACTGTGAAATGCATCATAAACGCGACCGAAAAAGTAGTGCCAGCTCTCATAGATTCCGTTTTCGCAGCGCAGCTCAAAGCAGAAGTCAGCCAACCGACTCTCCTCAAGCCCATGATGAACACTTGCAGCTTTAAAGATCAAATTTAAAAATAGTATTATTTAGAATGTTGTTTTTTCTTTAAAATTAGATTAGAAAAAGGATGGTCATTTGAAAACCGCATCCTAAATTTTGTAAACAAACTATTATTAGAATTAGGAAGTAGTATTTTAACCCTTCTCATGCATTTGGAGAAGGGTCCAGAAATTTGTCAAAAACTTGTCCTCAAAACATGCACTTCTACACCCTCAGAAGAGGTTTTGATGAATGGATGGATCGAGGTTTATTAATGTTTGCATTTGATGTCTGCTACTGATGTTGCACTTTTGTACTCTTAGTAGATGTTAGAACAAGTAGAGATAAATCATTTTTGCTTGAAGCTTATGAGTAGGATCAGTGATAAATGGTACTTTTATCTCTTGGCCATTTCTGCTTATATTCTGAAAGTGATATACAGTTTTAGTTGTTTATATGTTGTTGCATGAATGTGTGAGTTACCATTTGGCACTTTTGTACGGTGAAACCTTTTATTTATGTCTGATATATGAATAACTTATTATGCGATATGCTGTTCAAAATTGTTTTGCCTAAATTTTTATGCAAAGTAGTTCATCTTAATTGATTTCTATTCTTATGATAACTGAATGATCTTTATTACCAGTTATTGTCTGAAATATTTTTAGATTGCATAATAGAAGAAATACACCCCGGGTTAGCATAGATTAGATGTGTTGTTTTTCATTAGATTACAATAGCATAGATTTAGTTTAAAAGTTTGAATTAGATTAGCTTTAAAGTATTCATAGATCAGCAACATCCAACTATGCACACACACACACCCTTAGATTGGGAAACTTGTCCCATTATCCTCAGTCGGACCCGCTATACCAAATGGATAAGGAGCTGCCAACTAAGGTCCGGACCGGGTGGGTATCCCCCTTGTTGTCGACCCGATTTTCGGGGCTTCAACATATTTTGGCACTAGAAGGAGGGCCTGAACATAGTGTCTGTTGGAATGGTTTTCAATTGTAACATTTGAATCAGGATGGCTGCTCACAGACTTCCCATTTGGAGTTGCATCCATGCCCGTGCCTCTTCCAACACTCCACCTGAAGTGGTAAGACTCTTGTCTCAAGTAAAATTCAATGGTAAGAATAATTCTTCTGCTTTTAATCATGCTCTTCAATTTATTCAAAGAGTTTCAAGTTCGAACGTTCAAAGAATTGATGAAGGCGTTTTATGCAGAATTTTTACTCTTACATTCACAGCGGAAGCTATGGTGTAGAACCCTCCCAGTTGCCTCAGTTCACAGCTGGGACCAATTCGTCAAGACTTTCATTTGTAAATTTTATTGTTATGACTATGACCAGGTATATGATGAAATTGATTATCTATGGAAACAAGATGAATCTGTTAGGGATTTTAATATGCGATTTCATCTTAGTTGTCTAAAGTATGATCTTGAAAGTGAACTCATAGATGAAGAATCTTTAGATTATGTTGAGCATTCCCTGCCTCCTATGTCTGATCCAGCAGAAATTAGTCCAAGCTTTGTCTCATTTTCTTCTAACATGAACGAGAATTCCAATTTGAGTATACAAATCAGTCATGATTAAGAAGGTTCCCAAAGCCTAGGAGACATGCATGCTCTAATGCAAGAAGACAAAAGCGAGGATGTTGGAGGAAAGCCTGCCTTGGAACCAGGAGATGACTCTGATACAAGGTCATATAATATCATTGCAAGTCAACAAACGCAGATGCCAAGGTTAGAACAACAAACTAATTCTCTTTCGAAAAGTATCAGTACACAAAGGTATGATCTAAAGCCCGATTTCTATGATGAATCTGATGAACAAAGATTTTTCCACGATGATATTTTCAAATGCATTGTTCCAGAATCACATTTTTCTCTTTATCCTGATGTTTTTAGTGATGATAATTTTCCCCCTCTCAGTATTAAAGATATCTTAAAAAGTACAGAGGATTACTCAAATGAGTCATCATTAGGTTTTCAAGATAAAAAGATAGCTTTAGAACATCCTTTGATCATTTTCAAACAAGAACCACTTGACCTTCCTTGTCTGAAAATACTCGATCAAAAAGAGAAATCTAGGGAAACCTGTAAATCATTTATGATAGCTACTTTGATGACAATGATGTTGTTGATTTATCCCAAGTAAATCAACAAAGCTTAGATAATGAGAGATATTCTAAATCAAGAATCATATCAGTCAATCCTCAGTTCAAAGTAAAGGATCATTTGCATGATTTTACTATCCAAGACAATACCCCAATCTATGATTCATATCATGAGGAAACCCCCATGCCTGTTCGAAATCATAACTTGTCTTCTGATTCACAAGATGGAATTCGAAATTGCTCGGATCCCATAATTCTGGCCAGTTCTTGTGAAAAAGAAGACATTTCAAGTCAATCCCAATCGTGTTGTAACATTAGCTTTAAAGATAATCATTACATTCTTTCTCACTTGCACTTATTTTGTACAAAATCGAATTGTGTTTTAAATTTTCAGACTTTTGATAGATTACTATGGTATACTGAGCACCTTCTCAAAGAACATTCGAAAGATGTGCTACCATTTTGGAAAACTAGATTGTGTCAAGGAAGTATAGAACTTTTTCAATTCCAAGATCAATCAATAGCAGACTTCCTTAAAAAACTTCTATGTCCTCCAAAGCATCATCAACGAAAGAAGGTACTTTTGGAAACTTACCGGCAATTCGCACTAATTGATAAATCTCTTTCCAGAAATTTCCATATATTCTTCATTTATTTATTTAGTGATTTATATGTGGAAACTTTCCTTTTACGAGAAATTGCTAAAAGCTTGACCTTGACGCATAGTAGATTACAGGCCATTAAAACCAAAATATCTTATTCGCAAATTGGCTTGTCATCTTTCCTATTACGTGATCACCAATCCATAACAGAAATTCATCCTAATTTTTATGATCGAATAGGTATCCAGTTGGAAAAAAGTTTTCATAGGAAAGAAATTTCAGACAGAATTCCAATTGAAGTTACACTTTCTAATTTCACATCCAACGTTCACAATCCAAGAAAAGCTTTGTTCTCAACACTGATTTTTAAAAGGTACATACGTGTAGGAATAAAAATGAAAAGATGGTTCCACTGGAAATATCGTTTTACCTAGTTAATTTTTCTGTGTATAGTTAGAATAGGAGTAGGGGTAGTTTAGCTAGGTAGGCAAAATAATTTAGTTTTTAAATAGTTGGTAGGAAAAATAAGAAAAGATACTATCCATATTATGTACATAATCCAAGGCTATAGTTGCTTCTCTTTTCATTAAATATCTTTCTTCATAATAAAATTTGTTGTGGTTAACAACATTTGACATTTACTAAAGACACCATTTCTCTATCAGATTTTGAACTTTTGCTTGTATAAATAGCAAACATTTTTAGAAACTTGATCTTTATTATTAATAGATATAGTTAAAAACTTTAAACTAGATATGATACTAGTTTCAACTTCCAAAAATTTGACAAAAGCAATATTAGTGAAGAAATTGTTTTATATCAGTACAATGAAAGGTATCAATAACAAAATAAGAATTCCTTGTAGAAACAGCCATTTCCCAAAAAAACTCTATTATTTTCGTCCAGAGCTTTCTTAAGGAAAGCGATGATATCCTCCCTGTTAGAGAAAATCGCAGCATTCAGAGAGACAATCCAAGAAACAATATATCTCAAAGAATAATAGGTCTCATCACGAGCCGACTTATCATAATCACAGATATTATAAACTTTGCTGACTTTGCCATTACTTTCCACCAAAGCAGGGCAACGACTTAAGATTATTGAAATCACAAGACAAGGGGTCTCATCACGAGCCAGCTTGTTCAGCAAAAGTGTAAATCAAGTGAATGACTGTGTCATAATTTGGCTACCAAACCAAGACATTGTTCTTTAAGAATAAAAAAGGAAAAAATGTCAATCTGGATTTTTCTTTGAAAGTTGTAGATCACCTTAAACAGGATAAATGATCATTACTGGGTAATAGGTAACCCTGTCGAGGCTATGGACGCCTGCTGGCAACAGAGGCTCTACCTGCGACAAAGGAGCATATTTAAAAAAGCTGCTACACAGGGAAGACTTTATTTTATCTTAACAAGACCAAGTAATGGCTGGTGTAAATACAAGGACAAGCTAAGAAAACAAACAATTAAAAAAGAAAGAAGTTGAAAAAAAATATCGTTGACAGTTTGGAGTATAATATGCTTTATCTTTTTATAATAAAGTTTAATTTTCTGAATTGTTTTTTGTTGTTTCGGAAGTTTAAAAAATTCAATAGAAAATGCAGAGATAACTGGTTCTCCCGAGTGAATCGCCAATTGTTGTGGCTAGCAACAACCCCCCCTTTTTTCATTTAAAGTGTTGTCCAAAATAATAAATGAATGGGGACCCTTAGTTAAAATTTAGGGAAAGCAAGGGTTTCCCTTCTTCAAAATAAGGTTACCATCGTAAGCTTAGGAAGATCTTTTGAATATTTTAAAACCTAAGTCTATGATAAGGAAAAAATCTTTAAAACCGCGTTGCAAAAAAGATAGGAAGTACCTCCATTTCGCTATAATATCGGTATATACATGACTCTCATGCTAAGCAATATATCGCATCGCAATAAAGTAATACTCATAACAGAAAAATTTCAAGATTTACCGATCTGTGATAACACCGATCGCAAGATCGCATATCGCAGAAAATGAGCTGACAAAATTTGGCAAGCATAAAACTTCTACGATCTGCGATGTTGCGATCGCTGCGATGTTATATTCGTGTGTTTGCGCGATCTGCGATGGTGCGATTTGCGATGCCGCGATCTGCAATGTTACGTAAGAAAATCATAAAATCACTTCATCATGAATCCTTCGGGAACGCTATTTAAGAAAAGCCACTTACCATAATCTGACTCAAGATCATGCGCTTTTAATGATAGTAAAGGGATTAGTTGTCAGCTATTAAATGAAATGTAAATGCATGCTTTTGTAAAGAATTACTTCACGTAAGGTGGCATATTTGATATATCTGTTGCATTTAAAAATCTCCCATCACCTTTCTTGATCAGTCATTTCCATTTCACTTGTGAGCTATAGGAACGGAGAGCGAAAGACGATACACAACCATACGCAGGAAGAAATGCGAAAGAAAAATAGAGCTCAGGGCTCTGAGGCGAAGGAAAAGACGAAGGAAATGGTGCCTTTGTATACAGACATAGCCTGTAACAAAGATGCAGGGATATCGACGTGGGAAAGCATGTACAGACTACTTGAAGAAGAGAATCCCAGAATAATGAAGGTTATTGTTGTCGTGGGCTCACAACGCTCTTCCGAAGCGTCCTTAGAAGAGCTAGCATGCTCATTTCTTCATCGGATAGCAGCAAGGCCCAAAATTCTACCATATACGGATATGATCAAGTGGATACTTGACAATGCAACATGGACAACAGACAATTCAAGATTCAAGCACAAGGGCTCATCGGATCATTCGCTGCACAAGATTTAAAGCTTATGTATCATCTTCCTAAACCGCAGGCGACTTACAATGCACAATTCGTTAAGAAATTTGTGGCGGAGAACCCAGACCTATCAGAGACCACCAAAGATTGGTCCAGAAAAGAGGAACTGCTCAAGAAAGACAAAAACGGTATGTACAGCACTGGTTCCCTCACCTCTCCGTATTGTTTTGCTACGGCCATGCTTTGTAGATTATTTGGGATGCCAGATATCAATAAGTTTTCATCTGAATGGTAACCATTAATAGATGCTGCCACAAATTCCGATATTATGAATTGGGCCAAGATCTTTTCTGATAATCTATACACGGCTATTATCAATTACCGGTCTAAGAGATCCTTTTCTCAAAGGATCTATCCTCCTTTTTATCTATCCGCATGTGTTATGGATTCTATTTGTTATGTGTCTAAATTTCCCATTATGGGTTGGAAATGGACTACCCAGGACCCATTGCCTATCCATGTTTATCATAAGGTACTGTGGGATTCTCAGTTCATCCCACATTTCTACCAGATTTGTCACGGGCTTATCTTACCCTTGTATAGAATGATGTATGATGAAGATCCCCCGAGGTGCTCACTCGAGGCACAAATAGATATCATCCCCATCGAAAGATGGTTCGGGGAAGAATGGTTCACCTGTATTAGAGTATTTGGAAGCACCGTCCCTCCTCATGTCCTACCCTTGTATATTCCTGACAAACTGCTGAAATTGCTTATCAAACCTGTTCAGAAGGTGGCCTAACTAAAGACCTAAAAGACAAAAAGAAGGCCATATGGCCTCAGTTTCCTGTAGCTTGTGGGGCCTTTTCATTGTTCGATGTAGGTCACGCATTCACCGAAGTGGAGAATGCGACCTGTCTACAATTATTTAAATTCCCGGCAAGGCCATTTGACCCTAATGAAGTTGCTCAAGATTTCACAACGAATGTCAAAATAAAAGTATTCGTTCGAAAGAAAGATTTATTTGATGATTTGTTTCAGAATAAAAGCTCATTCCTGGAAATTTTGCAGGAAGCTTAGTCAAAATTGTCTCCAGATGACCTCCAAAGATTCATGGTATACAGGGAAATAAGACTGGCCAGTGTTCCTTTAGAAAAGTTGTGACTGCCTGCCAGAGAACCGACTCCAAGCATTAGCCTTAGTGGGAACTCAAGCACTTCCAGATCTAAATCTAACACTACACAAGGAGTACATGAACATTCTAAAGAGTCTGGAAGCGACCAAGGAAAGAACGAAGAGGCAGCTAAGGACATGGCTCAGTCAAGTGCAATGTCGCAACAGCATGTTATCGCCTCCCCGCCAAGAGATGTCCCCCCTCTCGTCATTAAAACGCCACCCGTCACGACAGAATTAGACAAAGAATGGGAAACCTTCAATGAGCTAATCAATCTTGAAGGGCAAGCCCCAAGAACACCTGTGAACAATACAAAGGTAGCACAAGAAGTTGTTTCGACCATAGTCAGCAGTGTCACAGAAACGGAGCACATTCCTATCGCTCCACCTTCCGAGCTTCTACTTAATGTAGAATAAATTCTTCCACTGGACGTATTCTATAGTCACCAACATAAAGCAGTTGTAAGAAGACAAAGAAAGAAAAGAAAACTAGAAAATACACTGTCACAAGATGCTGAACAATTGGACGTCTTATGGAAAGACCCCAACAATAACCCATCTGAAAATCTCACTAAGTTGTCTCAGATCGCAGGAGCATATGCTTCTGCAACTATTGACAAGGCATCGGAAGTTGAGCAGCTATTGAAAGAACAAGAAGATCAAATACAACTACTACAACGACAATTGCAACAAGCCAATGCTAATATTGAAGCTAACAAACAACTCGAGAAGTTGCAGGAAGACTTTCAGCAGATGCAGATAGGCTATCAAAGAAGTCGAGACGAGAAAGGAAAACAATTACGAATTTTCCAAGAAATTCATAAAGATGAGCTTAAACTTACAGAATTTATTTCCGAGTCTTTTGGCTTAAATGAACAACTACTGCAGCAACAGGAAGAGTTGGGACGTAAGATATCACAGTGGAGTCATTATTGCGAACTGAGCGATAAAATCACCAATCAAGTGGTAGATTTGCGGAGTGACTATGATCATAGTGACAAACGGGTGACGGAGTATTTGGCTTGGCACGATGAAGATGAAGGGAAAAGAGCAAGTGCACCCAGAATAAACGAGAATCATAAAGAATTGCTCTTTAATAAATGGGACGATCAGATCAGAGAGGCGGAACAAGCAGCGTAGACAGCGGCCACGCAAGCAAGCATTCTTATCAACTGTGTAAATGAAAATTTGCACAAAGAAAATTTAATCGAAGAGACCACCCCGGGGTATCTACCAAATAAACTACGACTGGAAGCAGAATGGAAGCAGAAGGCGCAGGAGAAGGGAAAAGCGATCCAAGCATTAAACAGGTTAAATTGGGAGTGTTACTGGGCATACTTGGTCAAGCCGCATAGTCAATGGATGACTGTGAAATGCATCATAAACGCGGCCGAAAAAGTAGTGCCAGCTCTCATAGATTCCATTTTCGCAGCGCAGCTCAAAGCAGAAGTCAGCCAACCGACTCTCCTCAAGCCCATGATGAACACTTGCAGCTTTAAAGATCAAATTTAAAAATAGTATTATTTAGAATGTTGTTTTTTCTTTAAAATTAGATTAGAAAAAGGATGGTCATTTGAAAACCGCATCCTAAAATTTGTAAACAAACTATTATTAGAATTAGGAAGTAGTATTTTAACCCTTCTCATGCATTTGGAGAAGGGTCCAGAAATTTGTCAAAAACTTGTCCTCAAAACATGCACTTCTGCACCCTCAGAAGAGGTTTTGATGAATGGATGGATCGAGGTTTATTAATGTTTGCATTTGATGTCTGCTACTGATGTTGCACTTTTGTACTCTTAGTAGATGTTAGAACAAGTAGAGATAAATCATTTTTGCTTGAAGCTTATGAGTAGGATCAGTGATAAATGGTACTTTTATCTCTTGGCCATTTCTGCTTATATTCTGAAAGTGATATACAGTTTTAGTTGTTTATATGTTGTTGCATGAATGTGTGAGTTACCATTTGGCACTTTTGTACGGTGAAACCTTTTATTTATGTCTGATATATGAATAACTTATTATGCGATATGCTATTCAAAACTGTTTTGCCTAACTTTTTATGCAAAGTAGTTCATCTTAATTGATTTCTATTCTTATGATAATTGAATGATCTTTATTACCAGTTATTGTCTGAAATATTTTTAGATTGCATAATAGAAGAAATACACCCCGGGTTAGCATAGATTAGATGTGTTGTTTTTCATTAGATTACAATAGCATAGATTTAGTTTAAAAGTTTGAATTAGATTAGCTTTAAAGTATTCTTAGATCAGCAACATCCAACTCTGCACACACACACACCCTTAGATTGGGAAACTTGTCCCATTATCCTCAGTCGGACCCGCTATACCAAATGGATAAGGAGCTGCCAACTAAGGTCCGGACCGGGTGGGTATCCCCCTTGTTGTCGACCCGATTTTCGGGGCTTCAACATATTTTGGCACTAGAAGGAGGGCCTGAACATAGTGTTTGTTGGAATGGTTTTCAATTGTAACATTTGAATCAGGATGGCTGCTCACAGACTTCCCATTTGGAGTTGCATCCATGTTCGTGCCTCTTCCAACACTCCACCTGAAGTGGTAAGACTCTTGTCTCAAGTAAAATTCAATGGTAAGAATAATTCTTCTGCTTTTAATCATGCTCTTCAATTTATTCAAAGAGTTTCAAGTTCGAACGTTCAAAGAATTGATGAAGGCGTTTTATGCAGAATTTTTACTCTTACATTCACAGCGGAAGCTATGGTGTAGAACCCTCCCAGTTGCCTCAGTTCACAGCTGGGACCAATTCGTCAAGACTTTCATTTGTAAATTTTATTGTTATGACTATGACCAGGTATATGATGAAATTGATTATCTATGGAAACAAGATGAATCTGTTAGGGATTTTAATATGCGATTTCATCTTAGTTGTCTAAAGTATGATCTTGAAAGTGAACTCATAGATGAAGAATCTTTAGATTATGTTGAGCATTCCCTGCCTCCTATGTCTGATCCAGCAGAAATTAGTCCAAGCTTTGTCTCATTTTCTTCTAACATGAACGAGAATTCCAATTTGAGTATACAAATCAGTCATGATGAAGAAGGTTCCCAAAGCCTAGGAGACATGCATGCTCTAATGCAAGAAGACAAAAGCGAGGATGTTGGAGGAAAGCCTGCCTTGGAACCAGGAGATGACTCTGATACAAGGTCATATAATATCATTGCAAGTCAACAAACGCAGATGCCAAGGTTAGAACAACAAACTAATTCTCTTTCGAAAAGTATCAGTACACAAAGGTATGATCTAAAGCCCGATTTCTATGATGAATCTGATGAACAAAGATTTTTCCACGATGATATTTTCAAATGCATTGTTCCAGAATCACATTTTTCTCTTTATCCTGATGTTTTTAGTGATGATAATTTTCCCCCTCTCAGTATTAAAGATATCTTAAAAAGTACAGAGGATTACTCAAATGAGTCATCATTAGGTTTTCAAGATAAAAAGATAGCTATAGAACATCCTTTGATCATTTTCAAACAAGAACCACTTGACCTTCCTTGTCTGAAAATACTCGATCAAAATGAGAAATCTAGGGAAACCTGTAAATCATTTATGATAGCTACTTTGATGACAATGATGTTGTTGATTTATCCCAAGTAAATCAACAAAGCTTAGATAATGAGAGATATTCTAAATCAAGAATCATATCAGTCAATCCTCAGTTCAAAGTAAAGGATCATTTGCATGATTTTACTATCCAAGACAATACCCCAATCTATGATTCATATCATGAGGAAACCCCCATGCCTGTTCGAAATCATAACTTGTCTTCTGATTCACAAGATGGAATTCGAAATTGCTCGGATCCCATAATTCTGGCCAGTTCTTGTGAAAAAGAAGACATTTCAAGTCAATCCCAATCGTGTTGTAACATTAGCTTTAAAGATAATCATTACATTCTTTCTCACTTGCACTTATTTTGTACAAAATCGAATTGTGTTTTAAATTTTCAGACTTTTGATAGGTTACTATGGTATACTGAGCACCTTATCAAAGAACATTCGAAAGATGTGCTACCATTTTGGAAAACTAGATTGTGTCAAGGAAGTATAGAACTTTTTCAATTCCAAGATCAATCAATAGCAGACTTCCTTAAAAAACTTCTATGTCCTCCAAAGCATCATCAACGAAAGAAGGTACTTTTGGAAACTTACCGGCAATTCGCACTAATTGATAAATCTCTTTCCAGAAATTTCCATATATTCTTCATTTATTTATTTAGTGATTTATATGTGGAAACTTTCCTTTTACGAGAAATTGCTAAAAGCTTGACCTTGACGCATAGTAGATTACAAGCCATTAAAACCAAAAAATCTTATTCGCAAATTGGCTTGTCATCTTTCCTATTACGTGATCACCAATCCATAACAGAAATTCATCCTAATTTTTATGATCGAATAGGTATCCAGTTGGAAAAAAGTTTTCATAGGAAAGAAATTTCAGACAGAATTCCAATTGAAGTTACACTTTCTAATTTCACATCCAACGTTCACAATCCAAGAAAAGCTTTGTTCTCAACACTGATGTTTAAAAGGTACATACGTGTAGGAATAAAAATGAAAAGATGGTTCCACTGGAAATATCGTTTTACCTAGTTAATTTTTCTGTGTATAGTTAGAATAGGAGTAGGGGTAGTTTAGCTAGGTAGGCAAAATAATTTAGTTTTTAAATAGTTGGTAGGAAAAATAAGAAAAGAGACTATCCCTATTATGTACATAATCCAAGGGTATAGTTGCTTCTCTTTTCATTAAATATCTTTCTTCATAATAAAATTTGTTGTGGTTAACAGCATTTGACATTTACTAAAGACACCATTTCTCTATCAGATTTTGAACTTTTGCTTGTATAAATAGCAAACATTTTTAGAAACTTGATCTTTATTATTAATAGATATAGTTAAAAACTTTAAACTAGATATGATACTAGTTTCAACTTCCAAAAAATTTGGCGAAAGCAATATTAGTGAAGAAATTGTTTTATATCAGTACAATGAAAGGTATCAATAACAAAATAAGAATTCCTTGTAGAAACAGCCATTTCCCAAAAAAACTCTATTATTTTCGTCCAGAGCTTTCTTAAGGAAAGCGATGATATCCTCCCTGTTAGAGAAATTCGCAGCATTCATAGAGACAATCCAAGAAACAATATATCTCAAAGAATAATAGGTCTCATCACGAGCCGACTTATCATAATCACAGATATTATAAACTTTGCTGACTTTGCCATTACTATCCACCAAAGCAGGGCAACGACTTAAGATTATTGAAATCACAAGACAAGGGGTCTCATCACGAGCCAGCTTGTTCAGCAAAAGTGTAAATCAAGTGAATGACTGTGTCATAATTTGGCTACCAAACCAAGACATTGTTCTTTAAGAATAAAAAAGGAAAAAATGTCAATCTGGATTTTTCTTTGAAAGTTGTAGATCACCTTAAACAGGATAAATGATCATTACTGCGTAATAGGTAACCCTGTCGAGGCTATGGACGCCTGCTGGCAGCAGAGGCTCTACCTGCGACAAAGGAGCATATTTAAAAAAACTGCTACACAGGGAAGACTTTATTTTATCTTAACAAGACCAAGTAATGGCTGGTGTAAATACAAGGACAAGCTAAGGAAACAAACAATTAAAAAAGAAAGAAGTTGAAAAAAAATATCGTTGACAGTTTGGAGTATAATATGCTTTATCTTTTTATAATAAAGTTTAATTTTCTGAATTTTTTTTTGTTGTTTCGGAAGTTTAAAAAATTCAATAGAAAATGCAGAGATAACTGGTTCTCCCGAGTGAATCGCCAATTGTTGTGGCTAGCAACAACCCCCCCTTTTTTCATTTAAAGTGTTGTCCAAAATACTAAATGAATGGGGACCCTTAGTTAAAATTTAGGGAAAGCAAGAGTTTCCCTTCTTCAAAATAAGGTTACCATCGTAAGATTAGGAAGATCTTTTGAATATTTTAAAACCTAAGTCTATGATAAGGAAAAAATCTTTAAAACCGCGTTGCAAAAAAGATAGGAAGTACCTCCATTTCGCTATAATATCGGTATATACATGACTCTCATGCTAAGCAATATATCGCATCGCAATAAAGTAATACTCATAACAGAAAAATTTCAAGATTTACCGATCTGTGATAACACCGATCGCAAGATCGCATATCGCAGAAAATGAGCTGACAAAATTTGGCAAGCATAAAACTTCTACGATCTGCGATGTTGCGATCGCTGCGATGTTATATTCGTGTGTTTGCGCGATCTGCGATGGTGCGATTTGCGATGGCGCGATCTGCAATGTTACGTAAGAAAATCATAAAATCGCTTCATCATGAATCCTTCGGGCACGCTATTTAAGAAAAGCCACTTACCATAATCTGACTCAAGATCATGTGCTTTTAATGATAGTAAAGGGATTAGTTGTCAGCTATTAAATGAAATGTAAATGCATGCTTTTGTAAAGAATTACTTCACGTAAGGTGGCATATTTGATATATCTGTTGCATTTAAAAATCTCCCATCACCTTTCTTGATCAGTCATTTCCATTTCACTTGTGAGCTATAGGAACGGAGAGCGAAAGACGATACACAACCATACGCAGGAAGAAATGCGAAAGAAAAATAGAGCTCAGGGCTCTGAGGCGAAGGAAAAGACGAAGGAAATGGTGCCTTTGTATACAGACATAGCCTGTAACAAAGACGCAGGGATATCGACGTGGGAAAGCATGTACAGACTACTTGAAGAAGAGAATCCCAGAATAATGAAGGTTATTGTTGTCGTGGGCTCACAACGCTCTTCCGAAGCGTCCTTAGAAGAGCTAGCATGCTCATTTCTTCATCGGATAGCAGCAAGGCCCAAAATTATACCATATACGGATATGATCAAGTGGATACTTGACAATGCAACATGGACAACAAACAATTCAAGATTCAAGCACAAGGGCTCATCGGATCATTCGCTGCACAAGATTTAAAGCTTATGTATCATCTTCCTAAACCGCAGGCGACTTACAATGCACAATTCGTTAAGAAATTTGTGGCGGAGAACCCAGACCTATCAGAGACCACCAAAGATTGGTCCAGAAAAGAGGAACTGCTCAAGAAAGACAAAAACGGTATGTACAGCACTGGTTCCCTCACCTCTCCGTATTGTTTTGCTACGGCCATGCTTTGTAGATTATTTGGGATGCCAGATATCAATTAGTTTTCGTCTGAATGGTTACCATTAATAGATGCTGCCACAAATTCCGATATTATGGATTGGGCCAAGATCTTTTCTGATAATCTATACACGGCTATTATCAATTACCGGTCTAAGAGATCCTTGTCTCAAAGGATCTATCCTCCTTTTTATCTATCCGCATGTGTTATGGATTCTATTTGTTATGTGTCTAAATTTCCCATTATGGGTTGGAAATGGACTACCCAGGACCCATTGCCTATCCATGTTTATCATAAGGTACTGTGGGATTCTCAGTTCATCCCACATTTCTACCAGATTTGTCACGGGCTTATCTTACCCTTGTATAGAATGATGTATGATGAAGATCCCCCGAGGTGCTCACTCGAGGCACAAATAGATATCATCCCCATCGAAAGATGGTTCGGGGAAGAATGGTTCACCTATATTAGAGTATTTGGAAGCACCGTCCCTCCTCATGTCCTACCCTTGTATATTCCTGACAAACTGCTGAAATTGCTTATCAAACCTGTTCAGAAGGTGGCCTAACTAAAGACCTAAAAGACAAAAAGAAGGTCATATGGCCTCAGTTTCCTGTAGCTTGTGGGGCCTTTTCATTGTTCGATGTAGGTCACGCGTTCACCAAAGTGGAGAATGTGACGTGTCTACAATTATTTAAATTCCCAGCAAGGCCATTCAACCCTAATGAAGTTGCTCAAGATTTCACAACGAATGTCAAAATAAAAGTATTCGTTGGAAAGAAAGATTTAGTTGATGATTTATTTCAGAATAAAAGCTCATTCCAGGAAATTTTGCGGGAACTCAGTCAAAATTGCATCCAGATGACCTCCAAAGATTCATGGTATACAGGGAAAGAAGACTAGCCAGTGTTCCTTTAGAAAAGCTACGACTGCCTGCCAGAGAACCGACTCCAAGCGTTAGCCTCAGTGGGAACTCAAGCACTTCCAGATCTAAATCTAACACTGCGCAAGGAGTACCTAAACATTCTAAAGGTTCTGGAAGCGACCAAGGAAATAATGAAGAGGCAGCTAAGGACACGGCTCAGTCAAGTGCAATGTCGCAACAGCATGTTATCGCCTCCCCGCCAAGAGATGTCCCCCCTCTCATCATTAAAACGCCACCCGTCACGACAGAATTAGACAAAGAATGGGAAACCTTCAATGAGCTGATCAATCTTGAAGGGCAAGCCCCAAGAACGCCTGTGAACAATACACAGGTAGCACAAGAAGTTGTTTCGACCATAGTCAGCAGTGTCACAGAAACGGAGCACATTCCTATCGCTCCACCTTCCGAGCTTCTACTTAATGTAGAAGAAATTCCTCCACTGGACATATTCTATAGTCACCAACATAAAGAAGTTGTAAGAAGACAGAGAAAGAAAAGAAAACTAGAAAATACACTGTCACAAGATGCTCAACAATTGGACGTCTTATGGAAAGACCCCAACAATAACCTATTTGAAAATCTCACTAAGTTGTCTCAGATCGCAGGAGCATATGCTTCTGCAACTATTGACAACGCATCGGAAGTTCAGCAACTGTTGAAAGATCAAGAAGATCAAATACAGCTACTACAACGTCAATTGCAACAAGCCAATGCTAATATTGAAGCTAACAAACAGCGCGAGAAGTTGCAGGAAGACTTTCAGCAGATGTAGATGAGCTATCAAAGAAGTCTAGACGAGAAAGGAAAATAATTACAAATTTTCCAAGAAATGCATAAAGATGAGCCTAAGATTACAAAATTTATTTCTGAGTCTATTGGCTTAAATGAACAACTACTGCAGCAACAGGAAGAGTTGGGATGTAAGATATCACAGTGGAGTCATTATTGCGAACTGAGCGATAAAATCACCAATCAAGTGGTAGATTTGCGGAGTGACTATGATCAGAGTGACAAATGGGTGATGGAGTATTTAGCTTCGCACGATGAAGATGAAGGGAAAAGAGCAAGTGCACCCAGAATAAACGAGAATCATAAAGAATTTCTCTTTAATAAATGGGACGATCAGATCAGAGAGGCAGAACAAGCAGCGGAGACAGCGGCCACGCAAGAAAGCATTCTTATCGACTGTGTAAATGAAAATTTGCACAGAGAAAATTTAATCGAAGAGACCACCCCGGGGTATCTACCAAATAAACTACGACTGGAAGCAGAATGGAAGCAGAAGGCGCAGGAGAAGGGAAAAGCGATCCAAGAATTAAACAGGTTAAATTGGGAGTGTTACTGGGCATACTTGGTCAAGCCGCATAGTCAATGGATGACTGTGAAATGCATCATAAACGCGGCCGAAAAAGTAGTGCCAGCTCTCATAGATTCCGTTTTCGCAGCCTAGCTCAAAGCAGAAGTCAGCCGGCCGACTCTCCTCAAGCCCATGATGAACACTTGCAGCTTTAAAGATCAAATTCAGAAATAGTCTTATTTAGATTGTTGTTTTTTCTTTAAGATTAGATTAGAAAAAGGACGGTCATTTGAAAACCGCATCCTAAATTTTGTAAACAAACTATTATTAGAATTAGGAAGTTGTATTTTAACCCTTCTCATGCATTTGGAGAAGGGTCCAGAAATTTGTCAAAAACTTGTCCTCAGAACATGCACTTCTGCACCCTCAGAAGAGGTTTTGATGAATGGATGGATCGAGGTTTATTAATGTTTTCATTTGATGTCTGCTACTGATGTTGCACTTTTGTACTCTTAGTAGATGTTAGAACAAGTAGAGATAAATCATTTTTGCTTGAAGCTTATGAGTAGGATCAGTCATAAATGGTACTTTTATCTCTTGGCCATTTCTGCTTATATTCTGAAAGTGATATACAATTTTAGTTGTTTATATGTTGTTGCATGAATGTGTGAGTTACCATTTGGCACTTTTGTATGGTGGAGCCTTTTATTTATGTCTGATATATGAATAAATTATTATGCGATATGTTGTTCACAACTATTTTGCCTAACTTTTTATGCAAAGTAGTCCATCTTAATTGATTTCTATTCTTATGATAGCTGAATGATCTTTATTACCAGTTATTGTCTGAAATCTTTTTAGATCGCATAATAGAAGAAATACACCCCGGGTTAGCATAGATTAGATGTGTTGTTTTTCATTAGATTACAATAGCATAGATTTAGTTTAAAAGTTTGAATTAGATTAGCTTTAAAGTATTCTTAGATCAACAACATCCAACTCTGCACACACACACACCCTTAGATTGGGAAACTGGTCCCATTATCCCCAGTCGGACCCGCTATACCAAACAGATAAGGAGCTGCCAACCAAGGTCCGGACCGGGTGGGTATCCCCCTTGTTGTCGACCCGATTTTCGGGGCTTCAACAGAAGGCAAGCGGCGTGCAAGCTAGCCTGACACAGGGAAGGAGTGTAGTATGAGATATTGATTGGCCTTAAGATGTCAAAGTATTTCCTTTACCTAAAGGGTCAGTCCGTGTAGAATTAGATGAGCATCGTGCGGTGCTTTACATAGTAAAAGACATGGGGTTGAACCTTGTCATGCTACCGCTCGAGTCCCTTCATGTGCTACATCAGGGGGTCGTTGATGAGCTACAAATCAGAGAACAATGTGCACTCACTATCGTCAGTGAGTTCAAATTCAATAACCAACAACTTTTCGTATAAAAGAATCAGGCCCTGAAGGAGTAGGAGGAGTTGTGCACACAACGTCAGAACCTGGTCACAGCGATCGAGCAGGCCTACAAATTTGTACTAGAGTTGGGTATACCTAATTATGCATGGGCCTCAGCCAAGGTAAGGAAATTGGTTGTTGCATTGTGCGCTTCAAAGGAGAAGGTCGACAAGGTGACTTTCGACCTCTGGATGCAAATAGCTGAGCTGCAGTTGAAGTTGTAGCCGACCACACCACCAGAGGTTCAGGAACAAAGGAACACTATGATTAAAGAATCCATGGCTCATCTAGATGTCATCATTCAAGGGTGTGACAACCTCTTCACTCAGGCACTGGGCCTCTAGGATACACTGCAGGAGGATCCTACGCTACAACAATTGAGCACAAAACTTAGGGAAGCACAAGAACAATATGATGAAATCAATAGGACTATTAGGTCCCTATACTACTAGTGTATCCCCTTATTGTTATTGGTACAACCCCCTTATTATATTATCATGCCCATGTATTCCCCATATTGTTATTATTATTCCCTATAGAAGCCCACTATTGTTATTATTGTGCCCTTACATTATTATTGTTATGTCGACTATGATTGTATTATGACCCTTAGACTCCTATATATAGAAAGGAGGCCTTTTCATTTGTATCATCCAAGAATTGTTTCCCCCTCAAAGAGGCTGAAATCTAAGGCATTGATCTATCTTTTCTATCTTTTTGTGAGCTGGTTTCATAACATTTGGAATCAGAGATTTGGATTCTAGGGTTTTGTTGCTCCAAACAGGTCATCGTGAACATTTCACTATTATTGTTTTGTTCTGAAGTTCCAAAAGCTGAAAAAAAGCCCATTTGAGAAGTAATTGGTATGAACCATGGGCCCAAATTCCAAATATTAGTTCACTATAGTTTCAAATATTCAGTCCAAGACATTTAGGGTTTCTACAGGCTCCCGAATTACATCCTAAACAGGTGACCTTGGGAAAATCACCATAACTTTCCCTCTGAGCATCAAATTGAAATTTCATTAGAAGTTTCAGAGAGAGGATGGACTTTAGTTTTCTTTGTATTGGTGTCAGGTCCTAAGGTTGAAATAGTGACATGTGGCACTTTGTACAAGTTCGCTCTACTGAACCAGTCTATAATCAAGTCATCATGGGAGATTTAACATAACTCTTCCTTGCAGAATCCAATCTTGATCAGACTTACACGGTTAGAAAGAGGACTTATAGGGCTACTACAGGATGAAATTTTCGAACTTGGAGATATGAAATTATAGAGTTACAATTGTTTCAAGATCGAGCTCCTGAAATCAAGAAATGGCGATATGAGGAAGTTTTATGGCAAGGATCCAATATGAGCAATATGTTGATCTACATGAGGTGAAATTGTTACAAAAGGTGCGTATTGCATCTTCATATTTAGAACTGAAGCAATTTTTATGGTATAAAGGACTTTGTTCTCATAAACCACTTGTTACGTGATCAATTTTCATGTAGGAAATGATAACACATTATGAGGATACCAAGAGCAACACCTTCTTTAGCCAAATGATAAATCTCAAACAAAAGGGTTCAATGGAAGAGCACATTGAGGACTTCCAAAAATTAAATATAAGGGTAAATGGTATTCCATATAAGCATAGAATTGAAGTCTTCACAGGGACTTTAAATGATAGCATCGAACATGAGGTTCGCCTTTGGGAACCTAATTCATTGGAGAAGGCATACAGGTTGGCAAGAAAAATTGAAAGCAAAAGTATGGCAACAAGGAAGTCTACCCCTCAAAACTATAAATATGGAAGTTTTGTTTCTCCTAGCCTTCCACAACCTACAAGGTTGACACCACAAAAATTGGAAGAAAAAAGAGAAAAATGGCTTTGTTACAATTGTGATAACAAATACATTAAAGGTCATAAGTGTGCTAATAAGAAATTATTTTACATAGATTATGAAGAGGAGGAAGAAAAACATCAAGAAACATCAAAAGAAGAGGATATACACCAAGGACCAACCCTAGATAAAAAATAAATGAATCCGACCATATCTTGTAAAGCATTGGCAAGAATTACCACTCCTCAAACTCTCAAGATAGAAGGACATATCAAGAAGAAAAGGGTTCAAGAAGTGAAAGATCACATCGAGAAAGAAGAAATGAATCTGACCATATCTTGTAATGCATCAGCTGGAATTACCACTCCTCAAACTATCAAGATAGAAGGACATATCAAGAAGAAAAATTTTCAAGAAGTGAAAGATCACATCGAGCATCAAGAAATGGATTTGACCATATCTTGTAATGCATTGGAAGAATTACCACTCCACAAACTCTCAAGATAGAAGGACATATCAAGAAGAAAAAGGTTCAAGTAGTGAAATATCAAATCAAGCATCAACAACAAGTTCTCCAACTTTTAAAGGATAATGCCACTTTGGTGCAGAATCGAATGAAACAAGAGGTAGATCAACATCATAGTGAAAGAAGTTTTAATTTAGGCGATTGGGTATTTTTACGGCTACATCTCAAGCAAGTTATTTATGAGAAGGAAATGTTGGGAATACTACATGTACTTAATAAATGGCGACCTTACCTAATGGGAAGACACTTCAAGGTAAAAATGGATCATGATAGTCTGAAATTCTTTTTAAACAAATATTATCCTCTAGAGGAACAGAAAAAATGGGTCACAAATATGTTGGGTTATGACTTTGAAATCATCTACAAAACAGGGAAGCAAAATGTTGTTGCACATGCACTCTCAAGAAAGGATGAGGATGTGGAAACATTGTGTTATCACAAAATCAACCCCTGATAGGCTACTAAGTAGGAAGACTCTGAGTAACTATATCAAACCAACTTTTGGCTGAGGCTTAGCCTCCTCAACCTGAGAGGGCTCTCTCACTAGATTAAAGATTTTGATAATGAATTAGATGGCTAACTCTATGAAACAAATGAAGAAGTGTAAATGGTTGAAACACAATTAGAAAATATTCATTGGGCTTATGGAGTCAAAAATGTTTTAGTATGACAATAATGTTAGCTTTACATGGAAGTCAAGGCATCTAGAATTCAACACATGGAGAGTACATCAGAAGCATAAAGGAAGACACAATTTACAAATGTATAAAGGAAGTTAGAGTAAAGTCGGTGATTTCTAAGTAATCATGCATTCCAACCACTGTAAATAATGAAAAGAGGACAACCACAAGACATTTTGAACATTGAATTCCTTCTAATTCCTGAGAAGCAAAGCTAAATACTGGATTACTTAAAACAGAGTCTTACACAAAAGCAAAATATGAGAGTTTCTCTGAAAATTTCCAACCTTTGATACATTAGATTGTCTCCCATATATAGAGTTAATTACATGACTTAGATTCCTTCCTCCAACATGAGAAGAAATTGAATTCTTCCTAATTTGACACCTATTGACACTTAAAACCAACTATTTAATATAACTGACTGTTAACTAGCAGTTCTAGAGACCTAAAACAATTAGGAGTGTAACTCCTCATTATGTTGGTATTAGCATTAATTACAATACAAACTCATTCTCTAACAAGTGGCCTTCTTCAGTTTGGCTTTGGTGGTGGCTTTAAACTCCCTGCTGACCCTTGATGCCTTATCCTTTGACTGTTCCTGGATATTAGGAAGTTGTTCCTATTTTTCTGCTTTTGGTCTCCAAAAGGATCTTCGAAATTTATTATCCCTGTTGTTCCTCTTAATTACATGAAATGCATTGGATTAGCTTGTTTTCCATATGCTGTAGACCTTGCTCCCATACACGTGGTAAGACAAAAAACTCCTTTAATGCTGCCTGAAGCATCATGAACAGTTCTAGCTATGAAATAATGACCATTTTCATAACATAAAGCTTGGAGTTCATGAATGTATTTCCTGTCCTTGTTTTTCCCTTGCTTGATGTTTACACCCTATAAGTAATCCTTTTCAGATGCCCATCTTCAAAAAGTATTTCATGAATGTATTTCATGTCCTTGTTTATCCCTTGCTTGATGTTTACACCCTATAAGTAATCCTTTTCAGATGCCCATCTTCAAAAATATTTCCTTTTTCTTCTAAAAATTGGCCCACAAAATCATTATATGCAGCTACAGCAGTTTTGTAGCATGCTACGAAACTGCTGTGCATTAGGCATCACCTACAGCAGTTTCGTAGCGTGCTACAAAACTGCTGTGTGATTTCAAAAACATAGTTTTATGCCAAAATTTGACTTCCTTGAGTTTTCTTTCCTTTGAAATGGCTGTTCCATATGCCATGAAGTTGTTCAAAACTAAATAAACTGATACCATTCTTCAGAGTAAACTTCAAAAGGTGATCCACATCAAAATTTTAATATTTAGCCTTACTTGCTATGTAGTTTTTCTTAGCTGAGGATGTCCTTCAAGCTAGTTCAGCTGTATCTTCAAATCTTCGATTTGCCTCTTCATAATTTGGATTCTAGCTATTAATTTTGCATTGAACTTTCTGATGTATCTTGCCTCGCTTAAAATGGAAAGGGGTGCTACCTCGCTTAGACTTTAAAGAATTCTAATCAAGTGCTTGCCAATTTTCCTCCTATGCATAAAAGAACATGATCATGACTGGAAACACTTGGACCCTTTTTTGAAATTTGAAAATCATGCATACCAAGAAACCTAACGAATCTAATGATGAAAATGAGTGGTTGCATGTGATGGGCATGGTGCATGGACTGGCAGCTGATAATGTAAGATTAATGGATTCTGATGGATTGGACAGCTAGGTGAGATTTGGTAGGAATCTGCATGAATCCCCGATTTGATAGCGCAGCCAGTGCAAATTTTGGGTTTTGCACTACAAAAACTCCTAGGCAGTTTCGTAGCGCATGAAAACCTTGACACAAGTTTGACACATGGAAATTTAGTTGTGGTGTGGGATCGATGATAGGTAAAACTAGAGTGTTGACCCTATTTAACAATGCCAAAAAGACTCCCTTCTAGGTCCTAGACTCTAAAACAAACCATGGAAAGACTAGACTAAGACTAACACCAATCCTTTGGAATCAAACTGACATTCAAATTTTAAGAATTTTTTTAGTGATAACAATGGCTCCACTTCGGATAGTGTGCCCTTGTGGTACATTAAGAATGTTAGGATATTCCGACACATAGGATATAGTTAAGTTCAACTTGGTCTAGTATAGAGTTAGGTTAGAGTTAGGTAAAGTGTGTTTCTTTACCGTTGTACATTTTGTAACTTGCAATCCGACGGTCACGATATGTAGTGATCCGACGGTTCACTCTCACCTCGGTATTACCGACACTTGATCCGTGGCTTGACACCCGATTGGTCCATGAGTTCTATTTAAAGCGCATGGAGGGTCATTGTTCGGGTAATCCGTGCATGAGAGAAGCTTATGTAAATTTTCATTCTTTGATTAATAAATTGTCTGTACCCACGTTGGGACAGGCCGTGGACTGTTTCCCTCCTTGCACTCTGAGGGTTTTAACCACGTCAAAAATACTGGTGTATTGATTTGAGATCTGGTTGTGAGCGGTGTCCTTTTGGTATTCTTCTGTGGAACTTACCCTGTAAATTCCTACATGGTATCAGAGCTATTTGAGGGCCGCGTCCGTTGGTGATCCAAATCTGAAGCCGGTAGAACTGCATGCGGCTGTCGTTTCCTAGATCTGCTGTTTCTGACTGCTTTCGGGCCGAGAGGACTGCTCTGTTGCATTCGGAGCATCTGTTTCAGTGAGGAACCCCTTTCGTTTCACGCGAAAAGGTTTCCGGTAGCCCTAGCTGCGTCATTTTTCAGATCGGGAGGTATACAGTGTTTTTTTTGCAGTTTACTGTCATTTTCTCTCTGCTTATTTCGGTTTCGGTTTATTTAGCCTTTTTTTTTCCCGGATCTATACCTTTCATTTCTGCGTATGCTCTTTGCCCTGCGACTCTGTGCGATCTGGGCAAATCAGAAACAGAAAGAAAGGATTTTTCTCATGCGTATGCTCTTTTCCCTGCACCTTAGTGTGATCTCGGAAAATCAGAAACATTGAGGAAAATATTTAGTTTTTCGGCTAAAAGCTAACTTTGAGATTTTTTTTTAAATTTCTAGTTTTTTGGCTAAAGCTAACTTCGAGCCGTAAGGTTCGTTTTTCTTTGGATATTCGTGTTGGGTTTTGTGTTTTGTGTTTTGTAGGGGAAAAGAGTCTTCCCAAGGCAAGCACGCAAATCGAGGCCCCCCCCCCCCTCTCTCTCTCTCTCTCTCTCTCTCTCTCTCAAATCTTTTGTATAGATCAATTGGTTCAAAGACCTTTTAAGAGAGTAGAGGTCTTGGGTTCAAGTCTCCATTTTGTGGGGGCGGATTTTTTTCATTCCCGCACATTCGCGCACTTTGCCGGCAACGTCAACAATTTTTTTTCAAAAAGCCATAACTTCTTCATCCGGAAGCCTTTTTCAGAGCCGTTTTTTTTAAAACCGCCTATTTTTTCGAGATCTATCCATTGGACCACTTACTTTCAGCATCTTCAGCTTCAGTTGTTTTTCAAAAATGGAAAGTCCATGCCAAGTCATTCTTGACAGCACTAACTACTTCCAATGGGTAGCCTACATGGGAGATTTACTTAGAAGTAAAGGTCTCTTCAGAATAGCCACAGACCAAGAGAAGAAACCCAAAGATGAAGACAAGGCCGAAAAATGGGAAAATCGACAAGATCAAGCACGTGGTTTGATAGGAATGTCTGTTTCTCCTGATCTTAGATTCCACATTGCAGAAATTGAAACTCCTCATGAAGCATTAGAAAAACTTGCTAAAGTTTTTGGGATTAAAAATGAAATTAGAGCCCATCAACTTGAAAATGAGCTGCTTACTTTGGATCCTAATAATTTTTCTTGCATTGAAGATTTCTTGTCAAATTCAAGACCCTTAGATATCTCTTGGAAGGTGTTAAAGTTAAGAAAGATGATGGTAACCTTATTTATTCCATCCTTACTAAGTTGGGCCAGCCTACTCTGTATTTGTTTCCACTTTCCATTCTACCAGGGAAGCTTTCATTTGTCAAGGCAAAGACTACAAGCCCCCTTCCTTTGACTCCTTTTGTGATTCCTTAATAAGAGAACAAGAAAAACTCTTACACCTTGGTCTTCTTAATCTTGGAAACTCTTCCACAAAAGCGTTAGCCGCCCAGCAGCAACCAAATTCAAAGAATCCTAAGAAGTCTTATCCTCAAAGGAATGGTCCTAAACCAACTCAGCCTCAAGATGAAAGATCATTTCAGCAATATGATAAGACCAATAAAAACAAATGGAAGAAGACTGATAGACATTGTAACTTTTGTAATCGAGATGGCCACTTAGAATCTAAATGCTTTAAGAAGATGGAAGCCTTGGAAGCCGCAATGAAGAAACATAACATCCATCTGGAGCCTACTTCAACTTCAACTTCCGGAACGGCATTTTCTGCATGTCATCGTCAATCATCTCAGTCTGGTTATGCATTAAATGTATCTTCTTCTTCTTCTCATTCTCATGAGTGGCTCATTGATTCTGGAGCCTCTTGTCACATGGCCAAAAACCAAGCCATGTTTTCTTCTTTAAATGATTGTAACACCAAAAATATATATGTTGGTGATGATAGATCTCTTAATGTTGTAGGGACTGGAACTGTTCATCTAGACAATGGTCAGTTCAATGATGTATTATGTGTTCCAAACTTATCCTGCAACCTTCTATCTGTCTATCAGATAACTCATTCAGGTGAAGGTAAAATTGTTGAATTTTCACCTCATGATGTTGTAATCAAGGATCTAAAAGATCCTAAACAGATTCTAGCTACTGGTCTTGCTGATGATTCCAAAAGGTTGTATAAGTTTCACAACTTTGGGTCATCCCATCTTCCCTCAGTATTTGTTGCTCATAATGATGAAGTGAGCAAACTTTGGCATGAGCGGTTTGGTCACTTAAACTATCGCTCCCTTCAGCATCTATGTAAAGAAAACATGGTGACAGGTCTTCCTATGGTATCTTGCAAAGATGGTGTTTGTTCCGGATGTGTACTCGGAAAACATCATCGGGACAGTTTTGACAAACGTGCCTCTTGGCACGCCTCAGCCCCTTTACAGCTTGTGCACAGTGATTTATGTGGTCCTCTTCCTGTTGCTTCATTCTCTGGCTGCAAGTACTTCTTAACTTTCATTGATGATTTCTCTAGACGCACTTGGGTATACTTCTTAAAACTCAAGAGCGAAGTATTTACCACCTTTTTGGCCTTCAAAGCATTCGTTGAAAAACAATCTGGACATCAAATTCTTAAGCTAAGAACTGATAATGGTGGAGAATATGTTAAAAATGCATTCATCAACTTTTGCACCGAAAATGGAATTCAAATGCAACATACTGTTCCATACACTCCACAACAAAATGGTGTAGCTGAAAGGAAAAATCGCACCTTAAAGGAAATGGCTAATTGTATGCTGCAATCTAAAGGACTCAGTCTTAGTTTTTGGGCCGAAGCAATTAATTGTGCAAATTATATAATCAATCGCACTCCTACTAAGGTTCTAGAGAATATCACTCCAGAAGAAGCTTGGAGTTCCATTAAACCAGATGTAAGTCACTTTCGTGTGTTTGGAAGTGAAGCATGGGCCCATATTCCAGATGAAAAGCATAAAGCCTTAGAACCTAAGAGTGAGAAATGTACTTTTGTTGGATATTCTGAAGATGTAAAAGGCTATAGACTTATTCCATTTAAGTCCAAAAATGTTATCATTAGAAGAGATGTAAAATTTGATGAAAATAAATCGGCCTGCGAGCCTAGTCCGGCGGATGTGCCACCTCTTCCTATCTCTTCTATCTTTGAAAACATTTCTTCTTCTGATGATGAAAGCGAGGATGATAATCCTTCCCCACCTTCTCAGGATCCTCAACTTCCAAGATGGGTCCGTGCTACTCGGGATGCAGCAGGTGATCTTGCCGGTGATCCTACAGATCAGCGACGTACACGTTCTCAGTTTGAAAGAGCCTCTTCTTTACTGGCTCAAGCTCCAGTAAATCATGATCCTGACACTTTTGCAGAAGCTTCAGGCCATCCACATTGGGAAACAGCTATGAATGAAGAATATCATTCATTGATGACAAATGATACATGGGATCTTGTTCCTCTACCAAAGGGACGCAAACTTGTTAGATGCAAATGGGTTTACAGAACCAAGTATGGACCAGATGGGAAAGTTGATAAACATAAAGCTCGTCTAGTTGCTAAGGGCTTTTCACAGGTTGAAGGCATTGACTACACTGAAACCTTCTCTCCAGTTGCCAAAATGAACTCTATCCGCCTTGTTCTTTCCCTTGCTGCCTCTTTAAAATGGGAAGTCCATCAAATGGATGTTAAATCTGCCTTCTTGCATGGGGACTTGCAGGAAGAAATCTATATGGAACAACCCATTGGCTTCATACAAACAGACTCCAGCCTCGTTTGTCGACTTAAGAAATCCCTTTATGGCCTCAAGCAAGCTCCTCGAGCTTGGTATGCCAAAATGGATAGCTTTCTTTTAGAATCTGGCTTTTCTAGGTGTCATTCTGACAATACTGTCTACACCAAGAAAGTGGGCAACTCTCTCATCATCCTTGTTCTTTATGTTGATGATCTTATTCTTACTGGTAGTGATCCCAACCTTATAAACCATGTGAAGTCCAGCCTTAAAAAGAAATTTGAAATGACAGACTTAGGACACTTACACTATTTTCTCGGTCTTCAAGTCTTGCAATCCCAAGAGGGTATTTTCCTTTCCCAGTCCAAGTATGCTTGTGATATTCTTCGTCATTTTCACATGGAAGACTGTAAGCCAGCCCCTTCTCCCTTTCAGTCTGGAGTCAAACTTTCAGTCTCTTGTACTTCTCCTGAAGTTGATGCTACCTTATACCGTCAACTTGTCGGAAAACTCTTGTATTTAACCCATACTCGTCCTGATCTTTCCTTTGTTGTTGGCCTTGTTGCTCGTTTTATGCAAAACCCCCGTGAAAGTCATTGGAAAGCAGCTAAAAGAATACTTCGTTATGTTCGAGGTACAGTACAGTTTGGGATTCATTACAGTGCCAAAGCAGCTCCTCTGTTAGTTGGTTTCACTGATTCTGATTGGGCTGGTGACCTTGATGATCGGAAGTCTACTGCCGGTTATGTCTTCACTCTTGGTTCAGGACCTATTACATGGGCTTGTAAGAAACAGGCTGCCATTTCTCTTTCGTCAGCAGAAGCAGAGTATCGTGGTGCCGTGGAAGCTAGTAAGGAAGCCTTGTGGCTTCGTCAGATCCTATCAGAGTTTGGCTTTGAGCAGCAGCATCCAACCACACTTTGGTGTGATAATCAAAGTGCCATTCAGCTATGCAAAGATCCAGTCCAGCATCAGCGCAGCAAACACATTGAACTACACATGCACTTCATCAGAAAGCTCATTCATGACCATGTTCTTGAAGTGCAATATTGTCCAACGGATGATCAGGTTGCAGACATCTTCACAAAGGCTCTCACAGAGGCGAAGTTCACTAAACTTCGATATATGCTTGGAGTTCAGGAAGTTGTCACTAAGGGGGGATAGGCTCTAGTGCCTCCTTCCTTCTCCTATTGTGTCATATTTGTAAATCCTTCAATCCTATCCCAAGTTGTTCTTAAGGGGGGATGTTAGGATATTCCGACACATAGGATATAGTTAAGTTCAACTTGGTCTAGTATAGAGTTAGGTTAGAGTTAGGTAAAGTGTGTTTCTTTACCGTTGTACATTTTGTAACTTACAATCCGACGGTCACGATATGTAGTGATCCGACGGTTCACTCTCACCTCGGTATTACCGACACTTGATCCGTGGCTTGACACCCGATTGGTCCATGAGTTCTATTTAAAGCGCATGGAGGGTCATTGTTCGGGTAATCCGTGCATGAGAGAAGCTTATGTAAATTTTCATTCTTTGATTAATAAATTGTCTGTACCCACGTTGGGACAGGCCGTGGACTGTTTCCCTCCTTGCACTCTGAGGGTTTTAACCACGTCAAAAATACTGGTGTATTGATTTGAGATCTGGTTGTGAGCGGTGTCCTTTTGGTATTCTTCTGTGGAACTTACCCTGTAAATTCCTACAAAGAACATGTAGTTCCAGTGCTACGATCCATCTTTTAGAATATAATTTTGAAATGCTGCTCAATCTGCTTTCCAAGCTTTAATGATTTCTGCAAGAGGGACTCAATTTGCACCTACTAAAAAAAATGCTCAGTCAACCTACCCTGAGCTTATTTGCATATTCCTACCTAACCTATCAGCTGCAATTTCCACTTTAGGTCAAGCAACAAGATATTTCCAATAAAGCCAATCAATTGTCTTTTCTGGTATTTGAGGCTTTTGACTGCATTCGACCTCAAAATAACCATGATAGTGAGATGACCAAATCAACTTATAATGTACCTGATCTTCATAATGAAAATGAAAATGAAATACTGGTGTGCAAATCTTCGCCATGTATTCATTTATAAGGTCAAAGAGGACATGGTTATTTTTATGATCATCATAACATTCTACATCTTCAAACAACTGATTCTTAGCCACACAAAATTCCTTTGATATGCTATCCAACTGCTTTTTTCAATGATTCCCACAAACAATGTAATTTTCCTCATTATTATGATCATTCTTTGATGTAAGCTACTGCAAGGAATTAAAAAAATGAACAACCGTTTCCTCTGCCTGAAGGTTATAAAAAATTTCTTCTAGTATTTCTTCTTGGTGTTTGTAATCATTTTCATACTCTTTATGATCAAAAGACTGGCAATTTTGCTGCATCTTCACATTAATCTCAGAGGATGTAACATGGCTTTCACAAGTAAACCCCTGCTGATTTTCATGCTACATTTCATGGGATGTTATCCTTTCTTCTAGTTGTTGAAATGTATTGTTATGAAGAACCTCTAAAATTTCTTCATCCATAAATTCATCATCATCATAAAAATCCTCCAAATATTGAATAAAACTTGTAGAATGTTTACAACAATCTTTGACCAACAATAAGGAGGGATGACACTCTTTATACATGTCATAGAATACATCATGGAAATCAACAAGAGAATATAATGAACCAATTTCCAAGCTTTTATACCAAGACCATGATTTTCATTCTAAAGTGATCATAAACATCTTCATGAGACAATCTTTAGGGAACTGAACCTTAAGACTGCGTACATGCATATGGAACCTAACCAGATGAAGAGCAGCATTGTCTTTCTTTTCATCACTAAATATTGGAAGATTATCTAACCAATAAACCTTTGGCATAGGATTTGGAAAACCAAGGATTTGAGACCGATTCATAGGGGCATACCTGGCATTTATTCTTGCAATGGAACTCATTTTGAAACTTCATTAAGCTATTGATCTTCTAGCAGTGGAGTCACCTTCCAATTTGTTACTTGATGTGTGGATTCGCCAAGGTAGTTGCAACCTCAAACAACATCTTGAGCTCCTGCTACCTTCAGAAGTTCAGCACTTGATTTTGGGAATGAATAATATTCAGGCTCCCGGCAGATGCACAAAAATGTTATCACAAAATCAACCCCTGATAGGTTGCTAATCAGGAAGACTCTGAGTAACTATTTCAAACCAACTTTTGGCTGAGGCTTAGCCTCCTCAACCTAAGAGGGTTCTCTCACTAGATTAAATATTTTGATGATGAATTAGATGGGTAACTCTATGAAACAAATGAAGAAGTGTAAATGGTTGAAACACAATTAGAAAATATTCATTGGGCTTATGGAGTCAAAAATGTTTTAGTATGACAATAATGTTAGCTTTACATGGAAGTCAGGGCATCTAGAATTCAACACATGGAGAGTACATCAGAAGCATAAAGGAAAACACAGTTTACAAATGTATGAAGGAAGTTAGAGCACAGTCAGTGATTTCTAAGTAATCATACATTCATACCACTGTAAATAATGAAAAGAGGACAACCACAAGACATTTTGAACATTGAATTCCTTCTGATTCTTGAGAAGCAAAGCCAAATACTGTATTACTTAAAACAGAGTCTTACACAAAAGCACAATATGAGAGTTTCTTTGAAAATTTCCAACCTTTGATACATTAGATTTTCTCCCATATATAGAGTTCATTACATGACTTAGATTCCTTCCTCCAACATGAGGAGAATTTGAATTCTTCCTAATTTGACACCTATTGACACTTAAAACCAACTATTTAATATAACTGACTGTTAACTAGCAGTTCTAGAGACCTAAAACAATTAGGAGTGTAACTCCCCATTATGTTGGTATTAGCATTGATTACAATACAAACTCGTTCTCTAACAAGTGGCCTTCTTCAGTTTGGCTTTGGTGGTGGATTTAAACCCCCTATTGACCCTTGATGCCTTTTCCTTTGACTGTTCCTGCACATTAGGAAGTTGTTCCTGTCTTTCTGATTTTGGTCTCCAAAAGGATCTTCAAAATTTATTATCCCTGTTGTTCCTCTTAATTACATGAAATGCATTGGATTAGCTTGTTTTTCATATGCTATAGACCTTGCTCCTATACACGTGGTAAGACAAAAAACTCCTTTAATGCTGCTTGAAGCATCATGAATAGTTCTAGCTAAAAAATAATGACCATTTTGATAACATAAAGCTTGGAATTCATGAATGTCTTTCCCGTCGTTGTTTTTCCCTTGCTTGATGTTTATACCCTGTAAGTAATCCTTTTCAGATGCCCATCTTCAAAAATATTTCCTTTTTCTTCTCAAAATTGGCCCACAAAATCATTATATGCAGCTACAGCAGTTTCGTAGCATGCTATGAAACTATTGTGAATTAGGCATCACCTACAGCAGTTTCGTAGCGCACTACAAAACTGCTGTGTGATTTCAAAAACATAATTTTATGCCAAAATTTGACTTCCTTGAGTTTTCTTTCCTTTGAAATGGCTCTTCCATATGCCATGAAGCTGTTCAAAACTGAATAAACTGATACCATTCTTCAGAGTAAACTTCAAAAGGTGATCCACATCAAAATTTTAAGATTTAGCCTTACTTGCTATGTAGTTTTTCTTAGCTGAGGATGTCCTTTAGGCTAGTTCAGTTGTATCTTCAGATCTTCAATTTGCCTCTTCATAATTCGGATTCCAGCTCTTAATTTTGCATTGACCTTTCTGATGTATCTTGCCTCACTTGAAATGGAAAGGGGTGCTGCCTCGCTTAGACTTTAAATAATTCTGATCAAATGCCTGTCAATTTGCCTCCTATGCATAAAAGAACATGATCATGACTGACAACACTTGGACCCTTTTTTGAAATTTTAAAATCATGTGTACCAAGGCATCTAACGAATCTAATGATGAAAATGAGTGGTTTCATGTGATAGGCATGGTGCATGGACTGATAGTTGATGATGTAAGATTAATAGATTCTGATGGATTGGACAGCTAGGTGAGATTTGGCATGAATTTGCATGAATCCCTGATTTCGTAGCGCAGCTAGTGTAAATTTTGGGTTTTGCGCTACGAAAACTCCTAGGAAATTTTGTAGCGCATAAAAACCTTAACACAAGTTTGACACATGGAAATTTAGGTGTGATGTGGGATCAGTGATAGGTAAAACCAGAGTGTTGACCCTATTTTACAATGCCAACAAGACTCCCTTCTAGGTCCTAGACTCTAAAACAAACCATGGAAAGACTAGACCAAGACTAACACCAATCCTTTGGAATCAAACTAATGTTCAAAATTTAGGAATTTTTTCAGTGATAACACATTGTTTAGTTATATTTCTATTATCCAATCAGATTGGATAAAGGAAGAAAGGGAGGAATGGAAGAAGGACAAAGAAGTGTGGCCACTCATTCAAAAGTTGCAGAAGATCCTAGTTCAAACAATATTGCCAGAACTTGACAAGGAAGGAAAAATCATATTGGAACTTGGAGCAGTCATAGAAACAAGAACCCGACAACTACGAAATTGATTAGTTTCAGAGTATCTCATCAAGTGGAAGAACTTACCCGTTGAAGATTCCACATGGGAGGACAAGAAGTTTATACAGAAGCATCAAGAACTACTCAAGCATTGAGGACAACACTTTTTGAAGGAGAGGGGCATGTTAGGTCCCTATACTACTAGTGTAACCCCTTACTGTTATTAGTACAACCCCCTTATTATATTGTTGTGCCCATGTAGTCCCCATATTGTTATTGTTTTGCCCCATAGAAGTCCAATATTATTATTATTGTGCCCTTACATTATTAATGTTATGTCGGCTCTGATTATATATTTTTTTCTATATAGTACTACCTAAGCAACCATGGGGGATTTGAACTGGTGACCTATCGCAAGGAGTGCCTTAATAGTACACCCATTCACCGTCAATCCAAAGCCCCGTGGGCATTGGCTCTGATTATATTATGACCCCTTAGACTCCTATATATAGAAAGGAAGTCTTGTCATTTGTATCATCCAAGAATTTTTCATTTGTGTAATGTAAAGGAGGTTTCCCCCTCGAAGAGGCTGAATTCTAAGGCGTTGATCTATCTTTTCTATCTTTTTGGGAGCTGCTTTCATAACAACGACAGTGCGAACGTTGGCACTACTCCAGTGTTTCGCGTGCTTACAGGAAGGTAAAGTGAAATTTATGCAAATACAAGAATTGCAGAAGAATAAGTTTGTGCTTAGTGAACGGCGTGAGACTTGGACAAAGGAAGCCATCCAGTTCTCACAGACCATTTTGGGGAAGCTAAATGCTATGCAGTAGACACAAAGGACTACACAACTGGAAATAGAGGGACCAACCACAGAGAAACTAGTCCAGTAGGTGCAGTAAGCATCAGAACAGAGTACCACGGAGCTACAAGCATTGACCAAGGCATTCAATGAACTCCACCAGAAATTAGAACAACCAACTGAGTGACTCGAGGGTGAGTCACAATCTTTGTGTTGGAGGCTTGTTGGGATGGGGTCCCTAGGGGCATAATGGAATTAATTAGTCAATTTTTGTAACAAGTGTTTTGAAAAGATGTAAATTCTTTCTGATATATGGAAGCGGAGCATGTAGATGAATAAGAGTCAAAGGGGCTTAGTCCTTCGTGTCAATTCTTCACGAGTCTAAAGATAGAGATAGATAGAGAATTGGGTTCATTGAAGAGTCTTGGGCAGGAGCTAAGGCAGGAAAGCTATGCTTCCTGTGCTTAGGTAGAGAATGGAAGGCTCTGCGGTTGAGTGCGCGGAGGCCTACGTAGAATCCACGGCTGAGTGCACGGACCCGTGCAACTGTGTGCACAGGGTAGTTTGAGTCTGTAATCAGTGAATTGAAGATCAATAAAGATAGTTTTCTGAAGAATTACTGAGTATCTTTGTTTGTATCTGTTTATGTTATATGTTGCTGATGAATGACATGTTTTATGAATTAATGATTAAATGCTATGCGAATGTATTGAATCTATCTTAATAATGTATAAAATGAATGCTTAGGCACTTCCATGAAGTTTCTAGTGATTTCTCTTATGTTTTCTGACAAATTAAGTAGATCTACGTGAACTCCAATTTAGGGTTGCTTTCTGATGCACATAAGTAGGTAAATCGACTATTAAAGGTCCGCAAGGACTGATCATGGACCTTCGCAAAGGTCTAAAGGCTGCTTTAGCTAAGTTACAATGACATGCCCTAGGATTTTATCGATCTGCGTGGAGGCAGATCGAAGGCACTAGAAGACATCACACTCGTCTCTGGATGTAGAAACTTGGTTCTTGCATCCCCCCATACTGCTTCAGGTGAGACTGCAACCTACGCTACGTGGGTTGTTGCTAAAAGGGCTAGTAGTGTAAGGTTTTTTTGGTTGGCACAGCTAAATCCGAACCTGGGTCAGGACCCCCTAAGCCAACACATGGACATCATCAAGTTCAGCAAGGTCAATCTTTAGTTGTTGAAAAATTGTTATAATATTCTAAGGGATAGTATTCATAATAAAAATAAATAAATTACACATAATTTGAAATCATTAGATAAGGAAAACAAAGCATCATATGAAGAAAATGAGTCAATGACCGATAATCAACAGACAGATCAAGTACAAGACGTCTCTAATACTTGGATTCTAGTCACTTCTACTCAAATTACTCAGGTAATTTCACTAGCCACTATGATGACTCCATTAGCAGTCAATAGTGATATTTTTTCATCATTAATTATAAATGTTGATTAGTTGGGACTAGTTAAAGAAATAGTATTTCCATTGGGGGACTACTTTTTCATTTCTTGACAGAAACGAGTGATCAAAAGATCCAGGAAAAGAAAACTTAATGCACCCCTATTAGAAATTTCATTAGCCATGGCTTAGTAGCCTATTGATGAACCAAAGGAAAATTCAATGGAAATATCATCATCTTTTGGATATTTTGCTACAACAAATGAGTGGTGTGTCAATGAATTGGATAAATGCCAAAGAAAAATTGAGTAGTTGTAGAAAAATTTGAAAGGAATAAGGATCAAGCATACTGAGAAAGGGAAAACCTATTCAAAGAAATTACATGAAGGTTTTGGTATAGCCATGATAGGATTAGTGAAAAAACATAATAGCGAATGGCTACAAGCATAGGAAAAATCAAGGAAGCAGTTGGTCGAGACAAAGGAAAATTATGTTAAATAGTCGCAGGACTTGAAGCAAGTCCATCAAAGAGAAATAGAGATACTGAAAGAAGAGATAAAGGAAAACACTCAAACTACTACTAACTTTTTCCAAATTTATATCACTTCTTTACAAGGACTATGTATGTAGAGGTTTTTAAGGATCAAACCATTACATTAGATGATTAATAAAAACAAGTAGACTTAAAAAATTTCAATCAAATGAACATAATCTACAATATGTGTTATAACTCGCTAACAATCACATATAGATTTGATGTTTAGATCAAGGATGATGATTCGATTCTAGACCAATTTAACAATGTCACTATGTTGGAGAAGAAATAAGACTCTAAGGAAATTAGTAGACTTTCTAAAGAACATAAAAGGATGATGAAAATTTCTTTATACTAGAGAAAGTATAATTTCTTAATCATCAAAGAATGGAATAAAGAATCCCATGAATAGTGTGATGAAGTATTGGATAATGCATTAGATGTTATAGAGAATCTCAATATGCCTCATACTAGAAGACTTAAAGAAATTTTTCTAATTTCCCTGTGCATTCAAAGTGTAAATGGAAAAAGGGAAACAAGCAGTAGTCAAATTCTCCAAATTAAAGGATGGAACAACATCGATATTCAAAAGTGTTTCGAAATATCATACGAATGCATGAAGAATAAGGGGATATGTGTTGAGGAGGATTGGTCAATGTCATATAATTTTGGAAAGAAATAATCATATACATCTACCTCAAATCTCAAATATTTATAGTAAATGGGCTTAATATTTTAAGGAGAAAGAAAAGGAAGCAATCCTGCTACTACAGGATAGGATTTCGTTTAGATGGATGTGGAGATAGAAGAATAATAAAAACAAATCAAGGGGAAAATCAACCACGAAAGGGGACAACGAAAGACAAAGATCAAAGGTTGCACTTAATTTTCCATAAAATCCTCTTCTAAATTAAAGGATTTCTATTTTTTAAAAAAAATTAGAGAATTAGAAAAATATATTTTTATTATTTTTATTACTTATACAACTCTCTTCTTTGGAGAAGGGGTTGGAAATCATTGTACTCATTTAAAACTAATATTTTCTATCAGATGTTGTGGATAATTTTTTAACACCTTAAAGTTATTTAAGGAGTCTTTTTGTGCAAATGAAGGAGTGTATGTGATAAATTTTTAGACATGCATCTTACTTTTTCAATTCCACGAATTCGAATTTGTTAAAGTATTTTTTGTTATGAATATTGGAGTGGATATTTCTTTTCTTTAATTGAAATATGCATATGGTTTCCTAATTTATTTAAACTTTCAACTTGTTTATGAGTCCTTAAATATATTCATTAATTTATATTTAATATTAATACTATTTTTTTCAAATTTTATCTCGTTGGTGAGATAGGCTAATTAAATTCATTTTCTATAAATTAGATTGGAATTGCATGCAAATAATCCCAAAATACAAAAAATATAGTTATTAATCTCTCTCATCAGAACACAAACTCTCTAGGTGGTTGACCAAGCCCACATTTTGGTCAAAAAGACTACCATCCCAAACAACTACAACTCTCTTACAAGCCTACATTTGGGTACTTTTTCCATTCTCTATTGTTGGATTAAAGCATGCTTCCCAAACACCAACAATTGATTAATATTAGATAGTAATTACTTATAAATATTTATAATAAGTAGATTAAAATAGTGTTAGGTAATACTTTTTCCATTTTTAATTAATTCTAATCATTTTCTTAGGTTAGTTTAGCATAGGCACTTGGAGGCTAAATACTGGGAAGTAACACCAACCCAAATGAACAGGTGTCTAATTGAGGCCTTGACTGGTTGGTATCACCCTTATTTCTAGGTGGAATTTTATCTACCTACTATGTAGTCTAAAAACTTATTTCATGAAAATCTCAACAATATCAATTGTCTTGTGAGCATATTTCATTTGAATTAAATGATCTACTTTGCTTATTTTTTCCACTACTATCATTTTGGCATTGTGTTTTTTCATATACTTCTATGGTATTGTAAGGAATTCAATGGCTATGGTTTCCCACTTCCATTCCAAAATAGAAAGAGGTTGCAACAAACCTATCGAATGTCTATGTTCAACCTAACTTGTAAGCATTCCAAACACCTAGCAATGTATTATGCAACCTCATTCTTCATCCCAGGAAAATAATATAGTTTCCACATGGTTATAATCACCTTTTGATAACCAAGGTGTCTACAATAAAGCTCTTTATGTATTTAATATGTGATGATCTTCTTCAACTCACCAAATAGGAATAATCGAATAAGTACTTTAGCATGTTGTGTTCAATCATAAATACATATTTGTAGCTGAGCAGGTAATGTTGCCACATCTTAAGAGAATGAATTATAATGATGAGTTCCAATTCATGTGCGACATATGTTCCTCTTGCTCATTAAGTTTCTTAGGCTCATAGCTAATTACATATATATCATGCATAAGGACCCCTCTTAGTCCTTCTTTGCATGCATCAATCCACACCAGAAAATATTTATCTAGGTCCATAATCTTAAATATTGATGCATTGGTAAGAAGATACTTTAGTTACCGAAAACTTTATTTTCACCCCCTTAACCAAACAAACTTTGCTCCCTTCTTCTACGATGAAGTGACTGAGTGGGACATCTTGGAGAAGCCTTGAATGAATCTCAAGTAATAACCCTACAATCCCATGAAGGATATTACTTATATGACATTCCCTGGGGTGAGCCAATCCACGATGGCATTTATATTATCAAGGTTTACTACGATCCCTTGCTTAGAGATACCATGACAAATAGTGAATCTATTTCTAGTAGAAATCACATTTGTAAAATTTAGCATATAACACCGACAACACAATCTTGAGATGCTCCTTGTGTTCTTCATTAGTCTTTGAGTAAATGAGTATATCATCAATGAATTCCAAAAAAAATTGTACAAATAATTATCGAAGGTATTGTTCATTAGGCACATAAATGTATATGAGGCTTTGTTAAGCCAAAATGGCATGATTGCGAGATCATAATTTCCATATTGGGTCTAAGAGGTTGCCTTCTTAATATCTTCATCCTTGATTCTAATTTGGTGATATCTTGATCTTAGGTCTATCTTGGAGAATATGATGGCTCCTGTCCATTGATCAAACAAATCAACATTCCACAACAAAGGGTACGTGTTCTTAATAGTCACTTTAGTCAGTCGTTGATAGTTAGTACACAACATGAGAGTGCCATATTTCTACTTTACAAATACAACTTGTACTCCCCATTGGGACACACTGGACCTAATATATCATTTTTCCAACATGTCTTTTAATAGCATATTTAACTCAACTAGCTCATGCATACTCAACCTATATGCTACTCGAGATATGGGTACTTCTCCTAGCATGAGTGTTGACATTATGACTAATGTGTTTTCCTTGATGGAAACCTACTTGATAAATATGTCAACATCATGGTTATGTAGTGTGACAAAGAGAATGGACAAAGGTTGTCCTTAATGGAAACCTACTTGATAAATATGTCAACATGATGGTTATGCAGATGCTACAGTGGATATGGACAAAGGAATATCAATTTAGAGATAGAAATATGATAAAGTTGAAGGTTAGGAAAGTATACACAGGTCCTGTGAAGATAAGTCGCATACATACGTAGGTATGATGAAGAGAAGTCCTGTACAATTTCCACGCTATGGTGTCATGAATACCAAAGGTATCTACCATGGTATTGACCCATAGTAATGAGCGCAACAATGGATATTTGATCCCGTCAAAGAATACCATTGGAATTACTAAGGGATTGGCCTAAGGTATTAGCTAAGTCCTAAGTTATATAAGAAGATGGAGATCAAAGTGTTAGAGTGTGTATGGGATGGATTTTTTATGAATAACTTGATCTGAAATAGGTGTGCACTAGGGAGCATGGAGATGGATAAGATCTAATATATCTGAAATGACAAAATATTGGATATTTGTTTTAGGGTTTGATAGATCTGTGATGATGATATTATTATGTGTGTCTGTAATAGTTTGTATGTCGAGATTTGGGTTTGACATATGTTGTGTTGTGCAACAATGGTATGATTCAATGTTTACAGATCTATACACTAGTTTTCCATTGAGAAGTCACATACATATGTGGATCTTCTTCTAACTAGTCGCATATATATTTTGCAATATGGAAAAATATGTACGTAGGTGTGGTTAACGATAGGTGTGTACATATGCAGAAGTTATTTATAAGAGTCACGTACGTCTTCTAGGTTTTTGTAGTATGAGATGTTAATAATGTCTGATCATTTTTGTTATGTTTGATATTGTCTCTCAATGATCTCTCTCTCTCATGATAACTTGTGTTTGACAGTTCTAGTTGGGTTGAATTGTTTATGGAATGATATGTTGACTAGAGATGATACTACTGTGTGATGATCTATATCTGGTTCAGTGATGTTTGATGAGTTCAGGATGTGATTTAGTGATTGATTCAATGTGACAATGATTTAGACTTAGTTGTTCAATATTTTAAGATCTATACATGGGTCCTCTTAAGGAGAAGCATGTACATACGTGGGTATGAATCAGAACAATAGCATATATATTTTGACATATGGTTGATCAGGGTTTGTAGTAGAAGTAGTTGGTTTTTGTGATGGGTAACAGTGTTTGGCATATTGATGAGTAATTGTGCATTGATCTATGTTGGGTTAGTTTGATATAGCTATATTGATTGATTAAGATTCAATGATTTTTTTTATGATTCAGTTGGTTCAATGATTGAGTGATTTTATATAGTGATTGGTTTCATAATTGTTATTTGGTATTGGGCTTAAATGATGGTAGTGGGTCCAGTTTGAAAATATGATGAAAAGTGGCCTACAGGTTTGATGTTGTGAGTCAGGTGGATCTAGTATGAAATATTATGAAACATGGTCCACAAAGGTGTTGAGAGTTTGATCCTTCAGTGAGGGAGTTGAAGCTTCCTTCCAATGGTAGCTGGTAAATATGATTAGGGGGTTGGAGCCCACTTCCATTGGGTGGTGGTAAACGAGATTAGGGGGTTGGAGCTCCCTTCCAATGGGTGTTGGAGAACAAGAGAAGGTTGTAGCCTTCTTCAGGTGGGTGTCTCTGTACCAGTATGATTTTGCACTAGTACAAAATTATAAGATGTTTTCCTTTATAATAAAATATGAAAAAAGAGATGACGACAGCGGTGGTTTTCTCCCAGATTGGGTTTTCACCTAAAAATATTGGTGTCCTCATGTGTTTATTGTTTATTATCTGAAATGGTTTATTCTATTCTTACTTCTCATGGTTATTATTTAATTAAAGGCTAATTAAGTAATGATACACTGGTTAAAGCTGAATAGATGATGAAATATATGAAAATTTAGTTGACTAGATATAAGTGATTTTTCTTAATCATAGTCCCTTACATACACTATTTTACTTAATGATAGTAGTGTACATAAAGTTCAATAAGAAATTGAATGTTTTAAGTGAGTTTTAAAATATTGTTTCACCTCCCCCACCCCCCAAGTGTTTTTCCCAACAATTGGTATTAGAGTAGGTCACTTCAGTTGAAGCTTAACCACTTGGAGTGAATCAAGGATGATGGGAAAGAAGAAGATAGGTTGAAGGAAGGAGTCAAAAAATTGTGGTAGTGATAGTGATATATCATATGTAGTGACAGTCACAGATGTCACCAAATATAGTCTTGGGATCACCCTGCTTTCTATTGATCAAGAATGAAGAAGACGGTAACAAAGAATTATCAGGTATGGGTTCTTATTCTAATTGTGGTCAATTTCCTAGTCTAAGTAATAATGATGACAATTAATATGGCATTGAATCAACTGAACTTGCACTCATGGGTAAAAGTGAAAGTAAGCATTCTAAAGAGAAAACAGATTAAAAAATGATGGCCCTAGAAGCAGAAAAACAAGGCAATTCTCAGAAATAATGGACAATGAAGGTGTACCTATGCTAAGCAATATATATATATATATATATATATATATATATATATATATATATATATATATATATATATATATATATATATATATATATATATATATATATATACCTATCGGTGTTTCTTATGTGCTCTATTATCTTGTTCAATGTATGTGATGTGAATTTAATTTAATTTAAATATTTTGTAAATGTCTATCTAAAACGTGATTTTTCAATGCATTTGTCAATGTGTTTAGACTTATATGAATGTGTTGGTATTGGATATAATCAGAATATCTTTCCAGAAGGTGAATCCTTAAAAACATATGAAGCATAGTTGGACTTCTTACTGAATAGACATTAGTCAAGTGTAGTAATACAAGTTGTGAGTCAATAACTATACATCAGATACCATGAGAAATAACATAAGAAAAAATCTCAATCAATGCGCTATAATCAGCAATGTTATTTGTAGAGCGACTAATACAAATCCATTGTGTAAAAACTCTTGTAGATTCACAAGCTAATGCAATTTTCTAAAGCAAGAGACAAGAATCTAATTCTACTCTTTACAGTGGAAGCCCATAAACATCGAGCAAACGATAATCAATAGAGGAAGAGAATCAAAGGCACATAACACAATAAATATCTGGGGAAATCCACAACTCAAAACGCCACTATCTATTTTGTATCAATCCAAAAAATCAAGATGAAAATACAATGCTTTTTCTCTCTAGAACAATCCTAGCACTCAGCAAATTCAATCTCCAACTCATAAACAATTTCAAGTCCAAATCTTAGCCTCTTCACAAGCTCTCCAAGTCTCTATTCCAATGCGTAATTCCTATGGAGAATAGATTGTATTTACAGGGAAATAAAACCTCTAAAAATTGTGCAATCCCTCAAGGATCAGTTCCTGAATGCATGCATTGTCAGCGAAACTCAGAAAAATATAAAAAAATAGCACACTGTCCATGCACTTTACTCTCAATTGGCTCTTTCTTAGAATTGACATGCATTAGTTTCTGATGAGTAAATATTCAGTTAACTATAGTAGCACTGGTGAAGTTCATCAGTGTCACCACTGACTATTAACTCACTATTTGTTCTCTCAATCAGTTTGAGAACTAATTTAACTGAACTGACTCATGAAACTGAGTCTTCTATTTTAAAATTCACAATTAACTTACACTAGACTCCTACAAGGTAGGTAGAACATACACATGACGATATAAAGACTTCCAACTCAAATTTCCTAAGTTAAGTAATTTTAATCAACTTAATTTAATTATTTTTAAGTTGCTATGAGAATAGAATTCGAATTTAATTCACAGATTAATTCAAGGACAAATTAAACTGGAATTTCTTGTTTCTATTTCTCAACACTCCCTCTCAACAATAAAGGGATTATCAACTACCCCGACCTTGTCTTTGTGAAACTCAAATTTACATCTTGAAAATTCCTTTGTAAAGATGTCATCATCTTGCTCCTCCTTGGGAATGTAATCTAACAACATGATCCACCTCAATACACAATCTCTAATATGATGATACTGGATATCAATATGCTTGGACCGATCATGAAAGACTAGATTTTCAAAGAGTTTGATACAACTCTGTTGTCAGATCCATCTGTTGACCAAACAAACCAACCAGGATCTTCCTCATCGAGATAGCCTCACATGATGCCTGACATGCAGCCATGTACTCTTCCCCTGCCAAACTAAGTGTAACCGATCTCTCTTTCCTGTTGTACCAAGAAACTTCTGATGACCCAATACTAAATATCCCTCTTAATGTGATCTTCTTATGGGATGGACTCCCTGCCCAATATTCATCGGTGAAGCCTTGAAGCTTCACTCCCTATGTCTGTTTGTACCATAACCCAAACTGAGTAGTGCCTCTGAGGTATCTCAATACATGATTTTTCATCTTCCAATACATCTTCGTAGGCCAAACCATCGCTTGACTAAGCTAGTTAACTACATATCACATATATGGTTGTGTGTTCACTAAGTACATGAGTGAACCCACAAGTTTCCTATAAATAATAACTTCCACTACTTCCCCTGAAGTAGCATCCTCCTTCCTCCAATTACCAACTAGAGGAATCTCCACATGAAATCTCCTGAGTATCTCGTTGGCATATTTTCCCTTAGGTACAAACGACTCCACATCTCCCTGCCATACCTCCATGCTAAGAAAGTGATGCATGATCCCCATGTCCTTCATCTCAAACTCTCTTGCAAGGTCCTCCTTGCAAGATTTGATGAGCCTTTCATCACCTGTCAATATAAGATCATCTACATAAAGTACAATGATCAACAACTTATTTTCCACCACTATGTGATACAATTTTTCATCTGCTTCACTCTTTGTGAATCCCAATCCAGTGAAGTAGCTATCTATCCTGGTGTACAAAGCACGAGGTGCTTGCTTCAACCCATACAATGCTCTCTTGAGTCGGAACACATGCGACTCACAGTCCAAGGTTTCAAAACCTTCGAGCTGATCTATGTACACCTCTTCCTCAATCATGCCATTGAGGAAGGGACTCTTCACATCAATCTAATGGATCTTCCAACCCATCTGTGCTGATAGTGCCAAAATAGATTTGATTGACGAGTACCTTGCAACAGGAGCAAAGGTCTCATCATAGTCAATCCCCTCTACTTGTGAAAATCCATGGGCCACAAATCTAGCCTTATGCTTCTCCACACTACCATCTACAACTTTCTTTACCTTGTAAAGCCAACGGGAGCTCACAACTGACTTGTCCTTCGGTCTCGAGACCACATCCCAAACAATGTTTCAAACTATGGAGTCATACTTCTCCACCATCGCATCAACCCAAACCGGATGCTGCACTACTTCCTGAAAGGAAGATGGCTCCATCGCAACACATGCACCCATAAGTGCCATGTATCTAGTGTACCTCTCTGGTGACCTCCTCTGTCTGTGCTAAGAAGAGGGTGCTCCCACATTCTCCCGTGCATCATCCAACGATCTGTCAGCCTCTCTAGTGCACTTTCTTCCCTCTTCGGAAGACTCTTCCTGAGTGGATGTCTCCACTCTTTGAACCTCTGCATGTGGTTGCTTCACATCAATCTGAGGCCCCTCAACCTTAAGAGCTAAAAGCTCCTCATCCACATGTAGCTCAAGTTCCCTCTCAAGGGACACTCACATGGCCTTCTCCTCATTAAACCAGATAACCCTGTAGACCATTGTCATTCGACTGGTCAGCATGTACATCCGATAGTTGTGGGGTGTATCATTGTACCCCACAAAGATCCCCAATTCTTTTGTTGGCTTAAGTTTCTTCCGTGCATCTTTAGTCACATGGAAATAAACTGATGACCCAAAAATCCTGAAGTGACCAACATCTGGCCTCTTACTGAAATAAGCCTCCTCTAGTGTCTTCATCTCAAGTATTCAATGTGGGCTATGGTTCTAAACATAAAATGTTGTGTTGCATGCCTCAGCCCACAAGTGTATTGGTAGGCCCTAATCATGCAACATCGCCCTTGCTGGCCCTACTATGCTCCTGTTCTTCATCTCAACAACCCCATTCTGTTGAGGGTTATGGGGTAATTTCAACTCTCGTTTAATCCCTTCCACTGCACAGAAGTTCTTAAAATCATTGGAGACATACTCACCACTGTTATCAGTCTGTAGAGATTTAACCTTCTTGCCAGACTCTTTCTCTACCAATGATTTGAACTCACAAAACTTTGTGAAATTTTGATCCTTTTTGGGCATAAGAAATACCCAACATGTACGAGAATAGTCATCAAAAAATATAACATAATACCTTTGTTTGGCCATGGATGCTATCGAGAATGGTCCACACACATCTGAATGGACTCCCTCTAGAATAGACTCTACTCGACTGTCTCTGTCTTCAAAGGAAGACTTGGTGTATTTTCCTAAAGTACAACCCTGTTATAGACATTTTTGGGCACTACAAACCCAATCATAAATGTCCATAAACCAAGGGATTCTAAGTCCCTAAAAGTGTTGCTTCACACCCTAAAGGAGCAAGGTCATCTGCTTATATCATCTCCCAGACGTTCTCCATGGAAAACTACTCAGAACTGGTCAAAACTAGACCATACAGGTTGCTCAGTGCTAAGAGTGCGATGCATCTCACCTGCTCAGTTCAAAGGGTGTGATGCATACTGGAAAGCCCTTCTGTAGGGTGTGATGAGTGAGAGTGGACAAATGGCAGGGACAGTTTGCGAGGTGGAGGATCATGGAATCTTCCAGAAACTTCTCCTATGACACTTGCCTCTCTGAATTCGCTCAGGGATGGGTAAGAGATCATGAATCTCCAAGTGGAACCAAGAAATATCAGAGAGAGGACACTAATCAAAAACCCAGCAGCTGATTCACCCCCTTGCAAACATCTATATATGGATCCCTCATCACAGAGATCCGAAGTCCGGAATCTTGTATTTTGTAAGGAAGTGTTGTTGGTTTCTTGGTGGAACATCATAGTGTTGGGTGATCTAAGCTTTTCATGAGGTGAAGAAGGGCTTTCAAGCTGGGAGGATGACGCTGGGTCAGAACAATGGGTTGCAATCCTCTTTTCTATTCTTGATATTAATAAAGCTATTTAAGTTTTCCTCCACATTCTTGTATGTTTGATGAAATATGCATTTGTGTGGTCAATATATATCTGGTCCTATATTGTTTATGATTGTATATCTCTATTCTTTGATAGTATTATGCTGCTTTGAATCTATAGGTGCTCTTTGAAGATGGGCAAGCGAGGAAGGAGTGGCAAAGATCTGCCAAAAGGGAGAGGAACCGAGCAAGGAATCAAGCGCAAGACAGAGGTTGGTTTCCTTTTTTCTCCTCCTATCTACTTCTCATAAAGGAAAATGAAAGTAGTTTTACTTTGTTTGTTTCTAAGATAGCTACTCGTCTTAGTGGGACTAGCAGCTCCGAGTGGACACTAGATTTCCCTATAACAAACCCTTGCATGTATCAACTTTATCAAGCGTACCTTTGGGAAGAAAGGTAGAGATTTGCTACAATATCTTCAAAGCCCCATCATGCAAGTGGCCCAATCGCCTGTGCCACAACTCGTTGACATCTCGACTCAACATCTTTTCTGCTTTTGAACTCAAAGTAGCACAATCCTCTACCTCTATCTTATAGAGATTCTGAACTCGTATCCCTATCTTCTTTACTTGACTCCTGGCTATGTGTCAAAGGAACGCCTTTCCTTTCGAAAAGATCACATCATAGCCTCTATCCTCAAGCATGTCAATGGATACCAAGTTCTTCGTCAGTCCAGGTACATGCATACCATTCTTAAAGGTGACTGGAGCCACATGATCCCTCTAAAAAGTAATAGTGCCCACACCAATAACGCTATACTTACTGTCATCACCCATCTCGATATGCATCTTGAGATATTTCTCCTCTAGTTCACTAAATAACTATTTATCGCCAATCATGTGGAATGAAGCTCCACTATCTAAGTACTAGACACTTCCAATCATTGAAGACACCATGCATGCAGTGAGGGAAAAAACAAATTCGAATTCGGAGGCCAAAGCCTCACCCGCCGCTCCTCCTGAGGAGTTCTCCTTGGACTTCTTCAATGGATAATTTGTAGAAAAGTGTCCCATCTTGGGACAATGAAAGCATTTAACTTTCATCATGTCCTTCTTACCTCCATGATAAGAATCTAATTTGAAATTGGAAATTTTACCTTTCCCCTTCCTCTCCTTAATCGCTAAGGCACAACTCTCTTCATCATCAGTCTTTGATGAAGATCCATCCTTGGTGTTTCGCCTGATCTCATCCTGCATCAAATATAACCATAATCATTCCCAATCTGGCAGCTTCTCCTGACCATTGATAGAGTCTTGATAACTATTCCAACTCTTTGTGAGTCCAAGAGGAGCAAGTCTCACCATATCCTCCTTGGAAACCGTGATTCCAACATTTCCAAGTTCATCCCGACATTCAATGAACTTGGTCAAGTACTTTGGAATCATCTCGCCTTTCTCGATCTTGATTTTTTGAAGTCTATCCTTCAGTTCTAACTTTCTTTTATCACTACTATTCTGATACAAGTCCATCAATGTCTTCCACATAGCATGTAGGGTTTCCTTTCCATGGAGACTTGATACAATATGATCTCTAACTCCCTCAAGGATTATCTGTCTTGCCTTCGCCACACACTTCTTCCACTCGGACAAGTTTTGTACATGAGTAGTTGCTGGATTAGGAATTTCTTGTTCAACAAATTCCTTCAAGCCATTGGCCTCTAGCACAACCTCCATCCTATCCCTCTAGGCTATGAAATTCGATCTGCCTTCCAGGTCATAATCAAGCCTCAACCCATGGAACGCCATCTGTTGATCCTGAAGTATGTATTGCGAATTCGACTTTCACTTGTAACCCAGGAACTCAAAAATTCAAAATATCCTCTAGTATATTGTTCTTAGCTCTGATACCATGTAGAAAATCCTGTAGATTCACAAGATCATGCAATTTTCTAAAGCAAGAGACAAGAATCCATTGCTACTCTTTACAGTGGAAGCCCATAAACATTGAGAAAACAATAATTAATAGAGGAAGAGAATCAAAGGCACATAACACAATAAATATCCGAGGAAAGCCACAACTCAAAACCCCGCTATATTTTTTGTATTAATCCATAAAATCAAGATGAAAATACAATGTTTGCTCTCTCTAGAACAATCCTAGCACTCAGCAAATTCAATCTCCAATTCATAAGCAAGCTGAAGGCCAAAGCGTAGCCTCTTCACAAGCTCTCCAAGTCTCTATTCCAATGCGTAATTCCTATGGAGGATAGCTTGTATTTAAAGGGAAATAAAACCTCTAAAAAATGCACAATCCCTAAAGGATCAGTTTCTGAATGCATGCACTATTAGTGCAACTTAGAAAAATTAAAACAAATTGCACATTGTCCCTGCACTCTAGTCTCAACTAGGTCTTTCTCAGAATCTACATGCATGAGTTTCTAATAAGTAAATATTCAGTTAACTAGAGTAGCACTGGTGGAGTTCATTAGTGTCACCACTAACTGTTAACTCACTATTAGTTCTCTTAATTAGTTTGAGAACTAATTTAACGGAACTGAGTCATGAAACTGAGTCTTCTATTTTACAACTCACAATTAACTCACACTGGACTCCTACAAAGTAGGGAGAACATACACATGATGACAGAAAGACTTCCAACTCAAATTTCCTAAGTTAAGCAATTTTAATAATCTTAATTTAACTATTTTTAAGTTGCTATGAGAATAGAATTCGAATTTAATTCATAGTTTAATTCAAGGAAAAATTAAATTGGAATTTCTTATTTCCATTTCTCAACACCTTGTAAACTCACTAACTCGCTATTTGGAGCATAGATAGCCCACAATGTAGAAGAAAGGTTTTGAGTACTACTACTAGAACCATCATCATAACCAACATATGGTTGAAGGGGCGCCGACATCTACAAATCAAATGTAAATCAAGATTAACAAAGATGGTAGGAAACTCTAAATAGAACACACTGCAAACACACTCAACACATCTATAGATAGCATGTACATAGTGAACTATGCAAAAATGACTTAAGCATATTAATTTTTGAGGTACAACCCATTTTTGGGCTGTGCCAATGGAACTCCATCAAAATCAATAAGATCATAGGCCCATTTAGCAAGGACACATTTAACAATGTACAGGTCTAGCCACATTAGCTTGAACTTCCCATACCCTAACTTATTAGACTCTTGATCATACAACAGGACAAGGTCACCTTATGAGAAGGTACCAGGCTTGACATTCCTATCATATTATGCCTTAATGCATTTATTGTGGGCCACATTGGCCATTGTGGCATTGCCCCAAGTTTTATCTAATCGTGTCAGATGCAAGAGACACTCTTCTTCTACAAAAGTGGTGGGGAGGAGTTTAACAACAAGTTTTAGAGATGGGATTTTGCACTTGATAGGAAGGATTGCTTCCAGACCGTACATTCATTGAAACAGTGTGAATCTGGTAGTAGTATGGATAGAGGTTCTATATGCCCATATGGTTGCATAAAGGATAAGATGTTAGTCCAATATGTGGAAACTGATCATGTGTTGAAGCATCATTTTCAAGACTTTGTTGATTTATTTGACTTTCCCATTCACCTTTGGGTAGTATGGAGTTGAGCCTTCATGGTGAAGGCTCAACCTAGTAGTAAGCTCAGACATCATGTTATTGTGAAAAAATTTCCCATGGTATGTAAATATAGTTCGTGGTACACCAAACCTTACAATGACATGATCGAAGAGAAATAGAGCAGTTGTTTGGTCAGCGTTATTATATGTAGGCATCGCCTCAACCGACATGGTAAAATAATCTACCGCCATAATGATGTATCCATGCCCCCGGTCAAGTGAGGGTTACATGTCATAAATTCAATGCCCCATTTCACAAAAGGTAGATCGACAATAACATGGTGTAAAGGAGATGGTGTAGCATGTATTTTACGATCATAGAGCTAGCAAGTATGAAACTTTTGGATTGGGAGGATACAATATCAAAACATAGTAAGCCAAAAGTAGCCAACACCCAAAATCTTTTGTGCGGTGGTGTAAATAGACATATGTCCACCACTTGCCCCAGCAAGGAATTCATTGAGAGTTTTCTCAACCTCCTCTTGAGTGAGGCACCATCTAAAAATCATACCAATATAATTGTGATAAAGGGTGTCACCAACTATAATATAATTCCTAGCCTTGTATTAGATACGTCGCTGGTTAGAGAGAGATGTATTGGGATGGAAGTTCTAGGTTTGGAGATAGATGATTATATCCCCATACCATGGATCATATGAACTTATCAGAAACAACAACTCGTCTCGGGTAGAATCATTATAAGTAGACTCAATGTGTGATGAGAGAAGGTCACAAACCAGCTCAACAAAGACTAAGGATTTCTTGGATTTGGACTTGATGAACTCTAAATCAAAGTCCTGGAGGATGAAAATCCATTTGGTCTACTTTCTACCCAACAATTTTCGTGATAAGATTTTAGTCATGGGGTTAGAATCATAAACAACCATAGTCTTGTGAAGTAGGATATAATGGAAAAATCGTTAGAGAACTTTCACGGCTACCAAAGATAACTTTTCAACATGAATATATTTCATCTTGGTATCATTTAAGTTCTGAATCAAATAATAAATAGGATGTTTATCCAATACACCATCCTCTTGGACAAATACCATAGTGACGGTAGTAACTGTAGTGGCGAGATATAGGAAGTAATCGAGTTGATAATCTAGAGGATACAATAATGATGCCTGAACTAGAAAATATTTCAAAGCATCAAACTCCTTTCGGGTAGTGTCATCCCAATGTAAGGGAATCCCTCTCTTCAACAGTAAATTAAATCCTTTGTTCAATTCGACATAATTGGGAACAAATATTCGTAGAAAGTTAGCCTTCCCTTGGAATCATTAAAGTTGAACAAGAGAAGAAGGAACATGAAGATCTAGGATTTATTTGACTTTAAGTGGACCAACATGAATTCCTTGCTTTGCCACAATAAAGCCGAGAAGTCGACCTCATTGTACGCAAAAAACACACTTGTGTGGATTGATCCTATTATTATAATGTCGACAATGCAAAAATATATCCCTAAGATGCATGGGATGATTTGCACAATGTTTCAAGTGGGAAGGTAGGTCATCCAAATATGATTGTGTGTTGTGTTTAATTTCATGGAAGTTGTAATTCATTGCCCTCTAAAAAGTTTCCACAACATTTTCAGACTGAAAGGGAGTTTTTGATAAGAAAATGTGCCCCACGGAAAAATAAATGTGGTTTTATGTTGGTATATTGGACTGATGGGAGATTGTTGATCTAATTGTAGGTGGAAAATCCATCCATAAATGAAAATACTTCACTCCCAGCACAATCATCAACAATTTGGTCGATAAATTGGGTAGGAAAGTTGTCATTAGGACAAGCACGATTGATGTCTCAATAATCAACACACACATAGATTTCTCCCTGCTTTTTCATGACATTAACAATGTTGGAAACCCAATCAGTTAGAGGTACATGGTAAATGAAACCAACACAAATAATTGTTTCAACTTCTAACTTAATAGCAACAACCTTCTTTGGATGGACCAGACGTAAGCGTTGTCGAACTAGCTTGGCATTGGGATACATTTTGATTTCATGTACAACAATATTTGGGTCTATACCTAGCATATGGATAGTCGCTTCAATATTTGACAAATTCTTCTCATAATCGATATCGTGGATAGATACAAAATTTGTAGATATCTCAATGACCTTGGGTGAATAAAGGTCACTAAGGTTATCTGTTGGGTTGTGTTATATTCTTTCCACGTAGTTAATAGGGGGTTTGAAGGGCACCCGTAACCCCACTTTATCGGGTCCGGGGCAGCGCCCCAGAAAATTTTGGTTTTGGACCATATGTTAGGTTGGGCGGACCCACCTATGGTTTTGTGCATGATTTTCGCACATGTTTTTTTTCTTTTGGACGTGATGGTTTTCGGTCCATGGTATTAGATGCTTCGGCATGTATAAATATGTATTGTAACATTGAAAGGAACATAATGAAAAATCAAGATATATACATTCTTGACAATTTTTGGCTTGATTAAAATATCAAGATGGATAGTCGCTTCAATATTTGACAAATTCTTCTCATAATCGATATCGTGGATAGATACAAAATTTGTAGATATCTCAATGACCTTGGGTGAATAAAGGTCACTAAGGTTATCTGTTGTGTTGTGTTATATTCTTTCCACGTAGTTAATAGGGGGTTTGAAGGGCACCCGTAACCCCACTTTATGGGGTCCGGGGCAGCGCCCCGGAAAATTTTGGTTTTGGACCATATGTTAGGTTGGGCGGACCCACCTATGGTTTTGTGCATGATTTTCGCACATGTTTTTTTTTTTTTTTTTTTGGACGCGATGGTTTTCGGTCCATGGTATTGGATGCTTCGGCATGTATAAATATGTATTGTAACATTGAAAGGAACATAATGAAAAATCAAGCTGGTAGTCCCGGTTTTGGGATCCAGGGAAAAATCACTATGCATATGTGTTTTATGGGTTATGCTCTCACATTGTTTATTTTATTTGTTTAAGAATTCGTATGCAGGTAATTTCTGTACAGGGTTAAAACCTACATTTGGTATCAGAGCTGTTTTGGCTTCAAGGGGATGCCTTTATTGCTGAGGGGTTTCGCTCGGGCCTGTGGTAGACCTTGTTCAGTGGGAGATCTGCGAGATCGATTCTGGTGGTTAAAGAAGATGACAAGTAGTGGAAAGATAGAGATTGAGAAGTTCAATGGTCAGAATTTTGAGTTGTGGAAACTCAAGATGGAGGATCTGTTGGTAGATAAAGATCAGTGGATCACTGTAGATCCGGGTACTAAACCATCGGGAGTGACCGATGAAGAATGGAAGAAGTTGGATCGGAAGGCAAAGAGCACAATACAATTGTGTGTCTCGGATTCAGTATTGCTGAATGTATCAAGGGAAGCTACGGCAAAGGCTTTGTGGGTCAAGTTAGGGACTTTGTACCAATCTAAGTCTCTCGTGAATAAACTGTTCCTGCGGAAAATGTTGTATAACCTGAGGATGAAAGATGGAGACTCGGTGACAGAGCATCTGAATGCGTTTAATACTGTGGTAAGTCAGTTATTATCTGTTGATATTAAAATTTCATATGAAGATAAGTGCATCAGTCTGTTGTGTTCTCTACCAGATTCGTGGGATAGTCCGGTTATTGCAATAGGTAGTAATGCAACTGCTTTGCAGTTTGATGAAATAGTCTTAGCCTTGCTGACGGAGGAGATGAGACGGAAAAATATGGACAACCAGAATGGTGATGCCTTGTCTGTACGAGGACGGTCCCAGAACAGAAACAAAAATAAGTCATCGAGTGGGAGATCTAAATCTAGAGGGAGATCTAAATCTCCAGGAAAACCTACAAAGGTGGTGTGCTGGAAATGCGGAAAGGAAGGGCACTTCAGAAGGGATTGTAAATCTAAAGCTCCTGATAAAGGAAAGGGATCTGATGATGCTCCTTCTGCAGAGGCGAAAACAACCTCAGATGAAGGTGGGGATGTGTACTTGGCTTCTTCAAGTACACATGTAGATCATGAGTCATGGTTGATTGACTCAGGTGCATCCTTTCACTTCACTCCCCATAGAGAGTGGTTCTGTGAGTATGAGAAATACGATGGTGGTGATGTCTTCTTAGGAGATGATAGGAAGGCTAGAATCATTGGTCGGGGAAAAGTAAAGTTGAAGTTGCAAGGTGGAAGGGTTAGAACACTTCCGGGTGTTCTACATATTCCTACATTGGCTAGAAATCGGATTTCTGTAAGCAAGTTGGATGATGCAGGTGTAAAGATGGTGTTCGAGAAAGATACCTGCAAGATGGTTCGAGGAGCACTGATATTAATGCGGGGAGTTCGGATTGGAACTCTGTACAAGCTGCAAGGTAGCACTGTTGTTGATGGGTGCAATAGTTCTATGGTACCTGAAAATGGAGTAGAGAATCTAGTGGTCTCTGGAGAGAAGACCATGTTGTGGCATCAAAGGCTTGGACATATTGGAGAGAAGGGCCTTCGAATACTTCATGGTAAAGGTATGGTAGAAGGTATGAATAATAGCTCTCTGGATTTTGATTTCTGTGAAAATTGTGTATATGGGAAGCAGAATCGGGTGAGTTTCCCCTCTGGTGGTAAGAGGACAAAACAGATATTAAAGCTTGTGCACAGTGATGTGTTTGGACCTGTGAAGGTTCCATCACTGGGTAAGTCTGTGTACTATGTATCATTCATAGATGACTTCTCAAGGAATACATGGATATATTTTCTTAAGAAGAAATCTAAAGTCTTTGACAGGTTTAAATAATTTAAGGCTCTGGTGGAAAATCAGACAGAGAAGAAGATAAAGGTGCTGAGGACAGATAATGGTGGAGAATTTTGCAGCAAGGAATTTGAAGAATTTTGTAAGAAGTGTGGTATAGCACGGCAGAAGACTACTCCATATACACCTCAGCAAAATGGAGTCGCAGAAAGAATGAACAAGACGTTGATGGAAAGGGCAAGAAGCATGCTCAGTGGTGCCGGGTTAGGATAGTAATTCTAGGCAGAGGCAGTGGATACTGCATGTTACCTGATCAACAGATCACCTTCATCAGCGTTGGAGGATAAGACTCCACAAGAAGTATGGACTGGTAAGAAACCCTCTCTTTCACATCTAAGGGTATTTGGATGTGATGCATATGTACATGTTCCAAAGGAGAAACGAACCAAGTTGGATAGTAAATCTGAAAAGTGCATCTTTATTGGGTATAAGGATGGTTTAAAGGGTTATAAGCTTTGGAACCTAGTCACACGGAAGGTTGTGTACAGCCGAGATGTGTTGTTCAGAGAGGTAAAAGATGTTATTCAACATGAAGTCCAACCAAAGGAACCTGAGAAAATAGAGTTTGAGCCAAAGGAGGAAGAATCAGACTCTGCAGCAGAGGAGGAATCAGAAGATGAAGAGCCACAAATTCCGGCTGTGACAAGATCAGTTCGAGAAAGAAGGCAACCAGAAAGGTATAGTCCATCTGCTTTCAGTTCAAATTTTGCTTTGTCTGTTACTGATAATGATCCCAGAACTGTGAAGGAAGCAGTGGATTCAGAGGATGGAAAACTCTGGAAAGAGGCCATGGTCGATGAAATGGCATCTTTGCACAAAAATGAGGCTTGGGATCTGGTGGAGTTGCCGGCTGGAAGGAAACCCATTGGCAGCAAATGGGTGTTCAATAAGAAGACAAATGCAGAAGGAAAGGTGGAGAAATAAAAAGCTCGGTTGGTAGCAAAAGGTTATTCCCAGGTGCCGAGAATTGATTTTGGTGATATTTTTTCTCCTGTTGCCAAGGTAGCTTCTATTAGATTACTTTTATCTGTTGCTGCTGCTTTTGATTTTTAGGTAGAACAGATGGATGTGAAGACAACATTTCTTCACGGGGATTTGGAAGAGGAAATCTACATGAAGCAACCTGAAGGCTTTGCGGTGAAGGGTAAGAAAGAACTGGTATGAAAGTTAAAGAAGTCTCTGTATGGGTTAAAACAGTCACCAAGGATGTGGTATCAGAAATTTGATACATTTATACGGGGACTTGGCTTCACCAGAAGCAAAGCAAATCATTGTGTGCATTTTAAATTAATTGGTGACCATATTATTTATCTGGTCTTGTATGTGGATGATATGTTGCTGGTTGGAAGTGACAAAGAAATTATCCAGGATTTGAAGACCCAATTGTCCTGCAAATTCGACATGAAAGATCTTGGTGCTGCAAACTACATTTTGGGCATGGAAATTAAAAGAGATCGGTCAAACAGGAAGCTCTGGTTAAACCAGAGGAAGTATGTCGAGACAATACTCCAGAGGTTTAATATGCAGGATAGTAAACCGATGAATGTTCCTATTCCTGTAGGTGTGAGGTTATCTGCTGAACAGTGTCCCAAGACACAAGAAGAGGAAGAGGACATGTCCTGTGTTCCATATGCAAGTGCAGTGGGTAGCCTGATGTATGCAATGGTCTATACTAGACCAGACATTGCACATGCAGTGGGAGTATTGAGCAGGTTTATGTCAAAACCTGGGAAGGAGCACTGGACAACAGTGAAGTGGGTTTTCAGGTATTTGCGTGGCACTAGTGATTATGTTTTGTGCTACCAAAGAAGACCAGGATTGGACAAAGTGTTGGATATTCATGGCTTTGTTGATGCAAATTGGGCCGAACATCTAGATCAGAGAAGATCTACAAGTGGGTATGTGTTTAACCTATTTGGAGGTGCAGTCAGTTGGATGAGTAAGAAACAATCTGTAGTGGCATTATCAACTACAGAGGCAGAATACATGGCAGCCACTCATGCAAGCAAGGAAGCAGTTTGGTTGCAGAGATTGTGTTCAAGTATGGGGTTAGTACAGGGAGCTATAAGAATAGACTGTGACAGCCAAAGTGCAATTTTCTTGGCAAAGAACCCTGCTTATCATTCAAAGACAAAGCACATTGATGTTCAGTATCACTTTGTGAGGGATATGATAGAAGACAGAAAGGTGTTGCTGGTAAAGGTGGACACTTTGAAGAATACTGCAGATGCATTGACAAAATATGTGAGCTCTGAGAAGTTCTCTTGGTGTAGAGAAGCAATGAGAATCTCAGGGCTGAAAAAATGACTAAGCTCTCATGTGGCCCCCTGTGGAAAGAAAACAACAAGTGGGAGATTGTTGGGTTGTGTTATATTCTTTCCATGTAGTTAATAGGGGGTTTGAAGGGCACCCGTAACCCCACTTTATGGGGTCTGGGGCAGCGCCCCGGAAAATTTTGGTTTTGGACCATAAGTTAGGTTGGGCGGACCCACCTATGGTTTTGTGCATGATTTTCGCACATGTTTATTTTTTTTTTTGGACGCGATGGTTTTCGGTCCATGGTATTGGATGCTTCGGCATGTATAAATATGTATTGTAACATTGAAAGGAACATAATGAAAAATCAAGCTGGCAGTCCCGGTTTTGGGATCCAGGGAAAAATATTTGTGCATATGTGTTTTATGGGTTATGCTCTCGCATTGTTTATTTTATTTGTTTAAGAATTCGTATGCAGGTAATTTCTGTACAGGGTTAAAACCTACATTATCCTCGGAGGTATCACGTAAGGAGGAACGACGATGATGATCGTCCCAAGGTGCATCATCTAGCATCATGATATCCATGATGCTCTCATAAGTAGAAAATGTACTAGAGAAAGGATCAAAAGATGAGCCATAATCTAAGGAATGATCCAACAAATTGATTGAAGAGAACAAATTAGAGTGTGTCGAACAAAACAAATACATGGCATCATATTTGAGTTCAATAGGAATGAGCGGAATGCGGTCACCAAAGGAATAAATATCATATGTATATGGTACCATCCAAGGATCAGATGGAGTAGTACAATAAGATATCATGTTGATAAAGGAAACTAGATTCGGGTCGTCGGGAGGTGGAAGTGAAAAAGGAAGGGGAGGAGGAAAAGAAAAGGTTCTATTATGGGAAATATCCTTAAGAAATCCCACCCTGACATGCTGATAGGGATCTGGGGCTTCTCCCACAAGAGGTATGCTTCCAGTAACATGAGAATTATTGGCAAAGAAGGTGAGCTTATCGATTGCCATGATGCCAGCCTAGTGAGGGAAAGCATTCATCCTAAAATAAGTGGAAATGACAACAACCATGGCATAAACCCATGTACGTCCCAGTAAAATATTGTGATCTAATGTTTCGTCAATAACTTTGAATTCTCCTAACACAATCTTTCCATATAATTAAACTTGTAACGAACTCAAAATACCATAAGTCTTGAAGCCTCTTCCATCAAAGGCTTTGAGAGTAGTTGGTGACTGGTTGAGATGAGGAGAACCAGTGGCCTTCTAGTAAGAAAGTCACATGATGCAGGTTAAAGCTCCTTCATCCACAATGGTCTGATGGATGCTCTTACTTCGAACAACAACTTGAATCATAAAAGCTAATTGTGGTGGAAGCTTAGGCATATGATTCTCATGGTTAAAGACTACAATGTTAGAATCTGAAGGATCAATGCCTCCAATAGCAGGAAGTAAAGCCTTCTTCTAGGTGGAAAAATTTTGCAACACCTCGAGAGTTGACATAGTTAAAGGAGCTTGAGCCATATCCTCAACTATGTTATAATTATATGCATCTCTCGCACAAGGTTTGAACGTGGATTTATGAATAACATCCTTGGGAGGTGATGAGTGCTAGTATTGTAGCAAGAAAGTTGCAACTCTTGGGCTACAAGCTTTACTTTATCAACCCGGGGTTCGTACAAACTTGGAGGTGAGAGTGCTGTATACACAAGTAAAAGTGATGGTTCTCCCTATTGTCATTGTTCATCTAGCGAGAGACCACTGGGGTTTTCAAGCTATAATTCTATGGAGACAAAATAAGCTTGGTTTCTTGATGGAAGAAAGGGAAATCTACTCTAAGAGAGAGCTACTCTACTATAATAATGAAGAAGACCAAAATTCAACGCTAAATCACACCGTTTCCTAATTAACTGCTAAGAAAGTATTCTTTGCAATAATGCTACATTAAGATGAACCAAATTCTAATATCTATGCATGGAAGTAAAAATCGTCAAACATCACTAATGTGCAAGTAAAGGGACTGAAATAAATCTGTTTTTGTCTTTTTTTCTTTTCATGCAAACTCAAGTATGCAAACTAATTTCTCTTGGTGATGTGGCAGGTGAATTAAGGATGTTGGAGGATGGCTAGAAGGGTTAGGAGATGGTAGGATGGTGTGGGAGACCCTTGGGTGACATTTGGTGGCTTCCTAGAGGTTTTCCGTCAATTCGGCCTCAAAACAAGCCACTACAGGAAAACCTACATGATATACTAGAAACCTACAGGATTCCCTGTAAACCTAGAGGATACAGCCGAGGGAAAAATGGGAGGTGTTGGAGGTTATGGAAGGCCTAGGAAAGGTGTTTGATGGATGTAATGGAGTGAGAGAAGGTCTAGGATCACTCAGAAGTCAACAACAAGGATAGAAGATGGTTGGATTTTCTCAATGTGCTTGGAAGAATTTCTATGTAAAATGATGAAAACTAGTGGAGGCAATGGTGAAACAAGGACTGAATATGGTGGATGAAGTGGAGGGTCGTTTCTGGCTATGAAGTCTTGGTCTACTTCTAAAGCACCTGCTCTGCACAAAACATGTGTAATATCCAAAAAGTTATGTAAACAAGAAGCATTCTCATAAGCTAGAAAAGCATAATTAATGAACTAACAGCCTACATTATGCATGAGGGAAGTTGCTGAAAGGAATGAAAGCATGGATGAGATCTAAAACAAAAATGAATATGGAAGAGATGGTGATCAAATCTTACTTTCCAAAACTGATCAAATGCTAATTTAAAGACAACAAACTCTAATTCTTATAAAGGAAATAGAAATTTGTGTTTTTGGGGCTGCATAGGGGTCCCTTCCTCAAGTCATGTTCCTAGAGGGAGGAAGTGAGGCCGAGACACCTCCTGAAAACATTGTGGTTCTCCTTTTTTCCCTGCTAACCTACTACTGAAGTAAGGAACAAATGGAAGCAAACTAATAAACAACCAATCCAATCTACACTATTTGGAATGAAAATACATCTAAAGAAAAATAAAAAATGAAGCTATGAAACTAAGATAAACATACAGATACAGGAAAGAGGAGCATTGGATGCTAGGTTTGGGCCCTAACCCAAGAGCTTTAGCCCTCTGAGTTAACTCAAAGCTGGCTCAAAACAAAACTCAATCTTATTACCAAAACAAAAAATTACATCAATAAAACTTCCACAAGTCTGGAGCTCGAAAATAACTTAGAGTTTTACCACAAAAATTCAAATCCTAATGAGGCTCTAGGCCTCTCTACTTATACAATTGAAGTCCCCAACAACTTCCTTAAAATTAGGGAGGCTCAGCTCCCAAACTCGAGATAAAGTAGTTATTTGTCTCTCACTTGCTCGACTGCCTTCTAATCCTCATGACTTGGCTGCTTGCACTCTGATCTAGTGTGATAAATGGAGGAATATTCGAATGAAGGAGAAGTAAATGAGGAGGATTTACCTTCTACAATCCCTCTCCCTTGTCCCATTCGAGTTTTGACCTTATTCTTTGCCAAACTTCCTTGATTTCTCCTTCAATCCAGCATTCAATGCATATTAGTCCACTAGGAAAAATATCCAACTCTAACTCATCTCATAAACAAAATATAAACAAAAACATGTAATAAGTTGTGAGAAAAGTTGGTTTTACTAAGCTAGAAGGCGACTAAGGTCATGAGCTAGACTGTATTTACCAAATAACCTTGAAAAGGTTTAAATATTTGGGTTTGCATTTTCTAACCTTGGTAAGGCATTTGAGGAATACTTTGATATGGTTGCCCTATGGGATTTTTCATCATCCCTATGTAAGGTTGGCTAGCTTGTGCCTATGCCAAGCCATATACAAGTTGACCCACTTGGATTTTAGGAACAGCCTAACCAAGCAGTGGAGGCTGTAAGGCTCCTTAAAGAGGCTAGGCAAGTGGGACTTGGGAGACCCCATATACCGGTAGAATAGGTTGAGTTAGAGCTGAAGTCTGTAAAGGTTAAATTACATGAGCTTGAGCTTGAGAAGGTTGAGATATAGGTTGGAAAGTAGGAATACGAGGTGTAGGTAGAATAGGATGAGAGGTTTGTACTTGATTCACAACTGAGCCAAGTTGTATGAGAAATGTGGGTTTCCAAGGATTGTCAGCCATTCCTAGACATGGAGGACTCGAACAATGTTGAGAATTAGCTTGAAGTGTTTGATTACGCAATGGGAATATTCCGACAACAAGTTTTCCCCTACTAAAAGAAGAGGGGAATATGGAGGAAACTTCCCCACCAGAAAGAGGGTACCCAGTATAAGGTAGATTTGTTTGTGGTAGGTGTCCATACCCACTAACATATGGACCATATTGTTTCTATACTAAAGGTTGGGATGGAGGAGGAAGAGAATATTGTGTATATCTCATCAAGAATTTCAAGATGGGATTCAATAATAGGATGAGATGGGAGAAGTCCATGGACTCGATGTGCACCAGAAAAGGTACCAAACAATGATTGGTAATCACGCCAGACAGACAAGCCACCATACAAATGTGTTTCTGGTGATGTTGAAAACATAGAAGAAGATGCAACATTGGTTTCCTTAGCCATAGTGGAAGATGTGGGCTAAGAAACCATAACAGACCTGGTCATCGTTAAATTTCCTAAAGAGGATTTACGACGGAAAATTAAGGGTGAGTTGAAAAGAGGTGAATTAGACAAAGGAGCTTGTGTCGGAGTATGAGTGGGAGGGACTTGATAGAGATGAAGCCCTCTAAAATGAATAGGAGAATAAGGTCGAGAATCTTCTTGATGGATCTCCTCGATACTCAGAAGACCAGGTGGAAGTTCTTCACTGCCAGATCCAAGATATACAGACTCAGGTTGAGTCAAAAACAGAGGAAGAGAAGAGGAAGCGCATGAAGTAACAGGTGTAGTTAACTGAGGTTCCTCATATTATATAATCTCAGGCTGTAATGTGTCTGATTTGAGAAAATCAGGTTCAATGACCTCAAGTAATAAAGTCTTAGGTGCTTTTGTTTCAACTGTGTTGGACTCACGAGCTAATAAAGAAGATATCCCGGTTTCATTACTCACAGGAAGAGATGATTCTGGTGGAGTAATTTCAGATGGAGGTCAAGAAGGGGTAGCCCCCGAAGTACTAGATTTTGTGGTTTATGTCTTTTTGTTATTTTGACATCCAAAAGTTTCCTCATGTGGAAGAGGAGGAAACCTTTGCATCTGACACAAATGACGAGGTTGATGGGGTTTTTCTTCCATGTTGGTTTAATAAAATTTAATAATTAAGAACAAAAATAAATCAAAAAGGGGTAATTAGGAGAAAGGGTTTACCAAGCAACTATGAACTATAATATACTAGCTTGGAGAACCAAGGATTTATGTAAGGGTACGAAATCTCTCCTAATTTTTTGTTCAATGTATCATAGCGTACAAGGTGGCTAACTCAGTTACCTAAGGTGAGTATAGAAACCTAGTATATACTTCCAAAATATACCTGAAGGTACATGGAAGTGTAGTCTGTGTTAGTGTTGTCTAATGTGTAACTGTATGATGAGAGGGTTCCCATATACTTTTCATGTGTGGAGCACCATCCAATATACCCAGAGGCACATGGAGGATGGTCATATAAACTTAAGTACGTGGAATGGGATATCACCCATTAGAATGCAACGCTGGAAAAAAATGACAACTCTTATTTTTATAGGTGTTGGAACATGTCTCTAGCCTAGACCTCTAGATGTTTGTGTTAATGTTTCAAATGCTACTTAAGATTGATTCAGTAAATTTTAAAGTTTATCTTGAATTAAATTTTAGTTTTCAAGGCTCACCATGAATTTCACTTGAATATCCTAAAATGAAATCTAGCATGATAAAATGAAATATTTTCTTTTCAATGAAAGTATATGTACGATAGCAAAGAAACAAAGAGTAATGTAGCATAAAAAATGCGACAAACAAAACTAGTTAAGTAAATTTCCCTAATGCAACTATTCTAATCTTCAATTTCACATACAAAACCCTAAATGCAATGAAAAATGCGCAATGATGAGATTTATCTTTTCAATCCTCTTATTGTTCAAATTAAATGAAAAATAAAATGTTGCTAAATAATTGATGAAAGAAATCACACAGAATGATGACTGTAATATCAATTTCTTCAAGCAATCCATGATCAAGCAAAATTTTGGAAATGACCTAACTGACAAGAACAAAGGAAAATCCAAACAAATTCTTATCAAAGGCTGTCAAAACCAAAAACAAACAAAGTGGAGGATTTTCAGAGACAAGGAAACACTCAGAGATAGAGGGAAAACATGCTAGAACAAAGAAAATCAGAGAGAAAGGCAAAAAATGAATTTTTACGATCTTACAGGGATCAGTGCAGGTGCAGAATAGGCACCAGTTCTCTACAACATAGGTGCAAATAAGGAGAGAGTGCATTAAAGCATTCTTTCCCCAAAACAAGGGATGCGTTAAGATAGATTTAGCCAAAATATGACACAAACAATCAAACCAAACCAAAGAAGATGTTTCTTAAGATCTATCATTTTGTGAATGAGTAAATCAAGACCACTTTAAGAGGTGAAAAAGGTGCTAAGGTCAAGGAAACCACTAAGGGACGAATTAGTCCCCAATGGGGTCACCAATTTGTTATGCATAATTTACGATTGTGGACAACAATCAATTCCCTAGACCTATTGGACTGGTCTAAAACAACAAAAGACAAAAAGAATAGAGTTTTCCTTAGAGAAATTAGAGAATGGGAAAGAATCCTACCTTGAATTTGTAGCAAGATTTCCTCTCCTCCTCGCTTGCAATCTCCAATTGTAGCTCCAAGTGCTATAATTAGAACCTGTACAGACGACTAAAACAAGCAAAGGATCCACAACATCCAAGTTTCATAATCTAACATCTCTATTAAATGAATCAGCAAGGCATTGAAATAAATGAGTGCAAACATAACACAACAAATATAGGAAAATAAGACACTCTTTGTATTAATAGAAATAGGAGAGAGTTTCCAACCATAAATAGTAGCCAACTTTGTATGTGTCTCCCCAAGTTCAATTGTCCTTCCTTGTCACAAAGCACACCTCAAGATCAATCCTAATGCATGAATATGATGACTCGTTTAGGTTAAAGGCAGCATCATAAGGGCACTATCAACCTCCAAAATCCAACCCTAATGCTATGGATTCAAGTAAATTTATAGGAGAGGTGTGGTAATTTAGGATTTACCATTATGGGTCACATATGATGGGAGTATGAGCTCAAGGGATAAGAGGTGAAGTCTCCAAGATATGATCAGATAGGATTTGAGCTTCTTATCCCTCGTAAATATTTAAAACAACCTTGGAAGATTATAGAAGAGGAAGCTTTAGAATTATTTTAAATTTTCCCAAATTTCTAAAATTAGTGCACCTGCAGAAGGGAGAAACATGTGCTAATCTGCACAAGTGGATAAGGATCCAACTAGCGGTAAATGAAGGTGGCTAAAGAGGTAAGGTGTCTAGGGGTTAAAAACGGTGGTTTAAAGCAATGTTACCTAGAAACTTAGACTTTTTGGAGAGTTCATGCTTAGTGCTTTGTGAAGGGATGATGACAACATGTTCATGGACATTGATTGATCTGGTTTGTAGGCCTATTTACCAAATGTGAAAAAATGTCCTATAACACTTTGGATGGGGCTCCTACTCCAAACGGTGTGAGGTATAACTAAGACTTCACTTCGGGGAGACCCCCTATATGTTGGTAGAATCAAGCACCATCAACAGGTGGGAATGCGATTAAAATAACATTGATGGTAATGTTCATCTCTCTCACGTTTCTCCCTCTAGACTTAATCTAATTGTAGTGTAACCTAGTTCTCTATCAATCAAAATGCTAATTGTAAATTATACGTAATCATGGTAAATTTCTAAGTTTTTTATTTTCTATCAACATCACATTTGTATGGATTTAATTGTCAAACTTTATGATCATAATTTACATGGATCATCACAATAATTTGGTTATGGATCTAGCATTATGCAGATTTGTTGCACAAGTTTCCAAACAATGGAATGAATATATTTTCTTTCACCCAATGATATCTATAAGTATGAATTTTGGGTTTTATGATTTAAGTTTAAGCATGGAAACATTATAATTGTTATATTCCAATGTTGTATCATTACAAGTCATGGGTTATAATTTTAAATGTCAATTGGCGTGAATCCTAACACGTTACAAAATGGGTTAACATGATTTATGTTTAATTTACTATGGTTAAAGCAAGTTTTTCCTACTATTGACTTGAAATATAAATATGTATTGTTACATCATATATATTTGGACCATGATTCCATTAATGTCCCTCAAACATTCCTGCATAGATTCCTTCAAATCCAGAGCTCCCCATGAGTTGTCAAGTTGCGTCGTCTTCCTGTTGCTTCAATGACATTGTTTTAGTTGTTGCAACTTCCCCATTGATGTTGGCTACTTTTTGTAGCACTCCCCAAAATAATAGCATCGTGAGTGACTCTCCTCTCAGAGTATGGGTTCAATCTCATTCATTTTTCTATTGCAATGATGATAAATTAATTATACCGCTTTACAACATTTTGAAACTGATCATTGATAATTAAAAATTACAAATTGAATAGTGCTTTATCACATGCTCATACAACATGATAAGAGAGTACATTACTGATTTTTAATTCCCTAAATTGTGAAGCGTACTGATAGTTTTACTACATCTATGACATACTTTCAAGTGGATTAAATATAAAATGCTAAGCGATGGGCATATTTGTTGTAGAATTATGAGTTAGACCCTCTTTATGGTTCAATGTGTCAGTCCTAATCAGTGATTTGTTACTACCTTTTAATTCTCTAAGACTTGTTATATTGCATAGCTACGACACCTATCTAGGTCACTAATTATTTAATTTAAATAACTATCGTTGAAGCCCCGCATTGTTATGGTAACTCATAGTAAGCTTTAATTTTAAAGATATTGAGTATGATATTAATCTACCCTGATTAAAAATTAGAGACTACAAAAGAAATTAGAATGTATCCATTATTACAAGCAAGAATTGTTGACATTTGTCTAAGAATTTAACATTACTTGCTTAAAGAGTGTAATCCTTTGTCTTTTCCAAAAAGGAAGATAGACTAATTTTTTTATAGTTGTAGTAATGTTAATAAAATGTTACTTTATTTTCCCAGTGAATTGCATAATGTTTTGTGCATTTACGTTGCACAATAGCTTGAATTTGGATGATGTTATCGTGATAATTGATGGCTATTTTTTAGAAGGGTCTGTTCTAAATATGAATATGAATTCGTTGTTTCCTCCTTTTAGGGAATATTCAGTTATTTGTGCTTAAATTTCATATTTAATTAATGTTCGGATTTTTTTTGTGTTCATGACTTTCCAAGGTGATGGATCGATATACCTCACAGAGAAATGACCCTAATAATAATATTAATGGCTTTCTTATTCATTTTTAACCTTAACTTTATAACACACTAATTTATAAAAATGATTCTAGCATGAAATGTAGGGTATAATATATTGGGAGTAATGGGGTGAATTGTGAAGGAATATGTTGGTCCTTGAAAAAGTTGTACTTATGATTGACAGAACTGAATCACAATAGAATTGGGGGTATTTATGGGTTACACAAAAAATCTCCACAACTAGTGTGTTTACTTGCCATCTCTTAGAATGAAGGTTGTGTGAAGGGATGTAAAATTTGATGAAGATAAAGCCATGTGATGCTCTCTTGAGAGGAAGCTTTAGATCCCACCAGAAGAGGATATTTTAGCTCCAAAGGAGGAACCTCAAGAAGTTGTGGAGAGACCATAAGTTGAGGAGCAGAGAGTGGAGATAATCACTCAAGTAGAACCATCTAGAGAAGGTAGGGAAAGGAATAGGGAAGCTGAGAGACTTGTGTAGGATGCGAGGGAGAATGTGGGTGCTCCTTCAAATAAAAGCAGGCAGAGAAGGTCACCAGATCAATACAATAGATACATGGCTCTAATTAGTGAGCTTGTAGAGACTTAGCCATCCTATTTCAAGGAAGAAACACAGAAAATTGTATGGGTTGATGCAATGGTGGAGGAATACAAATCCATTGTAAAGAACAGTGTTTGTGAAGTGGTCCCAAGACTAGCAGACAAATCAGTTGTGGGTTCAAGATGGATCTTCAAGGTAAGGCATGCAACAAACGGAAGCATAGAAAAGTACAAGGCCAAATTTCTGGCCAAGGGGTACTCTCAAGTTGAGGGGATGACTATGAGGAGACCTTTTCTCCTGTAGCAAGGTACTCATACATCATATCAAATCTTGCTCTAGCTGCACAGATGGGTTGGAAGATCCACCAGAAGGATGTGAAAACAACATTCCTCAATGAATTTATTCAGGAGGAGGTGTATATCAAGCAATCAAAAGGCTTCGAGACTTTTGATCAAGAGTCTCATGTGTGCAGACTCAAGTGAGTGTTGTACATTCTCAAGCAAGCACCCATGTTTGGTACACTAGGATCGATCGTTATCTCACTGGTTTGGGATTCACCAAAAGTGAAGCAAATGCAAACCTATATCATATATTGGCAGAAGGTAAATTGTTGATTATTGTCTTATATGTTGATGACTTTATTTTAAATGGTGATGAGAAGCTGATCAGATCTTGCAAGCAGGACCTTGCAAGAGAGTTTGAAATGAAGGACATAGATCTCATGCACTACTTCCTTAGATTGGAAGTATGGCAAGGGGAAGAGGAACTGTTTATCTCTCAGGGCAAGTATGCCAATGAGATACTTCAGAGGTTTTGCAGGTAAAGTTGCAAACCCATGGAGACACCTTTAGCAACCAACTGAAGGAAGGAGGATGCCACTTCAAGTGAGGAAGTGGATTCTACTATTTACTGACAGTTGGTGGGTTCACTAATGTATCTTGTGAACACATGACCAATATGTGCTATGCAGTCAATCATCTGAGCCAAGCTTTTGTTAGGGAAACCAAGTTATTTTGGAGAGCATCTAAGCATGTTCTACGATACCTCCGAGGCACTACACAGTTTGGAGTATGGTATAGAAAGACATAGGGAGTGAAGTTGTGTGGCTTAAAAAATGTAGATTGGGAGGGGAATCCATTAGACTAAAAGAGTACATCAGGTGGAATTTTTAGTGTTGGGTATGCATCTATTTCCTAGTATAGTAGCAAGAAAATATTTGTGGCACTCATCTCGACAGAAGTAGAATACATGGCCACTAGTCAAGCAACATGTGAGGCGATTTTTATGAGAAAGATACTTGTTGGATTGTTTGGTCATATGATGGATCCAACTGTGATATATTAGAGTTGCATCAAACTCTATGAAAATCCTATTTTTCATGATAAATCTAAGAATATATATGTCTGGTATCACCAATTACGGGACTGTGTACAGAGGCAGATAATGTTGTTGCAGTACATTCTGATAAAGGAACAAGATGCTGATATTTTGACAAAGGCCTTGTTAAGAGGGAAGTTCTAGTTCCTCCGGTGCAAGATATGGGTGGTTGATAATCATTTTATTGCTGAGAGGGAGTGTTCAAAAATGAAAAAAAAATCTCAATTTGATTTTTCCTTGATTAAATTGAGAAAAATCGAATTTTCACATCAACAAACAACATGGATGATGTTAACTTGTGTGACATGGTTTGTTTCACCCAGTTTACTCAATAAATTTGAGTTGGAGGAGTTAGATTTCAGTTCTACATGTGTGATTGCAAATTTGTAGCAATCAAGGTCAGCTATCTCCGGTTGTTTTTAGTTAAACTAGTTCCAACTTTTGGAGGAACTAGTGGAAGGTCAGTTAAGCAATGGGACTTCAGTCAAACTAGTATAGTCTTGAGTGTAGCATAAGTTGTAGACTAGTCTTGAGTGTACAGGTGTTGCATGCAGTCAGATGATTAGCCTAAAGGAATTGTGAAATTCAATTGAGGGAATTTCCTAAATAATATGGGCTAATTCCTCATGGAACAACACAAGTAAATAAGAGCTCAAGCTGAGGAAAAAATTGACTAAGTCTAGGCCATAGGCCTTCAATGAGTAGAGAGATAGGTTGCACAGTTGCAGGGTGAGCTTAGTGGAGAAAAAAAATTATAATACATATCTATTCATTTGATTAATGCGAACAGACATTGGGGTTTTCAGCATATTTCTTTCCTCGAACAAAAATATATGTTGCATGTGTGTTATTTCTTTTTACATGTTTGAGATTTTTGTTCTAAATTGTGAATTAATGTCCAAAAAGTAGTACTGTAGGTTTGTGTCGTGTGATTTTGATTAATACTTCATGAGCAGTTGAAAATCTACATCATGAGCTACAACAAAATAAAATGGTACACCTTTGTTAAAGTATCTCCAACAAATCCTCTCAACAACTAAATCTCCAACAAAATTGGGCTCATGACCAGAATACATGCTTTGTGATTTATTTGATCTTTTAAGGTTAACTGTTTCCATGAGCTATTGCTTGTTTCCCAAACTTGCCATCTCGTAGGAGTTTGTTTGAAACATACAATTTTTTTCTAAGATTATCCGCAAAATACCTTGTCCTTTGATGCATATTGTAGTGTGCTCTATGCATGCATCTGCTTAATGCCTCACACAAGCACATTTTCTTTATGTACACAAGATTTTTTTTTCTTTTTAGATAACCTTTTATATCAAGTCCATATGTGACATTGAAAAACTTGATCATGCTATGTAATGTTCAAGGTTTTTATTATTTTACATTTCCCAAGGAGCGTTATATTTTAAAGGAACACAATGGTCTAAAGACAATTTACATGATTATCCAACACCATTTTAGGTAAACTTTGCGAAAGCTCATATGGGATTTTAGGCTATTTTTAGTTCGTATATTTAAAAAAAAATTACGTCCGTAAACCCTCTTCTGAGTTTGTTTCATGTGTAACGCTTCTTTAACCCTTGGGGAATCCACGAGAGAATTCTTTTACTATGTGTTATAGCTCCAAATCTCACTCTGGAGGTTTGTGATGCTGCACTCATGGCCTAGGGCAACCCCTCCCTCCAGACCTGGTCCAAAACTAAAAGAACAGTGTTTTATTCCCTATACGCGACATTGCCCTGAGCTAAACGCGTGTGTACGCGGGTCTGTGTATACCCAACCTGTGTATATGTCTTAAAACACTTAAAAAAATATATCTCCTTAATTTCGGGTGGAGATCACGGGTTTCACTTGTTGATTACCTGTTAGTGCCCATGGCCCAACTGTTCCCAACGAATTCCCAATGAATTCCCAACGAATTCCCAACGAATTCCCAACGAATGCCCAAAGGTTCAGGATGCTCAATGCTTGTTAGGGCAGCAAGGGGCTTCTAGTTCTCAAGCTGTCTTAACCAACCCTTTTCCCCAAGGGTAGCAATCGCTTGCTGGCACGAGTTCAAATTCAGGTACCCCCGCAGGGGGTAGCCAGGAAGGGGAGAAATTATCAAATGTTTTCATGATGGATTATAATGTCCATGTGGCCACACGGTCAGGTGATTATGGTGAAGGTGAAACTTCCAAGGATAAATCAGTGCCTGAAACTACCAACCCTCTTCATATTGAGTCACCCTCTGTCGAGACTATACCATGGATACCAAAAGGTTCCGCTAAACGCGTGACTATCAAACCGAATATTAGGGTAGCCCAGAATTACTCCATTGTGGAGGATCTGGCTCAGAGTCCATCCGCCATGTCTGCTTTAGAGGTTCTCCAGTCATGTCCAGCTCAACGAAGTGCTTTGCTCTCGGCAATTGGGGCAGTTGATCCAACTAACTCTTTAGTGCTCACTTTCGACATGTTAAATGTCAAAAAGTGACTCCCTCATCATATGGATTTTCAAATAAAGTCTACATACCGGAAAATTAACATTTTTCATACCGTTATTGATGAAGGAGCTTCCACGTGCATTAGGTCGATGTCATGTTGGAAGGCTATTGGATCACCTTCGGCTATTCCTTCACCTACCGTCCTAACTGCATTTGATGGAAATTCTCATAAGCCGCATGGGATTATCCCGACCTTTCCTATATGTGTTGGGGGGAAGGTCATCAATATTGAAGTAGAATTCATTGATGGTAACCTAGACTACAATCTCCTCTTAGGAAGGAACTGGGTATATGAAATGGATAACATTGTTTCAACTCTGTTAAGTGTCATTTGGTTTCCTCATGAAGGGAAAATTGTTAAGGTTGATCAATTGGACTACTCTCCAGTTGATCCTTGAGCAACTTCGGACTCTACTATTCCTTTAGTGGATAACCCCTGTCTGCCTACTGAGAATCTAGGAGTTGGGATGTACTCTTCATTGATGGGTACATTTGATCTTTCCCCTCCTACAGCTAGGATAGATAAAATTTCATCCTCCAGGGACCGTTTACGGAAAGAGTTTGTTCAAGCTCATTATTTTTCGGATCCTGGAACCTTAGCTTCATCTGTGACCACATCAGGTGATGGCAAGGTGGGTGGGATAGAATCTCTTATGTCTGCAGTAGAGCTTAGATGGGAGTCTATCGATAACTCTGCAGATGATCATCCTACTCCTTCCTCAGAGAACAAGTTAGATGGTGATGTGGCTCATATCCGGACCCTTGATTCCACTTCTGTGCTGGATTTCTTGGATATTGTTTTTCCATCTGATGAAGCGATATTCAAAGCAATGACGGTTGTAGATCGACCTTTGGAAGATTTACATAATTGTTCAGGTTTTCGTCCTCCTTCACATGAAGTCGAATCTAGTTCCTCCAGTCTCACTAGCGATGTTGGTACGGTTCCTTTGGCTCCAACACAGTTATTTGCCGAAGGAGGTATATTGATTGGTTCAATCATTGTACCTATAAACATCCCTAGGAGCGAATTGGCGGAGCCCCCTGATCGGCTCTACCACAGGAAGTACTTTGGTTAGGTTTTGGCCAAGCAATGGCTTCTTTGTACATTTTGAATATTTGTACATATCTCGTCAAGTGTTTTTGATATCTACACTTTTTGGTCTACTATGGCAGGTGTTGATGGATGACTTGGTCTATTTTGGATTCGCTAATGGTGCTAGTCGGCACACTCGGAACCTCGCTTCTGCAACTTGTGTACTCTATTATCCAACTGGTCAGTTGATGGTATCAAGGGGAGTATGCATTGGTCCTGCTTCAAATAATATGGTTGAGTATATTTCCATCATTAATTCACTATCCGAGGAAATTTCCCATGAAATCGACTCGTTGATAGTTTATCTTGATTCACAATTGACAGTGTCACAATTGAACAACATTTATCAGTTAAGGGATCCATGTTTATATCGCTAGTATTTAAGGGTGAGGTTGTTGCAAAGATCATTTACTTATATTAATTATTAGCACATTCCAAGATCTCATAATTGATTAGCTAATTCTATCGCTAATCAAGCATTATACTGGCACATAAATCATTCATCACAATAAAATCAAATATCAAAAAGTCAAACTGTATATATATATATATATATATATATATATATATATATATATATATATATATATATATATATATATATATATATATATATATCATAAAACATCTCAAGTGTACATAAGTCTGTCAAAAAATAATATACAAAATTCGGACTCAAATGCCCATAATCATGTCTAGTATATCTAGTGCCCTAGCTCAGGATGAGCGGCGAAGTAGGAAACTATAGCATTGCCCACACGCCGAAAAGTGCGGACCCAGTCTCGTGGCATGCCAACCACATGATGCTGCATATCCTCAGGTATATTCTCTACGGCTGCCATCGATACTTTGTGATTCAGTCTCACCAAGTTCCGCTCAACCGTGTGAAGTAGTCGCTCTGTGTCTGCAGCTGCCTCTTCGGCCCCTCAGCTGCGACATCTGTGCCGTGGGAACCCATCTGGTCGTACTGACCCAATATTTAGAACATGATCATCATATTATTCATTTCAATCCCATCAAAAATATTTTTCAAAATTCATTATTATATTTGAAAAATCCAAAAAAATCAAAAAATCAAAAAACACTTACCAATGTCCCCCCATGCTGCGGTCGGTGGTAATACTAGATCGGGATCTCCTCGGAAATCCAACCCAGCATAAGGGTAGTCATCTATGGTGATGATCTACTGATCCCACCAGGAAAAGAAGTCATCGTCAAATGCAGTCTGTGGGACGTCCCCACCTCCTAGACGTTTCATCAAGTCAGCCCACCTGCCCATGCGTGGATCTCGTGGTGTGCTGATGGAAACCGCTACTCTAGGGCGGAGTGCAAAGATCCTCTCAACAAAGAAAGAACACAAAATAGTCCCATAACCGAAGTTTTTGGTCTGTCCTCTCTTGATAAAAGTGAGCTAATTTTTAAGGCTGGCCAAAAGAGGAGTATACCAGTAAAAAACGGTGGTGAGACAGTCAACCACCAAGCTCATGGCTAGCCGTGATGCCTGGTGCAGAGAATTTGATCCGTTCACTCTAGCTATGGTGAACAGGATTATCCTCAGTGATAGACTCTCCACATGTGTGATTGAAATTTGACTTCCAACCTTTTCTGGATGTCTCGAGCAATATATATGTACGTAGTCCTCGATCGAGATACTGCTTCGTGTCCTGTCCCGGGAATGTACTACCTCTCCCCTTCAGGAAAGGCCTGTGATGAAATAAATATCTTCCACTTCTATCCTGAGTGGCATCTGGTCAATCATAAATTCATCATCCTCGATACTCCAGTAATCAATGAGCATCTCAAGCAGACGTGTGTTTGCTTTCATATTTGCAGTTTGAAGAATTTTAGCAAACCACATCCCCGTAAGGAATCCAAAGCATTGGGATCGTTCATGACCTCATTATCCACTGCGGTATGCTCTCTTTCTCGCCAAGTGACTGGCATCCTGAAGAGAAAATCAATTTAGACCGTTAGTTTTTTTGTTTTAAATGTTCACGGCGTATACGCGGGTCCATTTACACACAGTCGCGTGTAGGGCCTGTGTGTATGCAAGTTTCATATTTACAACCCCCGTATACGCCGCGACGGAATTTTTGGCAAGAAATTCAACGGTAAAACATAAATAAAAAATTCTAAAACTAGTCACAATCGATTGCAAGACAAGTATAAGAGTTACTTGGGGATTTTCGAAGAATCTGAACGGTTGAATTTGGTGTACGGAAAGTTTGCTCCTTTTGCTCCACTTCTCTTCTCTCAAACTCAAATGGTGAAAATGGTGAGTCCAAAAACTCTTTTATAGGTTTTGAAAATACAATTTTTTTTCAAAATTTGATTTTTTTTGGCCTCATGTGACTTTTAACTTGGGAGCTTGGAATGTCGAGAATGGTTTGACTTTTAGGACATTTTGGACATTTTTTCGACAGTTTCGAGATGGTTCCATGACTGTTGACCCGTCATGGTGGGTATCGTTTTCTCACTGGAATATAGGTTAGGGAAGCCATTTTTCCGTTCCATTATGCATACTAGCCTCCATTTGTCGATACACTAGCCATAGGGTCGATCCCATCGTGTTATGGTTCGTAAACCATTTTCACTCGCCGATTTTTTAAATCATGACACGATGGTAGGGCCATCCTTTTCATGGGCATCATAGTTAGCACCTCACTGACATTTGTTGCCCATGCTACTCTGATCTGAGTAGGCTCGGGAGTTCTCTGTAGTCCCACCATGACTTATGCGATGAAGATCATTCCTCTTTGTTTCTTCGCTTTGTTCTGGCCATATACCCTAGAGGCTCCTTTTTGATGAGTTGTACTACTGCATTGCATTTTGACCATTTGCACCTTTTGGCCTTTAGCCGGCTTCACTTGGACTCGTGTTTAAGCCAACTTTTGACCATGACGACTGAAAAATCAAACTTTCATACCTTTGACTTCTGCAACTTGACACACCTTGACCCATGGAAGGAACACACCTTTGAGTGTCTTTGACCAGTTTTCGCCTCCCTACATTGAGCATAGGAATGTTCCAATCCCAGGAACTAGATCATCTACTTCACTGACACTCGTTCTTTCCACTCTACTATAGCATTCTTTTATTCTTTTTCCAGCTTCAAAGAAAAAGACAAAAAAATTATATATTCCAAAAAAGAGTGAGAACGAGACAATATTTCCACTTATTGTTGGCAACTAGAGTTAGTCGTGTCGCCCTTGAACAAAGCACTCAAAAAAAAAGTCTCCTCCATTTGGGTGAAATGTAGTTTGACTTAGGTACACCTTAACCTTGTTATTGAGTCAGTTCTCCCTCGATTGGTTATCTCTTCCAATCATATGGAGGGTTCGTTCATGCCTCCTGCATGACGAACTTATACAGAGTCATCATATGCTGCCACATAGTCACATTGAGTCGTGCTTTTGTTCAAGGGAAGTTAGCCTGAGTCGGCCTCTGCGGTGCCTCTTGACTCATTTTTTAGTTGGCCATCCCTGGTTGTCAGTATCATGTCTATCATCACATCAGTTATATTAGTCCTTTACTCGTGCCGGTTTGAGAAGGTCTCCATTGACTTCTTGCTGGCAGGTCTTGTCCTTATCGACGACGACATCTTGCTCTGAGGACAGGCCTAGAGCTGCACCCTAGCCCTATTTACATTATTGATAGGTCACCTTGTGCTTAGCATCGATCAGCATCATGGGTCTTTGACTGAGTGGTTTCCCTTGTGTTCAACATCAACTTACATTATCACACATTGGGATTCGTGCAATACCTTGGTTTCCATTTGACCCTATTGGTGGATACCTCGCCTCTGTGTCAGCTTTCATTATTGGTTGGTTCAAGGGTTTCTGTCGTGCGCTAGCCACATCTTGTGTATGCCGGAAACGTACTTTGGTTGGGTTACTACATCTTTTTCGTCCGGTTCCTTCCACATTATTGGCCTACAGGTTACACTCACGCTAGATTAATGAAGGATGCCTTAATGCCTTCCATATAGCGGATCTTTCCCTATCGACTTCAACTCATTTCTCTAGGGCAAAGATCTAGAGTCCATTTTGCAATACCTTGGGGTTTGCAGTCATTAGTGGTAGATCCTTTGCTATCGACAGTGGGAAACCATCATTGTCTCCTGATTGATAAATTCTTACAGGTGTTCAACTTGAGCTCATCTATTCACACTTGTTAGATTATACTGGGTACCTTGACGCTCATTATCATTATCGGTGAGTAGTCTCGCATTTGTTAACGGTATACATCAATGACCGGTAATCAAATGATTTCTCACATGGTCGACTTCAGATCATTTATTCCCATGCTGTAGAAATGTACCATGGTGGTCGGTGAAGACCTTGGGTTGTATCAACATTCATTGGTTCACTTGACAGTTGCTCCTGTTGCTACTAGTTGATACCACTCCACCTTATATGTTGCAGTCATTCATGGCGACATTTTATATGCTGGCACCTGAGTTTGCAGTGTAGTACCATCTTACTCCATCATGTTCATTTGGTACTTTTTGGGATCAGTCTTTGATATCAATGATCCGATTCATCCTTCAGCATCATTGACATTCTTATAAGTGGCATTCAAACATGTACTTGTTTGATCGTGATCAGATGATCATTATGTATTTTACAATCTTTTATACTTAGTGGATCCTCTTGTATTTGATATGCGGACATGTTGTACTTCTTCTGAGCATGGGAATGCCCAACTCAGACAGTGTTTCTTTCCGATCTCCTTTTGTGGCTTGGCAGGCTGAACTCTGGTGAAGTCCTTCTCGGTTTTTGATAGATTTCCTTTCCATGTACTTGCTTAATACATTTCGGCCATCATGTACCCCTTCTGACCTCATATATTATGGGGCATCTATTATAGCTCCAAATCCCACTCTGGAGGTTTGTGATGCTGCACTCATGGCCTAGGGCAACCCCTCCTTCCAGACCTAGTCCAAAACTAAAAAAACAGTGTTTTATTCCCTATACGCGACATTGCCCTGAGCTAAACACGTGTGTACACGGGTCTGTGTATACCCAACCCGCGTATATGTCTTAAAACACTTAAAAAAAATATATCTCTTTAATTTCGGGCGGAGATCATGGGTTTCACTTGTTGATTACCTGTTAGTGCCCGTGGCCCAACTGTTCCCAACGAATTCCCAACTAGAAAACTACTTTGGGAGAAGTATAAAAAGGCTTCAATGGGAAGGCATAAGGGGGAGAGAAGAGAGAGAAAGATTACTCTGTTGAGATTTCCCTGACCAGGTCTGAAGATCCCTGTGCCTCCTGCACTTCCCCCATTTTACAGGAAACCCTTGTTTCCTTGTGTGATGATGTCTATCTACCACTTGAGATATCATGGAGTAAGTCATAGAAGGAGTTTGTTAAAGGCTTGAGACTGGACGAATCCAGAGGACGGTTCTGCTTGGAGCCTGTGAAAGGATGAATCAGGGGAAATTATTCCTTTATGTACTTTATTTGTCTATAATAAAAGAAACACTTGTCTTTGTTCCTGATATAAATCTTCTTCATGTTTATGATGTTCATGTTATGATTCATATATGAATGGTTGTTTAATTGCATAACTAACTACCTTTTAATATAATATGAAGATGGTTTCTTTATGATGTTTAGTCCATATACTGTTGTACTTTCTTGAATTGATTGTTTTGCAGGTTGAAGGAGCAAAAGGAACTCCAAGAAGGGTTTGGACCCAGGAAGGATCTTCTCAAATGTAGGACCTCAGGTACACCCCTTATCGTAGAGTTTGCTTATATTAGCATTATGGCTGTATGGAATGTGTGTTTCTCTGTATAGATAACCTTCAGTCTGCTAGGGTATCAACCCAAGACCCTAGGGGAATTTATCCCTTAACACTATGTGTTGTCCTTTAGCAAGGCTGCAGTGAAGAAGTCAGGTTCACTGTGTTTTCTCTGCAATATCTCCCAAAGGGGTCTTCCAGACTCACTTCGCTATGAAGATGTCTAAATTTTCTTGATACTCTCATCCTCTATAGGGTAGGATTTGTTACTTAGTGCTTCCTTCTGTATTCATTTTCATACATTTATCATAAATTTATTAAATAACAGTTTTATCAAATCACCATGGATAGTGACAGGGACTTTAAATTGTTTTTGTTTCTTCAACAAGATTGAAAGCAATGCTATTGTGCATTGTGTCTCTAGTTATGAAGAAGCATAGGTTGAGAACGTTTCCCTTTAGTTTTCCATTGAAGGAATATTTTCATTTGTGTCAGTTTCATGTATATTTTATGTAAAGGGTTTTGGCCTTGTTTAATTGCAATAATAGTTATTTTTGGATTGCTGATCACTTCTGGGTTACATAGTGTTTTTCGCATTTATCACCTAAAGATATGGAAGTTTCTGTTAAATTATATACATTTTATAGTTTTTTTATTTGAAAATGAATGTTATTTCCCCCCACATGTCATTCAATTCATTCTGGGGAATTCTATCCTATATGTGCTTTCCCACACCACATTTCATGCATTTCTACAATATTTGTGGATGTTGTAAACCTTAAACCCTAGTTTAGCCTCCCAGTGAATACCTAATAAGAACCATATGAACTAGGTTCTCCCTCCTTGATTAAGATCAAGAGATTTCATTGTCAGTGGCCTTTTATTTTAGTTAAACCATTTTTATGGTTTAGATTTCTCACCTTTTCTTCTTGTTCTTTGTTTGTTTCAAGATCATAGGATTCAACACACAACTCGACACTCCCAAAATTGACATTCAACTTAGCAACTTGGAAAAATTCAGCTGGAATTAATTCCCTAAATCAAAAGTATGTACAATATTCACAAAGCCCATGGCATGCAAAATAATTCATCTAATGTAGCTTAAAAAATGTTGTATGCAATCGACTTTGATCATTATTGAGTATTGGTGAGTTTGACCAAACCTGACCAATCTTTCCCTTTGGAAGAGAGGTTGAAGATCTGGGAGGATGATTTGATGTGGAGGGAAGGTTTGGTGTTTTTCTAGGGTGAAGAGTCTCAAAGAATATTATTCAAAGGGAGAGAATTTTGATTGGGTTTTCCCTTGGAGGGGAGTTTTTCCTTGTCATACTACCTACATCTAGTGTTCGTTGTTTTATGTGTTTTCACTCTAGTAATTTCTTGATGAACAAAAAGAAAGGGGATATAAATAATCGTAATAAAAAAACAAAAACTTCACAAGTAATTATGAAGAATAATAAAATATTTTACCTTTTCGATTTTCTAACATGGTATCAGAGCTTTGGCGAAGAAAGAAGAAAAAGGCAATCTCAAGCACTTGATAAGGGAACCATTCAAAAGGATTATCTCAGGGAAGGAATCTACTATATTTAAGGAAGATGTCTAACACAATCAAGGGAGAGAAAAAACTTGAAGGAACCTCAAACTATAGTTCTTGAAAGAAGAGGATTGACCTCATCCTTGAAAAGATCAAGGTACTAGGCTTAGTCAAAGGAAAAGTAAAGAAGCCTACAAAAGACTATAATGCTGATGACAAAGTAAAATTCAGAGAATTAGAATTGGTGGCCATGACTCTAATGGTAGAAGGAATAAAGGAAAATATTTTCCCATTTATAGCCAACATCAATCATGCTTAGGAAATGTATGGAGCCTTGTCAAATTTATTCACTCTTAAGAACATTGGTCAAGTGGCAAGCTTTGGAAATCACATTGTGCGTCTTCATTGACCTCATCATTCTAGTGATTTCCCTATACTGTGACTCCTCCCATCATTGAAAGTTCGTAAATAGTAGGGGACATATACTGAGGTGACAGTGGGTCCTTGTCCCATTCTTGCCACTTGATCTAGTAGTAGTCTCTTTGGAACCCCTCCTAGGACCCATGCTATATTGGGTGGTAATAGGCACAATTTTCTAGGAACCTTGCATGAGTTTCAAGGAGAGAGATAAGTACCCCTTTGTATTTAATGTTGTGTAAATTCTCTAAGATTAAAAGAAATTAAACTCTTCTTCAAGTATATTTTCCCTTACGGTTTTTTTCAAGCTCATGTTTACCAAAAACTAATGTCCAATAATTGTGTGCATGCTTGTGAAATTTTATCAGCTGAAAATGAAAGTGAAAAGTAGAGGTAGCTCTTTATTGTTTCGGTTGTAATTGTATATTCATGTTTAAATCAAAAGTTAACCATGGGATGTGGGAATTAAACACGATGTTTAAAAAAATTGAAATGTGGTAGGCTATAAGACACAAAATTTCTACATCGTATCAGAGCAACAATGAACCTACAACTGATAAAATAGTGACCAACAAGAAAAAACCATCTTATATAATAAAGATCTGAAGTTGAGAGGGAGGCTGGTTGCTTAGTTTTAAGTGTTAATAAGTTGTGTTAGTTTAGAAGGTCAAATAGCTATTGGTTTGAGGGTCGAGGATAGGATCAATGGGGCTAAAAATTTTGGTCACTATGAGGATAGTTTTGTCGCTTGAGGATTTTGAGTTGTGGGATATTGTAGAGAGTGCAGTAATTTCACCTACTAATCTTATTCAGCTGTCAAAATTCAACAAGAGTAATGTCAAGGCTAAGAGGATCCTTCTAGATGCAGTGAAAGACCACCTTATACCTCATGTGTCATGGAAGAAGTTTGCCTATGAGATGTAGGAGTCCCTCACAACACTTTACCAGAGCACCAATGGGAACAAGAAGATGGTGTTCTGTGAGAAACTAAGAAACACCAAGATGACCGAGACTACCATAGTGACCTCATACCTTACCAAGATCACACAAGTGAGGGATGAGTTGGACGTAGTGGGAAATACTATCCCTCATTACCAGTTAGTTAGGACGACACTGAGTGGTTTTCCCAAGAAGTGGGATGGATTCATAGATGACATTGTTTCTAGAGAGCATCTTCTAGATTGAAGGAGGTTGTGGGATGATTTCATGGAGGAGGAGACCGGGAGGAGTTCCAAGAGTGGCATTCAGCATGGTGGGGCTAATGAGGAATAGAATGTTTCCCTCATAGCTAAGGGAAAGAAGAAGGCCAAGAAGGGGTCTTCTAGTAGGGCCAAGCAGCAGAAAGGCAAACAAAAGGAGAAGGACATGAGAAAAGTGAGATGCTTTCCTTGTCAGAATATGGGTCATTATGCCTTTCAGTGTCCAATAAGAAGGGGAAGAAGAAGGTTGTTGCAGCATCAGCTGAGGTGGATAAGATTCCCACCAACTTTCACACAAAGTTTTCTTTAGTGGTGAGTCTTTCCACTAGTGTTACATCCTATAGTGTCTAGTTTGTAGACAACGGAGCATCTTAATATATCATTGGAGTGAGAGAGAAATTTTTAGATATTACAGAGACTGATATAGATTTGGAGGTGGTGATTAGAGATAAATCCAAATTCATAACAGCAGGTGTGGGGATTGTGTCCTTTTAGAGGGAGCCAAATCATCCCTTGAAAGTGACGAAGGTCCTATATGTTCCAGGGTTGAAGAAGAACCTGATTTTAGACTCCAATATTGATTCCAAGGGATATGTAGTGGTGTTATTTGATGGAAAGATGTTCATGCATCCAAAGAGATCTAGTATCACTAATGCTAGAGTGATTGAAGTCCATCATGCAAGACTCTATAGGTTCAAGTTTCAACCTACTGGAGCCTTAGTGTCTACGACTAGCAGCAGTGATTTATATGAGTTATGAAAAAGCAATATGGCCCACTTGCACCATGGAGAATTCTGGATGCCAAGGGAGTGTGCAAGGGGTGTGCTTTTGTAAAGTACAACAAAACGTTTTTCCCAAGCAGTGACAATAGGGTAGCAAGCATTTTGGATTTGATTCGCTCTAGTGTGTGTGGTCTTGTGTCTTCTCTTTCTTTGATTGGATTTTCATATTATGTGACTTGCATTGATGACTACTCCAAGAATACGTGGAGGTATTTTATGAAGATGGAGGATTAGGTCTTTAAGAGGTTTCAAGAGCTTAAGGCTCATGGATAATCGAGCAGGGAAGAATATCAAGGTGTCGAGGACAAATAATGGGGGCGAGTATACCTCCTAGTAGAATGGGGTGGCAAAGAGGAATAACAGGGCCATAGTAGGGGCAGCGAGAGCCATGTTACATGATCAGAGGCTACCTTTATTTTTATGGGCTAAGGCTTGTAACACTAAATTATTTTTTCAAAACATGATTCCACACAGAGTGTTGGGGAGTAAGACTCCCAAGGAGGATTTTTCTAGGAAGAAGCCTGAGAATGACCACATTAGGAATTTTGGGTGACTTACTTATTCACATGTCCATGAGGAGAAGAGGACAAAGCTATAACCCACTATAGATAAGGGAATTCGTGTGGGTTACAGTGAGACCTACAAGGCCTATTAGATATGTATTCCTGCTAAGAGGAAAGCTTTCTTGAGGTGAGATGTGATGTTTGAGGAGGAGAAGGCCTTGAGCAGGTCATGGGAGGATGATCATGTAGAGCAGTAATCTCCTCAACAGGGTAGCACACCACAAGTTTCAGGATCTACATGTTCACTAGGGTCGATAGGGTCACCGACTTTTGGGGTGACAAGATCATAGAGTTCAGGATCACTGGGCAAATATTCCCAAAGTGCAGGCTCACTACAAGTAACAAGGGCATCCTCATCAGAGGAAAGACTCTAGGGAAGGAGATTCCCACACTATTTTTTGAGGCTACTTCAAGGAAGATGAATCCAAGATATCTTTATGATACCTTGAAGGAAGAACAAGAGTCAATGTGAAGACCCAAGTGGTCAGTTAGGAAGAGGGGACCACCAAAGCGATTGGGTGGCTATGGGAAGAATATAAAGGTGTCGAAGACAAATAGTGGGGGCGAGTATACCTCCAATGGGATGGAGCTTTTTAGGAACATGACCATCAGGAGAGAGATCACCGTGTCATATAACCCCCAATAGAATAGGGTGTCAGAGAGGAATAATAGGGCCATAGTAGGGTCATCGAGAGCCATGTTACATGATTAGAGGCTACCTTTCCTTTTATGGGCTAAGTCTTGTAACACTACAGTATATTTGCATAACATGAGTCCACACAGAGTGTTGGGGAGTAAGAAAATTTTTCTGGGAAGAAGCCTAAGATTGGCCACATTAGGATTTTTGGGTCACTTACTTATTCACATGTCCATGAGGAGAAGAGGACAAAGCTGGAACCCACCACAGATAAGGGAATTATTATGGATTACAATGAGACCTGCAAGGCTTATCGGATATGTATTCTTCCCAAGAGGAAAGTTGTCCTGAGGCGAGATGTGATGTTTGAGGAGGAGAAGTCCTTGAGGAGGTCATGGGAGGATGATCATATAGAGCAGCAGGCTCCTCAGCAGGAGAGCACACCATAGGTTTTATGATCTACAGTTTCACTAGGATTGATAGGATCACCAACTTTCGGGGTGACAAGATCATAGAGTTCATGATCAATGGGCTCATATTCCCAAATTGCAGGCTCACCACAAGCCACAAGGGAATCCTCATCAAGAAGAAAAGCTCTAGGGAAGGAGATTCCCACACCAGTTTAGGAGGCTACTTAAAGGAAGATGAATCCAAGATGGCTCTATGAGATCTTGAAGGAAGCACAAAAGTTAGTGTGAAGATCCAAGTGGTCAGTTAAGGAGAGGAGACCAGTGGAGCGATTGGGTGGCTATGCGGCAAGTGTTGTGGATATTGAGCCAGATAACTTTGAGGAGGTTGTGATTCCACATATCTAGAGGGATGCCATTATGGAAGAGTTTGCTTCCATCATGAAGAAAGATGTATGGTAGATAGTGTTAAGGCTTGAGGGGAAGTCAATGGTGACTTCTAGGTGACTTTACAAGACCAAACATGTTGTGGATGACAGTGTGGAGAAGATCAAAGCTCGATTTGTGGCATGGGGGTTCTCAAAGATATAGGGAGTTGATTATGAATAGACCTTCACACTAGTGGCTCGATACACCTCAATTATAGCAGTGATCTCCATAACGGCAAATATGGGGTGGAATATTCACCAGATGGATGTGAAGACTACATTTCTCAATGGGGTCATAAAAGAGAAGGTTTACATTGAGTAGCCATAGGACTTTGAGGTTCATTGGAGAGAGTCTTAAGTGTGTAGGCTTAAGAGAGCCCTATATGGTGTGAAGCAAGTGATAAGAGCATGGTACGAGATGATTAATTCATACTTGTAGTAGATGGGATTCCAAAAGGGTGATGCAAATCCAAAAATATATTACATTATGGTTGGCAAGCATCTAGACATTTTGGTTATGTATGTGGATGATTTGTTTATTACAAGAGAGGAGAAACTCAATGAGAACTATAAGAGAGATCTTGCTTTAGAGTTTGAGATGAGGGATATAGGAAATATGCACTATTTTATGGGGTTGTAGGTTTGGTAGGAGGATGGGCATATCTATGTGGGCCAAGGAAGGTATGCCGGGGAAAAACTGAGTAGATTTCGTATGGAGGATTGTAGGCCTATAGTTACTCCAATGATTTCCAACTGGAAGAAGTTGCATGCTTCTGATTCTGAATTGGTAGACCCGAATTTATATCACCAGTTGCTAGCTCGTTGATGTATCTGATCAACTCTAGACCAAATATCTCTCTCACGGTCAACACATTGAGTCAGTTTATGATGGACCCCAGGAGGGTGCAGTGGGTGGCTGATAAGCATGTGTTATGGCTCTTGGGAATAATGGACTATGGATTGGACTATATCTCAGGGCATGGAGTCAAGTTGACTGGATGTACAATCTCAGAATAGGCAACTAATTCTAGTGACATGAAGAGCACATCTGGATGTTGTTTCATGTTGGGTTCGGTAGTGTTGTCATGGCTCAACAAGAAATAGAGATTAGTGCCACTAAGTTCCGTTGAGGCTGAGTACATTGCAGCCATTCATGCCGATTGCGAGGCTATTTAGCTTCACATGACATTGTGTGGTTTATTTGGTCAGAGGATGAGACCAACTACGATATATAGTGATAATCAAAGTTGTACTAAACTCGCGGAAAGTCTAGTATTTCATGACCAGTCAAAGCATACTGAGATCAAGTGCCACTTCATTTGGGATTGTGTTCAAAGAGGGGCAGTAAAGCTACAGTACATACCCACTAATAAATATGTTGCAGACATTCTCACCAATCCCTTGAAATAGGGAAAGCATGTATAATTCAAGGAAAAGATGGGAGCGGTAAGAAACACCTTCCCTAGTAAGAGGGAGTAATGAAGAAAGGTACCAAAGAGGTGTTTCCTTGTGTTATTTTCCTAAGCCTATGAACACAAAGCGGACTGACCTTTTAGTGTGACTTTGAGTTATTACAATCATGTGACTTTTTAGTCACTCTATGAGGTACTAAAAGTACATTGTACATTATTATATTAAAGTGACTTAATGAGAAAAGTTACATGGTGCAACAAGTTAATAAAGTGACTAGGGAGGATCATTAATGAAGGGGAAGACATAATATGGGAACAATGGGAGATTAGATCTCCACCCTTGATCAAGGAGAGCTGAGATTTAATCTCAACCCTTGATGTTAGGGATAAGGCTTGTCATCATTATGAGACTAAAAAGGAGGAAAAATGCAAAGACATCATTCATTCTTCATGTGCAAGTGTTGGAGAAGAGAAAGAAGGCGAGAAGAAGACAAAGAGGTTGAGACAAGTATTTGTTGAAGGAGAGAACAATCTACTATAGTTTGACCAACATGGTTGAGTTCCTAGTATGGTAAAGTAGAACGCAGCCTGAGATGGGACCAAAAATCGAGGAAGCTTCAACACTTTTCTCAAAGGCCTATAAGTGAAAAAATCAAGCATAAATTCCTAATATAATAGGCCGACATGGTGTAGGAGGCATAAATGACACTTTATACTCCAAAATAAATTTTTTTTCTTGACATACAAAGTCCAAGAAGGATCTATTACATAATGACTAGGACAATGATCCATGACACAAACCCTTGAAGCCTTCAATGGAGGCTTTTGACCTAGAAACAAAATAAACAAAGCATGAAACCCCTACTTATAAATAATTTTTCATTTTCTTTTCTTTTAACAAATATATTACATCATGACTTAAATAAAATTATGAAAACCGATACTAGTTACATTTCTCAATATATGCAACACTTATTTGTAGAGCATCGAGATTGATGATCCAAAGTCGATACAAGCATATCTTGTGGACTCCTTGTTGTGTACATGACTTTAACAATGTCTTAAAAGACATTGGCAAAATATAGTGGATTAAAAAAATCATTTCAGATGCGGGGCAAGCACAAATGTTCATCTGCAATCACCATGCTTCATTGGAAATTTAGAGGATGTATTCAAAGAAGTTTTTTTAAAACCTGTAGAAACAAGATATGCCACATACTTTATTTTTCTTGAGAGCATGGTTGAGGTCTATGCATATTTACAAGCCACTATTGTTTCTTCAGAGTGGAATGCATGGGCTGAGTCTAAGTCACCTCAAGCGAAGAAGATAAGAGAAATGCTTCTTAGGGAGGATCGATGGGCTGATTGTAGATATGTTGTCTATTTGACAACTCCAATTGTGGAGATGATCAAGTATGCTAATTTCTAATGCTCTTGGAGAAATATATCAATGGATTGATACCATGGTGGGTAAGGTAAAGCACATCATTCGCCAAAGAAACCCTTCATTGGATTTTTTCCATGAAATCCACAAGCTGATAAATAAAATATGGAATAAACTCAATACCTCCCTTCACATGGTTACATTTTCCCTTAATCCAAAGTGGTATATGGAAATACCAAATATAACTCTTGATATTGATGATGAAGAGGCAAAACAAGGATTTCTTGATGCTATAACTAAGATGTATACTGTTGATGAAGCAAGTGTGATATAGGAGAAATTTATTGATTTTGCTACATTAAGCCCTCTTGCATTTAGCCAAGATGCAAAAAAGGACATCAAGCATTATGCTAAGAAGAAACCCCTTTGATGGTGGATAATGTATGGGGGCTAGGTCCTAGAGCTCTGAAAGCTTGCTTCACGTTTGCTATCTCAGATAGCTAGTTCCTCAATCGCTAAAAGGAATTAGTCCACTTATCGTTTCATCCACTCTTGTTAAAGTTGTCAACTAGGGCCACATTCCACTTTGGACAGCTCATTTAATGGAGATAATTATTGCATTGAATTCCTCTTTTTGAGAGTACCAAAATTGACCTAAAGATCATTAAATTTGGACAAAGAGAAATATGTTTTTGAAATGTACAAAATGTCAAGATGAGCCACATCATCATGTAGGCTCATGAACCCAACAAGCATGTATTTTGACCCGCATCAATTGATATAAATAAGAGGGACCTCTACCCTCATTTGGTATCATCATCTCAACTCAACATACCTCTCTCTCTCCTCATTTAATTGGTTTTTACAGCTCAAAGATTGCAGGCTTCTCTCCCATTGTGTCTCTAGTTATGAAGAAGCATAGGTTGAGAATGTTTCCCTTTAGTTTTCCATTAAAGGAATATTTTAATTTGTGTCGGCTTCATGTATCTTTTATGTAAAGGGTTTTGGCCTTGTTTAATTGCAGTAATAGCTATTTTTGGCTTGCTGGGTTACAAAGTGTTTTTGGCATTTATCGCCTAAAGATATGAAAGTTTCTAATAAATTATATACATTTTACAGTTTTTGTATTTGAAAATGAATAATATTTCGCCTCACATGTCAATCAATTCCTTCCGAGGGATTCTATCCAAAATGTGCTTTCCCACACCACATTTTATGCATTTCTACAATATCTGTGGCTGTTCTAAACATTAAACCATTTTTTAGCCTGCTAGTGAATGCTTAATAAGCACCATATGAACTAGGTTCTACCTCCTTGAATAAGAGCAAGAGCTTTCATTGTCACTAGCCTTTTATTTTAGTTAAACCATTTTTATGATTTAGATTTTTCACCTTTCCTTCTCGTTCTCTGTCTGTTTCAAGATCACAAGATTCATCACACAACTCGACACTCCCAAAATCGACATTCAACTTAGCAACTTTGAAAAATTCAGCTGGCATTAATTTGTCATATCAAAAGTACGTACAATATTTATAAAGGCGATGGCATGCAAAATAATTTGGCTATTGTAGCTTAAAAAGAGTCATATGCAATCGACCTTGATCAGGCCTAGTCACCGTCATTGAGTATTGGTGAATTTGACCAAACGTAACCAATCTTGCCCTTGGTTTAACTTTTTTTTACTTTTTTCATTAACTCATTTTTGTGGATTTTTTTAAATGCTAATCTTTGTTGTTTGCATATTTTCTTATAAATTGGACTCTTTGTTGGTCTTTACATGTGACATTTGTAACTAGTTTTTGCGGACTTTTTATTGATAGTTTCTAACTTTTTATCAATTTATTTCTTTTGCAAGTGGATGAAAATGTGGCAAGTCATGTTAGGTTGTCATCATATTCAGTATTGGTTAATTATCTCTATTTCAGGTGGGGTTCCTAGTGTTTCAAATCGACAGGCCACTATTGAGTTAGAACACGAGCTTCATGGTTGGCATACAAGCTTCAGTAATTGGATCAATTCCCAGAAGTCTTATGTTGAAGCCCTTAATGGATGGCTTTCAAAATGCATTATTCCAAAGACTGTGTTATCACAAAACCAATACTGAGGGCTGCAACTAAGCATGGTCTCATGTAACTATTTCAACCTATCTTTAGACCAAAGATTAGCCTCTTTGATCAGAGAGGGCTCTCTCAAAACTCTTGATAAAATCCTTCACACACTAGATGGCTAACTCTTTATTTACTTATGAAAACATAACTGGTTGGAAACACACCAAAAGATATCTCATTGGGCTATGGAGTCTATAATATCAAGTAGACAAGAAAAACACAGTGATCTCATAGAAATCAAGGCTCTTAGCATTACAAGTCAAACATATTCCACCACACATAGCTTGCTGTATACACAGGAAGTCAGAGCATATAATTATGAATTCTGAGTGATTGCATACAACAAAACCATAAAATAACATAAGGTATAACACATCATCACTTCATTTGACCATGACAATCCTTCGAGAATCTTGAGAAGAGAATAACTCTGTTTTACTATTACTGTCAAAAAAGGTCTTACAGTGGCCCAAAACAACACACTTTTTCTATTAAGTATCCAACCCCTTCTACATCTCACCTTGGCCCATATATAGGCAAGCAAACTAAAACACCTCGAGCTTCCTCCTCCAGCATGAGGGGAGCCTCGAAGGTGGCTATTAACTATTCCGACATGCTACTAACTAATGCATTAATTACAATCATGCTGGGCTGTAATTACATAAAATCCTAATCAAACTAAAATACTAATTTCACTCTCCTCGTATGCTTGATGCTTCCTTGAATGCTTTGACAGCTGTCCTCCTTCAATTAATCTGATATGGCTGAGTTCGGGATGCAATGAATGCTGACTTGGGATGCTTTGAAAGCTCTGATGGCTCATTTAATGATCAGAAGGTGTGCTCCTATTTATCGGCTTCTGTCTCCCAACATTCTCCTAAAGTATAGCAGCCTGCTCCCAAATGTTTTAATAACCCCAAATATGGAATGATGCCAGACTTCTGATGTGTTGTAGGTGGTATTTGATAGACAACTGTTCTTCTTCCTCAACTCCCGCTCACCGTGTCAGACTAGCTGCTCACAGTATCACACTAGCTGCCCTGCGCTTTAAATCATCACCTACAGCAGTTTCGTAGCGCGCTACGAAACTGCTGTGTGATTTAAAAACACAGTCCTCCTTTAAACTTCTCACAAAATTGAATAGCTGATGTTGCCAATCTTCAGTTTCACCCTTGCTATGCTGAGATTCAGAATCACATTCCATGTATATGAACCTTCATCAGATGAACCAACTGCAATTGATGAGACCACCATGATTTTACCATCTCACTTACTCAACACAGTCCATCAAGCCAAGAATGTAATCCGTTGTTTTCAGCCCGGGCTATTTGAATGGGTACAAGACAAATAAGTTGACAGATCCAGTTTCCCACAGGCCTCTTTTTATAAGAAGAGAACAAAACATCTACAACATTTGAGTCCCAGCTTTCAGACATGATAACTTGAAACTGCATCCCGAGATTTGAAAAATCCTTTCCTTTTTCTTTCTCTAACTGCTCAATCAGAGGTTGCAAGTATTCTTTACATTTTCTTTGTCCATCATCTTCTCCAATCATATTTCTTGAGTTCAACAAAACATGGAAGGTAAGATGCCTAATACTTCCGCTACAGAGTGCAGAACTAACAGCATACTCATCAAAAATGTGATAAATGAAATCTAATATAGCGCGAGTCTTCTGAGAGCCATGGTTCTTGGAATATTTACAATCTCCTTTTGAATTTGACTTGATGATCTACTACTGGCTTTGCCACTAGTGCACGCCTTTTCAACAATCAGATACTTGAAAGTACCATTGTGCAACGAAACCACTGATTGCATACACCTGAGCCTAAACATGGTTGTTGCAGAGCAGATAATTGTGTAAATGACTGTCTCTGTTTGAATAAATGACCAAAAGAACGTTCCCACATCAGGCAAATATGAACAGAAATGTAGAAATCCTGAGAGCAAAGCTAAAACAAATCCTTTGCAACATTGATTGACTGTACAATGTATAATGTCAAGTTAATCCGGCGATGTGACCCTGGTTCTACAAATTTATCATAAGAATCCGAGATGTATAAGATACTGGATGCCGTGCTGAACTTTCCAGTTCTTACCTAAACTTATCTAAACTTTCCCATCCAATATCACATCTTCTGGTAATGTTATTTTCTTAATCCGTGGCTTTGAAGTGAGCGCTAATGATATATGACAATCCCCCTTCTCAAAGCTAACAGCTGAAGCATATAACGGGCACGGCAACCACGTTTATAGAAGACAACACCTAAACGATACAGTCCATATTGACTGAGGAAACTTGTCTATTTCGAACTCTTTGCCATTTGCTTCCTTGTATCTACGACAGCGATTTCTCCTCTCTGCCATCGACATTTGATTATGAAGATGATTTGAAAAATTAATGCCAAACAGAGATCATTTGGAGTGTTCAGATCAAGAAGCCCTGAATTGATAGTATCTCTCGTAGTAATTGCGCCACCCTTCTTTTGTTTTGCGCACACATCTATTAATGACACCAGTTAACATAATTCCCGCTTTTGTGCCACATTTCTATCCCGGTGTCACCAATAATGGCGACCTTGTGGCGACCAAATCTTTATGAAAGCTACTTGACACTTGGCGTTAACCACTACATCTCATAAGAGCGTTTTCATAACTTCATAACATGCATTAATAATGAAACAACGTGCTTAATAACATTCACGCCATTTTCATTTATATCAGTCATTTTTAAAACCCGTGTGCCTTGAGAGAATCGACAATCAACCCTAATAGCTCTTCAGATTGCTCTGGCCATTTTGCAAAATCCATAGATCAGAGTATCATATGCAACAACACCAGAGTTATATCCTTTAGTCAACATTAGACCTTTAAGCACATCAACCTCATCCACAGCAGTTGCAGTCAGTGTACAATAGACATGCTATGATTCAGGCCTCCACTGAAAACTCAAACAAATCCCCAGTTTCGTAGCACGCTACGAAACCACTCAAACAGGTAGCGCTGCGAAACTGCTAAAAAGAATCCTGGCGCTGCGAAACTGCTAAACAGAATTCAGGCGCTGCGAAAACACCCTGACTTTAAGCTAGACTAAAAAATTTTTGACAATAGCATTTTCAGTGATAACAGTGGCTCCACTTGGGATAGTGTGCCCCTGTGGTACACTAAGAACATGCAGCTCTAGTGCCTTATCCATTTTGACAAACTGAAATTTTCTTGACAAGCATGACTGTAGGAGAATGAGAACTATACCTACTGAAAAATGCTCAGTTGAACTTGAGCTTATTTGCAATTACCTCTACCTACCTACCCTAACCATTTCAACTTCTTCAGCTCAATCAATGTGAAATTTCCAATGCAGCCAATCATTTGCCTCACCTGATATTTGATTTCTTTGACTGTCCTGGAGTTCAGATCCAATATGATAGTGTAATGACCGCTTCCACTGAAATCTTCTCTGACTGTATCGGATTTCAGAGCCAATGTGATAGTGTAAAGACCGCTGCCACTGAAATTGTCTCTGATCTTCTTTGAACAACTGAAATACTGGAGAGTAAAACTCTTCCATGTAATCAGCTATAGGATCCCAGAACACATGATCAGCTTGTCTTTCCTCGAAACTTTCCAGCTGTACAAACTGATCTTCAACCACCGTGTTCAGTTCCTCAATCGTGAAAGAGAAAGGAACCAGCGTAGTCTCCTTGTGTTCTGTCATAGAAAGCTGCTGAAAATAATGATCATGATAACACTCTTCATTTTCAGGCCCCTGATTCTCAACCACACAAGACTCCTCTGATGTACTATCCACTTTTCTATTTGACAAGCTATCCAGTTGCTTTTCTGAATCATTCCAACAAACAATGGAATTTTCCTCACTATTATGATTATTATTTGGGGTAAGCTGCTGCAAGGAATTACAAAATTGAGCAAGCTTTTCCTCTGCCTGAGGGTCATAGAAAATTTCCTCCAATATTTCTTCTTGCTGGGTGCAATTAATTTCGTCTTAATTATGATCTGAAGCCTGACAAATTTGCTGCATCTCTACATCAATATCAAAGGATAAAACATGGTTTTCACAGGTAAACTCTTGTTGCTCTTCATGCGGCGCTTCATGGAGTGTTATACCTTCTTCTTGGTGCTGAAAAACATTGTCATGAAGAGCCTCTAAAATTTCTTCATCTGTAAATTCATCATCACCATAATAATCCTCCAAGCACTGAATAAGATTCAAAGAATGCCTACAACAATCTTTGAGCAGCAACAAAGAAGGATAACATTCTTTAAACATTTCACAGAACACATCATGGAAATCAGCAAGAGAAGATAATGAACCATTTTCCAAACTTTTATACCAAGACCATGCTTCTCCTTCTAAAGTAGCCATAAACATCCTCATGAGACAATCTTCAGGGAAATGAACCTTAAGACTGTGTACATGTATGTGAAACTTAACCAAATGGAGAGCAGCATCATCCTTCTTTTCATCTTTGAATATTGGAAGATCATCCAACCAATCAACCTTTGGCATAGGATTTGGAAAACCAGGGATATGAGACCGATTCATAGGAGCATACCTGGCATTCTTTCTTGCAGTGGAATCCATCTTGAAACTTCATCAAGCTACTGATCTTCTAGCAGTGGAGTCACCTTCTAATTTGTTCTTTGATGTGTGGAGTCGCCAAGGTAGTTTTGCAGCCTTGAAAATCATTTGAACTCCTGCTACCTTCAGAAATTCAATCTTAAGCTCCCGGTAGACGCACCAAAATGTTATCACAAAACCAGTACTGAGGGCTGCAACTAAGCATGGTCTCATGTAACTATTTCAACCTATCTTTAGACCAAAGATTAGCCTCTTTGATCAGAGAGGGCTCTCTCAAAACTCTTGATAAAATCCTTCACACACTAGATGGCTAACTCTTTATTTACTTATGAAAACATAACTGGTTGGAAACACACCAAAAGATATCTCATTGGGCTATGGAGTCTATAATATCAAGTAGACAAGAAAAACACAGTGATCTCATAGAAATCAAGGCTCTTAGCATTACAAGTCAAACATATTCCACCACACATAGCTTGCTGTATACACAGGAAGTCAGAGCATATAATTATGAATTCTGAGTGATTGCATACAACAAAACCATAAAATAACATAAGGTATAACACATCATCACTTCATTTGACCATGACAATCCTTCGAGAATCTTGAGAAGAGAATAACTCTGTTTTACTATTACTGTCAAAAAAGGTCTTACAGTGGCCCAAAACAACACACTTTTTCTATTAAGTATCCAACCCCTTCTACATCTCACCTTGGCCCATATATAGGCAAGCAAACTAAAACACCTCGAGCTTCCTCCTCCAGCATGAGGGGAGCCTCGAAGGTGGCTATTAACTATTCCTACATGCTACTAACTAATGCATTAATTACAATCATGCTGGGCTGTAATTACATAAAATCCTAATCAAACTAAAATACTAATTTCACTCTCCTCGTATGCTTGATGCTTCCTTGAATGCTTTGACAGCTGTCCTCCTTCAATTAATCTGATATGGCTGAGTTCGGGATGCAATGAATGCTGACTTGGGATGCTTTGAAAGCTCTGATGGCTCATTTAATGATCAGAAGGTGTGCTCCTATTTATCGGCTTCTGTCTCCCAACATTCTCCTAAAGTATAGCAGCCTGCTCCCAAATGTTTTAATAACCCCAAATATGGAATGATGCCAGACTTCTGATGTGTTGTAGGTGGTATTTGATAGACAACTGTTCTTCTTCCTCAACTCCTGCTCACCGTGTCAGACTAGCTGCTCACAGTATCACACTAGCTGCCCTGCGCTTTAAATCATCACCTACAGCAGTTTCGTAGCGCGCTACGAAACTGCTGTGTGATTTAAAAACACAGTCCTCCTTTAAACTTCTCACAAAATTGAATAGCTGATGTTGCCAATCTTCAGTTTCACCCTTGCTATGCTGAGATTCAGAATCACATTCCATGTATATGAACCTTCATCAGATGAACCAACTGCAATTGATGAGACCACCATGATTTTACCATCTCACTTACTCAACACAGTCCATCAAGCCAAGAATGTAATCCGTTGTTTTCAGCCCGGGCTATTTGAATGGGTACAAGACAAATAAGTTGACAGATCCAGTTTCCCACAGGCCTCTTTTTATAAGAAGAGAACAAAACATCTACAACATTTGAGTCCCAGCTTTCAGACATGATAACTTGAAACTGCATCCCGAGATTTGAAAAATCCTTTCCTTTTTCTTTCTCTAACTGCTCAATCAGAGGCTGCAAGTATTCTTTACATTTTCTTTGTCCATCATCTTCTCCAATCATATTTATTGAGTTCAACAAAACATGGAAGGTAAGATGCCTAATACTTCCGCTACAGAGTGCAGAACTAACAGCATACTCATCAAAAATGTGATAAATGAAATCTAATATAGCGCGAGTCTTCTGAGAGCCATGGTTCTTGGAATATTTACAATCTCCTTTTGAATTTGACTTGATGATCTACTACTGGCTTTGCCACTAGTGCGCGCCTTTTCAACAATCAGATACTTGAAAGTACCACTGTGCAACGAAACCACTGATTGCATACACCTGAGCCTAAACATGGTTGTTGCAGAGCAGATAATTGTGTAAATGACTGTCTCTGTTTGAATAAATGACCAAAAGAACGTTCCCACATCAGGCAAATATGAACAGAAATGTAGAAATCCTGAGAGCAAAGCTAAAACAAATCCTTTGCAACGTTGATTGACTGTACAATGTATAATGTCAAGTTAATCCGGCGATGTGACCCTGGTTCTACAAATTTATCATAAGAAGCCGAGATGTATAAGATACTGGATGCCGTGCTGAACTTTCCAGTTCTTACCTAAACTTATCTAAACTTTCCCATCCAATATCACATCTTCTGGTAATGTTATTTTCTTAATCCGTGGCTTTGAAGTGAGCGCTAATGATATATGACAATCCCCCTTCTCAAAGCTAACAGCTGAAGCATATAACGGGCACGGCAACCACGTTTATAGAAGACAACACCTAAACGATACAGTCCATATTGACTGAGGAAACTTGTCTATTTCGAACTCTTTGCCATTTGCTTCCTTGTATCTACGACAGCGATTTCTCCTCTCTGCCATCGACATTTGATTATGAAGATGATTTGAAAAATTAATGCCAAACAGAGATCATTTGGAGTGTTCAGATCAAGAAGCCCTGAATTGATAGTATCTCTCGTAGTAATTGCGCCACCCTTCTTTTGTTTTGCGCACACATCTGTTAATGACACCAGTTAACATAATTCCCGCTTTTGTGCCACATTTCTATCCCGGTGTCACCAATAATGGCGACCTTGTGGCGACCAAATCTTTATGAAAGCTACTTGACACTTGGCGTTAACCACTACATCTCATAAGAGCGTTTTCATAACTTCATAACATGCATTAATAATGAAACAACGTGCTTAATAACATTCACGCCATTTTCATTTATATCAGTCATTTTTAAAACCCGTGTGCCTTGAGAGAATCGACAATCAACCCTAATAGCTCTTCAGATTGCTCTGGCCATTTTGCAAAATCCATAGATCAGAGTATCATATGCAACAACACCAGAGTTATATCCTTTAGTCAACATTAGACCTTTAAGCACATCAACCTCATCCACAGCAGTTGCAGTCAGTGTACAATAGACATGCTATGATTCAGGCCTCCACTGAAAACTCAAACAAATCCCCAGTTTCGTAGCACGCTACGAAACCACTCAAACAGGTAGCGCTGCGAAACTGCTAAAAAGAATCCTGGCGCTGCGAAACTGCTAAACAGAATTCAGGCGCTGCGAAAACACCCTGACTTTAAGCTAGACTAAAAAAATTTTGACAATAGCATTTTCAGTGATAACAGACTGGACCCTCCTCAAGGGAAGGATACCATTCTCCCCACATAGAGTAGGTGCTCCTCTTGTAGATAAGAATTGATCATGTAGCATACCTATTTTATTAATGATGACTCGGTGCATTGGTGGATCTGCTGGAACTTCAGGGTAGGTATATTAATGCCTCGAGTTGTACAATATTCAAAATTTAAATAACCTATCTTGTAGGACAAAGGTGAAGTGAGAATATATTGGAAAGATGTAAGAATTGACACAGTATATTATGCCTTTTTGCGGCATATGGAATTTGATCAGACTGGATATTGAATGGACATCATTTGAATATATGGTACATAATATCCTGCTCATTATGTGGTGAGCCATGAAATGATCTAAAATATGAAGTTGCTCTGGAGTGTGTCTGCATGGTGCAGCCTATAAGTCTGAGTTTATGCAGAAGTATAAAGAGTGTAATCCTTTGTCTTTTCCCAAAAGGAAGACAGGCTAAATTTTTTGTAGTTGTAGTAATCTTAATAAAATGTTACTTTATTTTCCCAGTGAATTGCATAATGTTTTGTGTATTTACGTTGCACAATAGCTTGAATTTGGATGATGCTATCATGATAATCGGTGGCTATTTTTTAGAAGGGTATGTTCTAAATATGAGTATGCATTTGTTGTTTCCTCCTTTTAGGGAATATTCAGTTATTTGTGCTTAAACTTCATATTTAATTAATGTTGGGAATTTTTGTGTTCATGACTTTCCAAGGTGATGGATCGGTATACCTCATGGAGAAATGACCCTAATAATAATATTAATGACTTTCTTATTCATTTTGAACCTTAACTTTATAACACACCAATTTATAAAAATGATTCTAGCGTGAAATGTAGGGTATGATATATTGGGAGTAATGGCGTGAATTGTGAAGGAATATGTTGGTCTCTCAAAAAGTTGTACTTATGATTGATAGAACTGAATAACAACAAAATTCGGGGTATTTATGGGTTACATAAAAAATCTCCACAACTAGCGTGTTTACTTGCCATCTCTTAGAATGAAGGTTGTGTGAAGGGATGTAAAATTTGATGAAGATAAAGCCATGCGATGCTCTCTTGAGAGGAAGCTTTAGATCCCACCAGAAGAGGATATTTTAGCTCCAAAGGAGGAAACTCAAGAAGTTGTGGAGAGACCATAAGTTGAGGAGCAGAGAGTGGAGATAATCACTCAAGCAGAACCATCTAGAGAAGGTAGGAAAAGGAATAGGGAAGCTGAGAGACTTGTGTAGGATGAGAGGGAGAATGTGGGTGCTCCTTCAAATAAAAGCAGGCAGATAAGGTCACCAGATCAATACAATAGATACATGGCTCTAATTAGTGAGCTTGTAGAGACTTAGCCATCCTATTTCAAGGAAGAAATAGAGAAAATTGTATGGGTTGATGCAATGGTGGAGGAATACAAATCCATTGTAAAGAACAGTGTTTGTGAAGTGGTCCCAAGACTAGCAGACAAATCAGTTGTGGGTTCAAGATGGATCTTCAAGGTAAGGCATGCAGCAGACGGAAGCATAGAAAAGTACAAGGCCAAATTTCTGGCCAAGGGGTACTCTCAAGTTGAGGGGATGACTATGAGGAGACATTTTCTCCTGTAGCAAGGTACTCATACATCATATCAAATCTTGCTCTAGCTGCATAGATGGGGTGGAAGATCCACCAGAAGGATGTGAAAACAACATTCCTCAATGAATTTATTCAGGAGGGGGTGTATATCGAGCAATCAAAAGGCTTCGAGACTTTTGATCGAGAGTCTCATGTGTGCAGACACAAGTGAGTGTTGTACATTCTCAACCAAGCACCCCATGTTTGGTACACTAGGATCGATCGTTATCTCACTGGTTTAGGATTCACCAAAAGTGAAGCAAATGCAAACCTATATCATATATTGGCAGAAGGTAAATTGTTGATTATTGTCTTATATGTTGATGACTTGATTTTAAATGGTGATGAGAAGATGATCAGATCTTGCAAGCTAGACCTTGCAAGAGAGTTGAAATGAAGGACATGGATCTCATGCACTACTTCCTTAGATTGGAAGTATGGCAAGGGGAAGAGGAACTGTTTATCTCTCAGGGCAAGTATGCCAATGAGATACTTCATAGGTTTTGCAGGTAAAGTTGCAAACCCATGGAGACACCTTTAGCAACCAACTGAAGGAAGGAGGATGCCACTTCAAGTGAGGAAGTGGATTCTACTATTTACCGAAATTTGGTGGGTTCACTAATGTATCTTGTGAACACATGACCAATATGTGTTATGCAGTCAATCATCTGAGCCAAGCTGTTGTTAGGGAAACCAAGTTATTTTGGAGAGCAACTAAGCATGTTCTACGATACATCCTAGGCATTACACAGTTTGGACTATGGTATAGAAAGACATAGGGAGTGAAGTTGTGTGGCTTCACAAATGCAGATTGGGAGGGGAATCCATTCGACTAAAAGAGTACATCAGGTGGAATTTTTAGTGTTGGGTCTGTATCTATTTCCTAGTATAGTAGGAAGAAAATATTTGTGGCACTCATCTCGCCAGAAGTAGAATACATGGCCACTAGTCAAGCAACATGTGAGGCAATTTGTATGAGAAAGATACTTGTTGGATTGTTTGGTCATATGATGGATCCAACTGTGATATATTACGATAATTAGAGTTGCATCAAACTATATGAAAATCCTATTTTTCATGATCAATCTAAGAATATATATGTCTGGTATCACCAATTACGGGACTGTGTACAGAGGCAGATAATGTTGTTGTAGTACATTTTGATAAAGGAACAAGATGTTGATATTTTGACAAAGGCCTTGTTAAGAGGGAAGTTCTAGTTCCTCCGGTGCAAGATATAGGTGGTTGATAATCATTTTATTGTTGAGAGGGAGTGTTCAAAAATGAAAAAAAAATTTCAATTTTATTTTTCCTTGATTAAATTGAGAAAAATCGAATTTTCACATCAACAAACAACATGGATGATGTTAACTTGTGTGACATGGTTTGTTTCACCCAGTTTACTCAGTAAATTTGAGTTGGAGGAGTTAGATTTCAGTTCTACATGTGTGATTGCTAATTTGTAGCAATCAAGGTCAGCTATCTCTGGTTGTTTTTAGTTAAACTAGTTCCAACTTTTGGAGGAACTAGTGGAAGGTCAGTTAAGCAGTGGGACTCCAGTCAAACTAGTCTAGTCTTGAGTGTAGCATAAGTTGTAGACTAGTCTTGAGTGTACAGGTGTTGCATGCAGTCAGATGATTAGCCTAAAGGAATTGTGCAATTCAATTGAGGGAATTTCCTAAATAATATGGGCTAATTCCTCATGGAAAAACACAATTAAATAAGAGCTCAAGCTGAGGAAAAATTTGACTAAGTCTAGGCCATAGGCCTTCATTGAGTAGAGAGATAGGTTGCACAATTGCAGGGTGAGCTTAGTTGAGAAAAAAAATTATAATACATATCTATTCATTTGATTAATGCGAACAGACAATGGGGTTTTCAGCATATTTCTTTCCCCGAACAAAAATATATGTTGCATGTGTGTTATTTCTTTTTACATTCTTGAGATTTTTGTTTTAATTTGTGAATTAATGTCCACAAAGTAGTACTGTAGGTTTGTGTCGTGTGATTTTGATTAATACTTCATGAGCAGTTGGAAATCTACATCATAATTTCTACATCATGAGCTACAACAAAATAAAATGGTACACCTTTGTTAAAGTATCTCCAACAAATCCTCTCAACAACTAAATCTCCAACAAAATTGGGCTCATGACCAGAATACATGCTTTGTGATTTATTTGATCTTTTAAGGTTAACTGTTTCCATGAGCTATTGCTTGTTTCCCAAACTTGCCATCTCATAGGAGTCTGTTTTAAACATACAATTTTTTTCTAAGATTATCCACAAAATACCTTGTCCTCTGATGCATATTGTAGTGTGCTCTATGCATGCATCTGCTTAATGCCTCACACAAGCACATTTTCTTTATGTACACAAGATTTTTTTTACTTTTTAGATAACCTTTTATATCAAGTCCATATGTGACATTGAAAAACTTGATCATGGTATGTAATGTTCAAGGTTTTTATTATTTTACATTTCCCAAGGAGCGTTATATTTTAAAGGAACACAATGGTCTAAAGACAATTTACATGATTATCCAACACCATTTTAGGTAAACTTTGCGAAAGCTCATTTGGGATTTTAGGCTATTTTCAATTCTTATATTTAAAAAAAAATCATGTCCATAAACCCTCTTCTGAGTTTGTTTCATGTGTAACGCTTCTTTAACCCTTGGGAAATCCATGGGAGAATTCTTATACTATGTGTTATAGCTCCAAATCTCACTCTGGAGGTTTGTGATGCTGCACTCATGGCCTAGGGCAACCCCTCCTTCCACACGTGGTCCAAAACTAAAAAAATAGTGTTTTATTCCCTATACGCGACATTGCCCTGAGCTAAACGCATTTGTACATGGGTCTGTGTATACCCAACCGGCGTATATGTCTTAAAACACTTAAAAAATATATATCTCCTTAATTTCAGGCGGAGATCACGGGTTTCACTTGTTGATTACTTGTTAGTGCCCGTCGCCCAATTGTTCCCCACGAATTCCCAACGAATGCCCAGCGAATTCCCAATGAATTCCCAACGAATGCCCAAAGATTCAGGACACTCAGTGCTTGTTAGGGCAGCAAGGGGCTTCTAGTTCTCAAGCTGTCTTAACCAACCCTTTTCCCCAAGGGCAGCAATTGCTTGCTGGTGCGAGTTCAAATTCAAGTACCCCCGCAGGGGGGTCGCCAGGAAGGGGAGAAATTATCAAATGTTTTCATGATGGGTTCTAATGTCCATGTGGCCACACGGTCACGTGATTATGGTGAAGGTGAAACTTCCAAGGATAAATCAGTGCTCGAAACTACCAACCCACTTCATATTGAGCGACCCTCTGTCGAGACTATACCATGGATACCAAAAGGTTCCGCTAAACGCGTGACTATCAACCATAATATTAGGGCAGCCCAGAATTACTGCATTATGGAGGATCTGGCTTAGAGTCCATGCGCCATGTCTGCTTTAGAGGTTCTCCAGTCGTGTCCAGCTCAATGAAGTGCTTTACTCTCGGCAATTGGGGCAGTTGATCCAACTAACTCTTTAGTGCTCACTTTCGACATGTTAAATGTCAAAAAGCGACTCCCTCATCATATGGCTTTTCAAATAAAGTCTACATACTGGAAAATTAACATTTTTCGTACCGTTATTGATAAAGGAGCTTCCACGTGCGTTATGTCGATGTCATGTTGGAAGGCTATTGGATCACCTTCGGTTGTTCCTTCACCTACCATCCTGACTACATTTGATGGACATTCTCATAAGCCGCATGGGATTATCCCAGCCTTTCCTATATGTGTTGGGGGGAAGGTCATCAATATTGAAGTAGAATTCATTAATGCTAACCTAAACTACAATCTCATCTTAGGAAGGAACTGGGTATACGAAATGGATGCCATTGTTTCAACTCTGTTAAGTTTCATTTGCTTTCCTCATGAAGGGAAAATTGTTAAGGTTGATCAATTGGACTACTCTCCAATTGATCCTCGAGCAACTTCGGACTCTACTGTTCCTTTAGTGGATAACCCCTATCCGCCTGCTGAGAATCTAGGAGTTGGGATGTACTCTTCATTGATGGGTACGTTTGATCTTCCCCCTCCTACACCTAGGATAGATACAATTTCATCCTCCATGGACCCTTTACTGAAAGAGTTTGTTCAAGCTCATTATTTTTTGGATCCTGGAACCTTAGCTTCATCTGTGACCACATCAATTCATGGCAAGGTGGGTGGGATAGAATCTCTTATGTCTTCAGCAGAGCTTAGATGGGAGTCTATCGATAACTTTGTAGATGATCATCCTACTCCTTCCTCATAGAACAAGTTAGATGGTGATGTGGCTCATATCCAGACCCTTCTGTGTTGGATTGTTTGGATATTGTTTTTCGATCTGATGAAGCGATATTCGAAGCAATGATGGCTGTAGATTGACCTTTGGAAGATTTACATCATTGTTCAGGTTTTCGTCCTCCTTCACATGAAGTCGAATCTAGGTCCTCCAGTCTCACTAGCGATGTTGCTACGGTTCCTTTGGCTCCAACACAGTTATTTTCCGAAGGAAGTATATTGATTGGTTCAATCATTGTACCTATAAACATCCCTATGAGCGAATTGGTGGAGCCCCCTGATTGGCTCTACCTCAGGAAGTACTTTGCTTAGGTTTTGGCCAAGCAATGGCTTCTTTGTACATTTTGTATATTTGTACATATCTCGTCAAGTGTTTTTGATATCAACACATTTTGGTCTGCTGTGGCAGGTGTTGATGGATGACTTGGTCTATTTTGGATTCACTGATGGTGCTAGTCGGCACACTTGGAACCTCGCTTCTGTAGCTTGGGTACTCTATTATCCAACTGGTCAGTTGATGGTATCAAGGGGAGTATGCATTGGTCCTGCTTCAAATAATATGGATGAGTATATTGTCGTCATTAATTTACTATCCGAGGCAATTTCCCATGAAATCGACTCATTGGTAGTTTATCTTGATTCACAATTGACAATGTCACAATTGAATAACATTTATCGGGTAAGGGATCCATGTTTATATCGCCAGTATTTAAGGGTGAGGTTGTTGCAAAGATCATTTACTTATATTAATTATTTTCACATTCCAAGATCTCATAATTGATTAGCTGATTCTATCGCTAATCAAGAATTATACTGGCACATCAATCATTCATCACAATAAAATCAAATATCAAAAAGTTGAACTGTATATATATATATATATATATATATATATATATATATATATATATATATATATATATATATATATATATATATATATATATCATAAAACATCTCGAGTGTACATAAGTCTGTCCAAAAATAATATACAAAATTGGGACTCAAATGCCCATAATCATGTCTAGTATATCTAGTGCCCCAGCTCAGGATGAGCGGCGAAGTAGGCAACTACTGCATTGCCCACACGCCGAAAAGTGCGGACCCAGTCTCGTGGCATGCCAACCACATGACGCTGCATATCCTCAGGTAGATCCTCTACGGCTGCCATCGGTACTATGTGAGTCAGTCTCACCAAGTGCCGCTCAACCATGTGAAGTAGTCGCTCTGTGTCTGCAGCTGCCTCTTCGGCCCCTCGGCCGCGACGTCTGTGTCGTGGGAACCCATCTGGTCGTACTGGCCCAATATCTGGAACATGATCATCATATTAGTCTTTTCAATCCCATCAAAAATATTTTTCAAAATTCATTATTATATTTGAAAAATCCAAAAAAGTCATAAAATCAAAAAACACTTACCAATGTCCCCCCATGCTGTGGTCGGTGGTAATACTAGATCGGGATCTCCTCGGAAATCCAACTGAGCATAAGGGTAGTCATCTATGGTGATGATCTGCTGATCCCACCAGGAAAAGAAGTCGTTGTCAAATGCAGTCCGTGGGACATCCCCACCTCCTAGACGTTTCATCAAGTCAGCCCACCTGCCCATACATGGATCTCGTGGGGTGCTGATGGAAACCGCTACTCTAAGGTAGAGTGCAGGGATCCTCTCAAAAAAGAAGGAACACAAAATAGTCCCATAACCGAATTTTTTGGTCTGTTCTCTCTTGATAGAAGTGAGCTAGTTTTTCAGGATGGCTAGAAGAGGAGTACACCAGTCAAAAACGGTTGTGAGACAGTCGATCGCCAAGCTCATGGCTAGCCATGATGCCTGGTGCAGAGATGTTGATCCATTCACTCTAGCTATGGTGAACAGGATTATCCTCAGTGATAGACTCTCCACATGTGCGATTGAAATTTTACTTCCAACCTTTTCTGGATGTCTCGGGCAATATATATGTACATAGTCCTCGATCGAGAGACTGCTTCGTGTCCTATCCCAGGAATGTACTACCTCTCCCCTTTGGTAAAGGCCTGTGATGAAATAAATATCTTCCACTTCTATCCTAAGTGGCATCTGGTCAATCATAAATGCATCATCCTCGATACTCCAGTAATCAATGAGCATCTCAAGCAGACGTGTGTTTGCTTTCATATTTGGCAGTTTGAAGAATTTTAGCAAACCACATCCCCGTAAGGCATCCAAAGCATTGAGATCATTCATGACCTCATCATCCACTGCGGTATGCTCTCTTTCTCACCAAGTGACTAGCATCCTGAAGAGAAAATCAATTTAGACTGTTATTTTTTTTGTTTGAAATGTTCGCAGCGTATACGCGGGTCCATTTACACATAGTCGCGTGTAGGGCCCGTGCGTATGCAGGTTTCATATTTACAACCCCTGTATACGCCGCGGCGAAATTTTTGGCAAGAAATTCAACGGTAAAACATAAATTAAAAATTCTAAAACTAGTCACAATCGATTGCAAGAAAAGTATAAGAGTTACCTGGGGATTTTGGAAGAATCTGAATGGTTGAATTTGGCGTATGGAAAGTTTTCTCCTTTTGCTCCACTTCTTTGCTCTCAAACTCAAATGGTGAAAATGGTGAGTCCAAAAACTCTTTTATAGGTTTTGAAAATGAAAATTTTTTTCAAATTTGATTTTGTTTGGCCTCATGTGACTTTTAACTTGGGAGCTTGGAATGTCGAGAATGGTTTGACTTTCAGGACATTTTGGACGTTTTTTCGACAGTTTTGAGATGGTTCCATGACTGCTGACCCGTCATGGTAGGTATCGTTTTCTCACTGGAATATAGGTTAGGGAAGCCATTTTTCCGTTGCATTATGCATGTTAGCCTCCATTTGTCGATACACTAGCCATAGGGTCGATCCCATTATGTTATGGTTCGTAAACCATTTTCACTCGCCGATTTTTTAAATCATGACATGATGGTAGGGCCATCCTTTTCATGGGCATCATAGTTAGCACCTCACTGACATTTGTTGCCCATGCTGCTCTGATCTGAGTAGGCTCGGGAGTCCTCTGTAGTCCTGCCATGACTTATGCGATGAAGACTCATTCCTCTTTGTTTCTTCGCTTTGTTCTGGCCATATACCCTAGAGGCTCCCTTTCGTTGAGTTGTACTACTGCATTGCATTTTGACCATTTGCACCTTTTGGCCTTTAGCCAGCTTCACTTGGACTCGTGTTTAATCCAAATTTTGACCATGACGACTGCAAAATCAATCTTGCATACCTTTGACTTCTGCAACTTGACACACCTTGACTCGTGGGAGGAACACACCTTTGAGTGTCTTTGACCAGTTTTCACCTCCCTACATTGAGCATAGGAATGTTCCAATCCCAGGAACTAGATCATTTGCTTCACCGACACTCGTTCTTTCCACTGTACTATAGCATTCTTTTATTTTTTTTCCAACTTCAAAGAAAAAGACAAAAAATTATATATTCCAAAAAAGAGCGAGAACGGGACAATATTTCCACTTATTATTGGCAACTAGAGTTAGTTGTGTCACCCTTGAAAAAAGCACTCAAAAACAAAGTCTCTTCCATTTGGGCAGAATTTAGTTTGAATTAGGTACACCTTAACCTTGTTATTGAGTCAATTCTCCCTCGATTGGTTATCTCTTCCAATCATATGGAGGGTTCGTTCATGCCTCCTGCATGACGAACTTATACAGAGTCATCATATGCTGCCACATAGTCACATTGAGTCGTGCTTTTGTTCAAGGGAAGTTAGCCTGAGTTGGCCTCTCTGCGGTGTCTCTTGACTCATTTTTCAGTTGGCCATCCCTGGTTGTTAGTATCATGTCTATCATCACATCAGTTATATTGGTCCTTTACTCGTGCCGGTTTGAGAAGGTCTCCATTGACTTCTTGCTGGCGGGTCTTGTCCTTATCGACAACAACATCTTGCTCTGAGGACAGGCCTAAAGCTGCACCCTGGCCCTATTTACATTATTGATAGGTCACCTTGTGCTCAGCATCAATCAACATCATGGATCTTTGACTGAGTGGTTTCCCTTGTGTTCGACATCAGCTTACATTATCACACATTGGGATTCGTGCAGTACCTTGGTTTCCATGTGACCCTATTGGTGGATACCTTGCCTCTGTGTCAGCTTTCATTATTGGATGGTTCAGAGGGTTTCTGCCATGCGCTAGCCACATCTTGTGTACACCAGAAACGTACTTTGGTTGGGTTACTACATCTTTTTCATCCGATTCCTTCCACATTATTGGCCTACAGGTTACACTCGCGCTAGATTAATGAAGGATGCCTTAATGCCTTCCATATAGCGTATCTTTCCCTATTGACTTCGACTCATTGCTCTGGGGCAAAGATCTAGAGTTCATTTTGCAGTACCTTGGGGTTTGCAGTCATTAGTGGTAGATCCTTCGCTATTGATAGTGGGAAACCATCATTGTCTCCTGATTGATAGATTCTTACAGGTGTTCAACTTCAGCTCATCTATTCACACTTGTTAGATTATACTGGGTACCTTGACGCTCATTATCATTATCGGTGAGTAGTCTCGCGTTTATTAACGGTATACATCAATGACCGGTAATCAAATGATTTCTCACATGGTCAACTTCAGATCATTTATTCCCATGCTGTAGAAATGTACCATGGTGGTCGGTGAAGACCTCCGGTTGTATCAGCATTCATTGGTTCACTTGACAGTTGCTCCTGTTGCTACTAGTTGATACCACTCCACCTTATATGTTGCAGTCATTCATGGCGACATTTTATATGCTGGCACCTAAGTTTGCAGTGTAGTACCATATTACTCCATCATGTTCATTTGGTACTTTTGGGATCAGTCTTTGATATCAGTGATCCGCTTCATCCTTCAGCATCATTGACATTCTTATATGTGACATTCAGACATGTACTTGTTAGATCATGATCAGATGATCATTAGTATTTTATAGTATTTTATACTTATACTTAGTTGATCCGTTTGTATTTGATATGCGGACATGTTGTACTTCTTCTGAGCATGGGTATGCCCGCCTCAGACAGTGTTTCTTTCTGATCTCCTTTATTGGCTTGGCAGGCTGAACTCTGGTGAAGTCCTTCTTGGTTTTTGATAGATTTCCTTTCCATGTACTTGCTTAATACATTTCAGCCATCATGTACCCCTTCTGACCTCATATATTAGGGGGCATATGTTATAGCTCCAAATCTCACTCTGGAGGTTTGTGATGTTGCACTCATGGCCTAGGGAAACCCCTCCTTCCAGACCTAGTCCAAAACTAAAAAGACAATGTTTTATTCCCTATACGCGACATTGCCCTGAGCTAAACGCGTCTGTATGCGGGTCTGTGTATACCCAACCCACGTATATGTCTTAAAAACTTAAAAAATATATATCTATTTAATTTTGGGCGGAGATCACGGGTTTCACTTGTTGATTACCTATTAGTGCCCATGGCCCAACTATTCCCAACGAATTCCCAACTAAAAAACTACTTTGGGAGAAGTATAAAAAGGCTTCAATGGGAAGGCCTAAGGGGGAGAGAAGAGAGAGAAGGATTACTCTGCTGAGATTTCCCTGACCAGGTCTGAAGATCCTTGTGCCTCCAGCACTTCCCCCATTTTACAGGAAACCCTTGTTTCCTTGTGTGATGATGTCTATCTACCACTTGAGATATCATGGAGTAAGTCATGGAAGGAGTTTGTTAAAGGCTTGATACTGGACGAATCCGAAGGACGGTTCCGCTTGGAGCCTGCGAAAGGACAACTCAGGTGAAATTATTCCTTTATGTACTTTATTTATCTATAATAAAAGAAACTCTTGTCTTTGTTCCTGATATAAATCTTCTTCATGTTTATGATGTTCATGCTATGATTCATATATGAATGGTTGTTTAATTGCATAACTAACTACCTTTAAATATAATATGCAGATGGTTTCTTTATGATGTTTAGTCCATATATTGTTGTACTTTCTTGAATTGATTGTTTTGCAGGTTGAAGGAGCAAAAGGAACTCCAAGAAGGGTTTGGACCCAGGAAGGATCTTCTCAAACGTAGGACTTCAAGTACGCCCCTTATCGTAGAGTTTGCGTATATTAGCATTATGGCTGTATGGATTGTGTGTTTCTCTGTATAGATAACCTTCAGTCTGCTAGGGTATCAACCCAAGACCCTAGGGGAATTTATCCCTTAACACTATGTGTTGTCATTTAGCAAGGCTGCAGTGAAGAAGTCAGGTTCATTGTGTTTTCTCTGCAATATCTCCCAAAGGGGTCTTCCAGACTCACTTGGTTGTGAAGATGTCTAAATTTTCTTAATACTCTTATCCTCTATAGGGTAGGATTTGTTAGTTAGTGCTTCCTTTTGTATTCATTTTCATACATTTATCATAAATTTATTACATAACAGTTTTATCAAATCACCAAGGATAGTGAAAGGCACTTTAAATTGTTTTTGTTTCTTCAACAAGATTGAAAGGAATGCTATTGTGCACTGTGTCTCTAGTTATGAAGAAGCATAGGTTGAGAATGTTTCCCTTTAGTTTTCCATTGAAGGAATATTTTCATTTGTGTTAGTTTCATGTATATTTTATGTAAAGGGTTTTGGCCTTGTTTAATTGCAATAATAGTTATTTTTGGACTGCTGATCATTTCTGGGTTACATAGTGTTTTTATCATTTATCACCTAAAGATATGGAAGTTTCTATTAAATTATATACATTTTATAGTTTTTTTATTTGAAAATGAATGTTATTTCCCCCCACATGTCATTCAATTCATTCTGGGGAATTCTATCCTAGATATGCTTTCCCACACCACATTTCATGCATTTCTACAATATTTGTGGATGTTGTAAACCTTAAACCCTAGTTTAGCCTCCCAATGAATGCCTAATAAGAACCATATGAACTAGGTTCTCCCTCCTTGATTAAGATAAAGAGATTTCATTGTCAGTGGCCTTTTATTTTAGTTAAACCATTTTTATGGTTTAGATTTTTCACCTTTCCTTCTTGTTCTCTGTTTGTTTCAAGATCATAGGATTCAACACACAACTCGACACTCCCAAAATCGACATTCAACTTAGAAACTTGGAAAAATTCAGCTGGCATTAATTTCCTGTATCAAAAGTATGTACGATATTCACAAAGCCCATGGCATGCAAAATAATTCAGCTAATATAGCTTAAAAAATGTTGTATGCAATCGACTTTGATCATTATTGAGTATTGGTGAGTTTGCCCAAACCTGACCAATCTTTCCCTTTGGAAGAGAGGTCGAAGATCTGGGAGGATGATTTGATGTGGAGGGAAGGTTTGGTATTTTTCTAGGGTGAAGAGTCTCAAAGAATATTATTGAAAGGAAGATAATTTTGATTGGGTTTTCCCCTCGAGCAGAGTTTTTCCTTGTCATACTGCCTACATCTAGTGTTTGTTGTTTTATGTGTTTTCACTTTGGTAATTTTTTGATGAACGAAAAGAAAGAAGATATAAATAATCGTAATAAAAAATCAAGAACATCACAAGTAATTATGAAGAATAAGAAAATATTTTACCTTTTTGATTTTCTAACATGGTATCAGAGCTTTGGTGAAGAAAGAAGAAAAAGGCAATCTCAAGCACTTGGTAAGGGAACCATTCAAAAGGATTATCTCAGGGAAGGAATCTACTATATTTAAGGAAGATGTATAACACAATCAAGGGAGAGAACAAACTTGAAGGAACCTCAAACTACAGTTCTTGAAAGAAGAGGATTGACCTCATCCTTGAAAAGATCAAGGTACTAGACTTAGTCAAAGGAAAAGTAAAGAAGCCTACAAAAGACTATAATGCTGATGACAAAGTAAAATTCAGAGAATTAGAATTGGTGGCCATGACTCTAATGGTAGAAGGAATAAAGGAAAATATTTTCCCATTTATAGCCAACATCAATCATGCTTAGGAAATGTATGGAGCCTTGTCAAATTTATTCACTCTTAAGAACATTGGTCAAGTGGCAAGCTTTGGAAATCACATTGTGCATCTTCATTGACCTCATCATTCTAGTGATTTCCCTATACTGGGACTCCTCCCATCATTGAAATTTCGTAAATAGTAGGGGACATTTACTGAGGTGACAGTGGGTCCTTGTCCCATTGTTTCATTTTGACCTAGTAGTAGTCTCTTTGGAACCCCTCCTAGGACCCATGCTAAATTGGGTGGTAATAGGCACAATTTTCTAGGAACCTTGCACGAGTTTCAAGGAGAGAGATAAGTACCCCTTTGTATTTAATGTTGTGTAAATTCTCTAATATTAAAAGAAAATAAACTCTTCTTCAAGTAGATTTTCCCTTATGGTTTTTTTCAAGGTCGTGTTTACCAAAAACTAATGTCCAATAATTGTGTGCATGCTTGTGAAATTTTATCAGTTGAAAGTGAAAGTGAAAAGTAGAGGTAGCTCCTTAGTGTTTCGGCTGTAATTTTATATTCATATTTAAATCAAAATTTAACCATGGGATGTGGGAATTAAACATGATGTTTAAAAAAATTGAAATGTGGTAGGCTATAAGACACAAAATTTCTACATAGTATCAGAGCAACAATGAACCTACAATTGATAAAATAGTGATCAACAAGAAAAAAACATCTTATATACTAAAGATCTGAAGTTGAGAGGGAGTTTGTTTGCTTAGTTTTAAGTGTTAATAAGTTGTGTTATTTTAGAAGGTCAAATAGCTACTGGTTTGAGGGTGGAGGATAGGATCAATGGGGCTAAAAATTTTGTTCACTATGAGGATAGTTTTGCCGCTTGAGGATTTTGAGTTGTGGGATATTGTAGAGAGTGCAGTAATTTCACCTACTAATCTTATTCAATTGTCAAAATTCAACAAGAGTAATGTCAAGGCTAAGAGGATCCTTCTAGATGCAGTGAAAGACCACCTTATACCTCATGTGTCATGGAAGAAGTTTGCCTATGAGATGTAGGAGTCCCTCACAACACTTTACCAGAGCACCAATGGGAACAGGAAGATGGTGTTATGTGAGAAACTAAGAAACACCAAGATGACCGAGACTACCATAGTGACCTCATACCTTACCAAGATCACACAAGTGAGGGATGAGTTGGACGTAGTGGGAAATACTATCCCTCATTACCAGTTAGTTAGGATGACACTGAGTGGTTTTCCCAAGAAGTGGGATGGATTCATAGATGACATTGTTTCTAGAGAGCATCTTCTTGTGGGATGATTTCATGGAGGAGGAGACCGGGAGGAGTTCCAAGAGTGGCATTCAGCATGGTGGGGCTAATGAGGAATAGAATGTTTCCCTCGCAGCTAAGGGAAAGAAGAAGGCCAAGAAGGAGTCTTCTAGTAGGGCTAGGCAGCACAAAGGCAAACAAAAGGAGAAGGAGAAGGAGAAGGACATGCGAAAAGTGAGATGCTTTCCTTGTCAGAATATGGATCATTATGCCTTTCAGTGTTCAATAAGAAGGGGAAGAAGAAGGTTGTTGCAGCACCAACTAAGGTGGATAAGCTTCCCACCAACTTTAACACAAAGTTTTCTTTAGTGGTGAGTCTTTCCACTAGTGTTACATCCTCTAGTGTCTAGTTTGTAGACAACGGAGCATCTTGCCATATCATTGGAGTGAGAGAGAAATTTTTGGATCTTACAGAGACTGATATAGATTTGGAGGTGGTGATTAGAGATAAATCCAAATTCATAACAACAAGTGTGGGGATTGTGTCCTTTTAGAGGGAGCCAAATCATCCCTTGAAATTGACGAAGGTCCTATATGTTCCAGGGTTGAAGAAGAACCTGATTTTAGACTCCAATATTGAGTACAAGGGATATGTAGTGGTGTTATTTGATGGAAAGATGTTCATGCATCCAAATAGATCTAGTACCACTAATGCTAGAGTGATTTAAGTCAATCATGAAAGACTCTATAGGTTCAAGTTTCAACCTACTGGAGCCTTAGTGTCTACGACTAGCAGCAGTGATTTATATGAGTTATGAAAAAGCAATATGGCCCACTTGCACCATGGAGAATTTAAGATGCCAAGGGAGTGTGCAAGGGGTGCGCTTTTGGAAAGTACAACAAAACTCTTTTCCCAATCAGTGACAATAGATTAGCAAGCATTTTGTTTTTGATTCGCTCTAGTGTGTGTGGTCTTGTGTCTTCTCTGTCTTTGATTGGATTTTCATATTATGTGACTTGCATTGACGACTACTCCAAGAATATGTGGAGGTATTTTATGAAGACGGAGGATTAGGTCTTCAAGAGGTTTCAAGAGCTTAAGGCTCGTGGATAACCGAGCAAGGAAGAATTTCAAGGTGTCGAGGACAAATAATGGGGGTGAGTATACCTCCAATGAGATGGAGTTTTTTAGGAGAGTGGGCATCAAGAGAGAGTTCACAGTGCCATATAACCCCTAGTAGAATGGGGTGGCAAAGAGGAATAATAGGGCCATTGTAGGGGCAGCGAGAGCCATGTTACATGATTAGAGGCTACCTTTATTTTTATGGGCTAAGGCTTGTAACACTAAATTATTTTTGCAAAACATGAGTCCACATAGAGTGTTGGGGAGTAAGACTCCTGAGGACGATTTTTATAGGAAGAAGCTTGAGAATGACCACATTAGGAATTTTGGGTGGCTTACTTATTCACATGTCCATGAGGAGAAGGGGACAAAGCTAGAACCCACTGTAGATAAGGGAATTCGTGTGGGTTACATTGAGACCTACAAGGCCTATTAGATATGTATTCCTGCTAAGAGGAAAGCTTTCTTGAGGTGAGATGTGATGTTTGAGGAGGAGAAGGCCTTGAGGAGGTCATGGGAGGATGATCATGTAGAGTAGTAATCTCCTCAACAGGGGAGCACACCACAAGTTTCAGGATCTACATGTTCACTAGGGTCGATAGGATCACCAACTTTTGGGGTGACAAGATCATAGAGTTCAGGATCACTGGGCAAATATTCCCGGAGTGCAGGCTCACTACAAGTAACAAGGGCATCCTCACCAGGAGGACAGACTCTAGGGAAGGAGAATCCCACACCATTTTTGGAGGCTACTTCAAGGAAGATGAATCCGAGATAGCTTTATGATACCTTGAAGGAAGAAAAAGAGTCAATGTGAAGACCCAAGTGGTCAGTTAGGAAGAGGGGACCACCAAAGTGATTGGGTGGCTATGGGAAGAATATAAAGGTGTCGAAGACAAATAGTGGGGGCGAGTATAACTCCAATGAGATGGAGATTTTTAGGAACGTGGCCATCAGGAGAGAGATCACCGTGTCATATAACCCCCAACAGAATAGGGTGTCAGAGAGGAATAATAGGGCCATAGTAGGGTCATCGAGAGCCATTTTACATGATTAGAGGCTACCTTTCCTTTTATGGGCTAAGTCTTGTAACACTAAAATATATTTGCATAGCATGAGTCCACATAGAGTGTTGGGGAGTAAGACTCCTAAGGAGAATTTTTCTGGGAAGAAGCCTGAGATTGGCCACATTAGGATTTTTGGGTCACTTACTTATTCAAATGTCCATGAGGAGAAGAGGACAAAGCTGGAACCCACCACAGATAAGGGAATTATTATGGATTACAATGAGACCTGAAAGGCTTATCGGATATGTATTCTTCCCAAGAGGAAAGTTGTCCTGAGGCGAGATGTGATGTTTGAGGAGGAGAAGTCCTTGAGGAGGTCATGGGAGGATGATCATATAGAGTAGCAGGCTCCTCAGTAGGAGAGCACACCACAAGTTTTATGATCTACAGTTTCACTAGGATTGATAGGATCACCAACTTTCGGGGTGACAAGATCATAGAGTTCAGGATCGATGGGCTCATATTCCCAAATTGCAGGCTCACCACAAGCCACAAGGGCATCCTCATCAAGAAGAAAAGCTCTAGGGAAGGAGATTCCCACACCAATTCAGGAGGCTACTTAAAGGAAGAGGAATCTAAGATGGCTCTATGAGATCTTGAAGGAAGCACAAAAGTTAGTGTGAAGATCCAAGTGGTCAGTTAAGGAGAGGAGACCACTGGAGCGATTGGGTGGCTATGTGGCAAGTGTTGTGGATATTGAGCCAGATAACTTTGAGGAGGTTGTGATTAAGCATATCTAGAGGGATGCCATTATGGAAGAGTTTGCTTCCATCATGAAGAAAGATGTATGGGAGATAGTGTTAAGGCTTGAGGGGAAGTCAATGGTGACTTCTAGGTGGCTTTACAAGACCAAACATGTTGTGGATGACAGTGGAGAGAAGATCAAAGCTCGATTTGTGGCATGGGGTTTCTCAAAGATAGAGGGAGATGATTATGAATAGACCTTCACACTAGTGGCTCGATACACCTCAATTATAGCAGTGATCTCCATAACAACAAATATGGGGTGGAATATTCACCAGATGGATGTGAAGACTACATTTCTCAATAGGGTCATACAAGAGAAGGTTTACATTGAGTAGCCATAGGACTTTGAGGTTCATTGGAGAGAGTCTTAAGTGTGTAGGCTTAAGAAAGCCCTATATGGTGTGAAGCAAGTGCTAAGAGCATGGTAGCAGATGGGATTCCAAAAGAGTGATGCAAATCCAAAACTATATTACATTATGGTTGGCGAGCATCCAGACATTTTGGTTATGTATGTGGATGATTTGTTTATTATAATAGAGGAGAAACTCAATGAGAACTACAAGAGAGATCTTGCTTCAGAGTTTGAGATGAGCGATATAGGACAGATGCACTATTTTCTAGGGTTGTAGGTTTGGTAGGAGGATGGGCATATCTCTGTGGGCCAAGGTAGGTATGCAGCGGAAAAACTGAGGAGATTTCGTATGGAGGATTGCAGGCCTATAGTTACTCCAATGATTACCATCTAGAAGAAGTTGCATGCTTCTGACTCTGAATTGGTAGACCTGACTTTATATCACCAGTTGCTAGCTCGTTGATGTATCTGATCAACTCTAGACCAAATATCTCTCTCACGGTCAACACATTGAGTCAATTTATGATGGACCCCAGGAGGGTGCAGTGGGTGGCTGATAAGCATGTGTTATGGCTCTTGGGAACAATGGACTATGGATTGGACTATATCTCAGGGCATGGAGTCAAGTTGACTGGATGTACAATCTCAGACTAGGCAAGTAATTCTAGTGACATGAAGAGCACATCAGGATGTTGTTTCATGTTGGGTTCGGTAGTGGTGTCATGGCTCAACAAGAAATAGAGATCAGTGCCACTAAGTTCCGTTGAGGTTGAGTAAATTGCAGCCATTCATGCCGATTGCGAGGCTATTTAGCTTCACATGACATTGTGTGGTTTATTTGGTCAGAGGATGAGACCAACTACGATATACAGTGATAATCAAAGTTGTACTAAACTCACGAAAAGTATAGTATTTCATGACCAGTCAAAGCATACTGAGATCAAGTGACACTTCATTTGGGATTGTGTTCAAAGAGGGGTAGTGAAGCTACAGTAGATACCCACTAATAAATATGTTGCAGACATTCTCACCAATCCCTTGAAATAGGGAAAGCATGTATATTTCAAGGAAAAGATGGGAGCGGTAAGAAACACCTTCCCTAGTAAGAGGGAGTAATGAAGAAAGGTACCAAAGAGGTGTTTCCTTGTGTTATTTTCTAAGCCTATGAACACAAAGCAAACCGACCTTTTAGTGTGACTTTGAGTTATTACAATCATGTGACTTTTTAGTCACTCTATCAGGTACTAAAAGCACATTGTACATTATTATATTAAAGTGACTTAATGAGAAAAATTACATGGTGCAACAAGTTAATAAAGTGACTAGGGAGGCTCATTAATGAAGGGGAAGACATAATATGGGAACAATGGGAGATTAGATCTCCACTCTTGATCAAGGAGAGCTGAGATTTAATCTCAACCCTTGATGTGAGGGATAAGGCTTGTCATCATTATGACACTAAAAAGGAGGAAAAATGCAAAGAGATCATTCATTCTTCATGTGCCAGTGTTGGAGAAGAGAAAGGAGGAGAGAAGAAGGAAAAGAGGTTGAGACAAGTATTTGTTGAAGGAGAGAACAATCTACAATAGTTTGACCAACATGGTTGAGTTCCTAGTATGGTAAAGCAGAACGCAGCCTGAGATGGGACCGAAAATCGAGGAAGATTCAACACTTTTCTCAAAGGCCTATAAGTGAAAAAATCAAGCATAGATTACTAATATAACAAACCGACTTGGTGTAGGAGGCATAAATGACACTTTATACTCCAAAATAATTTTTTTTCTTGACATACAAAGTCCAAGAAGGATCTATTACATAATGACTAGGACAATGATCCATGACACAAACCCTTGAAGCCTTCAATGGAGGCTTTTGACCTAGAAACAAAATAAACAAAGCATGAAACCCATGCTTATAAATAATTTTTCTTTTTCTTTTCTTTTAACAAATATATTACATCATGACTTAAATACAATTATGAAAACCGATACTAGTTACATTTCTCAACAGATGCAACACTTATTTGTAGAGCATCGAGATTGATGATCCAGAGTAGATACAAGCATATCTTGTGGACTCCTTGTTGTGTACATGACTTTAACAATGTCTTAAAAGACATTGGAAAAATATAATGGATTGCAAAAATCATTTCAGATGCGGGGAAAGCACAAATGTTCATCTGTAATCACCATGCTTCATTGGAAATTTAGAGGATGTATTCAAAGTTTTTTTAAAACCTGTAGAAACAAGATATGCCACATACTTTATTTTTCTTGAGAGCATGGTTGAGGTCTATGAATATTTACAAGCCACTATTGTTTCTTCAGAGTGGAATGCATGGGCTGAGTCTAAGTCACCTCAAGCGAAGAAGATAAGAGAAATGCTTCTTAGGGGGGATCGATGGGCTGATTGTAGATATGTTGTCTATTTGACAACTCCAATTGTGGAGATGATCAAGTATGCTAATTTATAATGCTCTTGGAGAAATATATCAATGGATTGATACCATGGTGGGCAAGGTAAAGCACATCATTCGCCAAAGAAACCCTTCATTGGATTTTTTCCATGAAATCCACAAGTTGATAAATAAAAGATGGAATAAACTCAATACCTCCCTTCACATGGTTACATTTTCCCTTAATCCAAAGTGGTATATGGAAATACCAAATATAACTCTTGATATTGATGATGAAGAGGCAAAACAAGGATTTCTTGACGCTATAACTAAGATGTATACTGTTGATGAAGAAAGTGTGATACAGGAGAAATTTATTGATTTTGGTACATTAAGCCCTCCTACATTCAGCCAAGATGCAAAAAAGGACATCAAGCATTATGCTCAGAAGAAACCCCTTTGATGGTGGATAATGTATGCGGGCCAGTTCCTAGAGCTCTGAAAGATTGCTTCACGTTTGCTATCTCAGATAGCTAGTTCCTCAATCACTAAAAGCAATTAGTCCACTTATAGTTTCATCCACTCTTGTTAAAGTTGTCAACTAGGGCCACATTCCACTTTGGACAACTCATTTAATGGAGATAATTATTGCATTGAATTCCTCTTTTTGAGAGTACCAAAATCGACCCAAAGATTACTAAATTTGGACAAAGAGAAATATGTTTTTGAAATGTACAAAATGTCAAGATCAGCCACATCATCATGTAGGCTCATGAACCCAACAAGCATGTCTTTTGACCCGCATCAATTGATATAAATAAGAGGGACCTCTACCCTCATTTGGCATCATCATCTCAACTCAACATACCTCTCTCTCTCCTCATTTAATTTGTTTTTACAGCTGAAAGATTGCAGGCTTCTCTCCCATTGTGTCTCTAGTTATGAAGAAGCATAGGTTGAGAATGTTTCCCTTTAGTTTTCCATTAAAGGAATATTTTCATTTGTGTCGGCTTCATGTATCTTTTATGTAAAGGGTTTTGGCCTTGTTTAATTGCAGTAATAGCTATTTTTGGCTTGCTGGGTTACAAAGTGTTTTTGGCATTTATCGCCTACAGATATGAAAGTTTCTAATAAATTATGTACATTTTACAGTTTGTGTATTTGAAAATGAATAATATTTCGCCTCACATGTCAATCAATTCCTTCTGGGGGATTCTATCCCAAATGTGCTTTCCCACACCACATTTCATGCGTTTCTACAATATCTGTGGCTGTTCTAAACATTAAACCATTTTTTAGCTTGCTAGTGAATGCTTAATAAGCACCATATGAACTAGGTTCTCCCTCCTTGAATAAGAGCAAGAGCTTTCATTGTCATTGGCCTTTTATTTTAGTTAAACCATTTTTATGATTTAGATTTTTCACCTTTCCTTCTCGTTCTCTGTCTATTTCAGGATCACAAGATTCATCACACAACTCGACACTCCCAAAATCGACATTCAACTTAGCAACTTTGAAAAATTCAGCTGGCATTAATTCGTCGTATCAAAAGTATGTACAATATTTATAAAGGCGATGGCATGCAAAATAATTTGGCTAATGTAGCTTAAAAAGAGTCATATGCAATCGACCTTGATCAGGCCTAGTCACCGTCATTGAGTATTGGTGAATTTGACCAAACCTAACCAATCTTGCCCTTGGTTTAACTTTTTTTTACTTTTTTCATTAACTCATTTTTGTGGATTTTTTTAAATGCTAATCTTTGTTGTTTGCATATTGTCTTATAAATTGGAATCTTTGTTGGTCTCTACATGTGACATTTGTAACTAGTTTTTGCAGACTTTTTATTGATAGTTTCTAACTTTTTATCAATTTATTGCTTTTGCAGGTGGATGAAAATGTGGCAAGTCATGTTAGGTTGTCATCATATTCAATATTGGTTAATTAGCTCTATTTCAGGTGGGGTTCCTAGTGTTTCAAATCAACAGGCCACTATTGAGTTAGAACACGAGCTTCATGGTTGGCATACAAGCTTCAGTAATTGGATCAATTCCCAGAAGTCTTATGTTGAAGCCCTTAATGGATGGCTTTCAAAATGCATTATTCCAAAAACTGGACCCTCCTCGAAGGGAAGGATACCATTCTCCCCACATAGAGTAGGTGCTCCTCTTGTAGATAAGAATTGATCATGTAGCATACCTATTTTATTAATGATAGACTCGGTGCATTGGTGGATCTGCTGGAACTTCAAGGTAGGCATATTAATGCCTCGAGTTGTACAGTATTCAAAACTTAAATAACCTATCTTGTATGACAAAGGTGAAGTGAGAATATATTGGAAAGATGTAAGAATTGACACACTATATTATGCCTTTTTGCGGCATATGGAATTTGATCAGACTGGATATTTAATGGACATCATTTGAATATATGGTACATAAGATCCTGCTCATTTGAGTGTGTCTGCATGGTGCAGCTTATAAGTCTGAGTTTATGCAAAAGTATGTGGGCTTTCAATCCCAAGGCATCTCTCCTAGCTATCCAATATTACATATTGATATCATATAACATATTCATCCAAGTTCCGACATAGAAGTTTTGGTGGGACTCCCCTGTTTCTGGAGAAGTAAAAATCCGTACTGTGCATCGTATTGTAGAATGTAGTAATTTTGTTCCTATCGATAATGCTCATGGCTTGTTATGGATGCAATAAAGACCTATTTCTTTCGATATGTTCTAATTATGCTAGTATTTTCTATGTACAGAAGACTCTGATTTGGCATTACTCAAGATTGTTTCATAGATGTGTATTATACCTGCACTTACTCTTCTCATGGTCTTCTGATGTCCATGCTCTATTCTTTTCTTCTTTCGCTTTGTTAGTCTGTATTTGAGTACAAGGTAAGCCTTGGGAGCCTTGGGCAAAGTTCAGAGTAAAATCCATTAACCGGGCCTTATCTCTCGTTGATATAAATTCTGTACAGCCCAAAAACAATAACACTTCAGAGAATTCGATCTTTCTCAGATTAGGATGGGTTTAAACTGTTGCATATAAAAAAATATAACAGGTTCAAAGTTAAAAATAATTAAAATTTCTTGTTATTCTTGAAGGGAAGGATACCATTCTCCCCACATAGAGTAGATGCTCCTCTTGTCTTCAGCATTTGTCGTGATTGGTGTCGTGCATTTGAGAAAATACCCAACAAGGCAGTTGTTGCTGCAATCAGGAATTTTGCACTAGATGTACGTGCACTTTGGGAAAAACAGAATGAGGAGCAGTAGCAAAATAGAAGGGTTGAATACGTCAAAAATGCACCATTACAAAGATGTTCAAAGCTTTATAACACAAAAATGCACCATTGCAAAGATTAGAGTTTGAAGTTTGTCAAATGTTTGTAGAAATATTATAGGTAAGGGGCATGATAGAAATCATTTCTATATCTATCTTGAAAAATGGAAAAAGTAATTTGTTCTTAATGCCTTATTTGAAAGGCCATCAACTATCTTATTCTTGTCCCTTTAAATATATGACACAAAGAAAGGTGTGAGATTTGTTCTTACATATTTTGAAAAGTGGTTGCAAAGTAAATTTTTTTAATAATGTTCCGTTTTATAACTAAATTTTTTGAATAATGCTCTTTTTCGTAATTATTAAATAACTAGCAAAGTGAATTTTTTTAATAATGTTCTGTTTTATTACTAATTTTTTTGAATAATACTCTTTTCGTAATTATTAAATAACGAGTGAAAAACCTTCAATTTTTTTGAAGTATATGACTTCATATTCTTGACCTAATTGTAGGGTTAACTTGAAAACCATCCATTCACACTAATTGTTAGCTTTTTGTTTTTTGAAGAGAGACACCTCATTGGTTTGGAATCTTCATTTAAATGATGCTCTAAATAATAACATTAAATCTAAATTGATTTTCCTCATTACTTATCTAGCTATACAAAATAACTATGACAACCTTGTACTATGTGAAATTGTAGACCAATATTTCACAAAGTAAGAACTGATTATGATGGGAGAAGCGTTTTGTTTAGCTTGATGTCAATGATTTGATCCTCAATTAGGGATCATCTTCAAGAGTAGTTTAAGCTCAAAGAACGTTGATTGTTCATGTTTACATTGACAATGATGCAACCCTGATTTCGTGCATAGTTCATCATAAGTCGTTTACTTATTATGACAAGGATATGAGGAAGCTCGAAGAGTTTGAAGTAAAGGTTTTCGTGTTTCACTTAGCTTACTACTTTCATCCCTATTTAAATTTTTTGTGGTTAGCTCAATTTCTATCATTTCAGTTATTTTCATTTTGGTATAATTATTGATGTTACCAATGATTTTGGCATTTTCCAAACAAATGTGGTGGTTAGTATGGTGCGAGTGTTATGCCAAAACTGATTTCATATGTTTGTTATGCTTTAGATCGTCACTATGCTCTAAAGTCTCACATTGAATGATCTGCCAATTCTCTTGATATAGGCTTTCTCACAAGAGCAAGGTATGTGGTAAACACCTTTGCATGAACTAGAATTGATAGGATACTTCGCCTCATCTAACATTCTCTTGATGGAGTTTAGAGGAGTGAAAGTGACTATGATGTTATTCTTTTGAAGAATGTGTGACAATTTATCAATTGTCCCTTTAATGTATGGTAGCATGATTTTTGTCCTATTTTCTTCATCAACAACTTCTTGTTTTAGGTGGTGTTTCCATGCTCTTCTAATAACCTTGTTGATTTTGTTTATCATCATAACCATTCCTTTTGAAGAAAATGTCTAGGTGTCCCAGCTCAGGTTAAATGCTTATTATTAGATATCTTCATAGCTCTATTCACTAATGTGTTGGTTACACCAATTTTTTATACTAGGAAATGATGTGAAATAGAATGTGTGTGTTTGTGTGTATGCTTAATCTGTAGACTTGGTGAGCTAGAGAACCATCTTCTTTTCTAGAAATCAAAACATCTATAAAGGGTACTCCCTTCAAATTTTATATTTCCAAAGGTGAACTTAATGCTAGTGTTTTGGTTATTTAGATGGTCTAGAGATCTATCTAGGTTTTGGTATCATCAACATATCATTTCACTTTTTAGGTTTGAGTGGAAAAAACATGATGACGTGTTTTTCAAAATGATCCATAGATAGATTGGCTATAATCAGTGATGGCAAAGAACCACCTTCAATTTATTCATAGAAAACCCCTTGGACTATGAAGTAAGTTGATTTAAGCTATACTTTTACTAGGGTCATTGTCACTTCATCATATTAGTGAAAACCCTTATGGATTTATCTATAGGAATTTTTGTGAATAATGAAACCACATAAAATCTAACCAAAAGATCATCTTCCTCAATTATTTCTTCTTTCATTTTTTCAACCCAAAATATTGAGTCTTTACAAAGGAGTCCATATTTCTCACAAAATATTTGTGTTTTTTAGAAAGGAACTTAGTCAATGGATTAGATAGGTTTTTCATCCAATAACATTAACAATGAGTCTAAGAGGAGTATTCTTCTTATGGATCTTAGCTAAGCCATAGATTCATGGACTTATAGGATTATTAGGTATGAATTTCTTTTTAATATCATCATCCAAAGTCCATTTTTCTATGACACGAATCAACTCCTTCGTCATTCTTTTACTTGGATCACTATCCAATTTTTTATAGCTTCCACTTTCCATCAAGTGTTCAAGCATTTCTTGTTACGCCAAATGGCACATTTTACAAGCTAGTATGAGGGCGATGTGTGACTCGGTCTGTGCTCAATCTGGTGTAGACACGTGTCCCTCTCAAAATAAAAGTAAAATATTCTCTAAAAATAAAAGAAATGTTGACTATAATAAAAACAAAAATGAATATTCACGTTTAGTTAGTTTTAATTAGAAGCAATTTAAAACATCAATAGTCCCAACATCACTATGGTCACTTGTTTGTTGTTGATATTACAGCCAAATGTTGTAAAATATTTCAATCACTCGTTCATAAATAGAATATTTCATGTCCACATGACTTAATATTCATATCAACTTCAAAAAGAGAGAGAGTAATCAGAAATAAAAAAAGTAGTGTAAGATGTTTAAACCTTGTATTTTAAAAAATAATTTCAACACATGATTTAAATAAATTATTTGAAGATCTAGGTTAACTAATTTATGTTGATATCAATTTCATATATATATATATATATATATATATATATATATATATGAAAAAAATATTATAATGTTGTGTATAATAAAATATTTAATGTCCAAAGAAAAAAATGATTGAAATTTAAAAAAGAAAAAGAAAAAGAAAATCAAGTATTTCTTAAAAAGAATAATAAGATAGAGATGTGTAATTCATTCAATTCTTAATGTAAAATTATTATGCGACATTTAAAAATATTCATAATAAAAATAAAAGGGTGAGGTGTTTTATTGTACTCAACGAAAAAAATAGTAGGATTGGATGGACAAAATACAAATAGAATACTTGGCTAACCCTCTTGAATTCTACTAGATTGGTTGGAGCCAGCGAGCGTTTCCATGGCCAACTGTGGGATTATCATGACTAATACTACTTCAGATCAGGTTTGGGGGTAGATATTGTAGGCTTCAATGGTTTTTTTCCTATGGTGGGATCTTCTGGTTGGTAAGGAGGTGTGGGGATAGACCCTTACTTGCAAAATTAGTTTCTTGGTGGTGATGTGGTCACTGCTTCTCAGGGGTGGGTTGTGGCTCAACGTACGTTAGCCAATGGCTTTGACTCCTTTCCTTCATGGTTTATTTTTCCATTTTGTTAAATCAAAAAAAAAATTTAGAAATGGGTTTTTTGGTGAAACCAAGGGTTTTGCATGAGTGGTGGATGGATCATTATTTGGAAGGTGGCCCTACGTGTGAAACTACATGATATATTTTACAGTCGGCACTGAGGGTTACATCACTACAAACAAGAACCCTCTTGGTCCTATGAGAAGTAGAGGGTGTAGGTAATCCTACTCAGTTCGTGACACCAATGAAGGCTAGTGAGGAGGAACATACTACTAGAGGACAAGGTTTAAGGGTATATGGGAAGAATAAGTGACTGAGGTGTGCCAAGGTCAAGTAAGTTGAATACAGAATGGTTGTAAGGGAGGAGGTGTCACTCCATAAGGTTGAGAGAAAGGTCGAGTTGTCTATAACTTATGGGGTGAGAAAGGGGCCACTACTTCAATGTTAAAACCCTAACATAATTGGTTGCTCAGGAATGGGTGCAACACTTAGCTCCATTTCCTTCAGTCACACCTCTTGCAAGAGGTTGGTTTTGTTTTCTTTTTACTTCTAGACAACATGTTCAATGGATGCTAGAGAGGATCTGGGCCACTAATTCAACCCTAGTAATGATGAAAAATAGGTTGTGATTATTTGATGCCAGGAAGGAATTGTTAGAGAAAGAATATATATGGTTGTGTTTACTCGGTCTCTCGATGCAATTATGGTCCTAAGAAACATTTTGAGAGTTTGAGAATTTGTTGGGATAGTTTTTTGGATGCAGATATGCATTTTTTATTTTTGGGTTGATGATTGTTTCTCAAATCCTTCTAAATATAGATGCTTGATAAGGACTGCTAGTACAGATCGTGATTGGGTACTTTGATTATTAACATGTGCATATTTTAGATTGTAAAGGGATCCCATTTTGTTGTAGAAGATTCCACAAAAAGGAGGAAAATTATGAAGGACTACCACCTCCCTTTTCATAGAAAAAATCGAAATTAGACTCCTACTTCTTCTAAAAAGTGGAGCTTATCCTGTGAGGAGGCAATTGGAAATAATACATGACCTCCAAAAGTGGCACAAGGAAGTAAGGAAAAGGTACTAGTGAGCATACAACCGTCTTTTCTATCACAAAACGAAGAGTTTGAACATATACAAGAAGATGTGGTTATTGGGCAATGCCTGACAAACAATGACCTCTCAACCTTGGAGTAGAGGGAGGCTCCAGTGTTGGGTATACCTCCTTCCCATTTCCCTTTGACAAATTCAGTTGTTTCTTTTGCTGAAATGGGTAAAGGATGGGATGTTTCCTTTGGTTGTGACACCTCCTCTCCACACCACACCTCGAGAACCCTTGCTCCTTTTACTAATTTCCTATGTCCTCTTGTTACCTTACACACCGAGCTGATAGTAGTTGCTCTTCAAGAGGGGATGTTCAACGCTTCATTTGATTCTTCTACTAAATAATTTTTATAACCTAGGGCCTCTCAAGAAACCAATGTGGGTTTTCCCTAGGAACCAGGACATAATCCAAATCTTCTGGAGGGATTGAGTCGGGGCAAGAAATATCATCTTGCAAAATCCTAGGTAAAATATTGTATAGATGTGGCTACTGGGAAACAAATCTCTGAAGACCATGGGAGGATTTCCCTCATGATTGTGTTATCCTTTAATTGCAGGGGCCTAGTCACTCGGTAAAAAAAATTGGCCCATAGGAGGTTAGTTGATCTGCATCATCTCGAAATTAGCATGCTCCAATAAACTTTGGGATAAGGGAACATTGTATGGTAAAGTGTTAGAATATTTGTTTAAAGGTTAGGTTTTTTCCTATTCAAATGTTAGAGGAAGGTCACAGGGCAGAGTGGGGGGGGGGGAGATTGTTGTAGGGTGAAAACCTAGAAGCATAAAACCCTTAAGCTAGTGGGGTTCAACTTTATTATTGGGGTGTATTTCCTCTAGATGGAATTAGGAGTGAAATTGAGGGTGCTTTGGTCCATGCATTGATAGGGAATCCTTCTGGGAAATTTTGGTTTGGAAAAAATCATTGAATTCAAAGAATTTGATTCTAGGAGGAGGTTTTAATTTCTCATTGGGAACTACATAAGTATGAGGACCTCATGCAAGGCCATATCCTCTCACTTATTTCTTTGAACACCTACTTAGGGAATATAAATTCATTGACGGGGAGGTGGTTAAGGTGAACCCTACTTGGTGAAATAAAAATATGTGTGAGGCCAGGGTGGAAAAATGTTGGAATGGTTCCTTGTCCTAGAAAAGCTAGTGGAAACACTTCGAGTGATGCACTAATAGATAGGAAGTGGGGGAGAATCAAACCATCATCCAATTTTCTTGGAAATAAAAGGGATGGGAAAAAATTCACCAAGCCCTTTTAAGTTCAATTCAACTTGTATGAAGGATGAGAAGTTTTTAGTTCTTGTCCAATTGACATAAATACAACCTTGAGGTGTGAACCTCCACAACAGTCCAATTTGCAAACAATATGTTTAGAGTCAAGAAAGCCACCATTCAATGGATAGTTAGAAAGAGGGTTTAGGATGAGTAAGAGTTGAAGAATGTGGAAGGGGATTTGAAGGTTATAGGTGAAATTAAAGATGGTGTTTTTGTAAATGAGGACACAAAAAACAGAATATGTCTTCTAGCATCCTGGAAAATATAGTAGTTGGGGGATACAGAGGCTACTCAGAGGCTAAAGAGTAGGGCTTTATGGATGGAATGCGAGGATGGAAATACCAATTTTTTTCCAAAACTTTACTAAGACAAGAAGATGGCCTATACTATATTAAAGCTAAAAGACCAAGCGTAGAGGCTATGCCACAAATTTTGAAGATTTTGCTCGATTAGCGAAATATCATTTTGGGACTCTCTTCAAGGTTGAGGAGGGAGAATATATTGCGGAAGTGGTTATATTGGCACACGTTTTTCCAAGATACGTCGACCGGGAGAATGACAGAGTTATGAAAGAAGTGATGGATTCATAGTTACAAGAGATGGTTCATAGCTTACAAAAGGATAAAATTTATGGCCAAGGGGTACTCTCAAGTTGAGGGGATGACTATGAAGAGACCTTTTCTCTTGTAGCAAGGTACTCATACATCATATCAAATCTTGCTCTAGCTGCACAGACGAGGTGGAAGATCCACCATAAGGATGTGATAACAACATTACTCAATGGATTTATTCAGGAGGAGGTGTTTATCGAGCAACCAAAAGGCTTCAAGACTTTTGATCAAGAGTCTCATGTGTGCAGACTCAAGCGAGTGTTGTAAATTCTCAAGCAAGCACCCCGTGTTTGGTAAACTAGGATCAATCGTTATCTCACTGGTTTGGGATTCACCAAAAGTGAAGCAGATGCAAACCTCTATCATATATTGGTAGAAGGTAAACTATTGATTATTGTCTTATATGTTGATGATTTGGTTTTAAATGGTGATGAGAAGCTGATTAGATCTTGCAAGCAGGACCTTGCAAGAGAGTTTGAAATGAAGGACATGGATCTCATGCACTACTTCCTTAGATTGAAGGTATGGAAAGGTGACGAGGAACTGTATATCTCTCAGGGCAAGTAATGCCAACAAGATACTTCATAGGTTCTACAGGGATAGTTGCAAACCCATGCAGACACCTTTAGCAACCAAATGAAGGAAGGAGGATGCCACTTCAAGTGAGGAAGTGGATTCTACTATTTACGGACAGTTGGTGGGTTCACTAATGTATCTTGTGAACACACGACCAACATGTACTATGCAATCACTCATCTGAGCCAAGCTGTGGTTAGGGAAACCAAGTTATTTTGGAGAGCAACTAAGCATGTTCTACGATACCTCCAAGGCACTACCTAGTTTGGATTATGGTATAGACAAACATAGGGAGTGAAGTTGTGTGGATGCACAAATGCAGATTGAGAGGGGAATCCATCAGACTAAAAGAGTGCATCAGGTGGAATTTTTAATGTTGGTCTGCATCTATTTCCTGGTATAGTAGGAAGAAAATATTTGTGGCACTCATCTCAGTAGAAGTAGAATACATGGCTACTAGTCAAGCAACATGTGAGGTGATTTGGATGAGAAAGATACTTGTTGGATTGTTTGGTCATATGATGGATCCAACTGATATATACTATGATAATTAGAGTTGCATCAAAATCTATGAAAATCCTATTTTTCATGATCAATCTAAGAATATAGATGTCTGGTATCACCAATTATGGGACTATGTACATAAGCATATAATGTTGTTGCAATATATTTCGACAAAGGAACAAGATGCTGATATTTTGACAAAGGCCTTGTTAAGAGGGAAGTTCTAGTTCCTCCAGTGCAGGATATGGGTGGTTGATAATCATTTTATTGCTGAGAGGGAGTGTTAAAAAATGTAAAAAAAAAATCTCAATTTGATTTTGCCTTGATTAAATTGAGAAAAATCGAATTTCCACATCAACAGACAACATGGATGATGTTAACTTGTGTGACATGGCTTGTTTCACCCAGTTTACTCAGTAAATTTGAGTTGGAGGAGATAGAGTTCAGTTCTACATGTATGATTGCTATTTTGTAGCAATGAAGGTCAGTTATCTCTGGTTGTTTTTAGTTAAACTAGTTCCAAGTTTTGGAGGAACTAGTGGAAGGTTAGTTAAGCAGTGGGACTTCAATTAAACTTAGTGGTCATTCAATTAACTAATCAATCAACCCAAAATAGCTAGTGCATTAAGATAATTCGAGTTACCCAGTTGAGGTGGATATTCCAAGGAAGTGTAGCATAAGTTGTAGACTAGTCTTGAGTATACACGTGTTGCATGCAGTCAGATGATTAGCCTAAAGGTATTGTGCAATTCAATTGATGGAATTTCCTAAATAATATGGGCTAATTCCTCATGGAACAACACAAGGAAATAAGAGCTCAAGCTTAGGCAAAATTTGACTAAGTCTGGGCAATAGGCCTTCAGTGATTAGAGAGATAGGTTGCGCAGTGGCAAGGTGAGCTTAGTTGAGAAAAACAATTGTAATACATATCTATTCATTTGATTAATGTGAACAGACATTGGGTTTTTTAGCATATTTCTTTCCCCGGATAAAAATATGTGTTGCATGTGTGTTATTTCTTTTTACATGTTTGAGATTTTTGTTCTAAATTGTGAATTAAGTCCACAAAGTAGTATTGTAGGTTTGTGTCGTGTGATTTTGATTAATACTTCATGAGCATTTGATAATCTACGTCATAATTTCTACATCATGAGCTACGACAAAATAAAATGGTACACCTTTTTTAAAGTATCTCCAACAAGTCCTCTCAACAACTGAATCTCCAACAAAATTGGGCTAGTGACCAGAATACATACTTTGTGATTTATTTGATCTTTTAAGGTTAACTGTTTCCATGAGCTATTGATTGTTTCCCAAACCTGCCATCCCATAGGAGTTTGTTTTAAACATACAATTTTTTCTAATATTACCCACAAAATACCTTTTCCTTTGATGCATATTGTAGTGTGCTCTATGTATGCATCTGCTTAATGCCTCACACAAGCACATTTTCTTTATGTACACAGGATTTTTTTTCTTTTTAGATAACCTTTTATATCAAGTTCATATGTGACATTAAAAAAATTGATCATGCTATGTAATGTTCAAGGTTTTTATTATTTTACAATTCCCAAGGAGCATTATATTTTAAAGGAACACAATGGTCTAAAGACTATTTACCTAATTATCCAAGACCATTTTAGACAAACTTTGTGAAAGCTCATATGGGATTTTAGGCTATTTTCAGTTTGTATATTTAAAAAAGAAGCATGTCTGTAAACCCTCTTCTGAGTTTGTTTCATGTGTAACGCTTCTTTAACCCTTGGGAAATCCATGGGAGAATTATTGTACTATGTTTTGTCCTTTAGCAAGGCTATAGTGAAGAAGTCAGGTTCACCATGTTTTCTCTACAATATCTCTCAAAGGGGTCTTCCAGAATCACTTGTCTGTGAAGATGTCTAGATTTTCTTGATACTCTCATCCTCTATAGGGTAGGATTTGTTAGTTAGTGCTTCCTTTTGTATTCATTGTCATACATTTATCATAAATTTATTAAATAACAGTTTTATCAAATCACCAAGGATAGTGATAGGGACTTTAAACTATTTTTGTTTCTTCAACAAGATCGAAAGCAATGCTATTGTGAATTGTGTGTCTAGTTATGAAGAAGCATAGGTTGAGAATGTTTCCCTTTAGTTTTCCATTGAAGGAATATTTTCATTCGTGTCAGTTTCATGTATATTTTATGTAAAGGGTTTTGGACTTGTTTAATTACAGTAATAGTTATTTTTGGACTCCTGATCACTTCTTGGTTACATAGTGTTTTTGGCATTTATCGCCTAAAGACATGGAAGTTTCTATTAAATTATATACATTTGATAGTTTTTGTATTTGAAAATGAATGTTATTTCCCCTCACATGTCATTCAATTCATTCTAGGGGATTCTATCCTAGATGTGCTTTCCCACACCACATTTCATACATTTCTACAATATTTGTGGATGTTGTAAACCTTAAACCCTAGTTTAGCTTTCCAGTGAATGCCTAATAAGAACCATATGAACTAGCTTCTCCCTCCTTGATTAAGAGCAAGAGATTTCATTGTTAGTGGCCTTTTATTTTAGTTAAGCCCTTTTTATGATTTAGATTTTTCACCTTTCCTTCTTGTTCTCTGTCTGTTTCAAGATCATAGGATTCAACACACAACTCGACACTCCCAAAATTGACATTCAACTTAGAAACTTGGCGAAATTCAGCTGATATTAATTCGTTGTATCAAAAGTATGTACGATATTCAAAAAGGCCATGGCATGCAATATAATTCAGCTAATGTAGCTTAAAAAACTTTATATGCAATCGACATTGATCATCATTGAGTATTGGTGAGTTTGACCAAACATGACCAATCTTTCCCTTTGGAAGAGAGGTCGAAGATCTCGGAGGATGACTTGATGTGGAGAGAAGGTTTGGTCATTGTCTAGGATGAAGAGTCTCAAACAATACTATTGAAAGGAAGAGAATTTTGACTGGGTTTTCCCCTCGAGGGGGGTTTTTCTTTGGCATAGTCCCTACATCTAGTGTTCGTTGTTTTATGTGCTTTCACTTTCGTAATTGCTTGATGAACAAAAAGAAAGAAGATATAAATAATCGTAATAAAAAATCAAGAACATCACAAGTAATTATCAAGAATAAAAAATGTGTTTCCTTTCCAATTTTCTAACATGGTATCAGAGCTTTGGTGAAGAAAGAAGAAAAAGGTAATCTGAAGCACTTGAACAAGGAAACATTCAAAAGGAATATCTCAGGGAATGAATCTACTATATTTAAGGAAGATGTCTAACACAATCAAGGGAGAGAAAAAACTTGAAGGAGCCTCAAACTGCAATTCTTCAAAGAAGAGGATTGACCTCATCCTTGAAAAGATCAAGGTACTAGACTTAGTCAAAGGAAAAGTAAAGAAGCCTACAAAAGACTATAATGATGATGACAAAGTAAAATTCAAAGAATTAGAATTGGTGGCCATGACTCTAATGGTAGAAGGAATAAAGGAAAATATTTTCCCATTTATAGCCAACATCAATCATGCTTAGGAAATGCATGGAGCCTTGTCAAACTTGTTCACTATTAAGAACATTGGTCAAGTGGCAAGCTTTGGAAATCACATTGTGCATCTTCATTGACCTCATCATTCTAGTGATTTCCCTATACTGGGACTCCTCCCATCGGTGAAAGTTTGTAAAGAGCAGGGGACATTGAATGAGGTGACAGTGGGTCCTTGTCCCATTTTTGCCACTTGATCTAGTAGAAGTCTCTTTGGAACCCCTCCTAGGACCCATGCTAAATTGGGTGGTAATAGGCATGATTTTCTAGGAACCTGGCACAAGTTTCAAGGAGAGAGATAAGTACTCCTTTGTATTTAATGTTGTGTAAATTCTCTGAGATTAAAAGAAAATAAACTCCTCTTCAAGTATATTTTCCCTTAGGAGTTTTTTCAAGGTCGTGTTTACCAAAAACTAGTGTCCAATAATTGTGTGCATGCTTGTGAATTTTTATCAGCTAAAAGTGAAAGTGAAAAGTAGAGGTAGCTCTTTAGTGTTTCGGTTCTAATTTTATATTCATGTTTAAATCAACATTTAACCATGGGATGTGGGAATTAAACATGATGTGTAAAAAAATTGAAATGTGGTAGGCTATAAGACACAAAATTTCTACATGGTATCAAAGCAACAATGAACCTACAACTAATAAAATAGTGACCAACAAGAAAAAAACATCTTATATATATGAAGTTGAGAGGGAGGTTGGTTGCGTAGTTTTAAGTGTTCATAAGTTGTGTTGGTTTAGAAGCTCAAATGGCTACTGGTTTGAGGGTGGAGGATAGGCTCAATGGGGCTGAAAAGTTTGGTCACTGTAAGGATAGGATAGTTTTGTCGCTTGAGGAGTTTGAGTTGTGGGATATTGTAGAGAGTGCAGTAATTTCACCTACTAATCTTATTCAATTGTCAAAATTCAACAAGAGTAATGTCAAGGCTAAGAGGAGCCTTCTAGATGCAGTGAAAGACCACCTTATACCTCATGTGTCATGGAAGAAGTTTTCCTATGAGATGTAGGAGTCCCTCACAACACTTTACTAGAGCACCAATGGGAACAGGAAGATGGTGTTATGTGAGAAACTAAGAAACACCAAGATGACCAAGACTGCCAAGTGACCTCATACCTTACAAAGATCACACAAGTGAGGGATGAGTTGGACGTAGTGGGAAATACTATCCCTCATTACCAGTTGGTTAGGACGACACTGAGAGGTTTTCCGAAGAAGTGTGATGGATTCATCCATGGCATTGTTGCCAAAGAGCATCTTCTAGATTGGAGGGGGTTGCGGGATGATTTCATGCAGGAGGAGACTGGGAGGAGTTCCAAGAGTGGCATTCAGCATGGTAGGGCTAATGAGGAATAGAATGTTTCCCTCACAGCTAAGGGAAAGAAGAAGGCCAAGAAGGGGTCTTCTAGTAGGGCCAGGCAACAGAAAGGAAAACAAAAGGAGAAGGAGAAGGAGAAAGACATGAGAAAAGTGAGATGCTTTCCTTGTTAGAAGATGGGTCATTATGCCTTTTAGTGTCCAATAAGAAGGGGAAGAAGGTTGTTGTAGCATCAACTGAGGTGGATAAGTTTCCCACCAACTTTGACACAAAGTTTTCTTTAGTGGTGAGTCTTTCCACTAGTGTTACATCCTCTAGTGTCTAGTTTGTAGAAAACGGACCATCTTTCCATATGACTAGAGTGAGAGAGAAATTTTTAGATCTTACAAATACTGATATATATTTGGAGGTGGTGCTTGGAGATAACTCCAAATTCAAAGCAGTAGGTCTGGGGATTGTGTCCTTTTAGAGGGAGCCAAATCATCCCTTGGAAGTGATGAAGGTCCTATATGTTCTAGGGTTGAAGAAGAACCTGATTTTAGACTCCAATATTGAGTACAAGGGATATGTAGTGGTGTTATTCAATGGAAAGATGTTCATGCATCCCAAGAGATCTAGTTTCACTAATGCTAGAGTAATTGAAGTCCATCATGCGAGACTCTATAGGTTCAAGTTTCAACCTACTAGAGCCTTAGTGTCTACGACTAGCAACAGTGATTTGTGTGAGTTATTAATATGGCCCACTTGCACCATGGAGAATTCATGACACTAAGGGAGTGTGCAAGGGGTGCGCTTTGGGAAAGTACAACAAAACTCTTTTCCCAAGCAGTGACAATAGGGTAGCAAGCATTTTGGATTTGATTCACTCTAGTGTGTGTGGTCTTGTGTCTTCTATTTCTTTGATTGGATTTTCATATTATGTGACTTGCATTGATGACTAATCCAAGAAGACTTGGAGGTATTTTATGAAGACCAAGGATCAAGTCTTCAAGAGGTTTCAAGAGTTTAAGGCTTGTGGATAACCGAGCAAGGACGAATATCAAGGTGTCAAGGAAAAATAATGGGGGCAAGTATACCTCCAACGAGATGGAGTCTTTTAGGAGAGTGGGCATCAGGAGAGAGTTCACAGTGCCATATAACCCCTAGTAGAATGGGGTTGCAGAGAGGAATAGCAGGGCCATAGTAGGGGCAGCGAGAGCCATGTTGCACGATCCGAGGCTACCTTTATTTTTATGGGTTAAGGCTTGTAACACAACATTATATTTGCAAAACATGACTCCACACAGAGTGTTGGGGAGTAAGACTCCCGAGGAAGATTTTTCTGGGAAGAAGCCTGAGAATGGCCACATTAGGATTTTTGGGTGCCTTACTTATTCACATGTCCATGAGGAGAATAGGACAAAGCTGGAACCCACTACAGATAAGGGCATTCATGTGGGTTACAGTGAGACCTACAAGGCCTATCAAATATGTATTCTTGCCAAGAGGAAAGCTTTCTTGAGGTGAGATGTGATGTTTGAGGAGGAGGAGGCCTTGAGGAGGTCATGGGAGGATGATCATGTAGAGCAGTAATCTCCTCAATAGGGGAGCACACCACAAGTTTCAGGATCTACATGTTCACTAGGGTCAATAGGATCACTGACTTTTGGGTTGACAAGATCATAGAGTTCAGGATCACTGGGCAGATATTCCCAGAGTGCAGGCTCACCACAAGTCACAAGGGCATCCTCATCAGGAGGACAGGCTCTAAGGAAGGAGATTCCCACACCATTTCTAGAGGCTACTTCAAGGAAGAGGAATCCAAGATAGCTTTATGATACCTTGAAGAAAGCACAAGAGTCAATGTGAAGACCCAAGTGGTCAATTAGGGAGAGAGGACCACCAAAGCGATTGGGTGGATATGGGAAGAATATAAAGGTGTCAAAGACAAACAGTGGGGGCGAGTATACCTCTAATGAGATGGAGTTTTGTAGGAATGTGGGCATCAAGAGAGAGTTCACCATGTCATATAACACCCAACAAAATAGGGTGGCAGAGAGGAATAATAGGGCCATAGTAGGGGCATCGAGAGCCATGTTACATGATTAGAGGCTACTTTTCCTTTTATGGGCTAAGTCTTATAACACTACAGTATATTTGCATAACATGAGTCCACACAGAGTGTTGGGGAGTAAGACTCCTGAGGAGAAATTTCTAGGAAGAAGCCTGAGATAGGCCACATTAGGATTTTTGGGTAACTTACTTATTCACATGTCCATGAGGAGAAGAGGACCAAGATGGAACCCACTGTAGATAAGGGAATTATTGTGGGTTACAATGAGACCTACAAGGCTTGTCAGATATGTATTCTTTCCAAGAGGAAATTTGTCCTGAGGTGAGATGTGATGTTTGAGGAGGAGAAGTCCTTAAGGATGTCATGGGAGGATGATCATATATAGTAGTAGGCTCCTCAACTGGAGAGCACACCACAGGTTTTAGGATCTACAGTTTCACTAGGATTGATAGGATCACCATCTTTCGGGGTGACAAGATCATAGAATTCAGGATCAATGGGCTCATATTCCCAAAGTGCAGGCTCACCACAAGCCACAAGGGCATCCTCATCAGGAGGACAAGCTCTAGGGAAGGAGATTCCCACACCATTTCAGGAGGCTACATAAAGGAAGAGGAATCCAAGATGGCTCTATGAGACCTTGAAGGAAGCACAAAAGTTAGTGTGAAGATCCAAGTGGCCTGTTAAGGAGAGGAGACCACCCAAGCGATTGGGTGGCTATGTGGTGAGTGTTGTGGAGATTGAGCCAAATAGCTATGAGGAGGTTTTGATTCAGCAGATCTAGAGGGATGCCATTGTGGAAGATTTTTCTTCCATCATGAAGAAATATGTATGGGAGATAGTGTCAAGGCTCGAGGGGAAGTCAGTGGTGACTTCTAGGTGGCTTTACAAGACCAAACATGTTGTGGATGATAGTGTGGAGCAGTTCAAAGCTCGATTTGTGGCATTGGGGTTCTCAAAGATAGAGGGAGTTGATTATGAATAGACCTTCGCACTAGTGGCTTGATACACCTCAATTAGAGCAGTGATCTCCATAACGGCAAAGATGGGGTGGAATATTCACTAGATGGATGTGAAGACTACATTTCTCAATGGGGTCATACAAGAGAAGGTTTACATTGAGCAACGACAGGACTTTGAGGTGCATTAGAGAGAGTCTTATATGTGTAGGCTTAAGAAAGCCCTATATGGAGTGAGTCAAGTGCTAAGAGCATGGTACGAGATGATTAATTCATACGTGTAGCAAATGGGATTCTAAAAGAGCGATGCAAATCCAAAACTATATTACATTATGGTTGGCGAGCATCTAGACATTTTGGTTATGTATGTGGATGATTTGTTTATTACAAGAGAGGAGAAACTCAATGATAACTACAAAGGAGATCTTGCTTCAGAGTTGGAGATGGCCGATATAGGACATATGCACTATTTTCTGGGGTTGTAGGTTTGGTAGGAGGATGGGCATATCCCTGTAGGCCAAGGCAGGTATGCAGGGAAAAAAATGAGGAGATTTCATATGGAGGATTGCAGGCCTATAGCTACTCCAATGATTACCAACTGGAAGAAGTTGCATGCTTCTGATTCTAAATTGGTAGATCCCACTTTATATCACCAATTGCTAGCTTGTTGATGTATCTGATCAACACTAGACCAGATATCTCTCTCGCGGTCAACACATTGAGTTAGTTTATGATGGACCCCAGGAAGGTGCATTGGGTGGTTGATAAACATGTGTTATGGCACCTGGGAACAATGGACTATGGATTGGACTATATCTCGGGGCATGGAGTCAAGTTGACTGGATGTACAATCTCAAACTGGGAAAGTAATGCTAGTGACGGGAAGAGCACATCTGGATGTTGTTTCATGTTGGGTTCGGTAGTGGTGTGATGGTTCAACAAGAAATAGAAATCAGTGCCACTAAGTTCTGTTGAGGATGAGTACATTGCAACCATTCATGCCGATTGTGAGGCTATTTAGCTTTGCATGGCATTGTGTGGTTTATTTGGTCAGAGGATGAGCCCAACTACGATATACAGTGATAATCAAAATTGTATTAAAATCATGGAAAGTCTAGTATTTCATGACGAGTCAAAGCATACTGAGTTCAAGTGCCACTTCATCTGGGATTGTGTTCAAAGAGGGGCAGTGAAGCTAGAGTACATACCCATTGATAAACATGTGATACACCTTCCCTAGTAAGAGGGAGTAACGAATAAAGGTACCAAAGAGGTGTTTCCTTGTGTTATTTTCCTAAGCCTATGAATACAAAGTGAACTGACCTTTTAGTGTGACTTTGAGTTATTACAGTGATATGAATTTTTAGTCACTCTATGAGGTACTAAAAGTACATTGTACATTATTATATTAAAGTCACTTAATGAGAAAAGTTACATGGTGCCATAAGATGGGTCAATGGGAGATTAGATCTCCACCCTTGATCATGGAGAGCTGAGATTTTTCTCAACCCTTGATGTTAAGGATAGGGCTTGTCATCATTATGAGACTAAAAAGGAGGAAAAATGCAAAGAGATCATTCATTCTTCATGTGCAAGTGTTGGAGAAGAGAAAGGAGGAGAGAAGAACAAAAAGAGGTTGAGACAAGTATTTGTTGAAGGAGAGAACAATCTACAATAGTTTGACCAACATGGTTGAGTTCCTAGTATGGTAAAGCAGCACGCAGCCTGAGATGGGACCGAAAACATGTCTTTTGACCCGCATCAATTGATATAAATAAGAGGGACCTCTACCCTCATTTGGCATCATCATCTCACTCAACATACCTCTCTCTCTCCTCATTTAATTGGTTTTTACAGCTCAAAGATTGCAGGCTTCTCTCCCATTGTGTCTCTAGTTATGAAGAAGCGTAGGTTGAGAATGTTTCCCTTTAGTTTTCCATTAAAGGAAGATTTTCATTTGTGCCGGCTTCATGTATATTTTATGTAAAGGGTTTTGGCCTTGTTTAATTGCAGTAATATCTATTTTTGGCTTGCTTGGTTACAAAATGTTTTTGGCATTTATCGCCTAAAGATATGGAGGTTTCTATTAAATTATATACATTTTATAGTTTGTGTATTTAAAAATGAATAATATTTCGCCTCACATGTCATTCAATTCAATATGGGGGATTCTATCCCAAATGTGCTTTCTCACACTACATTTCATGAGTTTCTACAATATCTGTGGCTGTTCTAAACATTAAACCCTTTTTTAGCCTGCCAGTGAATGCTTAATAAGCACCATATGAACTAGGTTCTCCCTCCTTGATTAAGAGCAAGAGCTTTAATTGTCAATGGCCTTTTATTTTAGTTAAACGATTTTTATGATTTAGATTTTTCACCTTTCCTTCTCATTCTCTGCCTGTTTCAAGATCACAGGATTCATCACACAACTAGACACACCCAAAATCGACAGTCAACTTAGCAAATTGGCAAAATTCAGCTGCCCTTAATTAGCTGTATCAAAAGTGTGTACGATATTTATAAAGTCTTTCCCTTGGTTTAACTCTTTTTTACTTTTTTCATTAACTCATTTTTCTGGATTTTTTTAAATGCTAATCTTTGTTGTTTGCATATTTTCTTATAAATTGGGATCTTTGTTGGTCTTTACATGTGACATTTGTGACTAGTTTTTACAGACATTTTATTGATAGTTTCTAACTTTTTATCAATTTATTGCTTTTGCAGGTGGATGAAAATTTGGCAGGTCATGTTAGGTTGTCATCAGATTCAGTATCGGTTAAGCAACTCTATTTCAGGTGGGGTTCCTAGTGTTTCAAATCGACAGGCCACTATTGAGTTAGAACACGAGCTTCATGGTTGGCATACCAGCTTCAGTAATTGGATCAATTCCCAGAAGTCTTATGTTGAAGCCCTTAATGGATGGCTTTCAAAATGCATTATACCATTCTCCCCACGTAGAGTAGGAGCTCCTCTTGTCTTCAGCATTTGCCGTGATTGGTGTTGTGCATTTGAGCTGCAATCAGGAATTTCGCACTAGATGTACGTGCGCTTTGGGAACAATGGGATGAGGAGCAGCAACAAAAGAGAAGGGTTGAATACGTTGCCAAAGATCTACAGAGAGTAGAGAGTAGAGGAGGAGAAGGCAAGGCATCAGAAGGTTTTGGAGGAAACTCAAAATGCTACTGCCTTAACAGCGTTTGCTACTGCCTCTTTGAAAACATGTAAAGAGCTTCATGATAGCAGTCAAAAGGTTAAGATATGACATACTTAGGAGACTTTCAGGATGAAACAGTGGAACTTTTGTGATAAGAATGGATGGATTACTCGGTGCATTGGTGGATCTGCTGGAACTTCAAGGCATGCATATTAATGCCTCGAGTTGTACGGTATTTAGAAATTAAATGGCATGCATATTAATGCCTCGAGTTGTACGGTATTTAGAAATTAAATAACCTATCTTGTAGGATAAAGGTGAAGTGAGAATATATTGGAAAGATGTAAGAATTGACACACTATATTATGCCTTTTTGCGGCATATGGAATTTGATCAGACTGGATATTGAATGGACATCATTTGAATATATGGTACATAAGATCCTGCTCATTATGTGGTGAGCCATGAAATGATCTAAAATATGAAGTTGCTCTGGAGTGTGTTTGCATGGTGCAGCCTATAAGTCTGAGTTTATGCAAAAGTATGTGGGCTTTCAATCCCAAGACATCTCTCCTAGCTATCCAACATTACATAATGATATCAGTTGGTTCTTCTCTGGAGTCGGGTATCCCCATTTTGGAATGTGAACATATTCATCCCAGTTCCGACACAGAAGTTTGGTGGGACTCCTCTGTTTCTGGAGAAGTAAAAATCCATACTGTGCATCTTATTGTAGAATGCAGTACTTTTGTTCCTATCAATAATGCTCATGGCTTATACAGTCAATTATGTGGAGCGCTATCATTCCTGGCTTGTTAGGGATGCAATAAGGATCTATTTCTTTCCATATGTTTTATATTATTATTATTATTATTATTAAGCAATTAAAAATACAAAAATACTTTTAAGTTTGAGTGAGCAAATAACTATGCATACATATTATATACCATTTAGGATTTTTTTTTATTTAAAAAGATATACATTACATCTTTCAATAGTAGGATCTAAAAATTGTACAATATCATAAACTTGAACTTGTGAGTTATATCAGTCCTTGCCCAAAAAAATTACAAATTGTCCATTCATTTTAAAAGACAAAATTGCATTATTGGAAAGATCAAAGTGGGGAATGTACCACTATAACACATCTGTGAACTATATTAACCAAAAAAATACATTATTGTTCAAAGTTCTATGAACTATATTAACCAAAAAATACATCATTGTTCAAAGCTTTATAAGACAAAAATGCACCATTGCAAGGATTAGAGTTTGAAGTCTGTTAAATGTTTGTAGAAATTGTATAGCTAAGGCGCATGAGAGAAATCATTTCTATATCTATCTTGAAAAATGGAAATAGTACTTTGCTCTTAGTGTCTTATTAGAAAGGCCATCAACGATTTTATTCTTGTCCCTTTAAATATATGACACAAGGAAATGTGTGAGATTTGTTCTTACATATTTTGAAAAGTGGTTGCAAAGTGAAATTTTTGAATAATATTTTGTTTTATAATTAATTTTTTGAATAATGTTCCTTTTCACTAATTATTAAATAACTAGTGAACTCAAATTTTTGAATAATGTTCTGTTCTATATCTATTTTTTTTGAATAATGCTCTTTTCATAATTATTAAATAACTAGTGAAAATTTTTCAAATTTTTGGAAGTATATGACTTCATATTCTTGACCTAATTCTAGGGTTAACTTGAAAACCATCAATTCACACTAATTGCTAGCATTTTCAATTCACACTAATTGTTAGCTTCTTGTTTTCTGAAGAGAAACACATGATTGGTTTGAAATCTTCTTTTAAATGACACTCCAAATAATAACATTAAATCTAAATTGATTTTCCTCATTACTTATCTAACTATACAAAATGGCTATTACAACCTTGTACTATGTGAAATTGTAGACCATTATTTCACAAAGTAAGAAATAATTATGATGGGAGAAGCATTTTCTTTAGCTTGACGTCAATGTTTTAATCTTCAATCAAGGATCATCTTCAAGAGTAATTTAAGCTCAAAGAACTGTGATTGTTCATGTTTACATTAACAATGATGCAAACCTGATTTCGTGCGTAGTTCATCATAAGTCGTCTACTCATTATGACAAGGATATGAGGAAGCTCGAATAGTTTGAAGTAAAGGTTTCCATGTTTCACTTATCTTACTACTTTGATCCCTATTTAATTTTTCTATGGTTATTGTTTCAGTTCTTTTCTTTTGGTATAGTTATTGATCTTAGCAATGATTTTGGCATTTTCCAAACAAATGTGGTGATTAGTATGGTGTGAGTGTTATGCCAAAACTGATTTCAAATTCCTATTATGCTTTAGATCGTCACTATGCTCTAAAGTATCACATCGAATGACCTCCCAATTCTCTTGATATAGGCTTTCCCACAAGAGCAAGGTATGTGGTAAACACCTTTGCATGAACTAGAATTGATAGGATACTTCGCCTCATCTAACATTCTCTTGATGGAGTTTAGAGGAGTGAAAGTGACTATGATGTTATTCTTTTGAAGAATGTGTGACAATTTATCAATTGTCCCCTTAATGTATGGTAGCATGATTTTTTTCCTATTTTCTTCATCAACAACTTCTTGTTTTAGGTGGCTTTTCCATGCTCTTCTAATAACCTTGTTGATTTTTTTAATCATCATAACCATTCATTTTGAAGAAAATGTCTAGGTGTCCCAGCTCAGGTTAAATGCTTTTTATTAGATATCTTCATAGCTCTATTCAAAATGTCTTGGTTACACCAATTTTTTATACTAGGAAATGATGTGAAATAGAATGTGTGCGTTTGTGTGTATGCTTAATCTGTAGACTTGGTGAGCTAGAGAACCATCTTCTTTTCTAGAAATCAAAACATCTATAAAGGGTACTCCCTTCAAATTTTATATTTCCATTGTGAACTTAATGCTAGTGTTTTGGTTATTTAGATGCTCTAAGGATCTATCTAGGTTTTGGTATCATCAACATATCATTTCACTTTTTAGGTTTGAGTGGAAAAAACATGATGACCTGTTTTCCAAAATAATCCACATATAGATTGGCTATAATAAGTGATGGCAAAGAACCACCTTCAATTTGTTCATAGAAAGCCCCTTGGACTATGAAGTAAGTGGATTTAAGCTATACTTTTACTAGGGTCTATCACTTCATCATATTATTGAAAACCCTTATGGCTTTATCTATAGGAATTTTTGCGAATAATGAAACCACATAAAATCTAACCAAAAGATCATCTTCCTCAATTATTTCTTATTTCATTTTTTCAACCCAAAATATTGAGTATTTATGAAGGAGTCTATATTTCTCACAAAATATTTGTGTTTTTTAGAAAGGAACTTAGCCAATGGATTAGATAGGTTTCTCATCCAATAGTATTAACAATGAGTCTAAGAGGAGTATTCTTCTTATGGATCTTAGCTAAGCCATAGATTCATGGACTTATATGATTCTTAGGTACGAATTTCTTTTTTATATCATCATCCAAAATCCATTTTTCTATGACATGAATCAACTCCTTCATCATTCTTTTACTTGGATCACTATCCATTTTTTTATAACTTCCACTTTCCGTCAAGTATTCAAGCATTTCTTGTTGCACCCAAAGGCACATTTTACAAGCTAGTATGAGGGTGATGTGTGACTCGATCTGTGCTCAATCTGGTGTTGACACATGTCCCTTTCAAAATAAAAATAAACTATTCTCTAAATATAAAAGAAATGTTGGCTATAATAAAAACCAAAATGAATATTCATCATTTAGTTAGTTTTAATTAGAAGCATTATAAAACATCAATAATCCCAACATCACTAAGGTCACTTGTTTGTTGTTGATATTATAACCAAATGTGGTAAAATATTTCAATCACTCATTCATTGATATAATATTTCATGTCCATATGACTTAATATTCATATCAACTTCAAAAAGAGAGAGAGTAATTAGAAATTAAAAAATAGTGTAAGATGTTTAAACCTTGTATTTTTAAAAAATATTTCAACACATGATTTAAATAAACTATTTGAAGATCTATGTTAACTAATTTATGTTGATATCAATTTCATATATATCTATATATAGGAAAAAAATATTAAAAGAAAATATTATAATGTTGTGTATAATAAAATATTTAATGTCCAAAGAAAAAAAGTGATTTAAATTAAAAATAAAATAAAAAATCAAGTATTTCTTAATAAGAATAATAAGACAGAGATGTGTAATTCATTCAATTCTTAATGTAAAATTGTTATGCGACATTTAAAAATATTCATAATAAAAATAGAAGGGTGAGCTGTTTTATTGTACTCAACAAAAAAATAGTAGGATTGGAAGGACAAACTCCAAGTAGACTACTTGGCTGACCCTCTTGAATTCTACTAGATTTGGTTGGAGCCAACTAGCATTTCCATGACCAATTGTGGGATTATCATGACTAATACTGCTTCGGATAAGGTTTGGGGGTAGATATTGCAGGCTTCGATGGTTTTTTTTCCTATGGTGGGCTCTTCTGGTTGGTAAGGAGGTGCGCGAATAGACCCTTACATGCAAAATTAGTTTCTTGGTGGTGATGTGTTCACTACTTCTCAGACGTGGGTTGTGGCTCAACGTACATTAGCCAATGGCTTTGTCTCCTTTCCCTTGGCGGTTTATCTTTCCATTATGTTAAATAAAACAATTTTTTTAGAAATGGGTTTTTTTGGTGAAACCAAGGGTTTTGCATGACTGGTGGATGGATCACTATTTGGAAGGTGGCCTGACGTGTGAAACTACATGAGATTTTTTACAGTCGGCACTGAGGGTTACGTCGTTGCAAACAAGAACCCTCTTGGTCCTATGAGAAGCAGAGGGTGGAGGTAATCCTACTTGGTTTGTGACACCAATGAAGGCTAGTGAGGAGGAACATACTACTAGAGGACAAGGTTTAAGTGCATATGGGAAGAATAAGTGAATGAGGTGTGCTAAGGTCAAGTCGGTTGGATACAGAATGGTTGTAAGGGAGGAGGTGTCACTCCATAAAGTTGAAAGAAAGGTCGAGTTGTCCATAATTTATGGGGTGAGCAAGGGGCAACTACTTCAATGTTAAAACCCTAACATAATGGGCTGCTCAAGAATGGGTGCAACACTTAGCTCCATTTCCTTCAATCACATCTCTTGCAAGAGGTTGGTTTTGTTTTCTTTTTACTTCTAGACAACATGTTCAATAGACGCTAGAGAGTATCTGGGCCACTAATTCAACCCTAGTAAAGTTGAAAAATAGGCCATGATTATTTGATGCCAGGAAGGAAGTGTTAGAGAAAGAATATATATGGTTGTGTTTACTCGGTCTCTCAATGCAATTATGGTCCTGGGAAAAATTTTGAGAGTTTGAGAATTTGTTGGGATAGTTTTTTGGATGCAGATATGCATTTTTTGATTGTTGGGTTAATGATTGTTGCTCAAATCCTTCTAAATATAGATGCTTGAGAAGGACTACTAGTAGAGATGGTGATTGGGTACTTTGATTATTCACATGTGCATATTTTAGATTGTAAAGGGATCCCATTTTGTTGTAGAATATTCCACAAAAAAGGGGAAAATTACGAAGGACTACCACCTCCCTTTTCATAGACAAAAGGGAAATTAGACTCCTACTTCTTCTAAAAAGAGGAGCTTACCCTATGAGGAGGAAATTGGAGACAATACATGACCTCCAAAAGTAGCAAAAGGAAGTAAGGAAAAGGTACTGGTGAGCACACAACCGTCTTTTCTATCACAAAACGAAGAGTTTGAACATATACAAGAAGATGTGGTTATTAGGCAATGCCTGACAAACAATGACCTCTCAGCCTTGGAGTAGAGGGAGGCTCCATTGTTGGGTATACCTCCTTCCCATTTCCCTTTGACAAATTTAGTTGTTTCTTTTGCTGAAATGGGTAAAGGATGGGATGTTTCCTTTGGTTGTGACACCTCCTCTCCACACCACACTTCGAGACCCCTTGCTCCTTTTACTAATTTCCTCTGTCCTCTTGTTACCTTGCACACTGAGCCAATAGAATTTTCTCTTGAATAAGGGATGTTTGACGCTTCATTTGATTCTTCTACTGAATAAAATTTATAACCTAGGGCCTCTCAAGAAACCAATGTGGGTTTTCCCTAGGACCCATAACATAATCCAGATGTTCTGGAGGGAAAGAGTCGGGGCACGAAATATCATCTTGCAAAATCCCAGGTAAAATATTATATAGATGTGGCTACTGGGAAATAAATGTCTATTGATGGGTGCTTAGAGAAATGAAGGCCCTGGGAGGATTTCCCTCATGATTGTGTTATCCTTTAATTGCAGGGGCCTAGCCACTTGGTAAAAAAAGTTGGCCCTTAGCAGGTAAGTTGATCTGCATCCTCTTGAAATTAGCATGCTCCAATAAGCTTTACGATAAGGGAAAATTGTATGGTAAAGTGTTAGAATATTTGTTTAAAGATTAGGTTTTTTCCTATTCAAATTTTAGAGGAAGGTCGCATGACGAGGGTGGGCAAAGGTTGTTGTAGGGTGCAAACCTAGAAGCATAAAACCCTTAAACTAGTGGGGTTCAACTTTATTATTGGGGTGGATTTCCTCTAGATGGAATTAGGAGCAAAATTGAGGGTGCTTTGGTCCATGCATTGGTAGGGAATCCTTCTGGGAAATTTTGGTTTGGGAAAATTCATTGAATTAAGAGAATTTGATTCTAGGAGGAGGTTTGAATTTCTCATTGGGAACTACATAAGTATGAGGACCTCATGCAAGGCCATATCCTCTCACTTATTTCTTTGGACACCTACTTAGGGAATATAAATTCATTGACGGGGAGGTGGTTAAGGTGAACCCTACCTGGTGAAATAAAAATATGTGTGAGACCAGGGTGGAAAAATGTTGGAATGGTTCCTTGTCATGGAAAATCTAGTGGAAACACTTCCATTGATGCACTAACGGGTAGGAAGTGGGGGAGAATCAAACCATCATCCAATTTTCTTGGAAATAAAAGGGATGGGAAAAAATTCACCAAGCCCCTTTAAGTTCAATTCAACTTGGATGAAGGATGAGAAGTTTTTGGTTCTTGTCCAATCGACATAAATACAACCTTGAAGTGTGAACCTCCACAATAGTCCAATTTGCAAACAATATGTTAGAGTCAAGAAAGACACCATTCAATGGATAGTTATAAAGAGGGTTTAGGATGAGTAAGATTTGAAGAATGTTGAAGGGGATTTAAAGGTTATAGGTGAAATTAAAGATGGTGTTTTGTAAATGAGGACACAAAAAAAACTATGTCTTCTAGCATCCTGTAAAATATAGTAGTTGGGGGATACGGAGGCTACCTGGAGGCTAAAGAGTAGGGCTTTATGGATGGAATGTGAGGATGGAAATACCAATTTTTTTCCAAAACTTTACTGAGATAGGAAGATGGCCTATACTATATGAAAGCTAGAAGACCAAGCCTAGAGGTTATGCCACAAATTTTGAAGATTTTGCTCGATTATCGAAATATCATTTTGGGACTCTCTTCAAGGTTGAGGAGGGAGAATATATTGTGGAAGTGGTTAGATTGGCACAATTTTTTCCAAGATCCATCGACTGGGAGAATCACAGAGCTATGAAAGAAGTGATGGATTCATAGTTACAAGAGATGGTTCATAGCTTGCAAAAGGATAAAATCCTAGGGCCAAATGGATGGACTGTTAAATTCTTCTGAGGGATCTATGAGACCCTTGTAAGTGATATTCTAAGGGTTGTGGTGGGGTCTAAAATTTTTGGATGGGTATTGGCATGTTTTAACACCAACTTCATAGCATTGATTCTAATGATGGTCAATACTTTCAATTTTAATGACTTTAGTCCAATATCTATGTGGAATTGCATATACAAGATAATTACCAAGGTGATTGCTTGGCGGCTAAAACCTATTCTCTCTAACGAAATTTCTAAGGAGCAATTTTGATTTCTAGAAGGTCGTAAAACACATGAGGCTATCAATGTAGTGTAGGAGGGATTACATAAGCTTAAAATCAGGAAACTAAAAGGATTTTTTTTGAAGATTGATCTCTCTAAAGCCTATGATTGCTAATTTGGTTGTAACACCATATTTTTTTGACCCATCTGTAGTTTGAGGTACCTTTTATCATTTGGATTATGAATTTCGTTACCTCGGGCTTCTTTGTAGTGCCGATTAATGGTTTTGTGCCCCCTCTTTTCATGCAAAGATGGTAGAGATTCACTATCTCGATATGCTTACTAGAGAGGTAGAAGTTCATCATGTACAAGCTATTTTTCCTTTAAATTCTATTCACCTTGATGAAGGTCTAAAGTATCTAGGTTTCCATATGAAGCCAAATTCCTACTAGAAAGAAGATTGGTAATGATTCATTCCTAAATTCGAAAAATGTTTAAAAACATGGAGTGTGAGATAATAATCATGAGCAAGGAGATTAGTATTAATAAAATATGTGTTGGAAGCCATCCTAGTCTATTAGATGGCTTTATATTAGATTCCCAAAATAATTTTGGAGAAAATGTGCAAAGTCTATTTAAGGCTTCTATGGGAAATCTCCCAGGAGCACTTCATCATGCATTTGGTCAAATGGGACAAAATTGCAACTACAATGGAATGTTGGGGGTGGGGGGGCGGTGTGATTGAAGAACGTTCCCAATTTTTCCTAGTCTCTAGTGGCTAAATTTGGGTGGTGGATCCTATCTACAAAGAGCGTGTAGAATGTGGTGGTACATATGAAATATATTGCTCATGATTCAACATAGGAATGTATCAAGAATTCAGCTAACGGAGGCAACAATTGTTTGTTATTTCAGGAAGGAAGTGATCGCTTCCTTCTCTTTGATTGAAGAAGGGATCTCTTGGATAAATGGCAATGATCATAAGGTCAGATTTGGATTTGACCCTTAGTTCAATTTTGGGAATACTTACAACCTCCCTTCAGGTTTGGTGGAACATTCACACAAAAGTGGGTATTTTACATTAAATCAAGTGGAAAATCAAGTATGAACAGATCTTTGAATAGATCTTCGGGCCCATGGATGGAAACCAGAAGGTAAACTAAAAATTGATGAAGGTTAGGCTAAGGCTTGTAGGGGATTACACCATTTCACTCCACTTAACCAAAAAGGTGGGGGGAAGGGGGGGGGGGGGGGGGGCGGTGCCGATTGGTTTGGGTCCACTCTATATTCAGTTGTTACACCCAAAAGATGGGTTATCTTAACTTAATTTTTGAATGGTTGAGATTGGGTCATAGCTATTAGTGAAAACCATTGTGGAAGATAAAATGCCTAGATAAATCTTGGTTGTTTATGTGGTGCTTGTTAGAGAAAAAGGCGTCGGCCTGAGATAATCTACAAAAAGGACAAATAGAAGGTCTAGGTTGGTGTATTCTTTGCAAGGTTGAGAACAAAATAATTCCTTACTTGTTCATTGAATAAATTTCCTTCATGAAGTAGATATGAACTATTTTGTACAACGAGCTTCAACTACTAGGTTCCTGGCAAGGAGGGAGCCTATTGGATGCATGGTAGGCCTAGTTCGAAAATAAAGCACGTAAAAAGTTCAGGGAGGTGCCTCTACTCCTATGCTAGAGAATTTGGTTAGTAAGGAGTAGGACATTTTTCAGGATGTTCCTTCATGCATAGAATGAGCAATAGCACAAATTCTTGTAATTTTCTCTAGTTTACCCTAAAAATATTGACCCCTGGTTGTTAGAAAGGTAATTGTTAAAGATGTAGATAAGTTGAGACTGCAGGTTTTTTTAGATGGGGCCTCTCAAGGGGAGGAAAGAAGATGCAGCGGTGGGGGTCGTTTACTTATCTAAGAACCAATTTTTCACATTAGAAATGGGTTTGGGAAGGGGCTCAAATAATTATGTTGAACTCATGGCATTCAAACAACTGCTTCTTTTCACTAAGGAAAAAGGTTATCATTATCTTTTGCTATTTAGGAACTCTTTAATTGTAATCAATTGGATCAAAGGGGTTCAAATGTGTCACAACCATTATCTTTTATCTTTAGTTGAGGGGGTGTTACCTATTAAATACACATTTGAAATTTTCTCTTGTTGTCATATCTATAAGAGGTGGAATTGATAGGCAGATCATTTATCTAAAACATGTCTTCAACATGATCATGAGAGATGGATGATTAAGGAAAACATAGGTGAAGAACATTATAAATATTATCATCGTCCTTTCATAGAGGGTGGCCCTCAATATCAGTTTTAAAATATGTTGTAACGACACTTTTTGACTTACAATTTCCTAGATAACTATGGTACCGATATATTATGATTATGTTGATAGTGTAACCTATTTTGGAACACTTTTATGTATTATCTGCAAGGTAGCGGATCTTTTGACTCTTATGATTGCATGTAATGAAGTAGCATATATAGAATATCTACCTATTCCAGACTATTTATCTTTATATTTGAATACATTCGACAAAATGCAATGACAAAGTGTAATTTGGTATCATTTACTAATGAAATGAAATTACTATTTTTATTATTATTTTTCTTTTTACTTTTTATTTTTTTCCCGAGCAAAACAATATTCATAATAATAAAAAAATCAATGTGAGTCATCAATAAAATAATTTAATATGCACGACTAAGTTGACATATACTTAAAAATATATTAATAATAAAAAACTATTTTAATATGGACAATGTTGTCCATAGATAAAATGTCTCAATTCACATGTTATGTAAAATATTTTAATGTCAACTATGTATATATTATATATTGGTTTAAAATAATTATGTATATATCATAAAAAACAATTGAAAAATAAATTATTGTTAAAACATTTGAAGTAACTTCTCACTATTTTACATTTTTTAAAAATAATTTGGTAAAGAGACTATATTAGTAAATATAGGATCTGACCCAAAACCATTACAATTCTTCTTAGAACAAGAAATATGAAATTTCCTTGATGGTTTGGGTTAGAATGTGCATGATCAACCAAAAACATTACACATGGAATTTGTTCCCATTCCAACTAAAAACTTTTCAAAAGACCCATAAAATCCAAATATACTTACAATTCATTCTCAACTTAAATTCCTTTTAGCTTTATATGATTTCTCGATATCCTTTGGAGAGTTACCCTTCTTCTTTTTTCGTACTTGGGTCCAACCCAAGTTTTCTGCAAGTTCTAGCATGCCACCACTATTTACAGGACATCTATTCTCAACTTCATTCTTTTGACCCAAAGAAGGAGATTCCACTTCTGACTGATCAACCCAAGAGGTAGCCCTTTTTGATTTTGGCTTTTGGAAAAACATACCCATAGGTTTTGGAAATTGGAGCAATGATCTTACCCATGTTCTGATAAGCCCAAGTAGTCTCTTTTCCAAGAAGTTTCTCTGATGAAATATCTATATTACTAGATTTTACATTGGAGTCAAAGTCCTCCATATTGCTACCTTTCTTGACTTGTTTTATTGTTGAAATTTCTTGGTCTTTGGGAGGATCAATATTGTGCTCTGAAGAATTTATGCCCTTCTGCAAATTGATCTTGTTACGAAGAATTGAAGGGTGGCTATCCCTTTTAATTGGGTAATGGTCAAACTTGGTGCCTTTCAACCATTTTGGTTTTTAATTTATTTTCTTTAATTATTTCTCCTAGCTTTGGGGTAGTTTTTGAGGGAATGCCATGTCTCATAATAAGCTCTACAATGGAGAAAAGGGTTTTCTTAATCCAATTGTTGCGCCCATAAGAAACTAGGTCTTATTTAATTAATTTCTGCAGGAAAGAAACCTTTGTTGAAATCCATATCCATGTAAATACATGCAACGTGGGCTTCCAATAGAGTCATGTGTCTTCACTTTGACAATAGAATCTTCCTAACACATTACTAATTGTAATCGAAGTAGCAAGATTCCTCATATGCAAAGGAAGTTGGGGAGTCTTAGCCAAACCAAAGAAGATGTGATTGTAGACAAAAGAAAATAAAAAGAGGGAAACCAACACAACAAAGAGATCCTTGCACTACCCTAAAACCATAATCCATAATCATAAATCAAGCACGATCTTCCACATTGTTGAAAAATGCGATAAATAAAATTGCAAGAGGGTAGCTGTTTAGATCAACAAATATTAAGGGCTTCCACTGCTCAAAAATCCAAGAATGGAGGTTAGTGAGTTTCGACCACAGGCCATTTAATCTATAGATCAGACCTGCCTCTAAGAAAAAAATGTCCTCACATAGAGCTTCATGAAATAAGGGAATCTCAACTAGAGGAGCTTCAATGACAAGCATCCCAAAAGAAGAGGAGCTAGGGACAAGATTTGCGAAATCATAATAGGGAGAAGAAGATGATCACAAGGGGGGGGCAACTAGATATATTTTTCACATCAGCAAAAAAATTATAGTGGAGGCATCACCTACCGAGAGCCCTCTTGGCATGCAAATGGGGTGACACACAGATCACTAGAAGATGAAATAGAGGACAGGGTTGAATCAAATGGCAAAGGTGCAAAGGATGCAATACCCTTAGTAGCACTGGAGTCTAAAACCAAGGACACTGAGGAGCCTTCCATTGAAGGAAAACACTGATTCTTTTCCATGATAGTATGCAAAGAATTGGATTTGGTTACCAAGGAGGGCACGACTGAGGATTATGGATAACAATGAACAAAGATGTTGAAGAGCTCGATGATAATGGAGCCATGAGAGCCTAAAAGGCCTTCAACAAAGGAACAATAAGGGAGAATGAAGGAGTGGCTAGCTAGGGACAAATCCTAGTCACTACAACAAAGGAGACTCACTGTTCCATACACAAAAAAAATCATCACTATTTTACATTTTCGTCCTTTTTAGGAATATATTTTTTTGTTATTTTTCCTTAAAATCCAATAAATATTTTTTAGACTTACGAGTTTATGAATTCTATATAACATTCAAAAATATAATTTAAACAAAAATTACACTTTGTGTGTGTGTGTGTATATATATATATATATATATATATAGCCAGAGAGAGAGAGAGAGAGAGAGAGAGAGAGAGAAAGAGAGAGAGAGAGAACCATTATAAATTCATTGGGATCTATCAAGGGATGAGAGACAAACAATTTTTTTTTCAAATGTCACACTCCAAAATGGTTTGCACCTAAAGATATTCAATCCCTCTCGGCACATGCGAGGTTTCTGCTTAAGATGGATCTATATTGGTCATAGTGATTTGCGTACATTATCACCATGGAATTTCCATTGTTTACCTTAAGTAGTTTTATGATTTTATTCATTCTTAGATTCTTCAAAGCTAGTGCTACATCCTTCTTAATGTTTCATCTATTTACCACTATAACACCAAGAGGATGTCCAACAACTCATAATCCATATAACTAGATATATCAGCTCATGATTTATAACTCTGCAAGAGTCGAGACTCCACAAGAGTGGTGGAGCCTACTCCTTAAGCCTTATCACAAGGGGCCAAATATGTTCCCCTTGAAATTTGAAAGTTGAGACCCCACAAGGGTGGCGGAGCCTACTCCTTAAGCTTTATCACAAGAGAGCCAAATATGCCCCCTTGAAATTTGAAACCTAGTAGAAGGGACAACATTCCATTGTCCTAATCACTTAATCGCCCCACAAGGAAACAATAACAATAACACATTCTTCTTTGATTTCTTCAACCATACTTAAGTACAAATTATATGTCTGATTGGTATTTTGTAAGATGTTACTGTGAAATTTGACCCTCATTCCAGAATGTTTTGAGGGGTAGTGTCCAACATATGATTGGACAGGTTAATAACATTGATTTTTATTGCCTTGTTAGTTTCAACATTATATTCGATTTGACTATTTTTTAAGTGAATCAAAATTTTTGTATTGTTTATCTATGGTTTTTATTGGTGTTTTCTAATAACTGCGTCTAATTGTAGCATCCATTGTATCTCATAGGTCTATGTGCACTAGATAGGCAAGCTAGATCTGTAGGCTTTAAGATTTCTGAGATAGGAAATCGATTTCTTGAACTCTGATTTTATGATAGACATACTCATTGTTAGAAATAATTCAGAGTTACTTGTGCTGTTGAGATCGTGTTTTATCATTTAAAACTGTGAAATTACCTGAGACACTGCATATTTTTAAGAATGATAGATCAACAACCTTGTTTGCTAGTTGAACACGTTTTTTTCACTAATAGAAAAAAAAACCTCATTCAAGATCTCTCTTTCATGGAGAGATTTAATCAGATTGTAAACCATTATTTCATGCGAGTAAAAAATAATTATGATGGGAGAAATCCATTTTGTTTAGCTTGATCTCAATGTTTTGATACTCAATTAGGGATCATTTTCAGGGGTCATTTAAGCTCAAAGCAAGTTGATATCATGCTTGAATTAATAACCAACATAGATCCTTTTTAATTATGTACATGAGCCGAGAGGAATCCAATTTTTTCACTTGTGATTTTTTTTATGAGCATACATTATTTAAATGTTTTGTATAGTTATTTAATTTTTATATTAAAAAAAAAATGGCTGACATGAGAAAAAATTCAACTTTGATGACGGACGGATATGCTTACACATCATACTGGGTTGTAAAATGAGCCTCTTGGCTTAATGATAGGAACCTAATTTCATGTATGGTGTTGGCTATTCATTATGGCAAAGTTGTTGGTAAGTTTGAAGTAAAGGTCTTTATGTTTCACTTAGCTTGTTGCCTTCAGTTTCTATAATTTTCTTTTATTTTTTTATTGATATGGTTATTGATTTTAGTAATGATTATGGCATTCTATAAACAAATATTGTTCTCTATGGTTTGAGTGTTATGAAAAGTAATTTTATTTGTTTATTATGTTGATGCTATGCTCCTTAAGTTTCACATCTAATGATCTATTAGTTTCTGGGATATAAGTTCCCCAAGAACAAGGCATATGGTAAACACATTTGCATGTACCAAACTACATAAGACCCTTTGCATGATATAAATGATTTGTTAGCTTCTGGGATATAATTTTCCCCAAAAATAAGGCATATGGTAAACATCTTTTCATGAACCAAACTACATAAGACCCTTTGCATGATATAACATTCTCTTGATGGAGTTTAGAGGAGTGAAAAGTGACCATGATGTTCTTCTTTTTAAGAATTTTTATCTATTGTCCCTTTAATGTACTATAACACATTTTTTGTCTCATTTTTATATGGTGTCTTCTTACTCTTTTAATAACTTTGTTAATTTATTTTTCATCATAACCATTCCATTTGAAAACATTCAGGTGGTCTAACTCTCTAGTCAAATGCTCTTCATTAGAGATCTTTCTATCTCTTTTTTATAATGTGTTGATCACACCAAGATTTTGTGCTAGGAAATGATGTGAACTAGCATGTAAGTATCTATGTATGTGTGAAATTATTTAGACTTGGTGAGCCAAAGAACCATCTTCTTTTCTAGAATTAAAACATTTATAAAGGGAATTCTCTTCACGTTTTCCATTTTCATCGTGAATTTAAAGCTAGTGTTTTGGTTATTCAGATGCTCCAAGAATCTATATAGAGATTCATTTGCATGAGGCTATACTCTGTTGGCATAGTCAATGTATCATTTTCACTTATTAAATTTGAGTGGAGAAGACATGATGGCATATTTTTTAAAATGCTCCATATATTGATTAGCTACAATCGTGTTGACGAGGGGATCTCTCTAGTATGAGGCCCCAATTAGACTTCACATTGTTTGATATGGGAGTCCCATCTAGATTTTTGGACCAACTTCCATCTTATCATTTGTGAAAGTTAGATTTTAGGTGACTTAGATACCAAAATGAAGTGTTCACATACAAGTCACACTAAGATGGGGGGTGAATCAATGTGAAGACAATTTTACAACTTGACAATCTTAATTAATCATACATTCATTTAGCAGTGATCATAAACATTATCTCATCAGCTACCACAATGCATCATAACATAAGTAGTATAAATAGAAACAACACAAGAGAGCATCACATCACAAGGAGACACAAATTTTTAGGCGGAAACTAAAATGGGACAAAACCACAAACTCTTCTTTTGCTTAGTCTTCAAATTCTTTACATCAATTTTCAGGCCCCAACCTGTGGGAGGCAACTAAACCCAAAATATACAATATGCCACTTGTAGTAGGCTGCAAACTGATTGCGACACCAGCCTCAAAGTTGTAGGAAAATACTCATTGTAAGCTACAATCTGATTAAGGCTCTAATGGAAGGACCCTTCGATGGAATGTTGAAACTTTCTAGAATCCCTAAAAAAAAAAAATCAATCCCTCAAAATCTTCTCTTTTGCATGTCCACTGATGGGAATATGTTCCCCCAAGAGTAATTCTGGGGCTAAAAGCCCATGTTTTGGGACAATTTTGTAATAAAGTTGTAAAGTCTCCACATTTTATGGTCACGGAGCACGAAGGTGTCAAGAGTCATAAAGGGTTGTCCACCCTTATTTTGTAAAGTTTCATGTCGGCTGTAAAGATCTACCCATGGTCCGTGGACCATGGGATTGTATAAAAAAGGAGCTAAGTAAGTAAGCTCTAAGTAGAAAAGTAGAGTTTAGATAGTTTCTACAGAGTGACCTAGTTTGGAGAAGTCTAAGTGTTATTGGCTCTTAATGTAGGTAGAGGCTCTGCAGCTAAGTGCACAGAGGCCTAGGGTAGAAGTCTGTAGTTGAATGTGTAGACCCTTGTAGCTGTTTGCGTAAGGTGGATAGAGTCTGTACTGAACCAAAGATATCAATAAAGAGAAGTATTCTGCAATTACTATGTATTTTGTCTCTGTTAATGCATCTAATTATATTATGTTACGATCTGGGTTTATATTATAATGATTATTTGATGCATGAATGTATGTGATTATATCTATTAATTGAACACAAGTAAGAATATCATTTTACGCGATGATAATTGTAATTGATTAGTAGGATAAGTAAACACTTAAGATAACTTGGGAACCTATACAATACATAGTCATAGAGGTGTGTAAGTGCCTGAACCGCTGGTTAGGGTTGTGCAAAGGTCAGCGTATACCTTTGTGAAGGTACTGAACGACGAGATAGGAGGTAGATCAATACTCCCTAAGGCTTAGCAACCTGCACGAAGGCAAGATCAGGGAGTATAAACCGACATCACGACCATCTTAGGGTGCGAAAATTTAGTTCCAACATCCCCCTATACTGCTTCGGGTGAGACTTCGGTCCATGCTCCATGGCCTAATGCCGAAAGGGCCAGTAGTGTAGGGATTTGTTTGGCTGACTAACGCTAAACCTAGGTCATGGCCCACAAATCCAACAAATGGTTTCGTTTCCAGGACAAGTACCTGCATGAGAGATGTGTGATGTCGTATCACTGGAATCGAACTAAGAAAGAAATTGAAGGCCGGTTGGATAGAAAGATCCATAATTCATGGCGCAGGAGAACAACAATTTGCGACTGACGAAGGAACAGTGGCTAGACAGGTACCTATATATAGAAATCCATGAGATCTTTTTCTGTTCCTTTCTAGTTGAGTTATACGAGTGGATCGCGAAGCTAGCGGATAGCCAAGGAAGGTGGAGGCTTGACAATCCTATTGTATGGACCCCAGAGTTAGTATGGATACTAGAAGCCTCTCAGGATAAGATCATCGTGCTATCAATCATTGGCTCAATCATATCATAGGAGTGTTTGTGACTGAATTCGTAGTCAATACCTCAGTCAATTACAACGAGGCGGAGCGACGCTTTTTCAAGGGTCCGTGAGGTAAGTACTTGAAGTCTTTAAATACTTGGATTAAGATGTTATTGTGAAAAAGGTGAGTTATGCAACTACCTTAACGTTAGGAGCTAAGCAAGTGGAAAGACTTACAAGAACGAAGGAAGAAAGGGTCCTGAATACAACCCACTAATTTCACCTCCTTTGAGTGACAACGAGGGAGTAGCGCAGGCTTCTCTGTGAAGTGTAGTTAAGTTGATAAAATAGGGGTTCCCGCGAATACCACATCCACCTACACCACCTCCACCTTCACTACCGTCACTTGCAACTTCATCCACACCACCACCACCTCCACCTTAGCTCAACATGGTGAATTCAATAAAGCTGCCATTGTTTAAGGGCTTTGGAAATGAGGACCCGAACCAGTTCTAGTTTGTCATGAAAGCTGTATGGGAAGCTCAGGGCGTCACGAACGATCACATGAAGAAGGAGATGTTGGTTAGTGCTTTGGGGGATTACGCGCTAACCTGGTAAATCAAGTACTCTAAAGATAGCCCAAAAACTGCGTTGGAAGAAATCCAAACTGTGTTGAATAAAGAGTTCAGTAGGCCTAAATCTGAGGCATAGTTGATTGTAGGATTCAAAGAAATCACGATGAAGCCAGGAAACACACCTTGGGAGTTGGACCAGAGGCTGAAGTGTAAAATTTGTGAAGCTAGTATGAATTTAACAGATGGGCAGCACCGCGAATGGTTCATGGCTTCGCTCTCACCTCACCTAAGGGCTGCACTATCACAACAGAAGATTACAACCCAGGTAGAAGCCTTGGAGATTGCAATAAGACTTCATGAAATGCCAATGCAAGAGTCAAATCTAGGGGTTTAGCAGATCCATGCTAGTTATGAGATCTTTGCTTAGAACTGCAGAGCTTAAAGAATGACAAGATAATTCAACCAAAGGTGCGCGAAGAGATGTGGTGCCTGAAATGTAAAGTTCAGGGCATGAAAAATACCACTGCCTAGTCTTTACGAACTATATTGTAGGAGGAGGACCAATGCTTTTGAGGCTGAAAGCCCAAGTAGTGATGAGCATGGAACTACATTGTGGTGCGCTATATGTCAGGTAGCAGGGAAACATACGACTGATAATTGTCATTAGCTGCAGAATTTTATACAAACACTGCAACAACTGTTATGCAACTTCTATAAGTCGGTAGGGCATGATAAGTGCAATTATCGGAGTTATGAATTGATAATGGATAGAACACCCACCTATAGAGTTCAGGCAGAAACGAGGCCTCCTGACTAGGGCGTTGGGGTGGGGTGGATAGGATTCTAGGGGTACAGACGAGGTAGAGGTGGAGGAGGACCTCGTAGAGGTTGGGGACAATTGATCTGTTACAATTGTGAAGGACCAGGACACTATGCCCGCGAGTGCACTAACCCGACGCGTTTATCGTGCAAATATTGTACTCAGTTTGATCATGATATTGAGGACTATCCTACACTGATAGCAAGGATACAAGAAAAAGGGGTGCTACCTCTGCGGTCGACTCAAAACCTGTAGATGATGAGGGTTAAGCCTCACGAAGAAGATTTGAATGTGAATATAGTGCTACGAAGTGGAATTGCAATGGGCAACGATAAGGGAAAACAACCTAAAGACAACACGTGGCTTCTCAAAGCTCTAAAGAAGGAGGCTAAATTTTATTTGGAGTGCGCGTGCGAAACATTCATGGAAGTAAAGAAGAGCTTCACTAAGGCCTCTACCTCAGGTAGCTAGGATAAACCTGTTGAAGAAATGGATCCTTCTATGCTTATGAGCTTTCTAGAGACCTACATGAAGCTACTGCGCGATAGCAAGGCTATAAAGGGGTTACATGAACTTATAAATAGATGCGTTGGAGACACTCTAGGTGAACCACACGTGGTACGGAAGATTGGTAAGAATAAGGCAAGGGCAGGAAGTGAGATGAGACTCACCTCATAGATAGGAGAATACGAAATGGATCAAGTTATTCTAGATCTTGGGTAGAAGCGAATGTTTTGCCAAAGTAGACTTGGGAGCAGATGGGGAGAATCGTGCTGCAGTGGTCTCCAATTTAGTTAAGGATGGAAAATTAGTAGAAGATCATCCCCATGGGATGGTTGTAGGGAGTAACTGTAGACACTGAAGGTGCTAACGCATTGGCTGATTTTGAAGTAATAGAAATTGTGGATGATAGCAATGCCTACCTTGTGCTCCTTGGCATTTATTGGGCTACCAACATGAATGGGGTAATCAACCTAAAGAAGTGAAGGATGATATCTGAAAAGAAATCACTTCATGTATTAGTACCCCTAGATCCTGCAGAAGGATCGTGCTATACTGAACCAGTTCGTGATTACGAAAGTGATGACGATTTAGACTGCATATATAAGATAACAACGCGAGACCAAGATTGGGTGAATCTAACAGTGAATGGACAAATTATATGGGATCGCAAGAGTTCTTGTGCCTCAGACTCGGATGAAGAATTAGAGTGCTGGAAAAATCAACTACATGAAGTAACTACATTGAGCTGTAACATGATGACCCGGTCGCTGTGCTGTGTGTCATCAGAGGTAAGAAATATTCCCACTTATGATGGCTTGAATGATGTGGATGTATTTTTGGATGCATTTGAGAGGGAAGTACCAAAGAAGCAATGCTTCCAGGCTTTGGACTGGGCATTGCACGCTACGTTTGCAAGATGGTGGGGTACGCATAAGGGTAGTTTTGATGATTAGTGCGAATATAGGAGGATGATGAGAATACGATTTGGGAAGGAAAAGGTATGAGTGATGGACGCGTATGACAGGAAGGATGATCCGCTTGAACACCTGGCCAAATGGGCTAAGGCTTATGGAGTGGAGCCCCAACTTGAATGGGTGCACTTGTTCTATCACACCTTGAATGTCATCCCGATGAACTGCTACTTGGAGACAGAGCTCCACCATGGCACAAAAGAATGGGATATTTTGCTCGAAGGATTCATAATGATGTTCAGATTCAAATACAGGTTTGACTGTATTGACTAAGCACTACAAGAATTTAAAGAATCGATCTTTAGGATACTGCAAAATCCTTTGGATATAATTCAACCCGATTGGACTACTCAGCTGAGCCATTTGTTGGAATGCTATAATGTGACCATTGAAGAAGAATATGAGGACCCCTGAAAGATTAATATCCCTGAAACTGAGGGTCATCGCGAGGTCAAGGGACCGCAGATCGAGAATCCTGATATAACCGTGCTACTGAAAACTAAACAAATAAACATTGGCACGAAGGCAAAGCCCAAATTCACGAAGATTGGAAATTACTGGGATGACGCAATAGTAGATAAGGTCATCGAATTTCTATGCGAATACCAGGATTTGTTCCCTACCAAGTTTACGGAGTTAAAGGGCATAACAGGAGACCTAAGAATTATGCAGATCACATTAAAACTCGATGCGAAGCTAGTTAAGCAAAGACCATACCGTCTCAATCTGAAGTATAAGGAGAAGGTCCACTTAGGCTTAGATAAGATGCTCACGGCATGCATCATTGAGCCCATAGAGGAATCTGATTGGGTGAGCCCAATGGTGGTACAGGAAAAGAAGTAGAAGGATGAAATAAGGATATGCATATATCTCAGGAAGCTGAATTATGTTTGCGTGCATGATCATTTCCTGACTCCATTCACTGATGAGGTATTGGATAATGTAGGTGGCCAGGAAGTGTACTCCTTCACTGATGGGTTCTTTGGGTACCACCAAATCAAAATTGCGCCTGAAGATAGAAGCAAGACAACCTTCGTGACTGAATGGGGATGTTTTTAGCACACTGTAATGCCTTTCAGATTAAAGAATGCACCTGCTATTTTTTTGCGCGTAATCATTTCTACATTTGAAGACTTCATTCATAAGTTTCTAGAGGTGTACTTTGATGATTGGACTATGTTTCGTTATGTAAAACACCATGTGACAAGTTTGTTCTTGATGCTAGATACTTGTCAGAGGTATTAGATCATGCTCAATTTGAAGAAATGTTTGTTTTGTGTCCCTTTTGGGATTTTGCTGGGTCATGTGGTATGCAGACAAGGATTGATGGTAGACCCTACGAAGATCACAGTGTTAATTAACCTAGAGGAACCAAGGAGTGTGAAAGAGCTGCTTGCAATATTGGGACATACTGGGTACTATAGGAAGTTTATCAAGAGCTATGCCCATATCACCACGCCTATGGAGAAGCTGTTGAAAAAGGATGTCTTGTTCTATTGGAACAAGGAATGTCAGAAAAAAATGGATGTGCTGAAAGAAAAAATGATCATCGCACTGATTTTAGTCTTCCTGAATTGGAAGAAAGAGTTTCATGTACATGTAGACACATCATGCATTGCACTGGGAGCAGTGTTGACTCAGGCTGGCGAAGGAGAATTGGACCATCCTATAGCATTTGCAAGAAGGAAGTTATCCATGGCTGAGAAGAACTATTCCACCACCGAGTGTGAAGGACTAACCATGGTATGTACGCTCCAGAAGTTTTGATACTATTTGCTAGGTGGACATTTTAAGATGTATACGGATCGTTTTGCGTTGAAATACCTGGTCAATAAGCTTGTGTTGGGGGGAAAATATGCAGATGTTTTTTATTGTTACAAGAGTATGATTTTGAAGTCATTATGAAGCCTAGATGATTGAGTGGGACCAAATCATCTGTCGCGCATCAAAACATGAGAGGATCCCACTAATTTGGAGGAAGGATTACCTGATGTGCAACTCTTTGCAGTGCGCATCATGGATGGTCACTTTGAAGATATCATACACTTCTTGATGACAGGAACTTCCTCGGAAGGCTATACCACCCAACAAGAAAAGGAGTTATTAGTGCGCATGACAAACTTTTTTGTCATTGCTAGACATTTGTACAAAATGGGGTTAGATGAAGTATTGCGACGATATGTACTGGAGTTTGAAATAAGCAATATCCTTGTGGACGCTCATGGGGGTGCCATAGGAGGGAATTACGTAGGAAGGGCGACCGCGCAAATGATTCTATGCAGAGGGTTGTGGTAGCCAACCCTCCATAAGGATTCAAAAGCCTACTGTAGGGTGTATGATGTGTGTCAAAGGACTGGCAGGCCATTTCAGAGAGATGAGCTGCCTCTGAACCCACAGATGACGTCACAACCTTTCGAGAAATGGGCAATAGATTTTGAGGGACCAATTCAGCCTCAAGGAAAGGAGATGGGTGCATGGTACATTATCACGCGACTGAGTATCTGACTCAATGGGAAGAGGCATAGCCTGTGAAGGACTGCATAGGTGCAACTGCTGCAAAGTTTCTCTTTGAGTATGTACTGACACAATTTGGGTGTCCAAATATTTTGATGAGTGATCGCAGTACGCACTTTCTGAATGAAACGATCAACGCGTTGACGGAGAAATTTTAGGTATATCACCATAAAAGTACACCTTATCACCCACAGGATAATGGGATGGTGGAAGCATTCAATAAGATACTGGAGAACACACTGACAAAGGTTTGTAATGCTCAACGAAATGATTGGGATCTATACATACCCGTAGTACTATGGGCTTATCAAACGACATGCAAAAAGTTTACTGGACAAACACCCTTTAGGATTGTATATGGTGTTGAAGCAATGATGCCAATGGAATACGTTGTGCCTAGTCTGCGCATAGTGGCATTCACGGGTACGATGCATCGTGGAAGAGAGGCTCACGCAGCTTGTCGAGCTTGAGGAAGAAAGGTTTCTGGCTGGATTTTAGCAGCAGTTACAAAAGGAGCGTGAAAAATCATGGCATGATTGGCACATTAAGTTGCACACCTTTAAGGTAAATGATCTGGTTTTGTTGTATGCCAACAAGTTTGATAAATTTCCAGGGAAATTTAGGATGTACTAGCTGAGGCCCTATGTCATCAAGGAGATTACCGACAGTGGAGCAGTTTAGTTGGTTAAATTGAATGGAGATCCCTTCCCAAGAAAGGTGAATGACATCTGATTGAAGCCATACACTGGTGATCAGGGTAGGTGACTATATGAAGGTAGCACAATCTTAGCGCTCCAGATAGCTGAAAGGAGGCACGGGACTATAAACTACACTATCTGGGTTGGGAAACTGCACAATAGGGGGACTGCGCGGAACAGGGAGATGTCACAGAGTTCAAAATAACATGGAGATAGCTGTGCTACCCAATGAAAAACCATGCAGGTCAAGCAGAAAGTGATCGCTAAAGTCACTGTTCATGATTTGACGATGAAAATACAACCAAATGGAGTGGGGCAGCGACATTTAAGACAAAATTTAGGGGTAAGATCCTTGAAAATCTGCTGCCAATCTGGCATTAATGAACCGATTTTGGGGGGAACAGTTGGATTTGAATCCAAAATGGCATATAAATTACATGTGGCTACCCAACAAAAAAAACTTGGAATTTTGAGCATTGAGTTGGTGAGCTCTTAGACATGCATGAACCGCGCATTCTTTGAAGCATTTCTTAACTGGCTAGTGTTCGATCGATTTCCAGAGTCCAACCATAGACATTATCCTAGGATAAAAAGCTATGGACGTTGAAGCAATGCCAACTGAGAGGGTTGTGCCGGAAGTTTTTATGGAGGTAGAGGGAGCTACCCCAGAGGTTGCAAAGATACCAGCTGAAGTCCCCAAGTCGGCACAGATGCCTAGACCAAAGCCTACCCTAACCAAGGAGAGTACGAAGGACAAGAAAGGCAAGCAGGATACAACACTGGTGCACGCGTCACCTAGGAGAAACCCATAGAAGGACAAGCCCACTGCACAAGAAAAGGGTAAAACTATTAACTTGGAACCGAAGGAGGAAGAAATTTAGGACATCCCAATGGATGATGAGGATGTTGGGATGGAAGTGGAGGATGTTGAAGTTGAAGGTTCTAACCCTATTACTAAATTGCTCGAATACATTTCTCCACACAAGGGCAAGACCAAGGTGCCGAAGGACATTGACAAACACAAGGTTGCCTTGCACACACCTTTGCTCCGGACTAGATTGTCTTTGAACAACCACACTTGGGGCGGGTTCCACTATTGAAATTGGAAGACTCGGACTTAGCTGACACTGATAAGTTCCCTCAGTTGGCGATAGACCAAATAATGCACCACGTTGTTCATACAACCACTGGGATGACCATGTTGGAACGCGGAAGTGGCTCAAGGGTGTAGACAAGGCATGTCTTCTCAACCTGCTATGGGTGCCACACTACAATTGCACACCCATTACATTAGTGGTAATCAAGCAGCTGCTATGCTTGGTGCACAATGGGTGTCTATGGTTGGAGGAGGCAATACCCATCATGGACATGTTGATCCATAGGATCACGTGACTGCCATATACAGGGGAAAATACGACCATGATGTTTGGTGGAAAAGGTGGTGAGCATGCCCTCACAAAGACCATGAAGGAGAAATTCAAGCTCGCAAAGAAGCCACAAGGCTATGCCATCTCAAGTATTTGTGACCCTACGGTCAAGGTTACCCTGTGGTCAAGGTGGCCACATAGATTTTGGTAGGAAAAGTTAAGTGGAAGTGTTACGAAGATGAAGTGCCAGCACCCGTCATCACTCTAGTGGCCTAACGTGTAGAAGGAGTTCAGTTTAATTGGGCGTGCTATCTCTGCAGTGATTTCCTCGCAAACCGATGCGAGGCATAGGAGCTCAGAAAAACCTTCAACTATGTGTGGCTCTCGTTGTCCATTGTGTTGATAACCTAGGAGCTGCCTGAAGACAATCAATTTCCCTTGGTCAAGCAGGACTTGCTAGAAGTGGTGAACTAAGCTTTGTTGTGGGTGAATAAGGATGCTCAGTGCATCAAGAATAGCAAGATCTTTTGGATATTGATGGAGATGAATGTATGAATGGCTATCAACCGCAAGCACAATTGTTGCCTACTGTTTTTCACAAAATTTAGGAGTACGCAGAGTTCAAGGAAGATTTTCACCACGTATCGATCATGGCACAGAAGGACCCTAAGAAGAAGTGGCACGAATTGCCTTACATAGAAACTGATGATGCGATCGATGCAATTCTTGATCACTGGTCGATAGAGTGGCGCGCTACCTCAGACTCAGTGGAGGGATCGGGCAAGTTCGCTACGCAGCGCAAAAAGGAGGAGGACAAGCTCAAGATGATGTAGCTGGTTGAGAACTGGAGGAAGGAGGCTGATGACAAGGCCCAGGAAGATCATGATGCCATGCAGTAGGCAGAAGAGTAGATAAGCGGAGTAGAGCATGGATCTGACAGAGGTTAGAAGTCGCCCTCGCCTGAAACAGATGAAGAAATGGATGAGGAATGTGGAGTGGACCCGCAGATAGCGTCATTCTGTATCAAGCATCCAAAAGGATTGGAAAAAGTTGGGCCACGGAAGAAATCTAAGGCCAACAAGACGTCGGTGAACCCAATCACCCTAACAAAGGGAGATTTGAATGACATTGGAGATACAGTACAGGATGCCACCGCGGAGGTACTATAGTAGTTCAAGTAGCAGCAACAACAAACATTGGGGGCCCTCTAGACGGGTCTATGCGAGCTATAGATCTGTGCATCATAGACCAATGCGGCGTCCACCAGCTTGGCTATCGTTACTTCAAAAGCTATCAGGATGTTGCACACGAAGGAGTCACGAGTGATAGTGCTGCTGGATGGAGCACTGAACACAGAGATTAAAGCTGACAGGACAGTTGTCAACATTCTCAAGGGAGTAGGGCTGAACTTGGTAGCGCTTCCCCGTAAGGGGCTTCACCTGCTACAAGATGGGGTGATCGCATAATTGAGGGCCCACGAACAACGCGCTTTGTAGGTTATCAGTGAGTAGGAAATCAATAATGCGAAGATGGCCCTACAGCAAGACACCACCCTCAATTCCATGATGGAGCTTATTAACAAAAATTAGTGCATGATTAAGGCCATGAAGGAAGCATGCCGAATGGTCCCTGAATTGGCCATTCCTGAAGATGCTGAGGCAGATGAACAGGTCCACAAACTTGCTACGGGGGTGTGTGACACCCATATAGAGTTGGCCAAGGTTCAGCTGGAGCTGAACCTATAGATTGCAAAGTTGAAGTTGAAGGCCCAGCCTTCAACTCTATCGAAGTAAAGGAGTAATGTGCAACCGCTATCACAGAGGTGAGAGAGGCAGTAGACAGTGCAGTAGTGGACTACACAAGGTTGTTTGAACAATCATTCAAATTACTGACAAGTCTACAAGAAGATCCTAATATATAGAGGCTGGAGATAGAGGCATGAGAATTGCAGTAACGCTATGACAAGGTTAATGTGCACTATCACCATCACACAGAGAATTGCAAAGCTGCAAGAGGCAAAATCATTGAAGGAACAGGTAGATGCAGCTCAGCATAAAGAGGCAGTGCTGAAGGTGTGCTTGAAGCCTTGGTTGGATGAGGCCTATTTGATCATGGCCTCCATTGAAGGTAAGCTTACTAGTCTGCAGGCAACTCAGCAGAAGGTTCAGGATGACAATATAGGACCAGTGACAGAGAAATTGGTCATAGAAGTGAAGTAGACGACTGGGCAGTGCACCACCGAGGTGCTAGTCATACAGGTCGAGCTGGGAGGTCTTCGTGCCAAGATCTTCATGTCTACAGAGTGAATCGAGAATGAGTCACCATGCTTGTGTTCGGGGCCTGTTAGGAATGGTTTCCCCCAAGAGTAGTTTTGGGGTTAAAAGCCCATGTTTTGGGACAATTTTGTAATAAAGTTGTAAAGTCTCTGCATTGTATGGTCCCGAATCACAAAGGTGTCAAAAGTCATAAAGGGTTGTCTACCCTTATTTTTTAATGTGTCATGTCGGCTGTAAATATATACCAATGGTCCGCGAACCATGGGATTGTATAAAAAAAGGATCTAAGTAAGCTCTAAGTAGAAAAGTAGAGTTTAGATAGTTTCTACAGAGTGACATAGTTTGGAGAAGTCTAAATGTTCTGAAGTCTTAGTGTAGGTAGAGGCATTGCAACTGAGTGCGCAGAGGCCTATGGTAGAAGTCTGCAACTGAGTGCGTGGACCCCTGCAACTATGTGTGCAGGGCGGATAGAGTCTGTACTAAACCGTAGATATCAATAAAGAGAAGTATTCTGCAATTACTGTGTATTTTTCCTTTGTTAATGCATCTAATTATATTATGTTACGATCTGGGTTTATATTATAATTCTTATTTGATGCACGAATGTATGTGATTATATATTTTAATTGAACACAAGTAAGAATATCATTTTACGCGACGATAACTGTAATTGATTGGTAGAATAAGTAAACACTTAAGATAAATTGGGAACCTATATAATACCGAGTCATAAAGGCATGTAAGTTCCTAAACTGTTGGTTAGGTCTGCTCGAAGGTTAGTAGTATACCTTTGCGAAGGTACTGAAGGACGAGATAGGAGGTAGATCAATAAGCCCTAAGGCTTAGCGATCTGCATGAAGGTAGGATCAGGGAGTATAAACTGACAGCACGACCATCTCAGGGTGTGGAAACTTGGTTCCAGCACCCCCCCATACTGCTTTGGGTGAGACTTCGGTCTGCGCTTCCTGTGCTGATGCCAAAAGGGCCAATAGTGTAGGGATTCGTTTGGCTGACTAACGTTGAACTTGGGTCAGGGCCCATAAAGCCAACATCCACTAATCTGAACCCTTATTCCTTTTCTCTTTAGCAACAATAAATCCTCTAAGAATAAAATAAGAAACCTCCCTTTCACTTGTTGGTGTGATTCCACATAAGTATATCTGTGTCAACTTTATCAAATTTAGCTCTCCTTAACGTTCATTCAATTCTCAATTTATTAGTAGTCCTCCCATTTTTGTGAATCGAACAAAGTAAAAAAGATTCGTTGTAAGTTACAATATTGTAGGTCCTAACATAGCAAGCCAAGAGTCAGAAGCGGTTGGGGCTACCCTCCATTAACAAACACCAATCATCATAGAGCCCAACCATAATCAACTCAAACGTCTCCAAGACCGATAATTAGGCCTTGACATAAAGTCGGAGTTTGGGCCTCTTTGAAAGAACACCAAATTTCTTACACAATGAGACATGACTCTTGTGACACTCGAATACGTCAACCAAAACATTGGTTCTGACGCTGAAATTGAACTCGAATTGGTGGAGTTACCAGAAGGATGGCTGCTGAGACCCCCTCTTCTTCAAGAAATGACCACGATATTTAGACTTGTCTGGAGTTGGCTCCCTCTGGTCTTTCCCTTGTGGTTAATTCACAATTCAATTCATTTAAATGTCCACATGTATGGTTCCAACCAATGGCGACTCTTACTAGAGTCTTAAATGAAACCCTCAATCCTTCCACAAATCGGATATAAGACAACCATGCAGGATGAACAAAAATCTCCCAAAGCCTATCTTCCTTGCTAGTTGACTAGTCAACGAGTTCTAAAACTTTTTTTTTGGTCAACTTAATCACCTCAAGGCACAACCCCTTCGAAGATCATAGGAATGTCGTTGGCTTTGAATTTGAATATGCTCAATGATTTTGTTTTTATATTCTCAATTCATGCCAACCCTTTCAATGTATGCTCTTCCAAAATCATTATCAATTCCTACTTCTCGGGATCTAACTGCCTCTTGACACTATGCTTCCTTCTGAGTATTTCCTTTAAACAAAATATTTTATTGCTTAGTACCCAACTCCTATGCAGTCTCACTTAAACAATACATGGGTGTTCACATCATTTGAGACACACACATATGTGCTAATGAAGTTCACATCATTTGAGACACACACATATGTGCCAATGAAGTCAGACATAAAGAACATTTACCTTAGAAAATATGTCCTTATGAATGTACCTTTTCACACCCTTCATAAAATTACCACTAAGGCTACCAATGGATATCATAGAGGGAGTCAAATGTGAGTCGCCTTCTAGTGACACGAGAATTTAAAAAATAACACACAGATCTTTCCCCTTTACCTTTTCTTCACCAATATATATAATGGTTGACATCAATCAATAACTGTCCTATCAAATCTACAAGTAAAACAAAAGTACATTTATAGAATGATTATGTAGAGAAATAAACCACTAGTATGGAGAGAAATTTCAAACCTTATTATTATCATAGAATATTTTAAGGTATAAAGTCTTCCTTCGTAATGCACTAGGTGCTATCATCCCCAAATTTGTAAGCTTCTAATTCCTAGGAGACCTCTACCTCCACTATCGCACACATATTTACATATATAAAACATTTGTTGGAAATTATATCAACAAAAATAGTAAAATGGGGCATTTGTCCAGTAGCCTAAAAAGCTTCTAGATTCCTAGTCCTACACCTGTTATATTAACAAAGGCCCACTTGGATAGTCATTAAACAAACTAACACCTCCACATAATTATATTGAGACACATGGGATATTAACAACCTATAGTTCTAATTTGTACACAAAATAAAATCTCTCTTCTAGAATTTACATAGCCACCTTGGGGTCTTAAATAAAATAATTTTGATAGGGTGATACTCCTACATCAGGTTCCAACCTCAAGAATGAGTAAGCTCCAACCTCATACATCATATAACATATATCAAACTAATATCGACGTGGGGTCATCAAACATATATTAGAACTATACGGTCAACAAACATATATCAACTTCATACTAGCATAGATATCATCAAACTTATATTAAACCTTGCCCCATATGCAAGGTGTGGGGTCAAATACCATGCAGTCATAGAATAAAATACATACCACATATAATTCTGTCAACAAGACTCGATCACGGAACCTCCAAAATTTTTTCCAGTGAGATAACCAATCGAACTATCATTCATGGCTTGTAGAGCCATGCGATCACACCCTTTTTGTTACTAGATTATTTTCCTTTCCCAAAATCTTGCCATCTGTAGGCACAAAAATATTAACCGCACAAAAACACTCTGTAAATTTATGACTAAGTGTTAGATGACCATAGTTTTTTCCATAGTTCCATAGATATTTCGTGCATTAAGAGTTCACCCAAAACATATATCAATGTAACTACGAACTAGAGATGTGTTAATGTAAACCACACATCACATAATAATTCATCCTCTACAGACTATAAACTATTATTAGAAATAAGTCACTGTAAATCATACATCATTCTCTACGGACTCATAATCGCAAAGATAGATGAATCATTGTAAACAAAACATATAGAAACTCATCCTCTGTGAACTTGAAGAAACAAGAGATGAGTCATTGTAAACCATAAAGATTTGTCATCTATAGAATCAAAGCAATAAGAGATGAGCCACTGTAAACCATAAAAAAAATTCCTTCGTAAACTTGAAATTGCAACAAGAGATGAGTCACTATAGACCATATTTATAAAAACTTGTCCTTTATGGATGATCAGGTGCTCAGTATTTAGCTCAAAAATCAAATTTATCATATTGGCTCGAAAACTATATGACTGTGTCCATATCATTAATATGATCGCAACATAATTCATTTCACTAAAAACAGAGTCTGGATGAAGGAGAAAAGGCCTGTTGTTCGTTTTCCTAAACAACTAAAAAAATTGCAGAATCCAAAGGTGACACTTGTCACAGCCCCATTGGGAGAAAATTGAAGAGGGTTCCCCTTGCTGACATGGTAGTCTAGTTAGCAAGGGGAACCTTCTTCAGTTTTTGCCCAATGGGACTGTGACAAGTGTCACCTCCGGATTCGCCAGTTTGGTTGTGTGAAGGTGAAATTGCCTAAGTGGTCCTAAGGTAAAATTTGAAATTATTTTTATTTAAATATTATTAGCTATTATATATATATATATATATAACTATTATTTATATTATATAGTTTTTTATTGAATAAATCCACATACATATTAAACGTGCATTTTTAAATGTTTTATGGTCAAACTCCACATTGAATTCAGAGGTTCCAAACTATATACAAAGTGCAATGTTTTATATTGAGGCACAATTTATTATTTGGAAAAATATATATGGGATGACCGATTTGAACCCGTGACCTCCCCCTCCCAATTCCAATGTGTTACCATTGAACCATAGAAAACATGTTTGAATGGAAGCCCCAACACATTTATTAATGTGAAAATTTATTTCGGCAGTGGGAGAGGAGGGAGCTCACCCTACGAGCCAACCCCCCCCACCCCCCCAAATGCGACTAAGAATTGAAACCAAGGGCTAGGGCTAGTGCTAAGTGTGCCCATAATCATGCTTAATGACTAATTAAACTTCTATTAATGAATATTAAGTTGGCGGAGATTTTGGAGGAAGCGCCAAGTTTGGCAGAAATGCTAGTTTTGGCGGTGCTAACTGGAGTCTCCCCGAGATTTAGTGGGGTTTCCTAAGGAAAAATTGAATGAAGCATATATTACTCAATTTTTGACCAATTTTGGAAAATGAATAGTAAATTTTGGATGATTTCAACCTTTTGATCTCATTGGTACATGTTGCAGAGGCAATAGAATACTTCTACATGTGATTTTTCCATAGGGAAGTTCAGGGAAGCCAAAGGCCACCAGGGAAGGGGGTCATGCCCAAAGCAACCATAGTCAGTTTTCAAATATTTAATAATCATTTTTGGCTAATTTGGACATTATGAACACATTGATGTAGGTATTAGGAGCCATAGAGCTTTGTAAAAAACATTTTTTTCCACATTGAGCTAATACAGAGACCTAAGCCATGGAAGCTGGACCAAGGAGATGTAGCCCAGGAAGGGTGAAATCCTTCATCAAAACAGTGTTAATGTGTCTCTTTGATGTTTTTTGTACTGTACATGTTTTCTGTTCATTATTCATTTTTGAAGTTATTTTTCTCATGAATGTCTCATTTAACTCAAGGAAATTTACTTGTTTGTAAGCACCAACAACTAAGGAAACCTCAACACAAAAAGCAAGAAGCAAGAACATGTTTTTAAGTCTGTAATTCTTATTAGCACAACAAAACTAATCATCCAAAAATAGGTCAATTTGGTATCAGAGTAAAAGTTGAATGGCTTGATTGCTTGAGTTTGTGCAATTAGGGTTTGAATGGTTGCAAAATTGTGATGCTTACAAGGTTAAAGTTGCAAAAAGAAGAAGGGAAGTTATTGGTTGCAACTCCTGAGGTAATGCCCAAAAGGAGAGCTACAAGGCCACAACCTCCACCACCCAAATTTTCAATTCCAGCTGCACTTGAAACTCCTCAAGTTTTTCTTTCAATTGAATTGAAGAGGTACAATCAATACAAATTTCTGAGCCTGAATCCATAACCATTATGTATGGAGAAAGAGAGCCTAAAGGTCCCTCTTCATAAGAGGAAGAATTCAAGAAATCTTTCTACACTTTGAATGAGATGGTTAAAGTCCTTTATGAAGAGAGGAACACTAGAATGGTTGGAGAGAGTTCTAAACTTCCACATGGAGAAGGAAGCTCAGAGAAAAAAAAGATGAGAATAAGGATTCCAAAGGGAATGGTGGAAATCCAGCTCCATATCCACCATCCTCATCATCTTCCTCATCATCTCACACATCATCATTTTCCACTACCACCACTAAATCTTCCCATACTTATTCCAAAACCCCAAAAGGAAAAACTCCATTACTGAAATTAGACATAAAATTCAAACTTCCCATGTACAATGGAGATGTGAATGCAAAAAAGTTGGACAATTAGATTTGATAGTTGGAGGAATAGTGCAGAATTCTAAACCTTCAAGAGGATGACATAAATATCCAGTTGACTTCACTGAGGCTAGAAGGAGCTACACTAGTTTGGTGGGAAGAAAGGACTCAAGGGAAATGAGAATCCATGGTAAGATATCCATCACTTGGGTTGAATTTGTTTATGCAATTAAAAGACAGTTTTATCCTTTAGCCTTTATGCAAAAATCCATTATGAGTTGGTAAAATTTTAGGCAGCTTAAAGGCCAAATAGTCCAAGATTATATACAGGAGTTTAGGAAAATGGCTTTTTTATTAGTAGTGAATTTAAATTCCCAAGATACACTGCTGAAATATATTGGGGGTTTACATCCATATCTTAAACACACTATTCTTATGTTCAATCCAACTAATTTGGATGAAGTATGTGTGCAAGACACACATCTTGAATCTAGAGGGAAGAACACTTATGAAGAGAATAGTAATAAAAAGACACCTAAAGGTAAAGAGAAAGAGAAAGGAGGAAAATGGAAGGGAAAGAAGAATGAAAGTGTGAAGAAAGAAGGGGAGAAAACTACATGCAAACACTAATCCAAAGAGGGGCATGATGAAACCAACTACTAGAAATTGCATCCATAAATGAGACAAAATAAGTTCAAAGATAAATGGAAAAAAAAACCACTGCTATCACTCAAGAAGATTTAGGTTCTGAATCAGGTGATGAAAACAAAATCAATGTCTTGGAAATCAAAGGAAAACAAGATATTGCAAGCACTAGTTCACAAAACTGAAACAACACTACTATTGTAGATGAAAAAAGACGAATTGAGTTATTTCATGTTAGGGTCATATATAAACACACCAAGACCGACACACTCTTCGATAGTGGGTCACAAGAGAATATAATCTCTGAAGACTTAGTAAATAGATTGAAATTTGAAATTGTACCTCACCATAAACCATACCTTTTGGGATGGAAAACAAGAGACACCAGTTTACAAGTTACAAGAAAATGTTTGTTTAAGTTTTCAATCACTGCAAATTTTGTTGACGAAGTAGAGTTAGATGTGGTGCTACTTGATATCTCAAGTGTGGTGTTGGGTAGTCCATATTTGTATAACCGGAAATAAGTCTTTTACCGCCATGAAAACAAGTATCACTTGTTCAAGGATGGTGTGGAGTATATAGTGAGAGCCCATCACAAAAACCTAAACATTTCTTTGGTTAATGTAGGACAAGAAAAAAGACTAGTGAATTCAAGTAAAAGTTTAGTACTTCTCATGTTCAAGCCAAATAATGATATTGTTTATGAAAATGCTGTTGCATGTAATGCAAGTTTCAATCCTGATTTTGTTGCTTGAGTTCATCAGAGTGATGAAATATTTCAGGTTGCAAAAGAATCATCCTTTAAGGAGAAAGAAACTTCACATGAAATATCTTTGCAGCAAGAGGTTTCTCTTTGTGATATTAACATGCAAGTGTTGACAAAATTGCAAACTGCAGAGATACCAACGCAATGCAAAAGTTAATTGAACAATTTGATCATTCAATCATCCCTTACACCATGTTGGGCACTGATGGTTATGGTGCCAAAGAGGAATGGTAAGTATTTCGAAAAAGAGGACAAAAGGAGTATTTTTCGCCAAAGCAAAGTTGTAAAAAAAGGTCAGTGCAAGAATATAAATAATACCAAACAAGAATGGTTTGTATGGCTTTTAATGTTGTATGTTCTTTGTATCACTTCTAATACATACATGTATTTGAATTATGGAAAAAAAGAGTCCTTTCTTGAAGAAATTGTCCACTTGGGTGACATAAGCATGTTCAGAAAGTTTTCTTAGGCACATGTCATCTATGAAGGAAAATTGTTTGATGTTTTGAAGATATCAAAGTACAAGTTGGGTTTCACTTCTTTGATGCATTTGGGCCATGATATTGGAGGAGGTAAGTTGAAGGCAAGCCTATCCAAGTTGGATGCCATTGTTGGTTGGTCAATGCCCAAGATCGTCATTTTGATAAGAGGTTTGTAAGAAGCAACCCAATGTTGGAGGAGAATTTTTGTTGACATTTCTTTTTTCGAAGCTCCTTGGCATGCATTGTCATGTGTGTGCAAAGTCTTCCAGTAGGGGGGCAAACAACAAGAGGCATGTGTTGCTTCAAGCCAAAAGATCAGTTCAATTTTTTTTATGCTCTTTCAAACTTGAAAGGTTCATTTGAGTTTCAGGTTTATGCAAGAAACTTCACCATCTTATTTCATTTAGAATATTTTCATTGTGTAAAGATTAAGTTGCAGTGATCCATGCACTTTCATTGGGTGGATATTTGTCAAAAAATTCACTTGTTTCAAAGGTACAAAATAAGAAGAAAGTTTATTGTTATGCCTTTTAGGCCTATTGGTTATGTAACTATTGTATTCAGGCGTCATTATGTTTTACATGAAAGTTATGTTCTGTAGGAATTTACAGGGTAAGTTCCTCAGAAAGAACACCAAAAGGACACCGCTCACAACCAGATCACAGATCAATACACCAGTATTTTTGACGTGGTTAAAACCCTCAAAGAGGGAAACAGTCCACGGCCTGCGCCAACGTGGCTACTACAGACAATTTATTAATCAAAGAATGAAAATTTACATAAGCTTCTCTCATGCACGGATTACCCGAACAATGACCCTCCATGCGCTTTAAATAGAACTCATGGACCAATCGGGTGTCAAGCCACGGATCAAGTGTCGGTAATACCGAGGAGAGAATGAACCGTCGGATCACTACATATCGTGACCGTCGGATTGTAAGTTACAATATGTAAAACGGTAAAGAAACACACTTTACCTAACTCTATACCTAACTCTAAACTAGACCAAGTTGTACTTAACTATTTCCTATGTGTCGGAATATCCTAACATCCCCCCTTAAGAACAACTTGGGATAGGATTGAAGGATTTACAAATATGACACAATAGGAGAAGGAAGGAGGCACTAGAGCCTATCCCCCCTTAGTGACAACTTCCTGAACTCCAAGCATATATCGAAGTTTAGTGAACTTCGCCTCTGTGAGAGCCTTTGTGAAGATGTCGGCAACCTGATCATCTGTTGAACAATATTGCACTTCAAGAACATGGTCATGAATGAGCTTTCTAATGAAGTCCATGTGTAGTTCAATGTGTTTGCTACGCTGATGCTGGACTGGATCTTTGCATAGCTGAATGGCACTTTGATTATCACACCAAAGTGTGGTTGGATGTTGCTGCTCAAAGCCAAACTCTGATAGGATCTGACGAAGCCACAAGGCTTCCTTACTAGCTTCCACGGCACCACGATACTCTGCTTCTGCTAACGAAAGAGAAATGGAAGCATGTTTCTTACAAGCCCATGTAATAGGTCCTGAACCAAGAGTGAAGACATAACTGGCAGTAGACTTTCGATCATCAGGGTCACCAGCCCAATCAGAATCAATGAAACCGACTAATAGAGGAGCTGCTTTGGCACTGTAATGAATCCCAAACTGTACTGTACCTCGAACATAACGAAGTATTCTTTTAGCTGCTTTCCAATGACTTTCACGGGGGTTTTTCATAAAACGAGCAACAAGGCCAACAGCAAAGGAAAGGTCAGGACGAGTATGGGTTAAATACAAGAGTTTTCCTACAAGTTGACGGTATAAGGTAGCATCAACTTCAGGAGAAGTACAAGAGACTGAAAGTTTGACTCCAGACTGAAAGGGAGAAGGGGCTGGCTTACAGTCTTCCATGTGAAAATGACGAAGAATATCACAAGCATACTTGGACTGGGAAGGGAAAATACCCTCCTTGGATTGCAAGACTTGAAGACCGAGAAAATAGTGTAAGTGTCCTAAGTCTGTCATTTAAAATTTCTTTTTAAGGCTGGACTTCACATGGTTTATAAGGTTGGGATCACTACCAGTAAGAATAAGATCATCAACATAAAGAACAAGGATGATAAGGGAGTTTCCCACTTTCTTGGTGTAGACAGTATTGTCAGAATAACACCTAGAAAAGCCAGATTCTAAAAGAAAGCTATCCATTTTGGCATACCAAGCCCGAGGAGCTTGCTTGAGACCATAAAGGGATTTCTTAAGTCGACAAACAAGGCTGGAGTCTGTTTGTATGAAGCCAATGGGTTGTTCCATATAGATTTCTTCCTGCAAGTCCCCATGCAAGAAGGCAGATTTAACATCCATCTGATGGACTTCCCATTTTAAAGAGGCAGCAAGGGAAAGAACAAGGCGGATAGAGTTCATTTTGGCAACAGGGGAGAAGGCTTCAGTGTAGTCAATGCCTTCAACCTGTGAAAAGCCCTTAGCAACAAGACGAGCTTTATGTTTATCAACTTTCCCATCTGGTCCATACTTGGTTCTGTAAACCCATTTACATCTAACAAGTTTGCGTCCCTTTTGTAGAGGAACAAGATCCCATGTATCATTTGCCAACAATGAATGATATTCTTCATTCATAGCTGCTTCCCAATGTGGATGGCCTGAAGCTTCTGCAAAAGTGTCAGGATCATGATTTACTGGAGCTTGAGCCAGTAAAGAAGAGGCTCTTTCAAACTGAGAACGTGTACGTCGCTGATCTGTAGGATCACCGGCAAGATCACCTGCTGCATCCCGAGTAGCACGACCCATCTTGGAAGTTGAGGATCCTGAGAAGGTGGGGGAGGATTATCATCCTCACTTTCATCATCTGAAGAAGAAATGTTTTCAAAAGTAGAAGAGATAGGAAGAGGTGGCACATCTGCCGGACTAGGCTCGCAGGCCGATTTATTTTCATCAAATTTTACATCTCTTCTAATGATAACATTTTTGGACTTAAATGGAATAAGTCTATAACCTTTTACATCTTCAGAATATCCAACAAAAGTACATTTCTCACTCTTAGGTTCTAAAGCTTTATGCTTTTCATCTGGAATATGGGCCCATGCTTCACTTCCAAAAACACGAAAGTGACTTACATCTGGTTTAATGGAACTCCAAGCTTCTTCTGGAGTGATATTCTCTAGAACCTTAGTAGGAGTGCGATTGATTATATAATTTGCACAATTAATTGCTTCGGCCCAAAAACTAAGACTGAGTCCTTTAGATTGCAGCATACAATTAGCCATTTCCTTTAAGGTGCGATTTTTTCTTTCAGCTACACCATTTTGTTGTGGAGTGTATGGAACAGTATGTTGCATTTGAATTCCATTTTCGGTGCAAAAGTTGATGAATGTGTTTTTAACATATTCTCCACCATTATCAGTTCTTAGCTTAAGAATTTGATGTCCAGATTTTTTTTCAACAAAGGCTTTGAAGGCCAAAAATGTGTTAAATACTTCGCTCTTGAGTTTTAAGAAGTATACCCAAGTGCGTCTGGAGAAATCATCAATGAAAGTTAAGAAATACTTGCAGCCAGAGAATGAAGCAACAGGAAGAGGACCACATAAATCACTGTGCACAAGCTGTAAAGGGGCTGAGGCATGCCAAGAGGCACGTTTGTCAAAACTGTCCCGATGATGTTTTCCGAGTACACATCCAGAACAAACACCATCTCTGCAAGATACCATAGGAAGACCTGTCACCATATTTTCTTTACATAGATGCTGAAGGGAGCGATAGTTTAAGTGACCAAATCGCTCATGCCAAAGTTTGCTCACTTCATCATTATGAGCAACAAATACTGAGGGAAGATTGGATGACCCAAAGTTGTGAAACTTATACAACCTTGTGGAATCATCAGCAATACCAGTAGCTAGAATCTGTTTAGGATCTCTTAGATCCTTGATTACAACATCATGAGGTGAAAATTCAACAATTTTACCTTCACCTGAATGAGTTATCTAATATACAGATAGAAGGTTGCAGGATAAGGTTGGAACACATAATACATCATTAAACTGACCATTGTCTAGATGAACAGTTCCAGTCCCGACAACATTAAGAGATCTATCATCACCAACATATATATTTTTGGTGTTACAATCATTTAAAGAAGAAAACATGGCTTGGTTTTTGGCCATGTGATAAGAGGCTCCAGAGTCAATGAGCCACTCATGAGAAGGAGAGGAAGAAGATACATTTAATGCATAACCAGACTAAGATGATTGACAACGACATGCAGAAAGTGCCATTCCGGAAGTTGAAGTTGAAGTAGGCTCCACATGGATGTTATGTTTCTTCATTGCGGCTTCCAAGGCTTCCATCTTCTTAAAGCATTTAGATTCTAAGTGGCCATCTCGATTACAAAAGTTACAATGTCTATCAGTCTTCTTCCATTTGTTTTTATTGGTCTTATCATTTTGCTGAAATGATCTTTCATTTTGAGGTTGAGTTGGTTTAGGACCATTCTTTTGAGGATATGAATTCTTAGGATTCTTTGAATTTGGTTGCTGCTGGGCGGCTAACGCTTTCGTGGAAGAGTTTCCAAGATTAAGAAGACCAAGGTGTAAGAGTTTTTCTTGTTCTCTTATTAAGGAATCACAAAAGGAGTCAAAGGAAGGGGCCTTGTAGTCTTTTCCTTGACAAATGAAAGCTTCCCTTGTAGAATGGAAAGTGGAAACAAATACAGAGTAGGCTGGTCCCAACTTAGTAAGGATGGAATAAATAAGGTTACCATCTTCTTTCTTAACCTTAACACCTTCCAAGAGATATCTAAGGGTCTTGAATTTGGACAAGAAATCTTCAATGCAAGAAAAATTATTAGGATCCAAAGTAAGCAACTCATTTTCAAGTTGATGGGCTCTAATTTCATTTTTAATCCCAAAAACTTTAGCGATTTTTTCCAATGCTTCATGAGGAGTCTCAAGTTCTGCAATATGGAATCTAAGATCAGGAGAAATAGACATCCCTATCAAACCACGTGCTTGATCTTGTCTATTTTCCCATTTTGCAGCCTTGTCTTCATCTTTTGGTTTCTTCTCTTGGTCTGTGGCGATTCTGTAGAGACCTTTACTTCTAAGTAAATCTTCCATGTAGGCTATCCATTGGAAGTAGTTAGTGCTGTCAAGAATGACTTGGCATGGAATTTCCATTTTTTTTAAAAACACTGAAGCTAAAGATGCTGAAAGTAAGTGTTCCAATGGATAGATCTTGAAAAATTAGGCTGTTTTAGAAAAAACGGCTCTGAAAAAGGCTTCCGGATGAAGAAGTTATGGCTTTTTGAAAACAAATCGTTGAAGTTGCCGGCAAAGTGCGCGAATGTGCGGGAATGAAAAAAAATCCGCCCCCACAAAATGGAGACTTGAACCCAAGACCTCTACTCTTTTAAAATAGCTTTGAACCAATTGATCTATACAAAAAATTTGAGAGAGAGAGAGAGAGGGGGGGGGGGGCCTCGGTTTGCGTGCTTGCCTTGAGAAAGCTCTTTTTCCCTATAAAACACAAAACCCAACACGAATATGCAAAGAAAAATGAACCTTGCGGCTCGAAGTTAGCTTTACCCAAAAAACTAGATATTTTAAAAAAAAATCTCAAAGTTAGCTTTAGCCGAAAAACTAAATATTTTTCTCAATGTTTCTGATTTTCCTAGATCACACTAAGGTGCAGGGAAAAGAGCATATGCATGAGAAAAATCCTTCCTTTCTGGTTTCTGATTTGCCCAGATCGCACAGTCACAGGGCAAAGAGCATACGCAGAAATGAAAGGTATAGATCCGGTTAAAAAAAAGGGTAAATAAACCGAAACCGAAATAAGCAGAGAGAAAATAACAGTAAACTGCAAAAACACTGTATACCTCCCGATCTGAAAAATGACGCAGCTAGGGCTACCGGAAACCTTTTCGCGTGAAACGAAAGGGGTTCCTCACTGGAACAGATGCTCCGAACGCAACAGAGCAGTCCTCTCGGCTTGAAAGCAGTCAAAAACAGCAGATCTAGGAAACGACAGCCGCATGCAGTTCTACCGGCTTCAGATTTGGATCACCGACGGACGCGGCCCTCAAATAGCTCCGATACCATGTAGGAATTTACAGGGTAAGTTCCTCAGAAATAACACCAAAAGGACACCACTCACAACCAGATCACAGATCAATACACCAGTATTTTTGACGTGGTTAAAACCCTCAAAGAGGGAAACAGTCCACGGCCTGCGCCAACGTGGCTACTACAGGCAATTTATTAATCAAAGAATGAAAATTTACATAAGCTTCTCTCATGCACGGATTACCCGAACAATGACCCTCCATGCGCTTTAAATAGAACTCATGGACCAATCGGGTGTCAAGCCACGGATCAAGTGTCGGTAATACCGAGGAGAGAATGAACCGTCGGATCACTACATATCGTGACTGTCGGATTGTAAGTTACAATATGTACAACGGTAAAGAAACACACTTTACCTAACTCTATACCTAACTCTAAACTAGACCAAGTTGTACTTAACTATTTCCTATGTGTCGAAATATCCTAACAATTTTCTATGAAGGAAAATTGTTTGATGTTTTGAATATATCAAAGTACAAGTTGGGTTTCACTTCTTTGATGCATTTGGGCCATGATATTGGAGGAGGTAAGTTGAAGGCAAGCCTATCCAAGTTGGATGCCATTGTTGGTTGGTCAATGCCCAAGATCGTCATTTTGATAAGAGGTTTGTAGGAAGCAACCCAATGTTGGAGGAGAATTGTTGTTGACATTTCTTCTTTCGAAGCTCCTTGGCATGCATTGTCATGTGTGTGCAAAGTCTTCCAGTAGGGGGGCAAACAACAAGAGGCATGTGTTGCTTCAAGCCAAAAGATCAGTTCAATTTGTTTTATGCTCTTTCAAACTTGAAAGGTTCATTTGAGTTTCAGGTTTATGCAAGAAACTTCACCATCTTATTTCATTTAGAATATTTTCATTGTGTAAAGATTAAGTTGCAGTGATCCATGCACTTTCATTGGGTGGATATTTGTCAAAAAATTCACTTGTTTCAAAGGTAAAAAATAAAAAGAAAGTTTATTGTTATGCCTTTTAGGCCTATTGGTTATGTAACTATTGTATTCAAGCGTCATTATGTTTTACATGAAAGTTATGTTCAAAAAATTTCATACTTTCAAGATGTACAATCAGGCTTCAGTCATGTAAACCAAGTAGTGAAATTTGTCATCCATTTGCATTGTATTTTGTTATGTCATCTTGGTAAGAAGGATTTATTTTGATGGCGACATGGATAAAACCATGATTTTTTATGAACGACTGGAAATGGTGGAACAAATAGTGCAATATTAGTTTGAAAAGGGAAAATACAAGTATACGTATTATGTCAATTACAGGTTTCAAGTCGATGGTGCAAGCTAGTTTCATTTTTTGCAAAAATAGGCTTCAAGTTGTTGAACAAGGAGAGAATGATCATATTTCACATTTTGAATGCATTCCTACATAATTTCTAAATCAGTTGCAACAAGATGCCATCCATGATAGAAGAATGAGGTCCGCAAGGCAAGTGAATGTTGACTTCCTTAGAGAGGAGCTCAAGGAAACAAATTCATGAAAATCAAATTGGATCAAGCTTGAAAAGGTGAGGGGTTTGTACCCTCATCCACTTGTCAGATAATAGTATCTTTTGGGGTCCAAAAGGCTTAGAGTGGGGAGGAATGATCATGTGCTCAGTATTTATCTCAAAAATCAAAATTTTTAGATTGGCTTGAAAACTATACAATTGCATCTGTCTCATCAAGAAAATCACAACACAATTTGTTTCACTAAAAATGGAGTCTGGATGAAGGAGAAAAGGCCTGTTGTTCTTTTTCCTAAAAAACTTAGAAAATTGCAGAATAGGACGAAATGATGACATGGCAGTCCAGTCAACAAGGGGAATATTCTTCAGTTTTTGCTTAATGGGGCTGTGAAAAGTGTCACCTCTGGATTCTCTAGTTTAGTTGTGTGAAGGTGAAATTTCTTAAGTGTTCCTAAGGTGAAATTTGAAATTATTTTTATTTAAATATTATTATATATTATATATATATATATATATATATTTTAATTAAATCCTATATCCGCATACATATTAAATGTGCATTTTAAAATGTTTTATTGACATGCATTTTTAAATTTTTTATGGTCAAACTTCGCATTGCATTCAAAGGTTCTAAACTATATACAAAGTGCAATGTTTTATATTGAGGCACAATGTATTGTTCGGTAATATATATATATATATATATATATATATATATATATATATATATATATATATATATATATATATATATATATATATATATATATATATATATATATGGGATGGGTGGAGGGTGGGTTTGAACCCGTGACCTCCCCCTCCCAATTCTAATGTGTTACCATTGAACCACAATAGACACATTTGAATGGAGGCCCCAACACATTTATTAATGCAACAGTGTACTTTGACAACGAGAGAGGAGGGAGCCAACCCCCCCTCCCCCCATGCGACCAAGCATTGAAACCAAGGGCTAGGGCCAGTGCTAAGCACGCCCATAATCATGCTTAACAGCTAATTAACCCTTTGTTAATGACGGATTAAGTTGATGGATATTTTGGAAGAAGTTCCAAGTTGATAAAAACTACCAGTTTTGGCAGTGCTAACTAGAGTCTCCTCCATATTTAGCAAGGTTTCCTAGGGAAAAATTGAATGAAGCATATCTTACTCAATTTTCGACCAATTTTGGAAAATGAATAGTCAATTTTGGATGATTTAGACCTTCTGAATTCATTGATATAGGCTTTAGAGGCAAGAGAATATTTATATAGATCATTTTTCCACAGGGAAGTTCAAGGAAGCCGAAGGCCACCAGGGAAGGGGGTCATGCCCAAAGCAGCCAAAGTCAGTTTTCAAATATCTAATAGTCATTTTTGGCTAATTTGGACATTATGAACACATTGGTGCAGGTATCAGGAACCATAGAGCTTTGTAAAAAATATTTTTTCCACATCGAGCTAATACAGAGGCCCAAGCCACGGAAGCTGGACCAAGGAGATGTAGCCTAGGAGGGGTGAAAACCTTCATCAAAGCACCGTGTTAATGTATCTCTTTGATTTTTTGTTGCACTGTACATATTTGTTGTTCATTATTCAGTTTTGAAGCTATTTTTCTCATGAATGCCTTGTTTAACTTAAGGAAATTTATATGTTTGTAAGCACCAACAACTAAGGAAACCTTGGCACAAAAAGCAAGAATCAAGCACATGTTTTTAAGTCTGTAATTGTTATTAGCACAACAAAACTAGTCATACAAAAATAGATTAGTGGACTTGAAGCAACAAGAGATGATTCAATATAAACCATAAAAAATTGTCTTCCATGAACTCAAAGCAACAAGATTTTGAGTAGTTGTAAACCATAAATATTCATCCTCCGTGAACTCCAAGAAATAAGAGATGAGTCATTTTACACTACAAAAAATCATCCTCCATGGACTCGAAGTAGCAAGAGATGATTCATTACAAACCATAAAAAATCATCCTCCATATATTAGAAAGTGAGAGACGATATGAGTCATTGTAAGGCATACTTATAGAAACTTGTCCTCTACAAACTCGAAGCTACAACTAAAGACATGTCACCGTAACCAATTTAATTCTCACCATAATGCACTTTCTCATTGTATTATTCATCTTATCCCTCGTCACATATATTTATAAATTTGGCATGTAGTTAATGCCACAAATCAAATTGTAGGCTGACCATATGCCCTTATCGATCAACCAATAACTTGGCTCCACATCAGCTTAGCTCTTTTGTCCATGCATGTGACTAAACGACATGACTTGGCCCTTAGGTCCATAATCGTCCATTTGATGATGTCACACCTACCACATGGCACATCCTGAATGGACCACATGTCATCCAAAATTAGGCCTATTAGATAGTTGAAAATGTCATTCCTGCTTGGCATGTGGCAATCCCTAGTGCCGCCGCATCAACGTGTAAACATCACCTTATTTTGACTATGTTGATGAGCCATGTGTCAATTTCTCATAAGGCCATGTCACAATCTAACAAAATTATGCCATGTGTCACTATTTGATAGGTCCAATAGTGATGGTTAAACCTTTTGCACCTTCATCCTCATCTGAATGTTTGTTATAAATGCTAAGAGGAGGGTGAATCAATGTTTCATTCCCAATTAAATATATTTATGTTTTATCTTCTTTAACCATTAACACATTATATTGCAAATCATAAAAAACATGAGAACACATAAGAGAAAGTAATCAACACATATCAACGCATAGCAACACACATATTTTAGGTGGAAAGGGCCAAGATGGGATAAAACCACCACTGTGATGTCTACTTTGTCTTCTTATTATCAAAGAAATATATTTTACAATTTTTGCATTGGTGCAGTATATAGCCAGTGTGCAGGTTCCTAATTGTAAAAAGGATCCAACCTTCACTAAGTTTTCCAGCTGCTATTGGAAAGAAGAAAAAACTCCGTCTTACTTCCAGTGATCCACTTTTCATAATGTTTGAAATCGGGACCACCCACAATACATTCAAGAAATTTATGTTCTCAAACTTTGTGCAAAAACACACTGCTAACCTTCAACATCAACTCATAGATTACATTTTCAACAAACTAACATCGTCAATATTCAAGAACCAATCAACAATCAAACATGTAGGAAAAAAACAATAGCATGTCACAAGCAATGACTATCTCCAACTTCTGCAAACATGGAATTTCCCCCGCATCTATCACCACTAGTTCATTTTTATTTACTTTTGATCAAACCAAGAAGTTTATTTACAAACAATTATGATGGCTATTAAGATCTCAACCAAAATTCTTTGCTACACTTGTCTTCATCCACAATCATAATTATTGATATTCCTTTTGCAACATAAACAAGAGAGATATAACCAGATCATTTGCAAATATTACAACCAAGACTTCACTGCTATGCATATGACATCAAACAAATCTAATTGCTATAAAGGTTATTGTAGGATGACTTAAGAGTCTTATTGCATAAAATATACATCTATCCAAAAAGACATGCAAATAAAGTCAAGGTAAGGAAGTTTCTCTCATACCTAAATATCTTTCGTCGAATCCCTACATACCCTGTCATAAGCACTGATATTCCTTAAGAAAACAAGTCGACCAAAAATGCATATAGGACCAAGAAAGCCTCACTATTTTGCAAAACCTTTAGTAGTTACTACAAATGAACCTCAAAACCCTTTGATATGGTCATTGTATAAAAGGCATGACAAGGCACTTTCATGGGAAAAAGAATGACATAATGATCCCTCACTGTATATGCAAAAAGGGCTTTAGTAAGCACTGTCAAATAACCTTGGAGACCTGGGAAGTCTAATATATTTGTGTACAACCTATGGAAGTTGTATATTTGTTGAATACAATACTGAATACTACTTTAGAAGATACCATTAGACTCGATCCATCATGAGAGCAAGAAAATGATTTAATTAATACAAATTCATTGTTCAAAGCTAATATGATTTTCATCAATATTTGTGACTTTCCTCAATCAATCATGATTCATGGGATACGCAAGTGTGTTGTCTAATCAACCATGACCTCTGCATAAACATTACAACCTTCAATTACAAGTACTAATAGTGTAAAGTACTAATAGATACACACACTGATCAAGACAATCTTTGCATACTATAATTTTTTTTTGTAAAATAATGAAGTTCATATGACTTTTTTTGTGCACATAAATTAATACAATATCTTACTAACATATTGAATCCAAAACATTTTCAAGAGTTGCAACATACACTAATCTTCTATCAACATAAACAAGTAAATTTTCACATGGAGCATAATGGTCCTGGAATTCATAAAGGATTTCACTATGTTGATTTATGTATATGTATGCAGAGAACCAATATAGATATTGGCACACAAAGATCTTCAAATAGTGATAGTATCTTTGCAAATTATTTTCTACAAAGAAAATAATAAACGAGTTCACATATACAAGTCTTTGCCCATCATTTTTCCTCAAATACACAAAACACAAACATCCAAATTTTCAAAACAATGCATCTGAAGGCAATAATTAGAGCACTTATTTAGACTCATACATAGATCTGACAATATGCCTTTGTGTAAGCATTCAATTATGACATGATAAGAAGGATTTGATATTTAATCCATAGTTCTCACACCTTATACTTCAATTAAATCTTACCATATGAAGACTTCTAAGGTTGCTTGCTCCTTCACACACCTGTGTAAACCAAAAACACATAAAACTCAAAAGATATGTGTGCACCAAATGCACTATTTCGATCTCCTTTTATAGCTATATAATCTCCAAAATCCTCAGGAAAAAATCAAGCTAATCGTTAATTGTAAAGTGGACCATGTCAATTCCTTCTGCATGCATGAAAACTATGGGCAAAACCTTGGTTTTGTGCATGGTTTTTATTTTTCATTTCCTACACGCATGGCCACATGGATGATAACTCGAAATCTCAGCTATGGCTTCCCTGTTAATAAGACCTTACAACAACTGAAATCTTCCATTCTCACTGTTGAGCCTTCTTTCGTGTAACTGAGGCTTAAACTAGGGAAAAATTACTCCACACAGTCCACAACTTGCCAAACTTATTCCTTGTGTTCTTCAACACCTATACACTTATTTGTATCCTATTAATTACCCTAGTAGGCCTACACCTCTTCTAGCACTTTGCACTACCACTATTAACCGTCATGCAGATACCATAATGAACAAATAATCCATAAAATCCATATACAACAATTGTGGCAATCCATGGAGACAACCATCAAACTGTGCAAAAGTTGACATCAATTACAACTCATAAGCCATAATGACAACATTGTTAACCTGTTGGGAGAATTGTTGATTGAACCGAGACTTATATGCCCTTTAACAACGTTAACTAGTGTGCAAATCCATGCACTCGTGGCCATTGATATGCTTGTCCAATAGTGGATCCATCTTGAACTTGCACACTATTTAATTCTTTAATACTTTGGGTTTGGCCCTATAGTTTTCCCTTGCAATTTGACCCATTCTGATGTGGATTTTCAACTAGCCATAACTTCTCGTCTAGGATGTAGATTTTAAGCAAAATATACTATTGGGAAGATATTGTTGAGGTCTACATAACCATGTTATTTGTAAGATCTTTTGAGCATCATAACTTCATCAAAAACTTAAATAAATTCAAGCACCCATATCTTCATGTAATAAGACCTTGTGAAAGGTCCAACTATCATATTTCTTTCACATAGGTTCTTTCTGCTTCTTTATCACCAAGGACAGTCGTATATCCATTGTCCCATACAACCCATTTAGCATCAATGACAACACTTATGTGTAACATAAAGCCCTTGACGGGATGCAAGTGAAGTCAATTTTAATGAAAATACCTTAAGTGAATTTATGCAAGGAATATTACAACATATTTGTAATGAGCATGAATCTTAAAGAAAGAGTGATAACAGTCTCTAATTAAGATACATGAAGACTAAAGTATACTAGCTATTAATTGTAAAACAATTTGCAATCAACAATCAATGCGTGTAAAATTCAACAAGAAGCTCTTAGAAAGATTAGAGTTTTGAGTGAAAAAAATAGTTCATTAACTTGCCACAAATGTGAAAAAATCATGTACTATCAAACAACAATAAATAATAGTTTTATGTCAGTTGTAACACATGATATAAAATCCTTACTATGCCTCTTCAGGGTTCTAAGTATTAGAGTTTAAACATTCAATGTTAAGTCACAAAGTATCTTCAAGAAACCCAATAGTGGGAGTGCATAAAGCTGGAAGTTAATCCTTAAGGTAGTTACAATATTCTCCCTTTCAAAATGCTCCAGGAGTCCTAAAACCAAGATTCTTTTTCTATTTCATAGGGGGTTATATTTATACAAAGTGACTTTTCACCTTCTATGATTATTCACCCACTCTCATGTCTAATTTCTAATTTACTTTATTTTCTAATTTTGTTTTCTTTTACATAATTACATGAAAATTCCAAAGTAAATAAATAAACACATATCATGAGCTTAATTCCAAAATTGACAATGCTTACACTTGAATTTGTAACCCTTGGGTCACATCTGTGTACCAAGCCTTATAGTATGATGCAATAGACAAAATATTTCTTGAAATTAGCCCCTCATCGATGACTTCTTATTTTCAGGGATTGGGCACTACTATGTTTAGATTAGCCCGTGTTTTGTGGAATAATGAAGTAAGAATAGTGTGTAGCTTAGTGGGCTCCATCAAGTGACATTTCAATGCATCTTTGGTAGGCTTTGTATCCTTTTTTGTGATAGCTAGTTGTTGTGCATGCATCATTTCATGTTCAATTTCATGTTCAAGCCTCACCTATCCTTGTGATATGATGGTTACTAATTTAGTAGCTTTGTTTAGTCTATCCATCATGATGTGGTGTTCAAGATAAGTGCCCATAATTTTCATCACATATTTTTCATGCTTTTCTTGAGCTTGGATGGCAAGCTTGATCTTTTCTTTATTTCTTTCTCTACCCAGTTCATAATTCCTTGGTAAAATCTCTAATGAAGCTGGGTGTTCTATACTCCACTTGTGCATTATATCAATAGCTTCTAAGGTTCCCTTTAGTTGTACACATTTTTCTTTAACTACATTTTGAACTGATATGAACATGGAAACCATATTCTAGTGTTTTGAAATCTCCTAGTACAATGGCTTCATAATGTCTTCTACATATTTATTAGCTTCCAATGATGCATTCTAATAATTTTTGTCAGAAGAGATTGAGGCCAATAAAAACATGATTTTCTTTGTGTATCCTTTCAATTTATTGATGTGCTTTTTTCAGGTTCTTTTCTTATTCTTTCACCTTTTCCAACAGATGTACAATATTCTTTTCCATTGTTGAGGAAAAGGTTGTTCTTGATGAGGATATAGCCAAAAATTGTCTAGAGTGTTGGACACTATATTCCTCTTTGTGGTGATAAAAATAGACTTAGTTGGTTCATGGGCTAGATATCACCTCCTTTCTTAGACAATCCGATTGGTGTTCCTGTCAAATCGACAACATGCTAAGTTCATAAATTGATTTTCATTACCTACAATGATGCCCATCTCTCCAATTGAAAAATGGCCTCTTGTTAAATGCATTGAAACTATTGGGTATGTGTTATATTCTTTCCACAACTGGCCCCAGAATAAATTTTTTGGGGTTCGGGGCAGTGCCTCAGGAAAAATTTTCTGGGCAGTATTGCGCATGGTTTTCATGCATGGTTTTGGGCATGATGGTTTTTTTCCCATGGTATTTTGTAGATCTGATCAAGGGAACTATGATTATGTTCTAATCTAGGGTTAGTGGATTAGCATTTATGAATTCTTCAACATGTATATATATATATATATATATATATATATATATATATATATATATATATATATATATATATATATATATATATATATATATATATATATATATGTATACATATGGTAATGTAACATAATGAAAATCAATCTGGTAGTCATGGTTTTGGGATACAAGGGAAATTATTTGTGTATATTTTTTTTATGTTCTCACCATTGTATATTTTTCTGTTTGAATAATTCTTTTTCAAGTAATTTTTGTATAGGGTTAAAACCTACAAAAACTAAGGCTGATGGATCAATATGTATGATGCTAGGAAAACCATCATTGCTTGCATTTTGGGATTCCTTTTCTTGTTGCTCTTTTAGCCTTGCCTCATCATGGGCTTGTTTTTCTAATATCTCCCTTTTGAGCTGCTCTTCCTCTTGTTTCTTCTTTTCTTATTCTTCCTTATGATATCTTTATCTCTCTTCCTTAAATCATAGGTATTATTTTAGTTTCTTCTCTTTTTCTTTTTTACTTGCTTCTTTTTCTCTCTCTTTTTTGAGAAACCTTTTTATCTTTTACTTCCTTCTTTTTGGAATGTTTTCCTGTTCTGGGTTCAAATCCATTTATGTTTACCAAGGCATATACATCATTGTAACGATTTTTAATTTTTTCATTGTCCTCATCAATTTGTGACGAATAGGTCAATCCACCTGCACTTGCATTGGGAGGAATGAGATATGACCACACACCTTGGGTCATATCTATGGAAGTCAAGCTCTCCAAATTTAAAACTCTCTAGGTTTGTAGCTTCAGCCTATGCCTCTTTAAAAAAAATTATGCAGTACATGCCTACATAAAATTAGTATGTAAGCCATAACACCTTCTTTAATCATGTTAGCAACCCACTAACTCCTGCGGTTACCTGATACACAACCTATTGCAAAATTACTTCACCTATTATGAACAATGAGAATTAGTGTGGTGGCTTCCATGACCTGAAAAATATGATGTACGTTGAGTCTGGTGGGGTGAACCAATCAAAAAATTCTTGTAATTATTATTTACCACGATATCACATACAAGGCGAATCATGACCAAATAGAATGTGGAATAGTGGTGAAACAAAGATTTCGACTATTCTCATGTATGATGCTGCGTATTGACAATCCCACAACTCCTTGCGATAAATATGCACTAGTTGAATGTTTGGGGTAAAAGTCGACCTCCACTAGATCAGTTTGAACTCACATCTAGTGCATATATCTAATCAAGTAAATATGAAGCCATATAAAACTTTAAATGATTTCTATCAACTGGATTTTAGGCCTCTATCACCTTGGCCTGGATGGATGTTGCAATGATTTCAACCAATTGAATATGAATTTGTTGTGGGAACATGTATACATAAGTGGAACCTAGCTTTCCTTGAAGAAATCTATTATGGCCTTGCCATAAAGTCTACAACACATAGTTGCAACCATTTGATATGAATTTCTAAGTAACTTTGTTTTATATATCCCTTTTGGCTAGCTTCTGAATTTGTATGGGTATTTCCACCAACGCTTTAAAATATCTTTGTTGTTGATGTTGAACTTGTTATAACAACTCATTAAGAAGACCACTTGATGTTTAGGAAATTTATAATATTCAACTATTTGAGGATATGTTAGTGCAATAATGTCAATGCCATGATTTTCTATGATAGTTATGTCCGTGATATCAATGCATTTGATTATCCTCTCAATAGTCTCCCCTCATGGAAACATTGCTAGAAGAGATGCTACTTTGTGTAACCATTATCTTTTGACATTTTGATAAACACTGACATCTTCCTCTCCATTAGATTATTCTACCCTTGTGAATAGGTGATATATCTCTGACTAATTGATGGAAATAGACTTATCAAAAGAGCACATTGTGTGAACGTATGTAGGAATTGAAACAATATGTCTCTCTTTTGAACCTTCCTCTAGAGGTTCTTTTTTAGGTCCTATTTTCAACAGGGCCATATCTTCATATGAGGATATTCTTAGATACTACAAATCCACTGAACCTTGAAGATAAAAGATATTCATTATAATAGATAATTAGTAATCAAAATAATTTGGTGCACATTGCAATAAATTAGTGAAGTTTGAGGCCATGTAATGTGTTGTGGCACAAGGAAAGAAGTTAGATTAGGAAGCAATAATGTGATGCAATGTGGCTTAGTAATGCGTATCACAAATGGTTGGCACTTAGTATCACATCACAAAATGATGCAACCTAGTAAACGAAGCTACTTTTTTGGTAGCGCAACACTAGGGGTCTAGGATAACAAAAAAATGAGATGCAATGCAATATGAGTTGTGACATGATTCCATATTATAGTGTAAAGTTTCACTGCATGATCAGTATAGGGTTTGTGTTGTAGTGAAATATCAAAACTTATACTGATAAATAATATTACGATGCAACGCGGGTGCGGGGTTGTCATTTTTCAATATAGAACATCAAAAACTTATTAATTGCATTACACATAAAGAAGTTGTGCCATCCTAAACCTTAGAAGCTCCATACAATCATTAAATGTGCCCTTTGTGACTGTCTAGGGGTTTCACGGAATTTAACTATGAAAGTTAAAAAATTATGGGGAAAACATGTTGTGCCCCAGAATACATGACCTAGTAGCATGTTTCCCTCCCTAAGAAAGGTTTCCACATCACAAGAGCCAATGTATCGCATGTCCTTGGAAAATTGATTTTAATTGAGAGAGAGAGAGAGAGAGAGAGAGAGAGAGAGTGTATATATATATATATATATATATATATATATATATATATATATATATATATATATATATATATGGTGTGGTTCATGGTCACTGGGTAGCCGTTACATCCATAGGAAAATCTGGGCAGATCAACCCGGAGGGAATCTTTTAAAGCCCGTCAGCCAGACTAGCAGGGCCTAACCCTAAGGGCATTGAGGAGAATTGACCCTGTGACCTCCCGATTGGCAAGGTACTTAACAACGGGGACTTGACCAGTTGAGCTAACCCTTGGGGCTTATATATATATATATATATATATATACTCTCTCTCTCTATATATATATATATATAGAGAGAGAGAGAGAGAGAGAGAGAGAGAGACCTCATTTAAACTTCATGGATAAATTCTAATTTGAATTGAACCTAATCATTGTTGAACCTGAACTTGAATCGAAATTGTGTGACATAGGTGATAAGTGCATAATGTCTTATAATTTGAAACTACAAGAGGCATAATTGAGTATCTTTATATTGATGAAGGTATGCTTAGATACAATTGGGTCCTAATGATTAAAGATCATAAGTATACAATATGCCTAGACACCAGATATATGATTCTAAAATGTTTTTTCTAAAACTGAATTTGGAATGTTTAAGAATAACTTACGATAAGAAGTACACTACCGAGGCATGATGCCAAAGGAGAAGATCATCAAACTGTCAATAAAACAAGGGTTGTGATAAAAATTTTTCATACAGGGATTGAGGTTTCAATAGATAGGCAATTGATTTTGTATCAAAGAGAATCCTGAAATTGAGAGATGAGGAATCACAACTACATCTTGTGGAACTAATTCAAGGACATGCCTTTACTTTTAAATTTACCATATAGTATCAAACAACATACATTTACTTGTTTCTTATTTCCCGAGTCTCTAGTGATAATGTATTTTCAAGGAAGGAATGACAAACTTGGATTTTTAATATAATAATACTATATTGAAAAAGCCACTCAATGAAATTGTCCCATTGAAATGCTTCCATTAAATTTTAAGGCATGGGAATTTCATGAAATATTTTGACTAGAAAGTTGAATGTGCTTCACTTGAGGACCATGAACACATATGTTTTAAATAGAATAATATTAGAGAACAATAATTTCATGAAATATCTTAATTAGAAAGGTGAATGTCCTTCATTGGACCATAGAAACTGAACATATATTACAATGCAATATGCATTTAAATGATTTCAAACCACTAAAGAAGATTTGAAAATAATTAATATTTATAAACTAAACTTTAACATTTGATATTGATTGCCAAAACTTTTGTAGCAAAGATGGAAATTCCACCTTTATAACGTTGAGAGATGTTTATTTGAGTGACGAGTTGCTAATAAATGGATCAATCTGAAAATTTGTTCAAGTTGGAGGTGCTTTTTGAGATGGTCCAAAAGAACTGTGATTCACACAAGGATTCAAAGAGAAATTAGAGAAAACCATTGCATGGCATGAGCTACAACAAAATGAACTGGTCCACCTTTTTGAAAGTATCTCCAACAACTCCTCTCAACAACTGAATCTACAGCAAAACTGGGCCAATAACCAGAATACATGCTTTGTGATTTCTTTGATCTTTTAAGGTTAATTATGTCCATGGATATTTGTTGGTTTCCCAATTCTTTGATCTTTTAAGGTTAATTATGTCCATGGATATTTGTTGGTTTCCCAAACCTACCGAATGGTAGGAGTTTGTTTTGACTAAAATAGCAGACAAAGTTTGTTTTGACTAAAGTAGCAGACAATATTTTTTAAGGTTATCCTCAAAATGCTTTGTCTAGTGTGTTGTATGCATGCATCTGCTTAATGCCTCACACAAACATTTTCTTTAGTTTCTTTATGTACACAAGAAATTGTTTCTTTTTATATAGCCTTTTCAATGTCATGTTAGTGTGTGATATTGAACTAATTGATCATGTTGTGTAATGTTCAAGGTTTTTATTATTTTTCATTTCCCAAAGAGAATTATATTTTAAAGGAAAAAAATGGTCTAAAAACTAAAGTGATTACTGAAGATGATGTACATGATTATCCAACGCCATTTTGAAAGATCTCTGCAAAAGCTCATATGGGGTTTTAGGCTATTTTCAGTTTGTAAACTTCCAAAAAAAAACTTGTCCGTAAACCCTCTTCTTAATTTGTTTCATGTGTAACGCTTATTTAACCCTTGGGCAATCCACATGACAATTACTGTACTATGTGTTGTCCTCTAGCAAGGCTGCAGTGAAGAAGTCAAGTTCACCGTGTTTTCTCTGCAATATCTCCCAAAGGGGTCTTCTAGACTCACTTGACTGTGAAGATGTCTAAATTTTCATGATACTCTCACCCTCAATATTATAGGCTTTGTTACTAAGATTTTCTTTTTGTATTCATTTTCAAACATTTATTATAATTTTAGTAAATAACAATTTTATCAAATCACCGAGGATAGTGATAGGGACTTTAAAATGTTTATTTTCATTCAACAAGATTGAAAGCAATGCGATTGTGTATTTGTGTCTATAGATATGTAGAAACATACAATGAGAATGTTTCCCTTTAGTTTGTCATTGAAGGAAAATTTTCATGTGTATTGGCTTCATTTACCTTTTATGTAAAGGATTTCGGCCTTGTTTAATTGCAAGCCTGCTGATCACTTCTTGTTGACAAGGCATTTATTGTCCATACATATGAAAATCATGCCACTATATAGCTAGAACACGAGCTTGATGGTTGGAATACAAGATTCAGTAATTGGATCAATTCCCAGAATTCATATGTTGAAGCCCTTAATGGATGGATTTCAAAATGAATTATTCCAGAGACTGGACTCTCCTCTAAAGGAAGAATACCATTCTCCCCACGTAGAGTAGGTGCTCCTCTTTTCTTAGCATTTTCCATGATTGGTGTTGTACATTTGGGAAAATACCCCACAAAGCAGTTGTCACTGCAATCAAGAATGTTCGTGCACTTTGGGAACAACATGATGAAGAGCAGCGCCAAAAGAGAAGGGAGAAGGGCTAAATATGTCGCCAAAGATCTTGTTAGAAGGGTTGTCACTCTACAGAGAGTAGAGAGTAGAAGGCAAGAGTGAGAGGGAATAGGACCAACCGATATTGGAATTGCAGAGCAGAAAATGTCAATAGACTCATTCAGAAAGCAAATAGAGGAGGAGAAGGCAAGGCATCAGAAGGTTTTGAAGGAAACTCAAAATGCAACCTTAAACGTTTTGCAGACTAGATTGACGCTTACATTTGAGGCCTTAACAACGTTTGGTACTGCCTCTTTGAAAACATATAAAGAGCTCCATGAGAGCAGTCAGAAGGGTAATATATAACATGCTTAGGAGAATTTAAGGGTGAAACCATGTTTATTCTATCCTGCTTTTGTGATTTCTTGCGGTGGAAGTTTGAGATAAGAAATGATCCTGTAGCATACGTATTTTATTAGTGATTACTCTAGGCATTTGTGGATCTGCTGGAACTTCAAGGAATGCATATAAACAAATTGGTAGAGAAAACATGGTGGACATATTATACACAAAAGTAATTAGTATACTACAATCAAAGCCAAATTACAAGCCACATAAATAGTGCTCATGAGATCCAACAAATTCCAAACAAGGAGAATGTTGTTGAGAAAATACCTCAACAAAACTCCAACAATCAACAACCTAATCTTACCTATCTACTAATGTAAGAATTATTCCAAGTTCTCCCTTTAATGCTTAAATTTAATCATTACAAATATTAATACAAAAAAATCAAATTACAATTCACAAGTCACATGTATTTGGTCTTCCTCAATACTTATCCTCACTCAGAAGTCTCCAGACAATGCTCTTTTCACCACCACAATATTTGAGCTTCCCATTCAACTCATTTAAGACATAATCACCTTTGACCATCTTTGATGAAGTTTGTATAATTGAAATTTCTCGCTCTTTTGAAGGAAAACCTATACTAGACCACCCTATGGACAAACTCCCATATATCAAAATGCAACAAACTACACTTTTGATAGTTATATAGGTGAGTTTTCTAGACATATTCAACAACACTTTTGATAGTTATATAGGTGAGTTTTCTAGACATATTCAACAGTCGATCATGAAACTAACCTTTCTACACACTAACTAACCTTTCTACACACTTAGATCTCGTAACATAACTTGTAATTAATGCTCTTGAAGCCAGAAGCACAATAAGATCTTTCAGTGTTCACAGATTCACACAATTATACAAAACTATTCAATAATTAATTCTGCACTTTTTTAATATACAAACCAATGTATAAATTAATTAATTATTCCACACCCATTCATAACTACCATTTTTCAAATTATCCAAATATAAATTAGATGAAAACCACCAATGGCCCAATCCAGTGAACACTTCCATGGACGCCTTCTGGAATTACAAATCACACAAATAGAAGTTTACGGTTTCCAAACATCCTCGGAGATCATCGACCGATGTATTGTTTTCAGGGAGCCATGTGTGACACCAAGTGAATAAATGGCGTGGGGAGTTTGAGAAACTCTTGCACGCCCATATGCCCAAAAGAGAAAGCAATTTCCGCTTCATTATCTACAATGAAAACCATTATAGCCTTCACTAAAGCATCCAAGTTAAAAGCCACTTCAATGGAGATTGGTCATGTCACTCAAGCATCTCATTCCCTTGTTTGTTCAATGCATCAAGTGTATCTTCAGTGATTTCATTGCTAGAAATAATTATCATCTTCCCAAACTCAGGAACTCTAAATTCCTTTTCGATTGCACGAAAGGATTTTCGTGCCTTTGTAGATAAATATGCAAGGTCAACGGAATCCAATCTGATCCCATGAGATTTATAGCCTAATTCATTCAATGCCAAATCAACTGCACATAAATTGGGAAGCCCACTTCTCATAACATCACTAGTGTCCACGAGACCTTAAAATTTTGTTGGAAAAGCCAAATCATATGATATGAAGGCCACCATCTCACTCTGGCTGGTGTGACAGAACATTCATCCAAGAGAATCTGCGACTTGTAATTTGCTTAGACAATGTTGTGCTAAACTCACAAAATATTCACAAACACCTGTACCTTCATTTCTACGAAGTGTCCTGTCTGTGATCTCATCATGAATGAGCTGACAAAGGCATGAGATTCCATCCTTCGAAGAGGTATTCCAAACCATCGCTCAGCATCAACATTTTTGCTTGCATCAAATCCACCTAGGTAACAATATTTTGATGCACTAATCACCCCATCAGGGCCTTGAGCACCGCAGAGTCCCAAGTGCAAGAAAGGGAAGGAAATAAGACTGGATTAAGATCTTTTTGCTGAAAGAAACAAAAGCATATTGGGAAAAAAGGAAATTCTTACGCAACGGACTCTACACGCAGTCACACTATAAATAAAACTCACACACTATTTTATTTATGTACATAGTATCAGTCTTCACATATTTTCCATCTTCTTGTACTCTTATATTAACAAAGAAATTGGTAGAGTAGACTGTTGGAATTTAATTCCAACTGCAACAATGAACAGCTGTACATGAATCTGATTTGTAGTAAATGTTAAAGGTGTTCGGTGCAGCAAAGTCGCCTTGATATTTCTGCACATTAATATGCATTAAAGTTTGAGTTGATTTCCCCTGCAGACAGCCGACTTGTTTTTGATAAAGGCATCACCGCCTTGCTGCAATAAATTCTGAGATAAACATTAAAAGATATTTTGTAATATTTTATTGTTTTAATCAGATATTTTTCAGCATATAAATACCACACAACAGTTCTGTTTTAAAGTTAGCAGCAGAAGAAGAAGCAGCAGCAGCAGCTGAAGAATCACACAGAGCAGAGGAAAGCACGCAGCAGCGTGAAGAGGAAGAAGAATAATTTCATAACAGTGAAATGCACAGCAGTGCAGAAATTTGAATGTAATTTGTTTCTTTTATGTTTATGAGTGTGGAACAGAATCGTTCCTTAGTGAATTTCTGAAGTAGATGTTCAGCAATAGAAATTTTGAAATTCCCTCAGTATGAGGAAGACAAATCTGTAACAGTTAGTTTATTTTGATAAATACAAGTTAATTTCTTCCTGTTGCTGTTACACCGTCACCGTTGCTGAAACACCTCGTAACTCAAAAATTACTTGACGTCAAAAATTTACGTTGCTGAAACACGACGATCAGCGTTGCTGAAACACCTGTTTCAGCAACTGAAAAAAAATTGTGTTGCTGAAACACCGTTTCCAGCAAGCGATTTTCTGTTTTTCTGTGTAAAAACAGAGTGCGATTTTTGTCTGTCTGTTATGGAATTTATCAGAAAATTCCAACATGGTATCAGAGCTAGTCTAGGCACTCAGTGAGTCAAAAACAAAGATTGTTTTTCACTGTAGGAGCTGTAAGAAGTTTGTTAAGCAGATTTTTCCAGCAGAGAAAGTTTTTGCTTGTTTTCAAAATACAGTCAGTATCTTTTCTTTACCAGTACAGGTTAAGATGGCAGATGCTGGAACAGGTTTGACAAATCCCCAACTGCCTCAGTTTAATGGGAAAAATCACAGTTATTGGTCCATAACAATGAAAGCATTGTTTTCTTCTCAAGGAATATGGGAGCTGGTTGAAACAGGGTATGCTAAACCTGCAGATGCAACAGCGTTGGCTGCTTTGACAGCAGTAGAAAGAGACCAGTTGAAGAGTGACAAGAAGAAGGATGCCAAAGCCCTCTTTTTCCTCTTCCAATCAGTACATGAAAGTGTTTTTCCGCGGATTGCAGCAACAACAAAATCTAAGGAGGCATGGGATATTCTCCAAATTGCCTATCAAGGCATGGAGAAGGTGAAGACTGCAAAGTTGCAGATGTTGAGGAGAGACTTTGAAAATCTCAGCATGAAGGAATCTGATACAATATATTCATTCTTCACCCAGGTTATTGGCTTGATAACCCAGATAAGATCTCATGGTGAGATTCTTGAAGATAGAAGGGTTGTAGAGAAAATCTTGAGATGTTTACCCTCAAGATTTGAATCTATTGTGGTAGCAATAGAAGAAACAAAAGATCTCTCACAGTTCACGGTAGATGAGCTGAGTGCTTCTCTGTTGTCTCATGAACACAGACTGAGTAGAGGAACAGATTCCTCTTTTGAGCAAGCATTCAAGACTCAGATGTCTTTTGGCCAAAGAAGAGGTGGAAGCAGAGCAAATTACAGAGGTCGTGGAAGAAGCCAAAACAGAGGCAGAAATTATCCAGCTAGCACAAGCGGAAGGAGCTGCAATGAGAACCAAGCTGAAGGTTCAAGCAAACAGCAAGCTCATGGACAAAGGTATGACAAATCCCAAGTCCAATGTCATTATTGTAAAAAATTTGGGCACTATGCCAATGAATGCAAGAAAAAACAAAATGACATGAACAATAGGCAGAATGTTAATTTTGCAAATGAAGAAGATAAGAACCCAAAGAATGTGCTGTTAACATGTAACATAGCACAAGACAAACAAGATGATTTTTGGTTCTTAGACTCAGGTTGTAGTAATCACATGACTGGAAATATTGCAATGTTTGCCAATCTGGATGAAAATGTGAAATCTGAGGTAACAACAGGGACTGATGATAAGATAACTGTCAAGGGTAAGGGCAGTGTCAATATCCGAGCAAAAAATGGAGAACAGATGACTGTGCAAGCTGTATACTATGTACCTGGTCTGAAATGTAATCTTTTGAGCATTGGACAGCTCATGAACAAAGGTTACAACGTGTTCTTCAAAGATGATTTGTGTACTATCAGAGACATAACTCCAAGTAAGAAGATCATTGCACAGGTGCAGATGACCAGCAATAGAATGTTTCCTCTCAAACTCACGGCAGATTTGAAGGAAGGCAGAACTATTGCGGCTGTAACACAAGAAGTCTTTCAAGAACAGGTGAAAGATGTGAATTGGTTGTGGCATTTGAGATTTGGACATCTCAATTTCGGAGGCCTGAATCTGTTGCACAGAAAGGGCATGGTAAAGGGATTGCCGTTGATTGAGAAACCGGACAGCCTTTGTGAAGGCTGCATCTTGGGCAAGCAACATAAAGAAAGCTTTCCAGCAGGAAAGAGTATAAGGGCAAAAGCACCCTTGGAAATTGTTCACTCTGATGTGTGTGGCCGATGCAAATACCATCATTTGCTGGAAATAGATATGTTTTAACTTTTATTGATGATTACACCAGAAATACATGGGTGTATATGCTGAAACAGAAGAGTGAAGTGTTTGAGAAATTCCACCACTTCAAAACTCTTGTTGAAAAGCAAAGTGGGCATTATATCAAAGTGCTCAGAACAGATAGAGGAGGAGAGTACATCTCCCAAGAATTTCTGCGTTTTTGCAGAGAGAATGGCATACAAAAGCAGTTCACAGCAAGGTATACACCTCAGCAAAACGATGTTGCTGAAAGAAAGAATAGGACCATTCTTGACATGGTCAGAAGTATGCTGAAGGCAAAACACTTGCCGTATGAGTATTGGGCAGAAGCTGTTACTTGCGCAATTTACATCTTGAATAGATGCCCAACTAAAGCTGTCATGAACAGAATACCAGAAGAGGCATGGAGTGGTCAAAAGCAAACTGTCACTCACATGAGAGTATTCGGTTGTGTGGCATATGCACATGTACCAGATCAGCTAAGGAAAAAGCTTGATAGTAAGGGGGAGAAGTGTGTCTTTATTGGCTATTGTGATGAGTCAAAAGCATACAAACTCTATAATCCATCCACCAAGAAGTTAATAGTAAGCAGAGATGTGCAGTTCATTGAAGATGAAGCTTGGGATGGAAGCTTGGAAAAAACAGTGAATGTGAAGACAGTTGTGTCTCATGAAGAAGAAGAGGAAGGGACAGCAACAAATAATCCTTCCTTGGTGGCTCCTCCTACACCACAGCAAGTACAACAAACCACACCACAAGCTGGAATCCGAACAGCCTTGAGAAGTCAAGGAAGAACAGTTGTTGTTACACCACAAACAGCTACTGCTGAAACACCACAGGGATCAAATACACCCTCAAGTTCGGATGGAACTCCAAGCACACCAAGAAGACCAAGATTCAGAAATCTGAGTGAGATTTATGAACAAGGAGAGGTAAGTAACAATACCGGTCTGAATTCATTATTTGCTTTGTATTGTCATATTGATGACCCAATCCATTTTGAAGATGCTGTAAATGAAGATAAATGGATTGAAGCAATGAATGAAGAAATTGGTGCAATTGAGAAGAGTAAAACATGGGAGTTAGTGGACCTCCCTGAAGGCAAGGATGCCATTGGAGTTAAGTGGGTCTATAAGACCAAAAGTAATGCTGAAGGTAAGATTGACAGGCACAAAGCAAGGCTTGTTGTGAAAGGCTACAAGCAGCAACAAGGCAGAGACTATGATGAAACCTTTGCACCAGTAGCAAGGATGGAAACAGTCAAAACAGTGTTGTCTATTGCAGCACAACACAAATGGAAGATTTATCATATGGATGTTAAATCTGCATTCCTGAATGGAGTGTTAAAAGAAGAGGTTTATGTTGATCAACCTCTGGGCTATGAAGTTGAAGGACAAGAGCATAAAGTTTGTAAACTGAAGAAGGCTCTTTATGGGCTGAAGCAAGCTCCAAGAGCATGGTACAGCAGAATTGATGCTTATCTGATTGAGAATGGGTTTGCTAAGTGTGATGGTGAACCCACACTCTACATAAAGCAGAATGAGGAACAACAAGGCTGCTGTGACTCCAACAGTAGTGGGGCTGAAATTAACCAAAGAAGACAGCAGCAAATATTTTGATCCAAAATTGTACAAAAGAATAGTTGGCAGCCTTATGTACTTGACTGCAACTAGGCAGGACATTATGCACGCTGTGAGTTTAATCTCCAGATTTATGGAAAGACCGAAAGAGACTCATTGGCAGGCAGCCAAGAGAATTCTAAGGTTACACTGACAGTGATTGGGCTGGAAGTGTTGATGATAGAAAAAGCACATCGGGATATGTGTTTCATATGGGATCGGGAGCCATCTCATGGGCTTCCAAGAAGCAACCAGTTGTGGCTTTGTCAACAGCAGAGGCAGAGTATGTGGCAGCAACAGCAGCAGCATGCCAAGCAATATGGCTGAGAAGAGTTCTCAAAGATTTGTGTCATGAACAAGTAAATGGCACAACCATTTACTGTGACAATAGCTCAGCAATAGCATTGTCTAAAAACTCTGTTTTTCATAAAAGAACAAAGCACATAGACACCAAATATCACTTCATACGTGAATTGGTTAACAATGGTGAGATTGTTTTGTAGCACTACAGAACAGAGGATCAGCTTGCAGACATCTTGACAAAACCATTAGCAAAGAAAGGTTTTGATCATTTCAGAAAATCTCTGGGTATGCAGCAGTTGAAATTAAGGGGGAGTGTAGGAATTTAATTCCAACTGCAACAATGAACAGCTGTACATGAATCTGACTTGCAGTAAATGTTAAAGGTGTTCGGTGCAGCAAAGTCGCCTTGATATTTCTGCACATTAATATGCATTAAAGTTTGAGTTGATTTCCCCTGCAGACAGCCGACTTGTTTTTGATAAAGGCATCACCGCCTTGCTGCAATAAATTCTGAGATAAACATTAAAAGATATTTTGTAATATTTTATTGTTTTAATCAGATATTTTTCAGCATATAAATACCACACAACAGTTCTATTTTAAAGTTAGCAGCAGAAGAAGAAGCAGCAGCAGCAGCTGAAGAATCACACAGAGCAGAGGAAAGCACGCAGTAGCGTGAAGAGGAAGAAGAATAATTTCAGAACAGTGAAATGCACAGCAGTGCAGAAATTTGAATGTAATTTGTTTCTTTTATGTTTATGAGTGTGGAACAGAATCGTTCCTTAGTGAATTTCTGAAGTAGATGTTCAGCAATAGAAATTTTGAAATTCCCTCAGTATGAGGAAAACAAATCTGTAATAGTTAGTTTATTTTGATAAATACAAGTTAATTTCTTCCTGTTGCTGTTACACCGTCACCGTTGTTGAAACACCTCGTAACTCAAAAATTACTTGACGTCAAAAATTTACGTTGCTGAAACACAACGATCAGCGTTGCTGAAACACCTGTTTCAGCAACTGAAAAAAAACTGTGTTGCTGAAACACCGTTTCCAGCAAGCGATTTTCTGTTTTTCTGTGTAAAAACAGAGTGCGATTTTTGTCTGTCTGTTATGGAATTTATTAGAAAATTCCAACATAGACATGGTGGACAAATTACACAAAAAATAATTCGTATATTACAATCAAAACCACATAAATAGTGTTCATAAGATCCAATAAATTCCAAACAAAGAGAATGTTGTTGAGAAAATATCTCAACAAAACATCAACAAAAGTTTATGGTTGCTAGACATCCTTGGAAGTCATCGCCGTATGTATTGTTGTTATGGAGCCATGGGTGACACCAACTGAATAAATGGCGTGGGGAATTTGAGAAACTCTTACATGCCCATATGCCCAAAACAGAAAGCAATTGCCACTTCATTATCTACAATAAAATCTATTATAGTCTCTGCTCAAGCATCCAAGTTGGAAGCCACTTCAACAAATATTTCGCTAAAGCATCTCATGCCCCTGTTTGTTCAATACATCAACTGTATCTTTATTGATGTCATTTCTAACAATAATTATCATCTTCCCAAACTTAGGAACTCCAAATTCCTTTTTGATTGCACCAAAGGATTTTCGTCCCTCCGTAGATAAATATGCAAGGTCACTGAAATCCAATCTAATGCCATGAACTTTATAGCCTAATTCATTAAGTGCAAAGCAACTACACAGAAATTGGGAAGCCTACTTCTCATAACATCATCAGTGTCCACAAAAGCCTGAAATTTTGTTGGAAAAGCCAAAGCATATGATATGAAGGTCGCCATCGCCTTGCACCTTGTTGGAAAAGCCAAAGAATATGATATGAAGGCCGCCATTTCACTCTGGTTGGTGTCAGAGAACATTCTTCTAAGAGAATCTGCCGCTTGTAATTTGCTTAGCTATTGTTGTGCTAAACTCACAAAATCTTCACAAACACCTGTACCATCATTTCTAGGAAGTGTCCTGTTTATGATCTCATCATTTCCCTGAATGATTTGACAAAGGTGTGAGAGTGCATCCCTCGAAGAAGTATTCCAAATTGTCGCCCAAGATCAACATTGTTGGTTGCATCAAATCCACCTAGGTAACAATATTTTGATGCGCTAATCGCTCCATTATGGCCTTGAGCACGGCGGAGTCCCAAGTGCAAGAAAGGGAAGGAAATATGACTGGAATAGGACCTTTCTGTTGCAAGAAATGAATGTGTCGAGAGGTTAAAAAGGAAATTCTCAAGTAACAGAATCAGTCACACAATAAATAAAACTCACACACTATCCTATTTATTCCTCATATGTTTGCCATTTTCCTGAGCTTTTCCAAGGGAGTGAAGTTCATAAAGGGTCTAATATCAACAAAGAAATTGGTAGAGCATATATGGTGGACATATTACACAGAAAAATAATTAATATATTATAATCAAAGCCAAATTACAAACCACATAAATAGTACTCATGAGATCCAACAAAGTCCAAAAAAATGTTTTTAAAAAAACATCTCAATAAAACTCCAACAACCAACAACTTAATTTTACCTATTTATTAATGTAAACATTATTCCAAAAATTAATACCTAAAATATTCAAAAAGTAAATAACTGTTCTTGTGAGACCAAGGTGAAGCGAAAATGTATGGACAAGATATAATAATTGACACTTGTATTATGCCTTTCTGCGGTATATGGAATTTGGTCAGGCTGGATATTGAATGTACATCATTTGAATATATGGCGCATAGGATTCTCATTATGTGGTGAGCCATGAAAGGATCTAAACTATGAAGTTGCTCTGGAATGTGTCTGCAAGTTGCAGTCAGTAACTCTCAGTTTATCCAAAACTATGTGGGCTTTCAATCCCAAGGCATCTCTTCTTGCCGGGGTTGGAATTTGATAGAAAAAATCCTCATCACAAGCCATTTTCCCTGTCAAATAGGTTTAAAAATATTACATTACCATTTGTTATAACGTGTATTAAATTTTTCCGTAGCAAGAACACCTCTAAATTCTCTGGGAACCATATGTTTAACGAGGACGCTTAAAAGATTAAGCTAGGGCTAGCCACCAATGGTTAACAGCCACCAGCTCTGCAACTAAACCTCGCAGCCATTGATAGCAGCCGAGATAGTCGAGCCATTGAAGAAAAAAGGAATGCCAAAAGTCAATTGGTATTATCTTAATTCAGAGCTATAAGATACCACTGCCACCGTGAGATAATAAGAAAGGGGGAATGAAGAGAAATTGTCCTGGTTAAGCGATGACGGGTTATTGCTAAGGGCAAGGCAAACCAAAATATTAAGAAATTACATACGGGTGAACCCCAAAAAGAACAGACAAGGTAGCCTCTTCTTCTCGGTTTGTCGCCGCTAGCTCCTCGTGCGATGTTAAACGATATCATAGTTATTCACTTTAACGAGTTGCCTATGTATTTTATTCAGATGTGAATGGAATATAAATGAAAATTCAATATAGATTTTGGGCCATCTTAAGTCGATTGCTGATTCCCCAAATATCTGGGGAATCAGATAGATATGAGCGTGGTCAATTTTTTGACCAGTACATATTTGTTTGATTCTCGAATGGTTAGAAAATCAACAATCGATTTAAACTCAAAATAAATTCTAAAATTCCTTTTTGTTATATTATTACTATATTTATATTTGTCTTATTACCATATTTATATATGTAGTTTGATATTCGATACAAATTAGATGGTTCAATACTTATATTTAATACAGATTAGATGCTCCAATAGAGAAGATAAGATTAATATTAAATTTTTATTCTTTCTGATAAGTGCTAATCTTACTTTCTTGTCATAGTTTGTCTATGTTTTTTTTTCCAAGTTATTTGTCTATATTCTTTTTCAACTAATTCATTTTTATTGGAAATTTTGCCATAAATATTTTGACAAAGTTCGGGATTTAACTTAGTCGCAGGTTTAACAAAGTCAAAGATTAAAAAACTTAGAAAGATTTATGACAAACATTTGTTCATCTAATATCTATATATTAATTTTTTTTATTTATTTGTCACGACATGGAGCAGAGAGAGCGCTCATTCTTGTTATTCAAGTTTCCCAGTGCACATCTAATGGCACAGTAGGGGAGTAGAGAGGGAGCTCACTCGATCATCAATAAATTACTCTTCAAAGTAAGTATTACATTTTTCATTTTATAATTGATTTTTTTGTTTTAGTTTTCATAATTATCTAAGTTGCTATTGCTGTTCAAATTCGTTTAATTATAATTATAATTTATTGATGATGATGGTGGTGGTTAACATCCATTGAGATCAAATTGGTATATCGGACCTATAATTTTCTTAGTTTTTAATTGTTTGGCTTCTCGTCCTTCTTGGCGAGATTGATGGTGTAGATTTCTTTTTTTCCTATACGGTCTTCCAACTTTCTTTATCTTGCATCTCCTTCATCTCTTCTTTTTCTTGGGACATTGGTGTCTTAGCTTCCCCATCTATTGTGTTTGTCCTTTTGAAGATAGTCGAAGAAGAAGTTTGGTCTAGGAGATCTGCTTTGCTATTAAACGAAGATTTATTTTGTGCGATATTCGAATCCTCATAGCTCTTGATGCTTGAGAGGATGGGGCTTTCTCCATGCTTGCCTTGAGAGTTGTTTCTTTCTTGCCCGATTTCTTGTGATTCAATGTTTTCTCCAGAGTATTCTTCTTTGATGACAGTGTAGTGTTTTTTTTGTGCTCATTCCCACCATGTAGATCTGTGGTTGTTTTTTCTGTCAGAATTTTAAATATATTATTATAATGTTAAATAAATTATATTATAATATTAGATAAGTTATTTTAGAAATTTGATATTTACATCATTAACGAATATTGTTATAATAATTTATTTTTGTTTTAATTTTATTTGGTAATTAATATTTTTCCACTGACCATCTTTAATATATGTTAGATTTTTAATTTAGTTATAATGAAATAGATATTAAAAATATTTTTTTAAGATAGTGGTGATGTTGAGAAGATTTATATATTTATTTTTATATATGATTTTTTAAATAGATATTATGTTGTTGTTGTTTTTTTTTAACATATATGTTTTTATTTTATTTTATATATATGGGGCAAGATAACCATTAAAAAATATTAATGGTTATGATTGATGTGTTACATTTTTTTTTCTTCATATTTTTAATTTATTACCCTTAATTAAGTAATCAATAGTTCATTTTGTAATAGTTTATTTTTTAAATTCATAAGGGCATCGAAATAGGGATATGTTACATTCTAGTTCATGGTTTTGAATAGGTAATCTCACTTATTAGGTAATAGGTCATTCTATTTTCTAGAGAGAGGGGGGAGGGTGGGGAAAAGATTGGATTTTGCCTGACATTGGCCTTAAATGAGTTTTGTGAAATGGGACATTCTTGGTTTTATTTTAATATTAGATAAATTATATTATAATTTATTATTATAATATTAGATAAGTTACTTTAGAAATTTGCTATTTGCTATAATGAATATTGTTATAATAAGTTATTTTTATTTTATTTTTATTTGGTAATTAATATTTTTCCACTGACCATCTTTAATATATGTTAGATTTTTAATTTAGTTATAATGAAATAGATATTAAAAATATTTTTTTTAAGATAGTGGTGATGTTGAGAAGATTTATATATTTATTTTTATATATGATTTTTTAAATAGATATTATGTTGTTGTTTTTTTTTTAATATATATGTTTTTATTTTATTTTATATATATATGGGGCAAGATAACCATTAAAAAATATTAATGGTTATGATTGATGTGTTACATTTTTTTTCATATTTTTAATTTATTATTCTTAATTAAGTAATTAATAGTTCATTTTATAATAGTTCATTTTTTAAATTTATAAGGGTATTTAAATAGGGATTATGTTACATTCTATTTCATGGTTTTGAATAGGTAATCTCACTTATTACGTAATAGGTCATTCTATTTTCTAGAGAGAGGGGGAGGGTGGGGAAAAGATTGGATTTTGCCGGACATTGGCCTTAAATAGGTTTTATGAATTGGGACATTCTTGTTTTTATTTCAAAATTTTAGGATGGTAATCTAAAATATTTGACACTTCTTTTACATGTGCTCCTAAAAATATTGATAGATATAGTTAGTGTATGCAGAATATATGTAGTGTTTTTGGCTCGGAAGAGTGCTACTAGTGGAGGGGATGATGTAGGATTGTCTAGGAATATGGTATATTGGGTGCAAATATTGAAGAATATAGTAGAGGTGATGAGATAAATTTTGTGGGTCTAGGTAATGGGAAATATGCCCACTCGAATGAATTCATGGAATAATTGGGGGAAAAAGGCAAGTAAGAAAACAAGTGAAGTAATCAATGGGGAAATGATTCAGTGGTGAAGAGAGTGGTATGTCAGGTTACCTACCAAGTTTTAATGGCCTCATAGGCACAAATAAGTTGTGAGAAACCGATACAAGTTCTGATTGATTGATGAAAGTGTACACTTTGTTGGAGTAGTTGGTCACTAGCATGCTCTTGTAGAGTCATCTCCCTTGTGAATTTTGGATCTTGAGTTTATAAGACAATGGCACTAAGAGTATTAGGTGTTTTTTATTATGGCTTGGGAGATTCACAGTCTTCAATCCCCCAAAGGTGAAACCAAATTGATAATTGGTACCCTAGGAAAAATAGTAGGTCGATTTTTGTCTATTTTCCTCTTCTGGCCAGCCAAGTGCAACTTTATAGTGTTAATCAACAGTGGTGGGGTCATATGCCAATATATATACTATTTTTATAACATATGTTGGAAGACATATTTATAACATGATTTGTGTTTTCATGGCACTCTGGTTTTGCGAGTCCTAATGCCCAATATGATCCATGCATGGAGGGAAAGTGGATGGAGAATAAGCATGGCCAATGACATGCATGACAACTGCTAAAGCTCCTTGGTCTCACATAACGAATAGAAATGTAGAGTAATGGTAAACTCCTATTAGAATGAGTTTGCTATGATTTTATTTATGTTACTCTAATACACATTGATTTTGTTTTTTAATATATGTATGTATGCATTTATTTTAGCTCTTTATATATATATATATATATATATATATATATATATATATATATATATATATATATATATATATCTGTATTGATTTATTTAAATTTGGGTGATAAATAGAAGAAATGATTTGCTCAAAGCATATTTTTATGACATTTAATGCTTATAAGTATTTTTTCTTGGAGAATGTAATAATGGAGGAGGAAATCACAACATAATCTTAAAACATGATGTTAAGAGATCCATAATGTTTATTTGTTATAAGTTTAGTCTTATAATTTTTTTAAAAGTCTAGATACTATGCATTCAATCATGCTAATATTAATGTATATCCTATGATCCCAAGCAACGCTAAAATATATATTGTTAAATGTGTACTTTATCTTTAGATCCGATAATATATATTAAATTATGTAAATCTTAACATATATCGTATTAATTAATTTAATTTTGAGTTCTTATTGATAATATTCAATATTTTGATTTTGCTTGTCATCTTATATGTCCCATAAGATCTCCTTAATTATATCTCATATATATATAAATGCTTTGGCATGTTTAGGTCAAAGACATTTGATTTCAAGGTTATGGATATTTTACTGATACTATGAGTGTTTCATGCTATTTCAAACCAAGACTCAGGATTCAATAAGTTATTTGCATGTGATGGTAATTTTTTTATTTTTCTTATGATAAAATTTTTAACATAAATGTGTTATTCAAGGGTAATTTTTTAATTAAACATTTATGGGTGCAGGGTTAATTTATTATGAAAACATCACTCTTGAAGAGTAGAATTTTAAACATAACATTTATTGCGGGAAACATAATGACCCAAAACATCAATTTTTTTTATCTGACAAGTAAAAAAGAATCCAAATTCCAACCCTACCAATAATTGCTATCCAACTTTACATATTGATTTCAATTAGTTCTTATCCAAAGTAAGGTATCCCTATTTTGTAATGTGAACATATTCGTCCCTATTCAAACAGAGAGGTTTTGGTGGGACTCCCAGAAACATCCAACTTTACATATTGATCTGAGTTGGTTCTTCTTTAGTGATGGGACCAGCCCTGAACACCTACGGTTTAATTATTTAATGCTGATGGTAGTTTTGATGGCTGTGTGGTTGGTTGACTTAATGGCATGGTACTGTGGTTTAATTATGCAGAGGACAAGTGTCCTAGTCTTAGGGCTTGCTCCTTCTCGCCTCTTACCATTCCCTCAAAACCCTAAGCTGGGTCATTTCACCATTATTTCACTATGCTGCTTCGCAAGGTGAGGTCTCTGTTCTTTCACTCTGCTGCTCTGCGAGGTGAGGTTTCTAATTCTGATTACTTTACAGAGGTTTCGTTTCACCAACCCCGGGCGTGAATTCATGTGAGGGTTTCCTCCTACATGCGCTGACGATGCCTTCTATTCTGAGCTTGGTTTCAAGGCTTTGGGTCTAGAATCCTTGGTCCTAGTCTCTAGTCTCAATGTTGTTCATCCTTGGTTACGATTTGGTTGTGGGATTTTGTTATATGTTGTTGCTCTCAAAACTTGTTGCTCCTCTATTTGATTATTTTCTTAGATTTTGTCACAGGTTATGGTTGCGGGGTGGCTCGGCTCTCGGCTCTCATTCGACGTCCTTCCAGAGGTAAGTTCTCTCTCTATTCTATTCTTTTCTGCCTCGTTTTCTTCTGTCGCTGACTGTTCTTGCTCCTTGTGGGCAGTGAGCACTCTGCGGTCGTGACCTTAGTCTGTGGCTTCTCCTCTGGTTCGCACGGGCTCGACTCTCTTGGTGAGTTCCTTGGTAACCCCTACCTCTATTTTCAAACCTGTATCTATGGTTTCATTTTGTTGGTTCTAATGGCTTGCTTGTTGGCCATGTAGGTGTGTGATTGGGCTTTGTTTATTGACCTCGTGCCCTGAATCCTATGCTTGAACTGGGTAGGGTCGCTCCTTGATAGTTCTTTGTTTGTCTATCCGAAGTATTTTGTTGTCCATAGGGTTTTATGGGTCTATAGTCGAGGGTTTGGCTTCGGCCTTACTATGGCTGCAACCTCGTTGTATATTTATGCTTCCTGTTGGGTCCCTATAATACTAGTGATTACCCCATTACTATTGTAGTTATACCCCTTATTAATATTGTTGTGCCCCTATTCCCCCCATATTGTTACTACTGTGCCCCATAGAATCCCTCTATTATTATTTTTGTGGCTTTATATTATTATTGTTAGGTCGGCTGGATTATATTGTGACTCCTTAGACTCCTATATATAGAAAGGAGGTTTTGTCATTTGAATCATCCAAGAATTGTTCATTTATGTAATGTAAAGGAGGTTGCCCCCTCGAAGAGGCTGAATTCTAAGGCGTTGATCTATCTTTTCTATCTTTTCTTGAGCTGGTTTCATAACATTTGGTATCAGAGCTTTGGATTCTAGGGTTTCACTGCTCCAAACAGGTCATCGTGGCGTTTTCGCTATAACTTTTTTCTGTGACATTTCGGAAGTCACAAAAAAACCCATTTGAGAAGACATTGCGCTGAACTTTGGGTCCGAATTTCAGAGCTTTTCGCGCTATTTTTGTGGAGTTATGATCTGAGGAAGTTGGTCCTTTTGGAGACTCCTGAATTACATTCCAAACAGGTGACTTGGGGAAAATTGTCATAACTTTCTCTCCGGGGATCCGATTGAAATTTCATAAGAAGGTACAGAAAGAGGACGGACTTTAGTTTCTTGTATGCATTTTTTAGATCCAAAGGTTGAAACAGTGACTCGCGGCACGTCGTACAAGTTCGCTCTACTGAACTAGTCTATAATCAAGTCACTGTGGGAGATTTCGTATAACTCTTCCTTGGAGAATCCAATTTGGGTCAGACTTGTGGCATTAGAAAGAGGACACAGAGGGCTACTACAGCTCACAAATTCAGAACTAAATGATTGGAAGGTACAGAGATACATCAGAGGCAATATCGAGCTCCTACAAAGTCAAAAAAGGTGTGTAGATTTTCTTAAATTTTTGCTTAAGCTTGGTTTGAAAATTTATTTTGAGGGAATTCAAAGGGCATAGTAGAGAATTATTATTGGTAACTGATGCCCCGAAAGAAAATGCAAACACCTAGTAAGGAACCTAAAAGCTCTAGCATGACTCATGAAGAAGAGGAAGAAATGCAACATGATATATCAAAATTACAAGACCAAGTGAAACAACTGTCCCTTACACAAAAAGGAACAGAATCTAAGATGGATGGTTTAAAGAAAGGTGTAGAAGCTAAGATGGACTGTTAAAAGAAAGGCGTTGAAGCTAAAATGATTGACGTGGAAGCTAGGATGGATGATTTGAAGACAAATTTGAACACATACATGGACGAATTGAAGATAAATATGAATAAGTTGCTACAAGAAATGGGCACTAAGGGTGAAAGGGTACTAAAGGAAACTCATGATGAGAATAAAAAAAATGTTAATCATGATTTCATAGACGCTAATTTTGGGTCGAAGACTCACCATATTCCAAAAATCGATATGAGGAAGTTTGATGGCAAGGATCCTGCCACATGGATATTACAGATGGAGCAATTCTTCGATCTCAATAATGTGCAAAACACACAAAAGGTACGTATGGCAACTTTATATTTGGAACCAAATCAGTTTGTATGGTATCAATGGCTTTGCTCTCATAAACAATTTATCACTTGGGCAATTTTTACGGAAGAATTGGTAGCACATTATGAGGATACAAAAAGCAACACTTTTTTTAGCCAATTGATAAGTCTCAAACAAAAGGGTTCAATAATGGAGCACATTGAGGAGTTCCAAAAATTGAACATAAGGGTAAAAGATATTCCAGAGGAGCATAGGATTGATGTGTTCATAGGGTCTTTAAAGGATAATATCCAACATGATGTTCACCTTTGGGAACCTGATTCATTAGAGAAGGCATTCAGGTTAGCAAGAAAAATGGAAAGCAAAATTATGGCAACCAGGAAGCATACCACTCACAACTATAAAGACGGAAGTGTTGTTGCCCCTAGTCTTCCACAACCTATAAGGTTGACACCACAACAATTGGAAGAAAAAAGAGCAAAAGGGCTTTGTTAAAGTTGTGATAGCAAATACACTAAAGGTCATAAGTGTGCTGAGAAGAAATTATTCTACATAGATTGTGAAGAGGAAGAAGAAAAGGAGCAAGAAAGGTCAAAAGAAGAGGATATAGTCCAGGAAAAAAGCCTAGATGAAGAACAAATAAATCCGACCATATCTTGTAATGCATTGGCGGGAATTACCACTCCTCAAACCATCAAGATAGAAGGACAAATCAAGAAGAAAAAGGTAATAGTTTTGATTGATTCAGGAAGCACCCACAATTTTATTCATTGTAAGGTAGCAAAAGAATTGAATTGCTTCCTATATCCAGCACCAGAGTGTCAAGTGATGATTGCAAATGGAGGAACAATAAATTGCTCTGGAAAGTGCCATAATATCAAGCTATCCATGGGAGAATATGTATTGACTAGCCCAATGCTTTCTATTCCAATGGGAGGTGCTGATGTTGTACTAGGAGTCCAATGGCTACAATCCCTGGGTACAATAGCCTTTAATTTTCAAGAACTTTTCATGAAATTTTCTGTGGAAGGAAAGGAAGTTGAATTAAGGGGTATTGCAGGGAAACCAGGAAAGATAATCAGCTCTAATGGTATGACAAAGCTTCTTAAAAAGGAGCAAAGAGGTGTAATTGCACAATTATGCTCGCTAGATGTTTCCACATCGGAATCATCTATTTCTCCAGATCTCCAAAAAGTCCTGGACAATCATTCCAAGGTATTTGAGACTCCCAAAGGTCTCCCACCTATGTGTGATCATGATCATGCTATTCATCTGATTCCAGGAAGTGTTCCTCCAAACATCAGGCCGTACAGATATCCCTATGTCCAAAAGAGTGAAATTGAACGTATGGTTGCAGAAATGCTAGAGGCTGGTATAATTCAACCGAGTCAAAGTTCTTTCTCTGCTCCAGTAGTATTGGTGCACAAGAAGGATGGATCATGGCGCATGTGTCCGGATTATAGGGAGCTCAACAAGCTCACTATTAAAGATAAGTTCCCCATTCCTGTCATTGATGAATTACTGGATGAATTGCATGGATCAATTTACTTCACCAAGTTGGATCTTCGTTCAGGATATCATCAAATCAGAATGAAGATTGAAGACATTCCGAAAACAACATTTAGAACTCATGAGGGTCATTATGAATTTTTGGTCATGCCTTTTGGCCTTACCAATGCACCTTCAACATTTCAAGGTTTGATGAATTCAATTTTCAAACCATTCCTTAGAAAATTTGTGTTAGTATTTTTTGATGATATACTAATCTACAGCAAGTCTTGGAAGGATCATGTTGAACATGTTGACAGGGTGCTACAACTATTGAAAGAGAAACAATTATATGCAAAAAGATCCAAATGTTTCTTTGGAGTCCAGGAGGTGGAATATTTGGGTCATATTGTATCTCATGAAGGAGTTAAGGTAGACCCTAGCAAAATTAAAGCCATTAAGGAATGGAAAATCCCCACATCCATAAAGCATCTGCGAGGATTTCTTGGGTTGACAGGGTATTATCGCAAGTTTGTTAAGAATTATGGGAGAATAGCAGCACCTCTAACAACATTATTGAAGAAAGATGCATTTTCATGGACTCCAGAAGCAACAAAGGCCTTTGAACATCTTAAAGAGGCAATGTGCCAAGCACCGGTCTTAGCTACACCGGACTTCACAAAAACCTTTATTGTGGAATGTGATGCTTCAGGAAATGGAATTGGTGTTGTTCTAATGCAAGATGAAAGACCCATTGCTTTTGAAAGTCGTCCAATCAAGGGAAAGTTTTTAAGCAAAGCTATTTATGAGAAGGAAATGTTGGCAATACTCCATGCACTTAAGAAATGCGACCCTACCTAATGGGAAGACACTTCAAGGTAAAAACGGATCATGATAGCCTTAAATACTTTTTAGAACAAAGATTATCCTCTGAAGAGCAACAAAAGTGGGTCACAAAGATGTTGGGTTATGACTTTGAAATCATCTACAAAAAAGGGAAGCAAAATGTGGTGGCAGATGCACTCTCAAGAAAGGATGAGGATGTGGAAGCATTGTTGTGCACCATTTCTATTATCCAACCAGATTGGATAAACGAAGCAAGGGAGGAATGGAAGAATGACGAAGAAGTGTGGGCACTTATTCAAAATTTACAACAAGATTCCAGTACATCTGATACATTTAGCTGGCAAAATGATTCGTTATGGTACAAAGATCGCTTATACCTCTGTAAGAATTCCCAGCTAAAACAAAAGATTCTTATGGAATTGCACACTTCTCCCTTAGGAGGGCACTCAGGATTTTTAAAAACTTACCACAGGGTTAAGAAGGAATTTTTTTGGGATGGCCTTAAATCAGATATTCAAAAGTTTGTGGCGGAATGTTTTGTTTTCCAACAAAATAAAGTTGAAACAATTAAGACACCAGGTCTATTACAACCTTTATCCATTCCAAGCCAACGTTGGGAGGAGGTTTCAATGGATTTTATCACAGGTTTACCCAAGTCTGAGGGAAAGAGTGTCATCATGGTGGTAGTTGACAGACTTACCAAGTATGCACACTTTTGTGCATTATCACATCCATTTAAAGCCAGTACAGTTTCTACTGCATTTATGGAAACAATTCAAAAGCTACATGGAAACCCAAAGATTATTGTAAGTGACAGAGATCCAATTTTCACTGGAAATTTTTGGACAGAATTATTTTCTTGTCTTGGTACTCAGTTAGCTCATAGCTCATCTTATCATCCTCAATCTGATGGTCAAACTGAGATAGTAAACAAATGTTTGGAAGGATATCTTCGTTGCTTTGTATCTGATAAACAGACACAATGGGTCAAATGGTTGCCTCTGGCTGAATGGTGGTATAACACTTCCTTCCATACAACAACAAAAATGACCCCATTTATGGCACTTTATGGGTATCAACCACCATCCATCACATCATATTTAAGAGAAAATTCTAAGGTTCAGGCAGTGAAACATCACATCGAACATCAACGACAAGTCCTCCAACTCTTAAAAGATAACCTCGTGTTGGCACAGAATAGAATGAAACAATGGGTAGATCAACATCGCAGTGAAAGAAGTTTTGATGTAGGTGATTGGGTATTCCTACGGCTACAACCATATAAGCAAATGTCCCTCAAGCAAGCTAAGAAGGATAATAAATTATCACCAAAGTATTATGATCCGTACAAGGTGTTGCAAAAGATTGGTACTATGGCATACAAATTGGAGCTTCCTGTAGCTTCTCGATTGCACCCAATTTTCCATGTTTCATGTTTAAATAAGGTTATTGGCAAGAAGCTCCCAGTTCAAACAATATTGCCAAAACTTGATGAGGAAGGAAAAATTATATTGGAACCGGAAGCAGTCACATAAACAAGAACTCGACAACTACGGAATCGTTCAATTTCAGAGTATCTTATCAAGTGGAAGAACTTATCCACTGAAGATTCCACATGGGAGGATGAGAATTTTATGCAGAAGTATCCAGAACTACTCAAGCGTTGAGGACAACACTTTTTTGAAGGAGAGGGGCATGTTGGGTCCCTATAATACTAGTGATTACCCCATTACTATTGTAGTTATACCCCTTATTAATATTGTTGTGCCCCTATTCCCCCATATTGTTACTACTGTGCCCCATAGAATCCCTCTATTATTATTTTTGTGGCTTTATATTATTATTGTTAGGTCGGCTGGATTATATTGTGACTCCTTAGACTCCTATATATAGAAAGGAGGTTTTGTCATTTGAATCATCCAAGAATTGTTCATTTATGTAATGTAAAGGAGGTTTCCCCCTCGAAGAGGCTGAATTCTAAGGCGTTGATCTATCTTTTCTATCTTTTCTTGAGCTGGTTTCATAACACTTCCGTTGTTCAACTTGTGTTTTGTAATATTATCGGTCCTGTGGTGACCTGATGTTTGTGTTTGGCACTGTTAATGGAGGAACCCTATTCTCAGGGCTTGCCTGTGCTTGGTGACTGTATTTTGGACTGTTGATATTCGATATATATATATATATTATATATATATATATATATATATATATATATATAGTGGTTTCGTTTTATAATTAAATAGCAATGAAAATGAATTGAATTCTATTGGTACCTGTGAATGTTTGCTTATTCCTTCAATAGTGATCTTCTAGTTTCTTCTGCAAACCTACTCCGTTATCTTGTTGAACTTGTGTGGATGCTCTTCTTGCTTCTGTGGTTACTGTTCACTCTCTGTCATCGTTATAATTTGGGAAAGAAAATGAAATTAACTAAATTAGGCATAGATATTTAAGCTGCAATATATGAGTTCAGACTTCTTGTTCTTCATAATGTTTTCATCTTTCTTTCTATTCAACACTATGATGGTTCAAAACTTACAGTAACTGTTTCCTTCTTCTGTTTTGTAAATATTCACTGTACAATTATTAAACTGTCAGCAGTTACATTTTGTTATTCTTTAACAATGGTTCTTGCTTAACTGTAGTCTAACAGTAAGTTAAAAAAAAACAAAAACAAAAAGCGAAATGTAACAAAAACTTAACAGTGGGTTGAGACAGTCGTTCCTAGAAATTTAAGTGAAAATAAAATAAACCATACTGACACTCAATCTGTTTTCAAAGACAAACTCTCCAGTGATGACCTCCCTAAGCTAGATGCTCCTGCATCATTTAGAGTAAGGTGTCCCTATTTTGGAATGTGAACATATTCGTCTCCTCGTTTCTGCAGAAGTAAAAATCGGTAGTGTGCATCTTATTGTAGAATGCAATAATTTTGTTACTATCTATAATGATCATGGCTTATACAGTCAATTATGTGGAGCGTTATCATTCCTGGCTTGTTATGGATGCAAATAAATACCTATTGCCTGATCTTTCCATATATCCTGATTATGGAAGTGTTTTCTATGTACAAAGAACTCTGATTCATTACTTCGTAGATGTAAATTATGACTCAACACTTATTTTTCTGATGGTCTTCTAATGTCCATGCTTTATTTTATTTTTCATTCTCTTGGTTACTTTGTATTTGAGTACAAGGTAAGCCTTAGGAGTCTCTTGCAAAATTCAGAGTAAAATTCATTAACCAAGCTTTACCTCAATAATTGATAATTTAAACAGTTAAATTTACAAATAAAAGTTAAAACATTTTTTTTTCTATTTACTTGTATTACTTTCTTTAGATTTGAAATTATTTTTTGCAAATTAAATTAATAGTAACAAAATATAGAGAATAACAATGATTTTCTTTAGAAAGAAGATTAAGTTTTATTTTTTAAAAACAATATTATTTAATATACTCTTAAGCATTTAAAAACAATAGTACTAGAAAAATAAAAAAATAAAAAATACCTTACAGCTTGAGGGAACAAATAAATATGCATATATATGTTATATATCATTTAAGTTTTTTTTTTTAAACTTAAAAACTTTCCACTATCATAGTTATATCAAGAAAATACATGACTTTCCAATGGATTATTGCCAAAATCAAAGTGGGGAATTTATTATTATGACATATTTATTAGTTGTATTAACCCAAAAAAATACATTATTGTTGAAAGCTTTAAAAGATAATAATGCACTATTGTAAATATTAGAGAGTTCTGAGAGTTTGGAATCTATGAGAGGTTGAAAATTTTATGATTCTAAATATTAGAGTTTGGAATTTACTAGAGAGTTTTAGAGAGTTTGGAATCTATGAGATGTTGAAAATTTTATGATTGTAAATATTAGAATTTGGAATTTATTAGATATTTGTAGAAAATTTTATAGCTAAAGTGTATGTGAGAAATTAATTGTATATTTATTTTGAAAAATTAGAATGATTTAAGCATTTTGTTTTTAATATTTTTTTTTAAACTAAATTAGCTATCTTTTTCACATTCTTTTATATATATATATATATATATGAGAAAAAAATGTGTGGGATTTGTTGTTAAATATTTTCAAAAAGTAATTGGAAAATGAAATTTTTGAATAATATTCTTTTTTATAACTATTGAATGAGTGGAAAATCTTCAAATTTTTATAAGTATATGACCCCATATTCTTGACCTAATTGTAAGGTTAGCTAGAAAGTCATATATTACATTAAATTGCTAGTTACTTCCCCTATCCCAATTTTGAAAGTTATGTTGTGTTTTGAAGAGAGACGAGTGATTTCTCTAGAATCTTCTTTTTAAAAAGATAGCCTAAATAATAACATGAAACTAAACTATATTAAATTTAAATTGATTTTCCTTATTAGTCTAATTATACAAAATAACTATTACAACTTTGTACTATGTGAAATTGTAAACCATTATTTCATATCGTTAGAAATAATTAAGATGGGATAACTACATTTTGTTTAGCTTGATGTTAATATTTTGTTTCTCAATCAAAGATCATCTTCAAAAGTCATTTAAGCTCAAATAAAGTTGATCATTCATGTTGACATTGATAATGATGCAAACCTAAGTCATTTAAGCTCAAAGAAAGTTGATCATTCATGTTGACATTAATAATGATGCAACCCTAATTTCCTACATAATTCATCATATGTAATCTACTCATTATGATAAGGATGCAATGAAGCTTGAAGTGTTTGAAGTAAAGGTTTCCATGTTTCACTTACCTTACTACCTACATACCTGTTTAAATTGTTGGGTGGTGTTAGGGAAATTTATATATTTTCACACTAATTGTTAGTTTCTTGCCATATCCCAACTTCTAAAGTTATTTTGTTTTTTAAAGAGAGACACATGATTTCTCTGGAATCCTCTTTTAAAGGATGATTTGAATAATAATATCAAATTAGACTCAATTAAATTTAAACTATTTTTCCTTATTATTCATCTAATTATACAAAATAACTATTACAACCTTATACTATGTGAAATTGTAAACCACTATTTCAAGTAGTAAGAAATAATTATAATGGGAGAATTGTGTTTTGTTTAGTTTGGTGCCAATGTTTTGATTCTGAATCAGAGGTCATTTTCCACTCTAGTCATTTAGGCTCAAAGAAAGTTGATTATTCATGTTTACATTAATAATGGTGCAATATGTCATATATTTGTAATATAGTCATTCTGATAAGGAAGTGAGGAAGCTTGAAGAGTTTAAAGTAAAGGTTTCCATGTTTGACTTAACTTACTATCTACATCCCTATGTAAGTTTTTGAGCAAATTCTATATTTTCACTTATTTTCTTTTTGATATATTTATCCATCTTAGTAATGATTTTCATGTTTTCTAAATAAATGTGGTAATTAGTATGGTGCGAGTATTTCAACCTTTGCATAAACCGGACTTGATAGGATCTTTGCATGATTTAACATTCACTTGGAGTTTGGAGAAGAAAAAATGGTCAATATGATGTTAATCTTTTGAATAATGTTTGCTAATTCTTTGTGCATATTCCTTTATGTTTTCTAAGTTTTTTCTAATTCTTTGTGGTTCCTTTATGTTTGCTAATTTTTTGTGGTCCTTTTAATGTATGGTAGCATAATTTTTGTCATATTTGTTTCATCAACAATTTTTTTGTTTTAGGGGGCCTCTCCCTGCTATTTTGATAACTTAGTTGATGTGTTTATCATCATGACCATTCCATTTGAATTTTATTTTTAGGTGGTTTGAGTCTTAAGTCAAATTATTTTCATAGAAACCTTCATAGCTCTATTCTCTAGTGTGTTGATTACACCAAGTTTTTGTACTAGGAAAAATTGTGAACTAGCATGCATGTGTTCATGTGTGTATTTTTTCTATAGAGTTAGTGAGTTGATGTGTTTATCATCATGACCATTCCATTTGAATTTTATTTTTAGGTGGTTTAAGTCTTAAGTCAAATTCTTTTCATAGAAATCTTCATAGCTAGATTCTCTGATTATACCAAGTTTTTGTACTAGGACAAATTGTGAACTAGCATGCATGTGTTCAAGTGTGTATTTTTTCTATAGAGTTAGTGAGCTAGAAAACCATTTTCTTTTCTGGAAATCAAAACATCTATTAGAAAAAGTATTCTCTTCAAGTTTTGCATTTCTCGCTATTAAAAAAAGTATTCTCTTCAAATTTTCTATTTCTATTGTGAACTTAATGCTAGTGTTCTAGTTATCCATATACTCGAGGAATCCATCTAAATTTTCTTCCCATGAAACCATACTATATTATCCTTAAGGTATTGTTTTTTCAATTTAGGTTTGGGTAGAAAATAAGTGATGACCTATTTTTCAAAATGTTCCATATAGAATGGCTACAATCAACAATGGTAGAAAACCCATTAAAACACCTTCAATTTGGTTATAATAAACCCCTCACAATATGAATTAAATAGATTTAAAGCATATCTTTACTAATATAGGTGTCTCTCCATTAATTATATTTTTGATAACCCTTATGACTTTATCTATAAAAAAAAATTGTGAATAATAAAATTACATAAAAACTAAACAAAATATCATCTTTTTCAATTATTTCTTATTTCATTTCTTTAACTCAAAATAATGATTTTTTTAAAAGACTATATTTCTCAGAATACTTAACCAATGGATAGAATAAGTTGCTCATCCAATAATATTAACAATAACTCTAAAAAAATTATTATTCTTATAAATCTCAGGTAAAAATATTATTCTTATGAATCTTAGATAATCCATTGGAATTATAATTATAAGTGCTTTCGTATGAGTTTCTTTTTAATATAATCATTCAAAGACTCAACCATCCACCTTTTTATAACTTCTGTTTTCCAAGTGTTCAAGCATTTTAATATTTCTTTTTAGTAGATTTACCTTCTTAATAATAATAACACATTTCTGTTTTTTTAATGAATTGATAGTTTGTTTGAATAATTTGAGTAAAATTTAAGATCAAATTTAATCACTATTACTAGTAATTTATCATGAATTGATAATTTGTTTTAAGTAATTCGAGTAAAATTTAAGATCAAATTTAATCACTATTACTAGTAATTTATCATTCAACAAGATTAGACTGACTGACCACAGGTAAAGAACACCCTATCAAAATGGACCGAAAATGTCCCCAGTGAAATTGTGTCAACCACTCAACAGACCATAACAACTACACATTATTTTCTGATTTGAATCTTCAACCACAGTTAGGGACAAATTATATCCTCGATTGGTATATTGTAGGGTGTTACTGCGAAATTCGACCCACGTTCCAGAATGTTTGGGAGGCAACATCCAACACATGATTGGATATGTTAACAACGTTGGCTTTTATCGCCTGGTTAGTTTTAGCATTATATTCTATTTGATTATTGCTGTGTTTTTTTTTTCAGTGAATCGAACTTTTTTTCAGTGAATCTGCGATTTTTAACGGTGTTTTCTCATAACTGCATGCAATTGTAGCATCCACGGTATCCCACAGGTCTGTGCGCACTGGATTTGCAAGTCAGATATGTAAACTGTGAGATTTATGAGATAGGAAATCGATTTCTTCGACTCTGATTTTATGATAGACATACTCATTGTCATAAATAATTTAGAGTTGAGACCGTGTTTTATAATTTCAAAACGCGGAATTACCTTTGTGTCTATGTATCTTTTCAAGAATGACAGATCAACAACCTTGTGAGTTAGTTTAACACGTTTATTAAATTACCACAAGGTTTAACTCAAATTACTCAAACGATTTAAACCTTGTGAGCTAGTTTAACGGCCAAGACTAATTACTTTTTAAGATGAATTGGTAATTTGTGACCTGAACTAATTTTAGATGTTTATTATATATTAGATAGACATTATGTTCTTTAAGTATGATATGCTAGTTTCCACTCTATCAACATTACTGCGAGAATAAGTTTGTGGTGAACACCTTTGCATTAGTATGGTAACGATAACTTTGCCCGATTTTACTCTCCTTACTCTTCTATTAACCTTGTTGATTTATTTTTGTCATAACCATTCTATTTCAAAACTTTTTTCAAGTGGTTTAACTCTTGAATCGACTGCTCTTCGTTGGAGATCTTCATAGTTTTATTCAACGATGTATTCATCACACCAAGTTTTTTGTGCCAAGAAATGATGTGAACTAGCATGTAAGTATATGCTTATGTATGTGCTTTTGTTTTAGACTGAGTAAGACAAAGAACCATTTTATTTTCTAGAAATTAAAATATTTAGAAATAGCATTTTTTTGTTTGACTTAGTAAAACAGAACCATTTTATTTTTTAGAAATTAAAATATTTAGAAATATTGTTTTCTTCTTGTTTTCTATTTCCATTGTGAACTTAATGCTAATCTTTTGGTTATTTAGATACTAAAGGAATTTATCTAAGTATTCTTTCCTATGAGGATATACTATATTTCTATAGTCAACATATCATTTCCATTTATTAGGTTTGGGTGGTAAAGACCTGATGACCTGATTTCAAAATAATCCATATATGCATTGGTTACAATCTACCATGGAGAACAACCCATTTCAACACCTTCAATTTACTCACATAAAACCCCTAGGAATGTGAAATAAATAGATTTAAATCATACACTTACCAGAAATAAATAGATTTAAATCATACACTTACAAGAGTAGCTATTTCTCCAACAATTATATCCTTGACAACCCTTATAAATTCATATGTGAAAATGTTTAACATTTAATATTTATATGTTGGCTTAATTAAAAAAAATTAAAACATTAAAAGTAATAAACAAAAACTTAAAAGTAATAAATAAGAAGTTAAAAATAATATAAAGCCCAATGCGTGTAAACATTTAAATGTTGGTTCAATTAATAATAAGAAGTTAAAGTTAAAGTCAATTTGTTACGTTTTGATTTTCTTATTAACTTGTTTATAGGCTTTGTTACAATACCATGGCTTATCAATACCACATGTCAAAAAACCATAAATTATTTCACAATCAAAATCTTTTATAACAATATGACACGAGTCTTAACCATGGATATTCACCCCCACTTTACCATGGATATTATTAACATGTAAATAGGATTTGTTACAATACCATGTGCCAATACTATGACTTATCAATACCACATGCCCAAAAAACATAACTTATTTCACAATCAAAATATTTTATTTTAATTTAATTCTATAACTTTTTTTTAATTAAATATAAAAGGAAAAAGGTTATCATTACTTTTGAGATATAAAATTAAAAATGAGAATACTTTTATATATAAAGATGTGAAATCTATATAATATAAATAATATTATTAATAACTAACATAGCTCAGCCTTAACTAAAGATCCAAGCTATGAGAGCAAGCAAATTCACTAACAATAATAGAGGTAAGATATTGCATGATTGTTTTCAGATTTTCATTATTGTATTTTTTTGACATGATTGAGCCAAAATATGAGTTTAATATCTTACAACCAATTGAGATTTTTTAATTTAGAGACTTTCTTAAACACTATATCATGGAATCAAATTTAAGAGAGAGAGAGAGAGAGAGAGAGAGAGAGAGGCGAGAGAGGAGAGGAGGGACAAGTGAGAAGAGGAGAGGAGAGAGATAGGGAGAGAAGGGGAAGAGAGAAAGAGAGGGAGACACAGAGGTGGAGGGGAGAAAGAGGGAGACATAGAGACGAAGGGCAGAGATAGAAGGAGAGAGGGAGGGAGATAATGACAAAGTTAGAGGGAAGAGAGAGTGTGTGTGATTAGGGGCAGGGGGCGAGATAGAGGTAGGTGGGAGATAATGACAGTGAGAGGAAGGAAGAGAGAGAGGACTCAATAAAGAGAAGGGGAGAGAGAGAGATGGAGTTGGAGGGGGAGAGAGCGGGAGGGGAGAAGAAAGACATAGAGGGAGAAATGTGAAGAGAGAGAGAGAGTGACAAAGGAGAGATAGAGAGAGAGTGAGGGAGAGAGGAGAGTGGGAGGGAAGAGGGAGAGGAGAGAGGGAGAGGGAGAGAAGGGAAAGAGAGAGAGAGAAGGGGAAGAGAGAGAGAGAGGGAGAGGAAGAGAGAGGGGGAGAGAGATAAATAGATATTGAGAGAGAGTGTGTATGTTTGGGGGATGAGATACAGAGAGGGAATAATAAAGAGACACATAGATACAAATATATATATTATATAGTATTATATAACCAACCTAGATCCATCTTAACCCTATATCTATCAAGCGCCGAGAGGGATCAAATCTCTCAAGGTGAAAACATTTCCTCAAGTTTTGCACTCAAAATAAAGGTTTGCACCTCGAGAGATTTGATCCTTCTCGACGATTGATAGATCTAGGGTTAAGATGGATCTAGGATGATCTTTATTAACCTTGTATCAAATGAAATTATTAATCCATGTTAAAGAATTATTATAACTTTAAATTTTAGAAAATTTAATATCAATAATTATTTTTGAGAAATTCAAAGTTAATTTTGCAATTTTTTTTTTTATAAATATTTAGAAATATTTTATTGATTTTTGTTTTGGTTTCAAGTCTCAAATAATTTACACTAATATGTTTTAATGTTTAACATTTTGACTTAGTCAAAATAAAATAATATTAAAAATAAAATAAAATAAAAAACATAAAATTCTCCAACCCATGGTTTTTTCCCCTAGAATTCTTCTCTAATGTGGCCTATTTAAAGGCTAGTAATTAAACCATCCTAGAGTAATCTTAACTCCCAATCTACCAAGCATGGAGAGCGGTCAAATCTCAAATCTCTCTCTTGAGGTGCAAACCTATTTTATAGTGAAAAATAGATTTGATCCCTTTCAGAGCTTGGTAGATTCAAACTTAAGATGTATCTAAGCTAGTCTATAAATATATAAGGTTAGTCAAAATAGTAGATGGAATTTCCTTGTTTCAAGTTTTTTTTTTCGTGGTCAATTTTTCTCAAAATATGATAGAGAATTTTAATAAGTTTAAGTTGTTTAATTTGTAGGATTGAATTTCACTAGGGGCTTTTCAGGGTGCTAAAGCCATCTTTACATTCAAAAATTCATTTTAAACAATAAGAAATCATATTCTCACTCAAAATTATATCTTCCTATTCCAACTAAAAAGACTAATATATATGTGTGTGTGTGTGTGTGTGAATTATGGATGAAAAAGGATTCATTTTTTAAATATGAAAAGTGTTAAATGAAAACTATATATTAGAAAATTTGAAATTATAATATAAAAAAAAATATTTTATTTATAAGTGTTGTATCTTCCTATTCCAACTAAACAAACTAATATATGTGTATGTAGGTGTGTGTTGGGGGGTGGAGTTATGGATGACAAAAGATTCATTTTTTATATATGAAAAATGTTAAATGGAAAACTATACATTAGAAAATTTGAAATTATAATATTAAAAAATTATTTTATATATAAGTGTTGTCTAACTATTTTATGTTTAGGAGTTTTTGGCTGGAAATAGGTGAAATAATTTTTTTGGTCAAATAGTTTTTTTTATTTTATTGAAAAATTGATTTTTAATGCATAAATATATCCAATAATTTAATTCATAAATCAAACTTGTGACTTCAACAAATTCCTACCTATTGGACAAATTTAACAAAAAAGTATTCCAGAAAAAACTTCCAACTATGACTATATATATGCATATGGAAACATTTAATAAAAAACTATATAGTAAAAATGTAATATCCACTCGTAATAAAGTGTAAAAACACATAAGATTATAAATTGTTTTACAGAATTATGAACACATAACTTTCTAAATTACTATTCCATAATATTTATTGACTATCAGATCAAATATTCATCATCACATATGTAACTTAGTAAAGGAATAGTAAGTTACATTAACATTAACAACCATTGTTGTAGCATACCATCATAAATTTTCTCATGTAACCTTGCATCATTTCTATGATTCTTTTAACTAGTTAGTTAACCACATACTTGATAATATAAACATCACATCATGCAAGGAATCCATGTCATAAAAATGACACAATAAGAAAACACATCGTTGAACGTTGATATACCCAAACCAACAAGTGTTTAATTTTATTACTAAACGCTCGTGATGGTGTTCAACCCTCGCTCAATGGCTTGTAAGGGAGTCCATCCCTTAACCATTGTCATAAAGTATTACAAAGAAATATCATTTAAATACAACATATTAGCTAGAAGCTATTACAATCATCATGATATCATTTACCCACAAATCCTCAATCTCTATGTCTTTGTGGCCTGGTTGTTCTCATCAATGGACCATCTCGTAGTCAACACTCCTCAATCTACATGGACCATTAGCTCTTTACTTTCCACAATGTTAAACACAATTTATCCTTCACATACATCATAATATTTTCCTACAACTGGTACTATCAACAGACTTTGATAGCATGATTAGATAAAATGGTGATTAAACCAATAAAAAATCATCATTAGTGATGCTTCAACATCTATTAATGTGCTTTCATTAAACATAAACAAAATATTATGACATTGCAACCACCCCTCCCACATTTACCAGCGTTGACCTACTCATCAGGGTAAACATGAGATGAGAGTTATTATGCATGACTCAATTTCCAATATGCACATACGGAAAATGGGGTCCACATGTCTAGAAATCACTGCAAACTCCAAGTGACACATAATCACATTGTTATCAGTCTAACTTTGTAGAAATTTCACCTGTAGATCAACTGATATATGCAATGTACTAAAGCATAAAACTAGATCTACTTCTACCATAAACTTTGCGGAAGCTGAATCACATATGAGCAGTATTAAACAAGAATAGATATAACTGAGAATGAGAAGCAACCACAGATAACACAGAAATATAATACGGGGAAATCCTCAACCTAAAACCCCAATCTCTGTATATCATACAAGTGGAAAATAGTCACAGAATTACACAAAGCCTTAGCTTGGAAGCCAACCAGCTCTCAGTATAATCCCTCTACTGCTCATAGACAGTCAAAGGCCTCTCACAAACCTTCTCCTCTGCCCTCCAAGCCTCCTATTTCCTTGTGCAGTTTTTCTTGGGGTCCAGTGCTTCCACACATGTGAATTCCTACCTCACACTACTCACTTGGCCTAGTAGTAACTGTGCAATCCTGAAGGAGATGAATCCTTCTGCATAGATGAGTTTCCTTTATAGGAAAAATCCATCCAACTGATAGTACACTGTCCCTCCTCTGATCTCAACTGGGTCTTTCTCTGAACTGACATGCATGAGTTATTTATGAGAGAATATTCAGTTATCTGAAGTGCAGCAATTACATGCATGCAAGCATTAACTAACTGAACACACAATTAATTCTACAAGCTGTAAGAATTAATCTAATTGGACTTAACTCAGTTAACTGAGCTAACTAATTACAACTCACTCTTATCTCTTTAACTAATGGATAAATCCCTTAATCAAAGGAATAACTGTTGCATGTCCTCACATAGACTTCATGTTTATTTTTCCTTAACTAATTAACTCAAGATGAATTAATTAATTAATTTACAAAGAGCTACTAAGATTTAATTCGAATTTTACTTCAGTATTTTAGTTCAGGGACTAACTAAAATAAGAATCTATCCCGAACTACTAAAAATAGCAATGTTATTTTTAACACTTCCATTTTTCATTCCTTGTTGCTCAGTCCAGCATTGGTACCTGAACTGCTATTTATAGCAGTGCTATTTTTAACACTTCTATTTTTAGCATTTCTTGTTGCCATTTTCAACACTCCCTCTCAACAAGAAAAACATTCAACTCGAACCTGATCCTGAACCTTTGCAATGTTCTGCATGGAACACTTCAACCAAGTGTGGTTGCTCCAGCAACTCTAGAAACAAAAAAAACTCCCAACTGACCTCTCAATTGGGATAGAAACATACACTAATGCTGAAGCTCCCTATGCCGCTGACAAGTGCTCCCACTCTGACCTCTGAGCTGTTGCAACACTCCATGCATCTCGCACTGTTGCACACCTCTCTGTGCCATCCTGCACTGGTGCAACACTCCTGTGCCTCTTGCATTGCTACAGCCAGCTAACTCTACACAGTCTTAGGACTCCTGCACTGTAGCTCTCTCTGCCGATCCATCTGCATCTGTCTCTACCCAATTAGCCTGTCCTGCTACTCCTCTTTGGGGCTTCTGTATCAAAGTCAAATCCAAGAGGTTGGGTACCTCAAGGATCCTGCCCCTGTTTCAGCCTTCATGAGACAATCACTCCACATCACCCCACCTCCTACCTGGAGGTATGGCTGCATGTGATCCCTCTGCCCACTTGGCTCGAAATTTACCCCTACTGGAGGTCTCTGCATGAGTGGATGCCTCCACTCTGTCTCCTCTCATCTTCTCTAGTTGTGGCTGCTCCACAACCTCCTGAAGTTGCTTCACCAATCGTGGCTCCTCCACAATTGTCTGAGACTTCTCCTGTGTATGCATGTTGAGAGGTAGTGTACTCTCCCTCTCAACCACCAAGTCTCCAACAATTGCCTTGCTCCTCAAGGCTTTGCATGCATATTGAACCTCAAGAGCATACAGGTTCTTGACTCATGAACCGATCTGCTTCACCTGTCTTATGGTGATGTGTCGAAGGAAAACATTTCCCTTACTGAAGACTACATCATAGCCCTTGTCTTCCAACATGACGATCGACACCAAATTTTTCCTCAGTCCTAGTACATACTTGACATCGGTCAAGGTAATGCGAGCTCCATGCTCCCTCTGAAAAACAATCGTGCCTACACCTAAGACACTATATTTTTCATCATTACCCATCACTATGAGTATTTGGAGATATTTCTCCTCCAAGGTACTAAACAAACTCTTGTCATCGGTCATGTGGAAAGAAGCTCCACTGTCAAGAAACCAACCACTTCCCACCATGGATGAAACCATGCATGCGAAGAGTGTGAAATCCAACTAGAACTGTGAGGCTAGTGCCTCACCTTCTGATCCTTCCACAGATCCCTTCTTGGATTTCCTCAGTGGACAATTTGTAGCAAAATGGCCCACCTCATGACAACGAAAGCATCGCACTTTCAATTTTTCAAACTTCTTTCCACCATGGAAAGAACTAGAATTGGGATGAGAATCCTTCTCCTTCCCTTTCTTTGCCTTACTCGCTAAGGTGCAATTTTCTTCATCCTCCTTGGATGAAGAAGATCCATCTCTGGTGCTTCTTTGTATCTCCTCCTGCATCAGATCTGACCAAAGTCGTTCCCAATCTGGCAGTTTCTCTCTTCCATTTATCAAGTCTTGGTAGCTATGCCAGCTCTTAGGAAGACTGGGGAGTGCTAGACTCACCATGTCATCATCGGCGGTCATGATCCCTACACTTCCAAGCTCATCCCTGCAGGTGGTGAGCTTGTTCAGGAATGTAGAGATCGTGTCGCCCTTTTCACACTTGATTTTTTGAATCTTGTCTTTCAGCGCCAGCTTCCTCTGATCGCTGCTATTCTGATATAGATCTTTCAATGTTTTCCACATCAAAAACGAGGTCTCCTTCCCATGGAGGCTCGAGACAATGTGGTCTCGAACTCCCTCCAGGAGGATTCTCCTTGCTCTAGCCACACATTTCTTCCATTCCGCCAATTCTTGGGCACTAGTTGCTACAGGCTTGGGGACTTCTTGATCAATGAAGTCCTTTAACCCGTTATCCTCTAATACCGCTTCCATGCGATCCTTCTAGGCTATATAGTTTGAGCTGCCATCAAGTGCATACTCAAGCCTCAAACCGTTGACTGCCATTGATGAAATCTGAGATGTGATAAGAACTCGATATCTATATTAGGAACACTAAACTTCGTACTTCTCCCTTCTTTGTATATAGTTCTTCTCTTGATTAACCTGCCTTTGATACCATGTAGAAATTTCACCTGTAGATCAACTGATATATGCAATGTACTAAAGCATAAAACTAGATCTACTTCTACCATAAACTTTGTGGAAGCTTAATCACATATGAGCAGTATCAAACAAGAACAGATATAACTGAGAATGAGAAGCAATCACACATAACACAGAAATATAATCCGGGGAAAGCCTCAACCTAAAACCCCAATCTCTGTATATCATATAAGTGGAAAAGCCTTAGCTTGGAAGCCAACCAGCTCTTAGTATAATCCCTCTACTGCTTATAGACAGTCAAAGGCCTCTCACAAACCTTCTCCTCTACCCTCAAAGCCTCCTATTTCCTTGCGTAGTTTTTCTTGGGGTCCAGTGCTTCCACACATGTGAATTCCCACCTCACACTGCTCACTTGGCCCAGTAGTAAGTGCACAATCCTAAAGGAGATGAATCCTTCTGCATAGATGAGTTTCCTTTATAGGAAAAATCCATCCAACTCATAGTACACTGTCCCTCCTCTGATCTCAACTAGGTCTTTCTCTGAACTGACATGCATGAGTTATTTATGAGAGAATATTCAGTTATCTGAAGTGCAGCAGTTACATGCATGCAAGCATTAACTAACTGAACTCACAATTAATTCTACAAGCTGTAAGAATTAATCTAATTGGACTTAACTCAGTTAAATGAGCTAACTAATTACAACTCACTCTTATCTCTTTAACTAATGGATAAATCCCTTAATCAAAGGAATAACTGTTGCATGTCCTAACATAGACTTCATGTTTATTTTTCCTTAACTAATTAACTCAAGATGAATTAATTAATTAATTTACAAATAGCTGCTAAGATCAAATTCGAATTTTACTTCACTATTTTAGTTCAGGGACTAATTAAAATAGGAATCTATCTCGAACTGCTAAAAATAGCAATGCTATTTTTAGCACTTCCATTTTTCATTCCTTGTTGCTCAGTCCAGCACTGGTACCTGAACTGCTATTTATAGCAGTGCTATTTTTAGCACTTCTACTTTTAGCATTTCTTGTTTCCATTTTCAACAAACTTGACCCAAAAATATTACCTTTTGGTTTAGTTTCCTTAAATTCAACACAACATTCTATTTTTGGTAATTTTTAGGTCCTAAAATCCTAAGACCATTTTGAGGGCCTAAACAACATTCTCAGGGAAAACAAAGAGACCATAAAAGTGACAAAATTTATTCGACACTCTTTATTAGCTACCTCCTCATGGATAGCTTCGAAACTAGGTATTATGATAGTCAAACAGAGATTGAATGCCAAAATTATGACCCCGGGAAGTTGGAGGTCCAAATTACTCACTTATACAAACACTTTGTGTACATAATACGTGTAGGTAAAGAATACTTTTCTATTCACTGATTCAATAAGCTCACTACAGAATCATCAAGAAGCCTCTATCCCCTCTCTAGCTAGCTATAATAACACTTGTTAGCCCATGCATTCATCCATCATTCATTAACATATCAAATCATGAACAAGAGCCATAGCTAGAACATATCATAGAACCATGCTTGTAACCAACATATAACCAGAATAGGAACCATGAAAAATCTACCATATAATCAACATAATAACAAGTACATGTGCTCATTAATCACATTGTGAAAAAAAATCTTAATTACATATGCAAAAGACAACCAAGCTAGGTACTTCCACATACCACTTGACCATACATTGGGTTGAACCAAATCTCTCTTCAGTCAATCACCCCCATGCCATATTCCAAGCATGAATGTATAATCTCATGGGATAAACCAAGACATAAACAATTAGGGGCTTTGGAGGTTAAAACACCTCCCCCTCATCCTACTGTGATCTCACCTAAATCAATCCCAACGTAACAAAACCAAACTAAGCTTGGATGCCTCAGAATTCATTCACTATTCGTTGAGGAATTTTCCTGTCTCTACCCACCTGTCGAGGGATTCCTGGAGAAAACCATCTCCACCCAAACCCTTGGGAATTTTCCTGAGACCACTTCACCTGGATCCAAAACCTTCTCAAAATCCAAAGCTTAACCAATAATGAATCCCATCACACCATGGCTATCCTGGAAATGGCAAGGCAAAGTTGAAACCACTATCAAACTAGGAAAAACCTATGCCAATGACAACAAATGAACCAAATAAATAAATGCATGTACCATGTATTCACAACTCAACTAGGAAATCACACATGCAATCTGTTACCTGCAAAATCCCCTTGCTGAAGCTGCTAATCCAATATTCCTTTCTTTCCCTTTGCTTCCTTTGTTTTTTCTTTGCTTTCCTTTGCTAGTTCTTTTCTTTTCTTTCCTTTTCCTTTCTTGGCTTTCCTTTGCTCTCTCTCTCTCTCTCTCTCAATTGATCAAAATTAAAACTGACAAAAAACTGCGAACAATTTCTCTGATGCCTTTTTATCATTGATTTTCCTTGTTTTTCTTCATTTTCCTTCATTTATCCTCTAATTTTCTTAACATGCAATTGTGTGTCTCTTCATCTCCCTTTTCTCCTATTTTCCTTATTTTCATAATTAAAGGCAAATTAATGCCTCTTTGCCTTTGCCAATTTCCTTAGGCAAAATAAACCACAAATGATGCCCACTATAGTGCTTGCCCACCATTCAACTTGGAATACGTGTCCCATGACCTTGCTATTATTCCTTTTTGCCTTTAATATCATTTATTACATGAAACTTTTAGGTTGTTATAACCCCTCCCCCTTGGGGGAACACCATCCTTGGTGTTTTATGACACTTATGACCAAAAAACTACTGAAAACAAAACATACTGCCTATGGAGCTTTATAACATCGCTCGATGAAATATTTACAATGACATCCTACTGAAGAGAAAAACAAACATACAACGTATTGGAGTTTTATAACACGACCCATTGCAGTATTTACACACACACCAAGAACTCAATTGCTTGAACCAAAAAAAATGAAGGATACATAGCCCACATCTGATCAACCATCTCCCATGTAGATTCATCAGGCCTAAAGTGCTTCCACTACATTTTAATTTGCTCTATTGTTGGTTTCAGAGCATGAGTTATTTCCGCTACAATATGCACTAAGGTTCTGGATGGAACTATCCCTCTGGTTCTGCCTGCAATATAGACCAATCAATCACATGATCAACATCCAGCACATATCTCTTAAGAAATGAAATAGGGAAAACATCATTGAATTTCATTGTAGGTGGTGTTGAGAAATCTAGGGCAATGAGATGTATGAGATTTCTCTTGCAATGATAACTACTTGTGAATACTTTTTAATTTCCTTGATTAGGTTCTTCTTTAGCTTGATTATTATAGTGTTATTTTCATCAAACAATGATGAAACATAATAAACAATGAGACAAAGGACACAAGATATAAGTGATCAGTTGGGTGTGTGTTATATTCTTTCCATGACTAGCCCCCCTAAAGATCTGTAGGTGACTATGCAGTAGGGGGGTGGTAGCCCCCTGCATTGGGTTCGGGGCAGCGCCCCGGGTTTTTTTTTTTTGGACCCTATATTAGGTGGATGGTCCTACCTATGGTTTTGTGCATAAATTTCGCACATGGTTTTGGGCATGATGGTTTTCTGTCCATGGTATTTTGTAGATTCAGTCAAGGGAACTACAATTATGTTCTAATCCATGGTTAATGGATTGATGTTTATGGATTCTTTGGCATGTATATATATGTATTGTAACATTGAAAGGAATATAATAAAAAATCAATTTGGTAGTCCTGGTTTTAAGATCCAGGGAAAAACCTCTGTGTATATCTGTTTTACGTTTTATGATCTCCCCATTGTTTTTTTTGTTTTTAAAATTCATATGCAGGTAATTTCTATACGGGATTAAAACCTACATTTGGTACCAGAGTTGTTTTGGCTTCAAGGTGTTGAAAATAGCAACAAGAAATGTTAAAAATAGAATCCAGAAATTCCAATTTAATTTGTCCTTAAATTAAATTGTAATTCTTTTCTCATAGAAGCTTGTAATAGTTAACTAAGTTAAGTTAGGAATTTCAAGTTGGAAGTCTTTCTGAAGTCATGTGTATGTTCTCCCTAAGTTTAGGGGTCCAGGATGAGTTTAATTGTGAGTTGTAATTAGATAACTCAGTTTACTGAGTTATGTTGAGTTAAATTAGTTCCAAACTATTTGTGGAACTAATAGAGAGTTAACAGTGAGTTGGTGCACTAGTGCATCCACAAGTGTCATTCTATTTAACTGAAGATTCCCTCATCAAAAACTCATGCATGTCGATTATGAGAAAGACCCAGTTGAGACTAGAGTGCAGGGACAATGTACTATCAGTTGTATGATTTATTGAGTTGTATAGATCATGCATGCAATCAGGAACTAGACCTAGTTTGGATTTAGCAGTTATGGATGAGGAATTACCTTTAAATACGGGCTAATTCTCTCAGGAATTGTGCAAAGAATTAGAAGCTTGGAGGCTTGGAAATTTGGCTAAGTATTGGCTAAAGGAAGTCATTAGGCGGAGGATAGGAAATACTTGTGAAGGTTAAGCTCAAGGTTGAAGAGAGCATATTGTATTCATCCAATCTTTGAGCAAGGGCACAAGGAATCAGGGGCTTGGAGAGCAGCAAAAGAGGCTAGAGATTGGCTTGAGCTTGCTTGTGAGCAGGGAGATTGATCATACTGAGTGTTGGGATTGTTCTTGTGAGAACAAGCATTGTATTATCATCTTGGATTTCGAATTTAATGCAATACAAAAAGTGGGGTTTTTCAGCTAAGGATTTCCTCGGATACTTACTGTGTTATGTGCCATCGATTTATCTTCTTCTTGTTCATATTGTTTTCATCGATTTATTGGCTTACGCTTGTTGAAAGTAGAAGTAGATTCTTGTCCTGTGCTTTAGTAAATTGCATGAGCTTGTGAATATACAACATTTTCTACATGGTATCAGATCTATATTTGTAGAATTTTTCTACATGGCATCACAGATAGATATGTAGAAATTCTACATGGTACCAAAGCTAGATTTGTAGAAATTTTCTACATGGTATCGGAGCCAGATTTTTTTGGGCCACGAGTTTGCAGAGCATATATGAAAAGTTTTGTGCAAAAATTTCAAAAACAAATGGAAGATCTGGATTCCTTGTGAAAAAATAACCAAATTCAAAAAACAAATTGTCTGAATCGGAGTTCGGATGAGCGAGATATCTCTAATTTAAAATCATCTCTTTTTCCAGAAATTTTTCGTGATGGCAGGATAGATGAAATCGATTGGTGTGCGAGCCAATAACCTATATGCTCTTGAGGTTCAAGATGCATGCAAAGCCTTAATTAGCAAGGCAAAGGTTAGAGATTTGGTGGTTGAGGGGGAGAGTAAATTACCTCTTAACATGCAACCCCAAAAGAAGCCTCAGAAGTAGTCTCAGACAATTGTGGAGCAACCACAATAGGAGAAGCAGAGAGGAGACTGAGTGGAGACATCCACTCATGCAAAGACCTCTAGTAGGGGGGAATTTTGAGCCAAGTGGGTTGAAGGATTACATGCAACCATAACTCCAGGTGTGAGGTGGGGCGACGTGAAGTGATAGTCCCAAGAGGGATGAAATTGGGCAGGGTCCATTGAGAGGTTTTATCTCATGGATCGTACCTTGCTACAGGAACCCAAAGTACTTAGTAGTGGGAGGAATCAATGGTGATTGATGCAGTAAGAAATTAGAGTGATAGAGGCTAGATTATTCAGATACTAAAGAGCACAGAGATGGGTTGACAACAGTGCAGAAAGGGAGAGTTAGTAGAAGCACATAGTTTTTAGTCGACAGAGGCAATAACAGTCAGAGACTTTGATGACAGATGCATCATACTGATTCAAGTTGGATGTTTTTTTTTTTTTTTTGGAGTTTCTATAGAAACAAAACTAGAGAGAAGTGTTGCATGCAGAACATTCCAAAGGTTTAGGATGAAGATTGAGTTGAATTCCTTTCTTGTTGAGAGGGAGTGTTGAAAATAGCAACAAGAAATGTTAAAAATAGAATCCATAAATTCCAATTTAATTTGTCCTTGAATTAAATTGTGAATTGAATTGTAATTATTTCCTTATAGCAACTTGTGATAGTTAACTAAGTTAAGTTGACTTAGTTAATTTAGGAATTTTGAGTTGGAAGTCTTTCTGAAGTCATGTATATGTTCTCCCTAAGTTTTAGGAGTCCAACATGAGTTTAATTGTGAGTTGTAATTAGATAACTCAGTTTACTGAGTTATGTTCAGTTAAATTAGTTCCAAACTATTTGTGGAACTAATAGAAAGTTAACAATCAGCTAGTGCACTAGTGCATCCACAAGTGTCACTCTATTAACTGAAGATTCCCTCATCAAAAACTCATGCATGTTGATTATGAGAAAGACCCAGTTGAGACTAGAGTGCAGGGACAGTGTATTATCAATTGTATGATTTACTGAGTTGTATAGATCATGCATGTAATCAGGAACTGGACCTAGTTTGGATTGCACAATTATGGATGAGGAATTTCCATTTAAATACGGGCTAATTCTCTCAAGAATTGTGAAAAGAATTAGAAGCTTGGAGGCTTGGATTTGGCTAAGTATTGGCCAAAGGAAGTCATCAAGCAGAGGATAGGAAATACTTGTGCAGGTTAAGCTCAAGGTTGAGAAAATCATATTGTATTCATCCAAATTATTTGACCAAGGGTGCAAGGAATCAAGGGCTTGGAGAGCAGTAGAAGAGGCTAGAGATTAGCTTGAGATTGCTTGTGAGTAGGGAGATTGATCATACTGAGTGTTGGGATTGTTCTTGTGAGAACAAGCATTGTATTATCATCTTGGATTTCTGATTTAATGCAATACAGATAGTGGGGGTTTTTAGCTGAGGCTTTCCCCGGATACTTATTGTGTTATGTGCCATTGATTTATCTTCTTCTTGTTCATATTGTTTTCATAGATCTATTGGCTTCTGTTGGTTGAAAGTAGAAGTAGATTCTTGTCCTATGCTTTAGTAAATTGCATGAACTTGTGAATCTATAGGATTTTCTACACAAGGGGACGCCTTTGCTGCTGAGGGGTTTTGCTCGGGCCTATGGTAGACCCTATTCAGTGGGAGATCAGTGGGATCGATTCTTGTGGTTAAAGAAGATGGTGAGTAGTGGAATGATAGAGATCGAGAAGTTTAATGGTCATAGTTTTGAGCTGTGGAAACTCAAGATGGAGGATCTGCTGGTGAATAAAGATAAGTGGATCGCTTTAGATCTGGGTACTAAACCAACAATAATGTTAGCTGAAGATTGGGCAAAGTTGGATCGGAAAGAAAAGAGCACAATATGATTGTGTGTCCCAGATTCAATATTGTTGAATGTATCAGGGGAAGCTTCGGTGAAGGCTTTCTGGGACAAGTTAGGGACTTTGTACCAATCTAAGTCTCTGGTGAATAAACTTTTCATACGGAAAAATATGTATAATCTAAGGATTAAAGATGGATATTCAGTGAAAAAGAATTTGAACACCTTTAATACTGTGGTAAGCCAGTTATTATTTGTTGATATTAAAACTTTAGATGAAGATAAGTGCATCAGTTTAATGTGTTTTCTACCAGATTCATGGGATAATCTGGTCATTGCAATAGGTAGCAATGCAACTGTCTTGCAGTTTAATGAAATAGTCTCATCCTTGTTGTCAGAGGAGATGAGGCGGAAATATATGGAGGGTCAGAATGGTGATTCCTTGTCTGTACGAGGATGATCCCAAAACAAAAACAAAAATAAGTCCTCGAGTGGGAGATCTAAATCTCCAAGAAAACATGTAAAGGTGTGCTGGAAATGTGGAAAGGAAGGGCACTTCAAAAGGGACTGTAAATCTAAAGCTCCTGAGAAAGTAAAGGGATCTAATGATTCTCCTTTTGCAGAGGTGAAAACCACCTCAGATGAAGGTGGGGATGTGTACTTTGTTTCTTCTTCAAGTACACGTAGATCATGAGGCATGGTTGATTGACATAGGTGCATCCTTTCACTTCACTCCCCATAGAGAGTGGTTTTGTGAGTATGAGAAATATGATGGTAGTGATTTCTTCTTAGGGGATGGCAGGAAGCCTAGAATCGTTGGTCATGGAAAAGTCAAGTTGAAGTTGCAAGGTGGAAGGATTAGAACACTTCCGGGTGTTCTGCATATTCCTGCATTGGCCAGAAATCTAATTTTAGTAAGCAAGTTGGATGATTCAAGTGTAAAAACAGTGTTCGAGAAATCTTCCTGCAAGATGGTTCGGGGAGCACTAGTATTGATGCAGGGAGTTTGGATTGGAACTCTGTACAAGCTTTAGGGTAACACTTTTATTAATGGGTACAACATTTCCTTGGTTTCTGAAAGTGGAGCAGAAAATCTAGTGGTCTCTGGAGAAAAGACCATGTTATGGCATCAAAGGTTTGGACATATTGGAGAGAAGGGCCTTCAAATACTTCATGGTAATGGTATGGTAGAATATATGTCTAATTTCTCTCTAGATTTTGATTTCTATGAAAATTGTGTATATGGGAAGCAGAATCGGGTGAGTTCCCCCTCTGATGATAAGAGGGTGAAACAAATATTAGAGCTTGTGCACAGTGATGTGTTTGGACCTGTGTTGGTTCCATCACTGGGTAAGTCTATGTACTTTGTATAATTTATATATGACTTCTCAAGGAATACATGGATATATTTCCCCAGGAAGAAATCTGAGGTCTTTGACAGGTTTAAAAAATTTAAGGCTCTAGTGGAAAACTAGACAGGGAAGAAGATAAGGGTGCTGAGGATAGATAACAGTGGAGAGTTTTACAAGAAGGAATTTGAAGAGTTCTGTAAGAATTGTGGTGTAGAAAGACAGCAGACTACTCCATACACACCTCAATAAAATGGAGTTGCAAAAATAATGAACAGGACGTTGATGGAAAAGGCAAGAAGCATGCTCAGTGGTGCCGGGTTAGGACAAGAATTCTAGATAGAGGTGGGGGAGACTACATGTTACTGGTCAATATATCACCTTCATCAACGTTGGAAGATAAGACTCCACAAGAGGTATGGACTAGTAAGAAACTGTCTCTTTCACATTTGAGGGTATTTGGATGTGATGCACATGTACATGTTCCAAAGGAGAAAAGAACAAAGTTGGATAGTAAATCTGAAAGGTGCATCTTTATTGGGTATAAGGATGGTTTAAAAGGTTATAAGCTTTGGAACCCAGAAACAAAGAAGTTTGTGTACAATCAAGATGTGTTGTTTAGAGAGGTGAAAGATGTTATTAAACATGAAGTCCTACCAAAATAACTTGAGAAGATAGAGTTTGAGCTAAAGGAGGAAGAATCAAACTCTACAACAAAAGATGAATCAAAAGATGAAGAGCCACAAACTCTAGCTATGAGAAGCTTAGTTCGAGAAAGAAAGTAACCAGAAAGGTATAGTCCATCTACTTTCTATTCAAATTTTTCTTTATATATTACTGATGATGATCCCATAACTGTGAGGGAAGTAGTAGATTCAGAGGATGTAAAACTCTAGAAAGAGGCCATGGTTCATGAAATGGCATCTTTGTACAAAAATAAGGCATGGGATCTGGTCGAGTTGTTGGCTGGAAGGAAACCCATTGGCAGAAAATGGGTGTTTAAGAAGAAGATGAATGCAGAAGGAAAGGTGGAGAAATACAAAGATCGCCTGGTAGAAAAAGGTTATTCCTAGGTGTCAGGAATTGATTTTGGTGATATTTTTTCTTCTATTGCTAAGGTAACTTCTATTAGATTATTTATATCTGTTGTTGTTGCTTTTGATTTTGAGGTAAAACAGATGGATGTGAAGACACCATTTTTTCATAGGGATCTGGAAGAAGAGATCTACATGAAGAAACTTGAAGGCTTTGCGGTGAAGGGTAAGGAAAAAATGGCATGCAAGTTAAAAAAGTCTTTCTATGGGTTAAAACAGCCACCAAGGATGTGGTATCAGAAATCTGATACATTTATACGGGGACTTGGCTTCACTAGAAGCAGAAAAAGTCACTGTGTGTATTTTAAATTAATTGGTGACCGTGTTATTCATCTGGTCTTATATGTGGATGATATTTTGATGGTTGGAAATGACAAAGAAATTATCGAGGATTTGAAGACCCAATTGTCCTCCAAATTCGACATGAAAGATCTTTGTGTTGCAAACCGTATTTTGGGCATGGAAATTAGATGAGATCGGGAAAAGAGGAAGATCTGGTTAAACTAGAGGAAGTATGTCGAGACAATACTGCATAGGTTTAATATGCCGGATAGTAGACATGTGAAGGTTCCTATTCCTGTAGGTGTAAAGTTATCTGTTGAACAGTGTCCCAAAACACAAGAAGAGGAAGAGGACATGTCTTGTGTTCCATATGCAAGTGTTGTCGGTAGCCTAATGTATGCAATGGTCTGTACTAGACCAGACATTGCACATGCAATGGGAGTATTGAGCAGGTTTTTGTCAAAACCAGGGAAGGAGCATTGGACAACAATGAAGTGGGTTTTCAGGTATTTGCGTGGCACTAGTGATTATGGTTTGTGCTACCAAGGAAGACCAGAATTGGATAAAGTTTTGGACATCGGTGGCTTTGTTGATGCAAATTGGGTTGGAGATTAGGATCAGAGAAGATCTACAAGTGGGTATGTGTTTAACCTATTTGGAGGTGCAGTCAGTTGGATGAGTAAGAGGTAGTCTGTAGTGGCACTTTCAACTACAGAGTCAGAATACATGGAATCCACTCATACAAGCAAGGAAGCAGTTTGGTTGTAGAGATTGTGTTCAAGTATGGGGTTAGTACAATGAGCTATAAGGAAAGACTATGACAGTTAAAGTGAAATTTTCTTGGCAAAGAACCTTACTTATCATTCAAAGACAAAGCACATTGATGTTCAGTATCACTTTGTGAGGGATATGGTTGAGGATAAAAATGTGTTGCTGGTAAAGGTGGATACTTTGAAGAATACTATAGATGCATTGACAAAGTCTGTGAACATTGAGAAGTTCTCTTGGTGTAGAGAAACAATGGGCATTGCAATGTTGGACCAATGACTAAGCTCTTTTGTGGACCGCTATGGAAAGAAAACAACAAGTGGGAGAATGTTGGGTGTGTGTTCTATTATTTCCACGACTACCTCATAAGCAGGGGGGTCATAGGGGGGTGGCAGCCCCCCCTATCGGGGGGCGGTAGCCCTCCTGCACAGGGTTAGGGGCAGCGCCACAGGAATTTTTTTTTTGGACCCTATATTAGGTGGGCAGACCTATCTATGGTTTTGTGCATGGATTTCCCACATGGTTTTGGGCATGGTCATTTTTTGTCCATGGAATTTTGTAGATCCGGTCAAGGGAAGTATGGTTATGTTCTAATAAAGGGTTAATGGTTTAGTGTTTATGGATTCTTTGGCATGTATATATATGTATTGTAACATTGAAAGGAATAAATGAAAAATCAATCTGGTAGTCCTGGTTTTGGGATCCAGGGGAAATTTTTTGTGTATATATGTTTTATGTTTTATGCTCTCACCATTATTTATTTTATCTTTTCAAAATTCGTATGCAGGTAATTTCTATACGGGGTTAAAACCTACATGATCATCTAGGGCCAAAACCTCTCCAACCTTGAAAGGAAAACCCCCAAAATTATTCTTCTTATAGAATCTTCATTTGACTCATTCTAAGACCTAGACCCTTGATAGTGAAATAGTCTAATACCAAGTCGAACTTTCCTCAAGTCAATGATAGATTCTTCTTGACTTCAATCCCTTTCAAATTCAAACTTTGACCCGAAATATTCAACCTTCTTGATTGCAAATTTCGACCTCCTTGACTACAATTCTCAACCTCCTGAAAAAGACTATACTTCGCACGTGTGACAGATTAGATACTTCTTCTCCTCTTTGCTTGGGTAGGCTTCCTTCTTATATTTTTTCGACTTACTATATCAAAATTATTTACCCTTGTTTCACCTATTCAGACTAACTATAATTTTGAATTTTTGTGGCTAAGAATGTGCCCTAGTTACAGGTCACACGTGTGAGAAGATGAGCCCAAAACAGATCTGAAACATAGCTAGTTTTATCTCTCCTTTGCTTCACTTTTCCTTCGCTTGATTGAGACCCTTTCTTTCCTTCTTAATCAAAGTTTAGAGATGATTTTTCATGATGCTAGAATGAGACTGAATCCTTCTATATATAGACTTCCTCATCCATGATTTGAGGCTGACTTGAAGCTATCCCCTTTGAGAAGGGAGACTTTTATTTTTATTCTATGACTTGGTCTTAGAGAGTTATTTGACTATAAATTGACTCAAATAAATTTTCTTACAATATGTAACATGCCCAAATGGGTTGTTTCATACATGAAAATGACTTTAATGACTTGATGACTCAATGACAAGCCCTAGGAGGTCAAAATGGGAGCTTTGACCTAAAAATAAATTTCCTTGAGCTTGAAACCCATGCCTCAAGGTAAAAAATAATAAACTTATTTTTCTCATTTTATTAAATACATAAAATCATAATTACACATGTAATTATGAAGACTGAACCTAGTTACATTTTTCAACACTCCTTCTTAATTAGAGAGGTATTTGTGGAGCACTGGAAAGGTATGTTTTCGACAAACAATTTAGTGACTTTTCAGTAACAATTGTAACCTTTTCTACATCATGAACTCAAAGAAATAAGGAATTTTAATAGAATGTGTGAAAATTAGTATGGAAAGCTTAATCACTGATAATTGTCATTTTCTATGCAGGAAAAGGTGGAAACGAAGAGCTGCCATTCAAAAGGGAAAGACAAAGAAGGAATAACTGTTGTCCCTCTAGAAGGGAACCGGATGCAAACGAGATCGAGCAGATCGAAGCAGAGAAACCCAGGAAAAGAAGAAGGGATACCTATTCGGCGGAAAAGGGAAAGAAAAGTAAAATATTAACAGCTTAGCGAATCCCTCAGGATCTTTGATCCTGAGGGATCACTGTTTTACTTATTTTTTGTTACCTGGATATCTCCACCGTTACTTGTATAAAAAGGAACAACATCGTTAAGCAAAGGGACTTTTTGGATGTAATTTTTCAGTTTCAGACTAAACTTTGATCATCGACTCTCACTGAGACTTGGTTTACTGTACGTTTGTTGATGCGTTAATATAAAAGACTTGGTGTTTATTTCATATTTGTGTCTGGAGTAATCTAAGGCGGTGTACCATTGGAAGCTAAGGGCCCGGCTCCGAAGGACACTTGATTTTGTATCATTATAACTTGATATCTGCGTGTTTTGCTTATCTTTATTGCTCGGTAATCTGATATGCTTTTCATGTGCTATTCCATGCTTTGCTACGATTAATTCATTAATGGTTCTTTCAGGAAATCAGTGTAGTGACTCTGCATTGTATGAGTGAATCTTTCCAGAGTTGATTGCATGTTATTAGTCTAAACCAGCTATTTCTGTTACAGAGCATTCGTGTTGAATATTACTGTTATTGGATTCATTTGAAGTCCCAATTATTGGAATCCGAAAGTAATGTTATTCTTTGGAAACATAGTCATATTCTTCTTAATCGTCAGATTACTATATTAGCGTGTTGTGTGTATATATGGTTGATTCTTGTCGTCCTATAATTCATCAGTGAGTGTTGTTCCATAAAGTACATTCCATCCAATTTGCCTTAAGAAAGAAGATTGTTATTTCATCGAAGAGTGTGAGTTTGGTTCAATGGAGCAAGTTTGGTTCTGACTCGCGAGACTTAGTTTATTTGATTGTTGTTCCATTTACTGATGTTCCATTTTAGGCTTGCTGTTCCATTTCTTATTTGCTGTTCCATTTTACTTTCTGTCGTTCCATTTACTTGCATTTGCTGCTTTGGTGTGAGAGAAGGTATAAGGTTGTAGAGAGCCTCAGCAATTGCTGCCTAGCTCCCAGATCTATGGTCCATGCTCTAATTTCCTTTCCATCAGTTTCTAGAGGGATGGGTTATCGCTTCCGCACCCTTGACTGATAAACTGCCTTGTGAGATTCTTTTCTTTTAAAGTAACTTAGTCATAGTTTAGCATCCGTTTACTCTTGTATTTTCTGAACGCTGTACTACTAAGCATTACTCTGACGAATAGCCTCGGATTGAGATACTCTTTGCAATAACAAAGCATTCCTGCATTGACTTATTAATGTGGGATAACTAGAGGTGAAAGAGACCCTTGTTACAGCTCTACATTTTGTCGCCGTTGTCAGGGAAAGAGTATAGCCATTTGTCTTTTACAGAGTAGTGTACGAATCTGCTAGGCGAGAGTTGGATTTTAAAAACGAAAGGTAAGAACCTGCGTACGGAGCATGTAAAAGCCCTGCTCCACCGTCCGCTTTCCTGGCAGAATTGTGGGTTGAATAGGATCTAGTAGTTTAAAGAGTGCATGACTAAGCAGAAAAAGCCAGAAAAGAATATCAAACTTCCATTCAAACCCGAAAAAGCCAAAGGGCCGGTGACCCTTGGCCAAACAACCTTCATAGATGAAATCTATAAGAAAACTGAATCTCAGCCATTAGTAGGCCTCAGAAAAATCAATTCCAAATAGCCTACTAGCTCCCTTCAGGCCACAGGATCACCATTTGTAGCCTTCGCTGAGGTGCATAGTCAGACTGATGAACAGGACTTTCAAGAAATTGAAAATTCTATTCCAGAACGACTGCAGGAAGGGAATCTAAGCAATCTTTGTGAAGGAGAAGGGGAAATAGGAGAAGTTGAGGAGCCAAGATCTCCTCCTAGGATAATTCAGCCATTAAATAGCCCAGATAAAGGGAGCGCTGCAAAAATCATTATTGAGGGAATTCAATCTCCTCAAGCAACAGGGACTTTCATTATTCCAGACAAAGGAAGTGCTATTAAAACAATCCTTGTCAAGGCTGTTCCTTCTCAGCCTAGGAATACCCTCCTAGAAATCCCGGAAGGTTACTGGCATATATTCGATCCCATGGCGCAGAATCAGCCAAATACTCAAACTTCTACATTACAATATCCTATAGTGGATTCCGCAGCAAATGCTCCTACGAAAGCAATTCCCCTTCAACACATTCCCACATTTCACGGACTTACATCAGAGGACCCCGATGCGTTCTTATTTGAATTTGATGTGCTGTGCAGGGGATATGATTACACCACTGACCCCCAAAAATTAAAATTATTCTCCTCCACTTTGAAAGGGGCGGCCTTAAGATGGTTTATGGGTTTAGGTGGTGGAGTTATAAATAACTGGGAGCAAATGAAAGAATCTTTCCTAAAGAAATATCAAGATTACTGTAGGTCTAGAGAACTGAAAGATGAAATATTCCAAATGACAGCTAGACCAAATGAAACATTAGAAGAATATGTAGAACGTTTTCAGTATAATTTACAAAGATCTCCCTATGCATCACTACCTCTGCCTGATAATGTGTTAAAAACTGCATTGATCAGAGGCATGAAGGAACAGTGGATTGAAACGTTAAATATCATGGGAAAAGGGGATATTTATCAAGAGAATTTTGCTGACATCATTGATTTATGTATCAGGAGTTCGAGAGGCAGCACAAGGATAAAAACAGCAGAATATGATCATTTGTCAGAGACAACAAAATATCAACAGAAGGAGTAACACGTGTAGAACTTGGAAATTTATTAGAAAATTTTAAAACTGATATTCTGGGGACATTAACTACACAACTTGATATTGTGCAGGCTAAACAGAAGCAGATGGAGGCAGAACAGAATTTGGCGATCTTCTGCCCCCGATGTAGAAGAAAACATAGCCACAAGGAATGTCCACTGGATGCAGTTCAAACATGTGCTATTTATACAAAAGATCACCTTACTGAGAGCTGCCCCTCACTTCCTGGATTGAAGGCAGTATATAAGGAAGCGAAAGAAGAGCCAGAGTCAGCATACTTCATTAACCAGCGTTGCCAATGGCAACCAAGGCAATCTGGTATGTTTTCAGATCCAACTTCTTCTTTCCAGCCTCCGCAGTATAATGCTCAGCAATATAGTATGTGGCAAAACCAATCTCAACCCCCATTTTCAAACTGGTCACCTCAGCCGTTTCCTTCTCCAAATCCATGGATGAATCAGACAAACCAATGTGGTTGGCCGAATTTTCCTTACGCCCCACCATATTGGCAGAATAACCCATATCCTCCACAATGGACTCCCTCTACTTCACAAGGTTCACCCTGGCAGACAAACTGGCCAAAATCGACATATCAGCCAGCAGGAACTATTCCGCTCCCTCAACCGACTCTGCCAGTTTTACAACAAAACCCCCAGTCTAATCTGAGACTGCAACTCCCAGCCCATCCCAATCCCAATCCAAATAATAGACCGGTCCAATCCCTCCAAATCATGGAATCATCAGAAATCAGACCTGACCCGAGGGAGTGCAATGATCTTCAGTTAAGATCTGGGCGTATAATAGAAACAGAGGGAGATAAAACAGTTCACATTGAAGATCAGTTACCAACAAAACAACCGTTACAACAAGAGGGTGTAAATAAGGAGCAGACTCATCATCAAGCAATTACATCCTCTCCTCCCTTCCCAGAACGATTAGTCATACCACGACCTATACAATATCCAGACTTTGACATTCTGGGAGAGTTACAAAATCTGTACATAAGAATTCCATTCCTCCAGGCCATTCAAGACATCCCTATATACGCAAAAACTATAAAAGAATTATGCATAAAGAAATCAAGGAGGAATGCAACCACTAACCCAAGAGTCCAAGTAGTCGGTACTTTATCTGACCTGTTATCAGGAATACCCATTAAATATGAAGATCCGGGAAACCCAATCGTAACTGTTCAAATCTATGGTCAGACCCTGACTAATGCTTTAGTTGATCTAGGAGCTGCAATTAATATTTTGACAACTTCCACTTGTCAAAAGCTCGGCATTACATCGGTAGAACCAACTTCTACTTTGTTAGAATTGGCCGACCGATCTGTAGTTCGACCAGAAGGTACTCTATACGATGTCATGGTCTCTGTAGATTCCTGGGAATACCCAACTGATTTCCTGGTAATTAATCCAAAAACCCGACTGGATGGACACCCGCTAATTTTAGGTAGACCTTGGCTTGCTACCGCCGATGCTTACATTGGTTGCCGGCAGGGAAATATGACTATAACCAGAGGACCAGATATTAAAAATCTAGTTCTATACCCGCCAGCACAGCCAAGTCTTACAATGATCAAAACTAACCAGCGCCCTGTGTCATACCTTACTGACAATATCAGATCCCCATTAACTGTATAGGAGGCTCTAGACTTTAAAGACCAAACAGAAGACGATGCCATCAATAAATTCATTAGTCAAACTGAATCTAGATCTCACACACAATGTTTCATGATAGAAACAGCATTCGATAGTGAACTAGAAGATCCTTTGAAAGATGTGCATGACCAAACAATACCTGTGACTTCTGTTGCCAACAGTAAAGTAGTGGAAATTGAACCGGGAAAGACTCTAAATATCAATGCCTACCTTACACCGGACCAAGAAATAAAGCTCATCCATCTGTTACGAAAGTATCAAGAAGCATTTGCGTGGGATTACCCTGATATGAAAGGGATTGATCCCCAATTGTGCACCCACCATATTTATATAAAAAAAGATGCAAGACCTGTTCGTCAACCGCAAAGAAGACTCAACCCTCATCTAAAAGATGTCGTAAAAGCTGAACTTCAGAAACTTTTAGATGTTAATTTTATTTATCCTATTTCTGATAGTAAATGGGTCTCTCCGCTTGTGGTGGTACCCAAGAAGAATGGGAAATGGAGGATTTGCGTGGATTACAGGGAATTAAACAAAGCCACACAAAAAGATCACTTCCCTCTCCCATTCATAGACCAAGTATTGGACACTTTAGCAGGAAAGAAATTCTTTTCTTTCCTGGATGGCTTCAGTGGATACAATCAGATTCAGATTGCCCCTGAAGACCAGGATAAAACTACTTTTACTTGTCCTTGGGGAACGTTTGCCTATGGAGTTCTACCCTTTGGCTTATGTAATGCTCCTGCTACATTCCAAAGGGTTGTCCTTAGCATCTTTGCATATTTAATAAATGATGGACTTGAAGTGTACATGGATGACTTTACACCATATGGAGATGATTTTGATCCAGCTTTAGACACTCTAGAAAAAGTCCTACAGCGTTGCATTGCTACTAGGCTTTGCTTAAGCCACGAAAAATGTTATATGATGATGACTGAAGGGCTTATTCTAGGACACTATGTCTCAGCAGCTGGCATTCAGGTAGATCCGGCCAAAATTCAAATACTTTTGCTTATCCCCACCCCCACTACTCAAACAGAGGTACGCAACTTTCTTGGATTTTCTGGGTATTATAGACGATTTATAGAACATTATTCACACATTGCTGCACCTCTATATGCACTAACTGGTAATGTTGATTTCTTGTGGACAGAAAAATGCGACCGTGCTTTCCAGGAATTAAAGAAGCTTGTATCAACAGCTCCAGTTCTTCGAGGACCAAACTGGAATCTACCATTCCAAATCTCATATGATGCCTCAGATACAGCAATCGGTGCAGTCCTTGGGCAGGAGGATGATAAAAAACCATATGCTATCTATTATATCAGCAAAAATTTATCTCCTGCTGAATTAAATTACACTGTCACTGAAAAAGAATTCCTGGCTGTAATACATGCTGTCAATAAGTTTAGACATTATATCACAGGCTATCCTGTTATTTTATATACAGATCATTCTGCTATTAAATATTTAGCAAATAAGCCTGTTACAAATGCCAGAATAACTAGATGGTTGATCTTATTGCAGGAATTCGATATCACAATCAAGGATCGACCCGGCAAGGAAAACCCTGTAGCTGATTTTCTCTCACGAATACCAAAATCAATTGAAGCAACAGCAGTGGAAGATCAATTTCCGGATGAGCACCTGTTTGTTGTTGCTGTTCAAACACCCTGGTATGCTGATGTTGCCAATTACCTTGCAGTAGGTAAGCTACCAAAACACCTAACCCCTAATGAACGTAAGCAGATTGTTCAGAAGAGTACTCTATTTTCGTGGATTGGGGGCTATTTGTTCCACACAAGGGCCGACATGCAAATCAGGAGATGTATTCGAGAAGATGAAATTTTTGACATCTTAAAAGCTTGTCATGACGGACCATGCGGGGGACACTTTGCTGAAAAAAGAACAGCACATAAAGCATTGCAGACAGGATACTACTGGCCTACAATTTTCAAGGATGCGAAGAAATTCGTCCAAGCTTGTGACAGCTGCCAGCGAGCAGGATGACCTGGTCAAGACGACGAGATGCCTCTGAGGCCACAATTAGTCATCGAACCATTTGAACGATGGGCTCTTGATTTCGTTGGACCCATCAACCCATCATCCAATCAGAGAACATATATTTTGGTGGCGACAGAATATGTCACCAAATGGGTTGAGGCCGAAGCATTGCCTAGAGCTACAGAAGACTCTGTAATACAGTTCCTGTTCCACTTGTTTGTACGTTATGGCCTCCCGAGAGAAATAGTCACAGATGGAGGACCACAATTTGCCGGAAATAAATTAGCTGCAACACTTAACAATTATCACGTCGAGCATAAAATTACTACCCCATATCACCCGCAGGCGAATGGGCAAGTAGAAAGTAGCAATAAGGTAATAGAATCAATTTTAACAAAAACCATTGCTTCACATAGGCGTGATTGGGCTGCCCGATTACCTGAAGCACTGTGGGCTTATAGAACCACATGGAGAAGTACCACCGGTTATTCACCTTATCAATTAGTGTTTGGGAAACAACCTATTTTCCCCATAGAATTTGAAATCCAAATGTTAAGAACTGCACAAGAAGTTGGCCTAGATTTAAGTCAGGCACAAACTAATCGATTACAGCAGATTAATGAATTGGATGAGATCAGGCTCTCTGCATTACAGAATACAACACTTATCCAACAGCAGCGAGCTAAATGGCATGATGCACTTATTAAGAACAAAGTCTTTCATGAAGGGGATTGGGCTCTGTTATATGACTCTCGGTTTCAGGACTTCCCGGGGAAACTGCAGACTCGTTGGTTGGGACCATACGAAATCCAGAAAGTACATGATAATGGGACCCTCACTCTGATCACAATCGACGGTTCTGGATATGCATTCAAGGTAAATGGCCACCGAGTTCGTCTCTATCGCAAGCCACTCACTCGGGAATCCTTCTGTCAGCAGCTACGTCAGGACACTGATATGGAAATTTTAGGAGAGGAAGTAAAATCTTCCTCACCTATAATTCAGTAAGGAATTCATTTTTTTATAGCTTGTACATAAGCTCTTGTATATATGTTTTCATTGATTGTTCTTTTTTCTCCAAAATTTGCATTTTGTGTGTCTTTGCTGTCCCTTTTCCAAAAGGAACAACATTTGCGTGTTCTTGCTGTTCCTTTTCAAAAGGAACAACAATTGTGATTTTTTGCTGTTCCTTTTCAAAAGAAACAACATTTGTGATTTTCTGCTGTTCCTTTTCAAAAGGAACAACATTTGTAATTTTCTGTTGTTCCTTTTCAAAAGGAACAACATTTGTGATTTTTTGTTGTTCCTTTTCAAAAGGAACAACATTTGTGATTTTTGCCGTTCCTTTTCAAAAAGAACAACATTTGTGATTTTCTGCTGTTCCTTTTCAAAAGGAACAGCATTTGTGATTTTCTGTTGTTCCTTTTCAAAAGGAAAAACATTTGTGATTTTTTGCTGTTCCTTTTCAAAAGGAACAACATTTGTGATTTTTTGCTGTTCCTTTTCAAAAGGAACAACATTTGTGATTTTCTGCTGTTCCTTTTGAAAAGGAACAGCATTTGTGATTTTCTGCTGTTCCTTTTCAAAAGGAACAACATTTGTGATTTTCTGTTGTTCCTTTTCAAAAGGAACAACATTTGTGATTTTCTGTTGTTCCTTTTCAAAAGGAACAACATTCTTTTGATGATTATTTTTGTTGTTCCTTTCAAAGAAGCGGCATCTCAAGCATTTGTTTGTATGGATTCTTCTCTGCTGTTCCTTTTTCAAAAGGAACACCATCAGCATGTTTTTGCTCTTTCTTATGATTTATATTGAGCATGCTTTTCAGCCCTGTTCTCTCCAGTCTGTAAGATACAGCTATGCACTTATGCAATGAACATAAATCATGACATATCGAAGTCAGCAGATCATAAATCGCTATCTTTATAAGCCCTAGTATTGATAAGAGGACAGGAGGAGGGACACACTTACTTCTCATCTTTGTTGTCATTGTCATATTACCTTTGCTCTGGTTGGTCATCTTTATCATGACGATTTCCCTAAAAGTTCTTGATTATTACTTAGGAATAAGAGCAGAAGATTTATATCTTCCTATTGGGATGATAAGACTTCTTCCACCATTCCCACTCTTAAGGAGTGTTGAACCACCCTTATGTGTAAATAAATAAGAAAGAGTGCTTGGCAAAAAGAAAAAAAGTAAATATGGATTATCAATTGTCAAATGCAGGATAGGGGGTCTCATCAAGAGCCAGCCTACCATGATCAGCAGGATGGAAGCGAAGTGGCATTCCCATTATGGCCACCACACCAGGGATATGGTCCAAAAGGTATACTAAATAAACAGACCTTGGAACAGGGGGTCTCATCATGAGCCGTCCTGCCCACATTTCCCACCTTCCTTGTGAATGGCATTATGGCTACCTGGTTACCAAGCCAGTGTAATGGCCTGCATTTTGTCAAAATACTCTTCAAAATACACAAAGGATCATGGTTCCAGGGGTGAAATAAATAACTCTACCAAGGTTATGAACACCTGTCGGCAGCAGAGCTCTGTTAATGGTATTGAAGTCATAATGTTTACACCAATCAGCATGATATCAATACTTCTTTGTCTCTTATATCCTATCAAAAATCATATTTTATGTCCCGATCCATATATCGCATGAACACTCATTACTACCAATCATGGCAACGGAACTGACAATGACCGCAAGACACTTCGTACAATTGACAGACGTCCCATCCCCCGGCCTCGCATCATATCACGAAGGCTCTTATGTAAAACGCGATCCACCTTTTTGCCTCGATTTCGGTATTTTGTTGTCCATTTAAAACATGGCATGATTTCATATGCTGTTCCTTTATGACTTGGTTGTAGAATGGCTGCTGCTCCTCTATTTGACGGCTGGGGCAGCCTATCATACTGCGGGGGGGAAGGTAACCTCATTTACTCCACGACTTACGTGTCAGCACACCATTCGGAGAAGATAGTGTACGAAGATATGGCATGGTTTAACGGTATGATAATTCTATTTTACGCAAGATTGCCATCCACAATCCATTTTTGTTGCATACTCTATTTTTTCTTGCGACGATCATCCTCTCTGTGTCTCAAACAGCACAGGCAGTTGCTGTTCCATTGGAAATTCTTAGTGGAACCATGGGGGGAAAGGAAATCTGAAGCGAACCTCAGGAGTTGACAGTCTTCGCTGCTGCCCGGGAGATCCTGGAAAAGGCAGGATGGCTGAATTATTTCAGTCGCCTACAAGAATCAAACGAAACAGTGGCATTGGAGTTTCTGCAAAACCTGCAGGAGAACTGCTCCATAGTAAGAGGGAGGCGGATAGCAGTCAGTGACGAAATAGTTGCAGAAGTCTCAGGACTACCAGCCGTCGGACCTGTATGGACGCTGAAGAAAGAAAGATTACAAAAGATTATGGAGATTTTCCAAGACGAAGGCCAAAGCTTGACAGTCAAAGGGAAGGGAGTTCTGCCAGCAACGTTAGGAGAACCCTGGACCAAATTAGCAAAGATAGTGCAGAGCTACATCACTTGTGAAGGAAGGAAAGACGTGGTAAGACCACGTCATCTTAAACTCCTAGCTGTTTTGAAATAAAAATGTTCTGTAAATCTGCCTGCACTTTTAAATTCATTATTTCGTGACGCGGCCCGAAGCCTGAAAAAGGCACAGCACGTAGAAATAGTTGTTAGCGACCATGGATTGATCCTGTTGATAGTGATCCATAGTCTCACTCAACAGCAGAGCAGCTGGGAGGAGCTCATTGCATTGATCGAGGGGGAATTGGCACCACCATCCCCAAAACCTAAACCTTCCTCTAGCACACCAGAACGAAATAGTTGCAGAAGTCTCAGGACTACCAGCCGCCAGACCTGTATGGACGCTGAAGAAAGAAAGATTACAAAAGATTATGGAGATTTTCCAGGACGAAGGCCAAAGCTTGACAGTCAAAGGGAAGGGAGTTCTGCCAGCAACGTTAGGAGAACCCTAGACCGAATTAGCAAAGATAGTGCAGAGCTACATCACTTGTGAAGGAAGGAAAGACGTGGTAAGGCCACGTCATCTTAAAATCCTAGCTGTTTTGAAAGAAAAATGTTCTGTAAATCTGCCTGCACTTTTAAATTCATTATTTCATGACGCGGCCCGAAGCCTGAAAAAGGCACAACACGTAGAAATAGTTGTTAGCGACCATGGAATGATCCGGTTGATAGTGAGCCATAGTCTCACTCAACAGCAGAGCAGCTGGGAGGAGCTCATTGCATTGATCGAGGGGGAATTGGCACCACCATCCCCAAAACCTAAACCTTCCTCTAGCACACCAGAATGACCAGAAAAACACAGAGAATCGACAGCAGAAAAGCACGCTGCTCTAAAACGTAAACATTCTTCAAGCACACTGGAACAACCAGAAAAACGCAGAGAATTGGCAGCAGAAAAACATGTTGCTAGTACAGCCGAACAACCTGAGAGGCAAAGGAAATCAGCCCGGTTAGCTCGGATACGAGGGAGGCTGGAAAATATTTGTAGAAATTTTGAATAATTTAACACATATTCAATGGAGATTATCCTGATCATGTACTAATGCGGAAAACATACACAATACATAAGCTCCTCTACGTTGATCAAGAATATAGCAGCATCAATAACAATAAAACATCAAGAGCATTCACACATTAACACAGTATGTATCACGGGGAAAGCATCTCGCTAAAAAACCCCACACTATCTGTATATTAATGATTGAGTCATGTAACATTACACAGCATAATACTTCTCACAAGTATCTCCACCTCTGTTACACACAATACAGCTCAGATCTGATCTCCAAATCTCTTCCACTGCTTGCCTGCCTCCACTGCTCAATACCTGCTCAAGAACTGATGAGAATTGCTTCCCAAACTCGATTTTCACCTACAAAATAGTCACTCACTCTTTGTGGACATGAGCAAAGGCTAAAATGCGGGCCAAATACGTGAGCAAACTCATTGGCATACTCAATCCCTTGATTGTGCAAGATCTGGTGCACAACTATAGTCACAACTGATAGCAATCTGATTCTCTACCACCTGTCCCTGTTGAACTGAACATGCACTGACATGCAACTGAGTTAACTGATGTATTCTTTAGTTGTATTATGAGTTAATAATTAGTTTAACAACTCATCATTAGTCTATCTGCAGTTAGACTAACTACAACCAGTTTAACTAAGTTAAACTGAACACAACTCCATCAACTGTACCTCCAGTCCACTAAACTCAACTCACTTGAGTTCTAACTGAAGTCATGCATGCAACAACTCAACTGACTCATAAGAAAAACGAATTTCCTTCTGACAGCTGCATGTGCCACTTCCGTAGCTCAAACTGAAGTGCTCCAAGAGAATAAGATTAAGTTTATAGTCCAAATATTATTGTGAGATAATAATATTTGACTTTTCTATTTTTAACAGCCAGTCTAAAAATAGACTTGATCACTCACACTGTGATCACTCACACTTTCATCAAAAATAGAAGTCCATCTATTTTTCCCAACTTGATCAATCATCCATAAACATAGACATGATCCATATGTCTAAAAATAGACTTGCGCCAAAAATAGCCTGCGGGCCCACTTAGTGAAGGCGACTCTTTTCACTAAGCTCCATCATCTTGTTGCAATCTCAACACTCCCTCTCGACAAGATATGGATTATCAGCAACCCCTATCCTGCCTCGGTGGTACTCGAATTTGCTCCTAGTGAGAGCCTTCGTCAGAATGTCAACATCCTGATCCTCCGTTGGAATGTACGAAAGTAACATGATCCTCCGCTGCACGCAATCTTTGATATGATGGTACCTGATGTGCTTGGACCCGAAAAACCCGACCAAGATCATCCTCATCCACACAGATCTCTGCTTCCTATTGTACCAAGAAACTACTGTCGATCTGATACTGAAGACCCCTCCTGATGTGCTCTTTCTGTCCGTTGGGCTCCCTGCCCAATCTGCATCCTCCTGCCTGTACCAAGATCCATATCCCGATGTGCCTCTCAAGTGGCTCAATACATGCTTGCCCGCCTTCCAGAAGAGCTTGGTAGGCTTAACCATAGCTTGTGAAAGCTGGTTAACTGCATAGCATATATCAGGTCGTGTATTGACCAAATACATCAACGACCCCACCAACTGTCGATAAATAGTGGCATCCACTTCTTCTCCCGAAGTGGCATCCTCCTTCCTCCAACCTCCAGGAAGAGGAGTATCAACAGGCTTGCAGCCATGCATGTTGAACTTCTCCAGTATCTCCCGAGCATACTTGCCCTGAGAAACAAACAGTCCACCACTGCGCTGCCATATTTCCAATCCTAGGAAATAGTGAAGGAGGCCCAAGTCCTTCATCTCAAACTCTGTAGCAAGATCCTTCTTGCATGACAGTATCAACAGCTCATCACTCGTTAGAATCAAATCATCAACATACAGTACAATGATAAGCAACTTACCCTCCACCACAATCTGGTATAGGTTCGGATCCGCCTCGCTCTTGGAGAATCCAAGTCCTGTGAAATAGCTGTCTATCCGTGTGTACCAAGCACGTGGTGCTTGCTTCAACCCATACAGCGCTCTCTTGAGCCTGCACACATGCGACTCGCTGCTGAAGACTTCAAAGCCTTCGGGTTGCTCAATGTACACCTCCTCCTCAATGACTCCATTGAGGAACGCAGTCTTCACATCCATCTGATGAATGTGCCATCCCATCTGCGCTGAGAGAGCAAGAATCGTCCGTATGGAAGAATACCTTGCGACAGGTGCAAAGGTCTCCTCATAATCGATCCCCTCAATCTGTGAAAAGCCTCGGGCAACAAATCTTGCCTTGTACTTCTCCACACTCCCGTCAGCTGCCTACTTAACTTTGTAGATCCATCTCGAACCCACCACTGATTTCCCTTCCGGTCTAGGAACAATCTCCCATGCACTGTTTCTGACAATAGAATCATACTCTTCCACCATGGCGTCTACCCATGCGGGATCCTCCACAACTTCCTCGAAAGAGGATGGCTCAGTCACAACACACTTGCTCATAAGAGCCATGTATCCAGTGTACCGATCCGGTGACTGTCTCTGCCTGCGTTGCGCTGTAGGTGGTCCTACAACTTTCTCTGCATCTTGAGCCAGTCGCTCAGCTTCTGTCAAGCGCTTTCGCCCTCTGATGGTTGGCGCTGCATGAGTGGTCTCTTCCACTCCATGAACCTCGTCCTGTGGCTGATCCACGTCCTGAAGCTCATCCTTAGGAACTAATAGCTCCTCATCTACATGCAAGTGTAGCTCCCTCTCAAGCGAACACTTCATGGCTTTCTCCTCCTGAAATTTTATATCCCGTCGCACAACAGTTTTACCACTGTCTGGCAAATACACACGATAGTTGTGGGGCATATCAGTGTACCCCACAAATATCCCAACCTCTGCAGTCGGCTCCAACTTCTTTCTGGCATCCTTCGTCACATGCATGTAAACGTTAGCACCAAAAATCCTCAAATAAGAAAGATTAGGCTTCTTACCAGAATAAGCCTCCTCGAGTGTACTCATGCCAAGTATCCTATGAGGACAACGGTTCTGCACATAAACTGCTGTATTGCATGCTTCTGCCCACAAGTGAAGGGGTAGGCCCTGATCATGCAACATTGCCCGTGCAACACCCACAATCGTTCTGTTCCTCTGCTCAGCTACCCCGTTCTGCTGTGGGTTATGGGGAGCTATGAGCTCTCTACGAATCCCTTCTGCCTTGCAGAAATCCTTGAACTCGTCCGAGATGTATTCACCACCATTATCGCTCCTAAGAGCCTTCACCTTCTTCCCCGACTCCTTCTCGACCAGTGCTTTGAATTCACAGAACTTTGAATATGTCTCGCTCTTCTTCTGCATGAAGAAGATCCAGCACTTACGAGAGAAATCATCAACAAAAATCACATAATACCTGTGTTTTGCTGTCGAAGCAACTGAGAAAGGTCCACACACGTCTGTGTGAATTCTCTCAAGGATCGTCGTGGCGCGACTATCCTTCTCGTGAAAGGTGGCTTTCACAAACTTCCCCAAAGTACACCCCTTGCACTGATCTGACTGCGCAAGTGTGCCTTTAGGAAGCCCTGTAGTGATCTGCTGCAGTATCTTCAAGGCTCCATGGTGAAGGTGACCCAATCTCCTGTGCCACAACTCGCCATCATCCCGGCTCACCAATCCTTCTGCCTTGCCTGCCATTGCTGCGCATCCATCTACATGCAACTGATAAAGGTTCCTCACTCGAACCCCTATCTTCCGGGTCTCACCAGTTGTCTTGCTGCGCAGGAAGGCCTTTCCCTCGCTGAAAACAACATCATACCCCTTGTCTTCTAACATCGCCACTGAGATGAGATTCTTCTTCAATCCTGGAACATGCATGACTTCCTTCAACACAAAGGGTTTACCAGACTCCCTCTCAAAGGAAATGGTACCGATACCGGTCGCACTGTATCTACCATCATCGCCCATCTCGATGTGCACTCCAAGATCTTTGTCCTCCAGATCAGAGAACAAATCTCTATCTCCCATCATGTGAAAAGACGCACCACTGTCCAAGAACCACACTGATCCCATCACACTTGAAACCAAGCATGCGATCAATAAAAAATCAAGCTCAAACTGAGAAGCTAAAGCCTCTCCCCCTGCAGATCCTGCAGGTTGCTTGTTCTTCTTCTTCTGCGGACAATTTGTGGCATAGTGTCCATGCTGGTGACAGTGAAAACACTTCACTTTGGACATATCCTGCTTCTTGCCTTTCGCACCAGACTGAGAAGCTTTCTTGTTCTTCCCCTTCTTTGCTTTGGCAGCCAAAGCACAATTCTCTTCATCAGATACCTTTGATGAAGATCCATTCTCATCTTTATTGTTACTGAGTTTATCCTTGAGCGCCAGGTCGCTCTTGCTTTGGAATAACATTCGCAATCCATTGAAAGACATTTCAACAATACTGCTGCAAATTCGAATTCCACCAGCAACCAACTCAACTGCTTGCGATCTAGAATTCGTGAGAACAAAATATTTCTCGTACAGAGATTGACTGTATGGGCTTTTACCGGATATTTCACCTTCCAAAGGAAGGATGAATCCAGAGGCTACCTGGCCCGATTACAGACTCTGCCTGAAGAAATAGAATGTAAACACTTCCTGAATAGTAGATCTGATGATCAATCCTCGCTTGATATCCTGTAAAAATCTCTTCTACAAATCAAGCTGCTCTGATACCATGTAGAAACTTTTTCTACAATTATCTGGCTCCGATACCATGTAGAAACTTTTTCTACAATTATCTAGCTCTGATACCATGTAGAAATTTTGAATAATTTAACACATATTCAATGGAGATTATCCTAATCATGTACTAATGCGGAAAACATACACAATACCTAAGCTCCTCTACGTTGATCAAGAATATAGCAGCATCAATAACAATAAAACATCAAGAGCATTCACACATTAACACGGTATGTATCACGGGGAAAGCATCTCGCTAAAAAACCCCACACTATCTGTATATTAATGATTGAGTCATGTAACATTACACAGCATAATACTTCTCACAAGTATCTCCACCTCTGTTACACACAATACAGCTCAGATCTGATCTCCAAATCTCTTCCACTGCTTGCCTGCCTCCACTGCTCAATACCTGCTCAAGAACTGATGAGAATTGCTTCCCAAACTCGATTTTCACCTGCAAAATAGTCACTCACTCTTTGTGGACGTGAGAAAAGGCTAAAATGCGGGCCAAATACGTGAGCAAACTCATTGGCATACTCAATCCCTTGATTGTGCAAGATCTGGTGCACAACTATAGTCACAACTGATAGCAATCTGATTCTCTACCACCTGTCCCTGTTGAACTGAACATGCACTGACATGCAACTGAGTTAACTGATGTATTCTTTAGTTGTATTATGAGTTAATAATTAGTTTAACAACTCATCATTAGTCTATCTGCAGTTAGACTAACTACAACCAGTTTAACTAAGTTAAACTGAACACAACTCCATCAACTGTACCTCCAGTCCACTAAACTCAACTCACTTGAGTTCTAACTGAAGTCATGCATGCAACAACTCAACTGACTCATAAGAAAAACGAATTTCCTTCTGATAGCTGCATGTGCCACTTCCGTAGCTCAAACTGAAGTGCTCCAAGAGAATAAGATTAAGTTTATAGTCCAAATATTATTGTGAGATAATAATATTTGACTTTTCTATTTTTGACAGCCAGTCTAAAAATAGACTTGATCACTCACACTGTGATCACTCACACTTTCATCAAAAATAGAAGTCCATCTATTTTTCCCAACTTGATCAATCATCCATAAACATAGACATGATCCATATGTCTAAAAATAGACATAGTCTAAAAATAGACTTGCGCCAAAAATAGCCTGCGGGCCCACTTAGTGAAGGCGACTCTTTTCACTAAGCTCCATCATCTTGTTGCAATCTCAACAATATTCAGGAAAGCACCAGCCAGCCAATCGAGATTACGGACGAACCTCCAGAACCAGAAGGAGTACCTTCCGAAGAAAATGCTGAACAATCTGGGGGCCAGGCTGAGCAAGCCGGAGAAGGAGTCGAGGAGGGAGACGTGCACTCCGAAATAGAAACAGAAGCTGAACACTCCAAGGCAGTCACTGAGCAGGACAATCAAGAGGAGGAAGTAGTACAGCCGGAGGGTAGCCCGCCACGGGACCCTGTGGGTGAAGAAGAATTGGCCGCAATCCTGGCCAATATGGGGGAGTATGGCCAACCCTCCAGCCCAGCAGGTCCCCCTGACAGACCTCTAGAGGAAGACACACCTGAGAAATCACATCCAGAAAAGGCAAGAGAAGAAGACCTGCCCGTTCATGATGAAGAAATAAGAGATACCAATCAGGAACAATCTGTTCCCGAGACACTAGAAGAAATTCTAGATGGAGTAGGAGCAGATTTAAGGGCCAGTCATGAGCCCTCTGCTGAGGCAATAGAAATCAAGAAGTTAAAGAGGAAGCAGCAGAGGTTGCTGAATACTATAGCCCAGCTCCGACAACAAATTCGGATTCTGAAAGCCAACCTGAGGATACGAAGGACCACAAGGAAAAGAAAAAGGGCCACTGCAGCAAAATCCCGTAGGACAAGAAGACGAAGGACTTATAGCCGCTCTGTTGGTCGAAACCCTGCTGAAAGACCCACTGCCGTTCCAAATGACACTGAAGAACAGACTGTTGTTCCAAATGACACTGAAGAACAGACTGCTGTTCCATATGACATTGAAGAACAGACTGCTGTTCCAAATGACGTTGAAGAACAGACTGTTGTTCCAAATGATACTGAAGAACGGACTGCCATTCCAATTGAGGCAGAGGAACAGGATGATGTTCCATTAACAGAGGGACCACAACAACCTTTCATTCGTGTTAAGAAAGAAAGGGAGAATAAGGAAATACAAACAGTGGCACCACCCTCAGGGGTAATTCGAGTTCTGAACTCCAAACAGCATAACAAAAAGGTTCAGGTAAAACTCCCGGCCTCTATGGCTCTATGGAAAAAGGATCTGAAAACAAGAACCTTGCATAGGATGATGAAGCAAGCTCAGCAAGAAGCTAAACAGCTGAAAGAAAAAACAGTCCCCCGGGAGAAATATGAAGAGTTACAACAGCAACTTCGGGATATGAGTCAATCCGAGAGCCAGGCCTTCGAAGGATGGCAGAAGGAGCAAGAAAAGGTTGCCAAGGTAACTCATCGATTAGATATTGTTATTAGGCAGATGGAAACTGTTTGTTCTTTGTATAATGACGTTCTATCCTGTAGGGCCCCTGCTAAAAACTATGCTTTATTTTTGCTTGAACGATATTTATGATTAAAAATAAAAGCTGTTAGGGCGGGTGCCCCTATACAAATCAATACTGTTAATGATTTCATAGATTGTTGCAAGAATTATGGAGTTAAGGTTCAAAGATTATTGTGTGAATTTTACTTGCACAACCTCGTGCTAGACCAGGAAACTGACTTAAATCCTGGCCCTTTTGTTGGGGACATACAATTGCAAGCCTTCATTTCATTTGGGGTTAATCAGCTGAAATGGCTCAGAGCTTATAACATTTTTCAGAGACAGGAAAATAGCCTACACTTGTGGGTAAGAGCTGAGCCTAGAGGCCTAGTGCTGTTATGGAGAGCACATAGGAGCCTTATGAGAACCCCGAGTGTCATGGAGACATTAGGACCCATGCACGAGGATTTAATCTGACATAGCCTGGAATATTTTCTGACTATTAAGGACCTCACCATCGATGCTGCAAAATTCTGATACCAGATTTCTAGCCCAAACATCTAGCTCAGGGAACCATTCAGATACGAAAATTTTAAGCTGGCTGCCAGCCGATTGAACCTTTATGGCGAGCGTATTTTGCAGGCAGGGCCATCCTGGTTAGGGTATCGCTTTCGTAGTCCAATCATTTGGCACCCTGCACCCGGATATCAGGCCTTGTATGAAATGCCTGAAGGTCAAACAAATCAGTTTTTTGATGATTTAGTTGCTCATCACGGTTGTAGGCCTCCACACGAGATTCCCTCTCCGGCCTATTCTCTTACCGCTTTGCATGTCAACTATAATGTTTTCATGAGGGCATGAAACAAGGTAAGTAGGGGGGTGTGTGGAGCACTGGAAAGGTATGTTTTCGACAAAAAATTTAGTGACTTTTCAGTAACAATTGTAACCTTTTCTACATCATTAACTCAAAGAAATAAGGAATTTTAATAGAATGTGTGAAAATTAGTATGGAAATCTTAATCGCTGATAATTGTCATTTTCTATGCAGGAAAAGGTGGAAACGAAGAGCTGCCGCTCAAAAGGGAAAGACAAAGAAGGAATAACTGTTGTCCCTCTAGAAGGGAACCGGATGCAAACGAGATTGAGCAGATCGAAGCAGAGCAACCCAGGAAAAGAAGAAGGGATACCTATTCGGCGGAAAAGGGAAAGAAAAGTAAAAGATTAACAACTTAGTGAATCCCTCAAGATCTTTGATCCTGAGGGATCGGTTTTTTACTTATTTTTTGTTACCTGGATATCTCCGTCATTACTTGTATAAAAAGGAACAACGTCGTTAAGCAAAGGGACTTTTTGGATGTAATTTTCAGTTTCAGACTAAACTTTGATCATCGACTCTCACTGAGACTTGGTTTACTGTATGTTTGTTGATGCGTTAATATAAAAGACTTGGTGTTTATTTCATCTTTGCGTCTGGAGTAAACTAAGGCGGTGTACCATTGGAAGCTAAGGGCCCGGCTCCGAAGGACACTTGCTTTTATATCATTATAACTTGATTTCTACGTGGTTTGCTTATCTTTATTGCTCGGTAATCTGATATGCTTTTCATGTGCTATTCCATGCTCTGCTACGATTAATTCATTAATGGTTCTTTCAGGAAATCAGTGTAGTGACTCTGCATTGTATGAGTGAATCTTTCCAGAGTTGATTGCATGTTATTAGTCTAAACCAGCTATTTCTGTTACAGAGCATTCGTGCTGAATATTACTGTTATTGGATTCATTTGAAGTCCCAATTATTGGAATCCGAAAGTAATGTTATTCTTTGGAAACATAGTCATATTCTTCTTAATCGTTAGATTACTATATTAGCGTGTTGTGTGTATATATGGTTGATTCTTTCCGTCCTATAATTCATCAGTGAGTGTTGTTCCATAAAGTACATTCCATCCAATTTTCCTTAAGAAAGAAGATTGTTATTTCATCGAAGAGTGTGAGTTTGGTTCAATGGAGAAAGTTTGGTTCTGACTCGCGAGACTTAGTTTATTTGATTGCTGTTGCATTTACTGCTGTTCCATTTTAGGCTTGCTGTTCCATTTCCTATTTGTTGTTCCATTTTACTTTCTGTCGTTCCATTTACTTGCATTTGCTGCTTTGGTGTGAGAGAAGGTCTAAGGCTGTAGAGAGCCTCAGCAATCGCTGCCTAGCTCCCAGATCTATGGTCCATGCTCTAATTTCCTTTCCATCAGTTTCTAGAGGGATGGGTTATCGCTTCCGTACCCTTGACTGATAAACTGCCTTGTGAGATTCTTTTCTTTTAAAGTAACTTAGTCATAGTTTAACATCCGTTTACTCTTGTATTTTCTAAACGCTGTACTACTAAGCATTACTCTGACGAATAGCCTCGGATTGAGATACTCTTTGCAATAACAAAGCGTTCCCGGATTGACTTATTAATGTGGGATAACTAGAGGTGAAAGAGACCCTTGTTACAGCTCTACAGTATTCATAATCCACACAAGATACTTAGACATTCGCAATGTGAATAATTATAATAAGAAGAGTCAGATTGGTAACCTATCTATTTAGCATCATACCATTCAACATTGTCATATAGCAAGGCATTGACTAACAACTTTATCGTTCAACAAGCTTAGAGCATAATGCTAGCAAGCCCAATGGTTAATAGACACCATCATCATTGTCTCTCTTGGAACATACCCCAACCGGGTTCTCTCAGGGTATGTTCCACCAAGGCTATTCTTAGATTCCCGGTCCTCAAAGAATATCGGTCCTCTATAACTACTATTATCTTGCATTCCCTACCACATCCTCAAAGAGTATTGGATTCTATATGCTTACCTAATCCTCCATTCTTTCTTCCCAGGTGAAGACAAGAATGATGTGTCTATCTCTCCCTCTTAACTGGGGAGGATATATCCATTCCTATGAAGGAATTTACCCACTCCTATAAAAGGAATGTATCAAAGCTCCCTCTTGACCAGGGACTTGACCAAGCATTCCCTTAACCAAGGAATTGCTTCCAGCAACTCTCTAGCTGGAGATCATAAGACAACCAACTGCTTGTAGGACTCCCTCTTTTGATGTCACAAATTTCTTCTTTGTCATCGAGCCTACATATTTTTGGACTTCTTTGTAGGGCATCGACCATCCGTCACTTTCATTTATGAATCATCTTAGTCATGTCATCCTTCATTTCATCGAAAATAAATCCATTAGTCCATATATGGCCTTCCTTCATACCTCGCTACCTTCATCACATCATGTTTCCTTCAAGATATTTCATCCTACCACATGAGTATTAGTTGTATATGACATCTACATCTATTCCTTTGGTAGCCCTACATTAGCCCATCCAAATATTTTTCAAAAAAAAGAATGAACATTAAATAAAAATTAACGTTTTGATGGCCTTTTCATCATCACATCTGTTTGTTGTAACGTCAACATTTCACACATATATTTGACACATATCCAAGATATACGATGTCAAGGCTCTCCTTATTTTCCAAACTTTATTAGGGTCTCCATATCTTTCCCATGGACATATCATAGTAAAATATTTTAGTCATTGGATGCTGATTTCCTTTTCAATAGTTGCATCTTTCATGATCTCTTCCTTTCTTTATTCACATATTTCTCCCCAGGAACTTCCAATTATAGTTCCTTCATCTTTGTCAACCACCTCGTATTCCATATGAGGACATATTATGTTGATTTCATCTAGTCAATATGTGAACCATGCCTTTATAAATCCTTCAAAAGGAGGAGATCCATTTCTCTTGATCATGTTCATGAGGTGGATCATTTGTCCACACTATCTACAACTCTATGACATGACTCAATTTTAAATACATGCATACATACCTCATTTCTTCCTTTTGGTCGTCTTCCTTCGGTAGCTTCCTTGATTGAAGCTTCTTTAATCATCTTAACCTACTTCATTTCTTAGTCATCATACCATCATCCCATGAATCCCTCACAAGTTGGAATTCTTGGCGAGGCACTTGCTTCTTTCAATAGGTGAATCTTCCTTTGAAGATTCAATGGAGGATATTAATCATCCTCATCCTAAAAGTGCTCCTCTTGAATGATGTATGATGAGTTCTATACTAGATAACTTTCTTATATCCATAAGTACTACTTATGCTTCTAATGAGGTTACAAAGAGCTCCTTTTCACTATAGGTGACTGCCATAGACTTCTACTTCATCTCTTTTGAAAGCTTCTTATGATGTCTCGAGCTCTTTCTTCATATAGCATGCTTCTTATGATTCCATCTCCTAACATGGTGCATCCTATGGTGCCTTTAATGATTCCTTCCATGATATCTATACAAGAACTGAAGAAAAAATAATTGAAAAGAACGAGGTGAAGAAGGTCATCTTAATCATAGTGGAGATATATTACTTCTTCCTTTTTGGACTTCTTCTTTTAAGCTTCTTCCACTTATTCATTGATATGGTCTTTTTCCCTTCCTCTTTTTTTGTTGTCCTTATTGAATTTTGGACAATCTCTTTTATAGTTCCCATTCTCATGTCAACTTTTTATAGTTCCCATTCTCATGTCAACCATAACATTGAACCTTGGCCATATTATTCTTCTTGTTATGAGGACCAACCTTACCATACTTCCCTTTTCTTTTAATCATGGTAGAAAATTCTTGTAATTGTTCACTTGATCATGCATCAAGTTTTTCCTTCAGCTTGGTTACCTCAATTTTCCATAATGTCCATACTTACTTGAACAAAGTAGCTTCCTTCTTTCCATATATTCTTGATGTGAAGTTTCCCCATTCCTTTGGTAGTTCATATAGCACTATGGTAGTCATTTCCTCATCAGACATTATTTCTCCCAACTATTGGAGTTGGTCTCTTATTTCTCACACCCCCATAAAATATGAGGCTATTCCATATTCCTTGGATATCTTCATTTTATAGAGTTATTTTCTTAGTGATATTATTTCTCCATTAGTACGCATAGAAAATAGTTCCACCAAATTGTCATATATCTCTTTAGCCGTTTCCAAATTTGATACATAGGGTATGAGGGGATCCCTTACGGAATCAATGAGAATCCTTTGAGCCCTTACTTCCCCTTTCATGTATTTTGCAAGTGCTTGAGCTTCTTCCTTTGGAGGTTTAGTTATTGATCCCTTAACATGTTCCAAAACTTCATTTTCTTTGAGCATAAAATCGGTCCTCTTCTTCCATGCTAGAAAGTTAATTGACCCAACCAAATTGTTTCTCTCCTTGCAAAAAGACATTTTGACTAACTCAGATATAGACATAAAATTACTTACTTGATAAGATACTCCCTGACGACAATATCTTCAATTTTCTTCCTTCTTGATCTTTGATTATGTGGTTATAGAAGGTTTATTCTTGAAGAAGATGTCTTCCTTCAAAATTATCTTAACTCAAAGAGAGGGACATCACCTTGAATATTTGATGATGATAACAAATCCTTTCTTATATATTCCCTTGGATGAGTAGACTTCAGGATACTTCGCTTGTAGGTCTTCTTGAATTTTTGTAGAGGTAGGATCTATTGAGTTCTTCTTTCTTGAGATGAAATTTTGAGCAAGGTTCCAAAAATGTTTCAAGTGTAGACTCTTTCCTTGAGAAAACTAGGATATTGATACTTCCATCGAAATTCCTTGGATATGAAAGGATATTCTTGATGCTTTAATGCCCTTGAGTGCTTGAGTGTCCTTTATTGAGTCACCCTTCCTTCACTTGTCACCTTAGCTCTGATACCATGTTGAATATTTCTCTTGCAATGTTAATTTCTTGTGAATGCTTTTTAATTTCCTTGATTAGGTTCTTCTTTAGATTGATTATTATAGTGTTCTTTTCATTAAACATGTAATAGCCCTGGTTAAAAAATCCATATAAAAATATAAGACCACGGTCATGGGACACGTATTCCAAGCTGACTATTGGGGAAAAAAATCCTAGTGGGGTGTCACTTCGGTTTATTATGGCTAAGGAAATTGGTAAAGGCAATGTCAAAGGCTTTGGAAAGGAAAAATCACATTTTTGGCACATTTATTTATGAAAATAATGGAAATTAGGAGAAAATGAAGGTGAAATTTCACAGGTTGCATGTGATGAGGAAAATGAAGGAAAATAATGGAAAATGAAGAAAATAGAGGCCTCATTGATAAAAAGGCTTATGAGGATCAGTTGGTGGAATTTTGTCAGTTCAGTTTTAGAGCTCTCCCTCTATTCTGTCTCTCTCATACTCTTGGACACTTAGATTTTTCTTGGAGCACTCTTATGAGTGTGGCATACTTGGAGTTTTGGATCAAGAAGGCAAAGGAAGAGTAGGAATGCGCAAAAGGACATCGAGATAAACAACTACAATGGGTTTTTCTTGCAGGTACCGAGTTGCATGTATGTTTTCCTCACTAGTTTTCACATGCATGGCATATGCACGTGGTTTATTGGTCATGATCTGTCATTGGCATGGAGGATTGCCTGTATTGACAATTGATTGTCCTAACCTTTCCATTTCCTGGATAGCCATGATGTTGTGGGTTCATTTCTTTGTTTTTTTGGTTGGTTCTCATGTTTCCTTTAGCTTGGGTTGAGTTACTAGTTCCTGGAAGCCCTAGTTGGACAAACGCTCTGGAAGCCCTATCACAACTTGGGTTGAGTTATTAGTCCTGGAAGCCATAGTTGGACAAATTATCTGGAAGCCCAAAGAAAAATGTGGGTTGAGTTACTAGTCTTGGAATTGTTGGTTGGAATAAATGCTCTGGAGCCCTAGAAGGCTTGGGTAGACACCAATCTGGTGATGGTTTTGTGATGTCCAATCGTGAGGTGGAATCACTATTTGATGGGTTGAGGTAGTGTTGATGCCTCGAAAATCGCTGCAACAACATTGGGGAAACCACCCGGTCCGGACCTTAGTACAGCTCCTTTTCCGTTTGGGATAGTGGCTCCGACTGGGGATAATGGGACCAGTTTCCCCAAAATATAGATAAACGGTATGGATGAGTGACTTATAGAATATGCTAGCGATAAGCGAATAACTAAAACTCTCAGCAAGAATATAATAACTATGATCTACCCCGGGGACTTATCGATTTCTAAAGCGTAGCGTTTGATGGTCTCTGTTTAAAGACAGGCATATAGATGACTCCGTCTCTAAGACATAGATATTAAATCATTCAAGACTGCTGTGCATAAATAGTTAAGCAAAGCGATAACAGCGAAATTACTACACTTTATCATTTATATCATTGTTACATGCATGATTAAAAGGAAAGGCATATCATAAAACATCCAATAGTGGAATGAGATAAAGATTTGTTGTTATAGCGCATACATGTATTCAACAATAGCAAGAATAATTACATAACAATTCATATAAAAGAAATGAATACAGATGCAGATAAAAATACCATTTGAGCTGCAGGACATTCCTAGATATCAATCGCTATGTTGCAGTTCTTCCTCCAACGCAAAAACATTCCCAACAACAGACAATAGTGCACAATTGCATAAAGAAGCTTTCATGTCAAATTCAGAACCACTGGTCTAATTTCATAAAAGAATATTGATTGAAGCACAGTAGTGCAAACTTCAATCTATTAAGTCTGTTACAAAATTTTACGACCCTTTCCAAAACAACGAAAGGGTCTATAAATACTAAATTAATATAAAACATCTAATAAACACAAATCCTACTTAATTGGCATCAATAACTTTCAATCCTATTTTTGGCTAGCAAGCTGGCAAGCGGGAGCATGATTCATCAAGTCGGCTCCTTTCCCTTGAATCTGAGCTGACTTGTAGCAAGCATTGGCTCTACTTCTGGCGGTTTGGTAAGGCGCGAATTGAGCTGAGCTGCATAGGTGGCATCCTTTATGTCGGGAATTATACACCCGATTGCATCTGTTAAACACTTCAAGGCGGCTCTTTGTGTATGTGGCTTAATCAGGAAGAGCCAATAGGCATCGAAGGTCAAGGTATTAACTCTAGCGATCAATCTCCCCTTTTCCTCCAAGTCAGGATAGCATGTTTGCTCTATCATATTTGCTGTTGTTACGCCTCCTGGTGTACACTGGGAAATCATGTTTGCTAAGTAGAGGGTGTTGTTTACCAGATCAACTAGATTGCTGGCAGTTGATTTACATCTTGAAGCCGCCCTTTCTGCTTTTAACATCTGAGTTTTCCATTTCGTGAATAGTATATCCTTATATGTTTCTTGGATTCTGGGCAATTTTGATGCTTTTCCCACATCCGAGTCATGCCAATCAATATATGCGGTTATTGTTTCTTCAGCTTGGTCTAATTCATTCCTGGCCTTCTCTACCTGTTGATTAATGGATGTTGTTAACTCACATAATGACTCTGCCTCAATGAGTTGTTGACAAAGGAGCCTGATTTGTGATATTAATGCATTGTTAATTTGCAATGCTTCTGCTCTGAACTCATCCACCTGTGGAGCGCCTTTTATTATTTCGAGCTGTGCTGACAATTGAGCTATTCGCTCGTCTTTTGTTTTCATCATTAGCTCATTCGCTGTCCTTAACTGTGCTAATGCCTCTGATAACTCCTTTTGTTTCTGGATTGCGCCTTGGTCGACCCTATGCTTCTCTGCCTGCAACTGCTGAGTCAATTGATTGTTTATTTGTTGCTGTGTCGACAGTTTCTCTTCTGCTTGCGCTGCCTTCTACTTTGCCTCGGTCACTTCTGCCTGTAGTGCAAAAATTTATGGTCCTTAGTCTTCAATAGAAGACTTACCTCCGATGCCTTATCAATAGTCGCTGCAGAATAGGCTCCTGCATACTGTGACAGCTTTGTTAAGTCATTGGAGGGGTCCAATTCTTCCTTCCATACTACATTACCCATGACTGCTTGCTCTGGGAAGATAGAAGGTTGATCAATCCTTCGTCTTTTCCTTGATCGCTTTACAACTGCTTTGTGCTTTGGGGTATTAAAAACATCCAGGGGAGGAATATCTTCCACCTGGAGAACGATTTGATCGGAAGGGTCTTTAGGAATTACCTCAACATCTTTAGAAATGGGTGGGCCACTGGTTCCGCTTAGAACCTGAGGAGAAGTAATGTCTTGCGTGTCATTTGTTTTGGAGGTGTCCGTATCCTTTGAACCTTCTTTCTCACTGATGATAGAGGCAAATTGCTTCCATTGTTGGAGCAATTCGGGATCAACGGTGGTTTGTTCCTGCTTCTTGGTTTGAGACTCGCTCCATTCTTTTTCCTGCTCTTTCCTGTGCTGCTCCTCTTGTTCTCTCCTCTTTTTTTCTTCCTGTTCCCTTTTCTGCTTATCTGCCAGTTCTTTTTTCTGTTTCTCCTCTTGTTCCTTTCTCTGCTTTTCCTCTACTTCTTTCTTCTTTCTCTCTTCTTGTTCCATCTATGCCTTCTGCTGTTTTTCCGCTTGTTCTTTCTTCTGCCTTTTTGCCTGTTGCTTCTTTTGATCTTTTGTTATAACGGGAGGCTGGCTTAATTTTTGCCGACCAGGCTCGCTTGAAGATGTCGCTGGGGTTGTTGCCAGTAAATCTAGAGGCAGAGTTTGCAACCTCTCCTCTCTAAGTTTATTGAACTCAGTTAACCCTTCATCATTATATCTCATCTTAGCGAGTTCTTTAGTATGACCTATTGTTTCGGAGGCAACAAACAGGTCATCAAACATATCTTCTTGATGGTCAAATTTTGTCAATTTGGCATGTTCTAATGCAGTGTAAGCAGTTTTCTTTGGATCATATAGCCTATTTGGGATAGTGGCCAGAGTTAAGGACTGAATCTTTGTGGCTTCCTTTTCTGCATGTTTGAGATCATGCAGAGTATAGACACCAATTCTCAAGGGAAAAGAGGGCCAGCCCCTCTTCTTTTCTTTCTTGAGAGTCTGTGTAGTACTCTCAGCCATAATCTGATAGGCGATTTCTCTTGCTAGCAACTTATCTGGTATATACAAAGGAAGGACATGCGGATTGGCTTGGCTGCCGAAAACCCTAATGTAGGTAAATCTCTCTTCTCCAAACCAACTTGCTACTGCCGGTAAATCAAAGGAGGCTAGATAGGAGATTTTGGGGATGGGTTTATCAAAAATAGAATAATGAATGGGGACCATAAAGCCATTGCAGATTTGGTACAAATGGTCATTGTAAGAAGACTTCCACAGTTTCTGGCGGTATATATGAATGGGTGAGGGGTCTTGAGCAGTCCACCTCCAACCGAGGATGGGAAACTCAGAATTGAAACATAATGTATCTAAAATGTATGCCTTGTAATAAAACGGGAGAATTTTCCTTTCAGAGACAACAGATTTGGTTCTAAAATCACGAATAGCTAGGGCTAGTTTATCAGAAAGAATAGTGGCCCAATCCATGATTATGCTGTTTACCGCTGCCTCCATTAGGGGAACCATCTCTATGGTAAAGTTAGCAGAGTCATGTAATCCCCACAGTCTACACATCATTATCCCCGCATAACAATATGGAGAAGCCAGAGAATCGACCGAGTACTTACCAGAAGACTCGTGCTTGTGTTTGGCTGGATTCTGCCTCCAATCCTTGATGGGTTTGGATTCAATCTCATTTTCCTTTGCGAACTTCTCCAGGAACGCCTTGTTATATACTTTCTCTGGTTCGGGCAGATGATACATTTGCCTTAGGTCGTCTGGCTTGAATGATCCGAAAATCCTGTCATCTCTGGTGTGAAAAGTTCTGTCGAGGATTGGAATTTCCTCAATTGCCCATCGCACGATGTCTGTGTAGGGGAGAATCTGTTCTCTGGCCGCTATCCTGTGAAGGAAAGAGTCGGCCAAATCTTTGAGAGTGCTGTCAGACTTCCGGAGTAAGTCTACGCCTGCTTGTGTTACTGTCTTCTTTGGCTGTTCCGCTTCAATCAGATCGTATGTGCCTCGCCAAGAAACTCTAACAAGACCGGTACACGTTGTATCAGAAATTAAGCCCTTCTTTTTATCTACGGCAGCTTGTCCTGGAACTGATGTAGCAGCGGAACCCGCAGTCTTCTTAGATTTCTTTCCCATCTTGCTCAAGCTTCTCTCGAAAGATGAATTCTGCGCAAAGGCAAGAAAAATCGTAACACAAGGATATAACAATGAAAATCTATAGTGGGGGAGATATATTAATCGAAGCGTGCTGAGAGATTAATTCTCAAAAATGGCTGCGGATCCAATCACTGGGAAGATTTTACAGATGCATTAAATGGCAGTTTAAGTCCTGCTACTCCTTAAATGCTTATTACACCGTTATCCGACTGAATGACCCCCTTAAGCGTGCAATGGATATTTTGGCGGTTGAGCGCAGGTGATCGTTAATCGAAGGGGCAAAACTTTAAATACGAATACATCACCTTATCCCTCCATTTAACGGCTTTTTCGAAATCCACGCTTTATTAATCGGATACCAATAATACTTTAGATCTTCAAGTTATGGCTTTGAAACGCCGATAGCGATATCGCATCGGTTCAGTGTGAAGACATATAACAAGGTGCATTTAGAGTGAAGTGCCGATTCCCCGACTGCCGATATCGCATCGCATCGAAGAAAAGACCTGGGCGCCTTATTAATGTGCATGGGATGCTACCGACTGCTGATTGCGAAATTACATCGGATTGAGGTAAATAACTTAAAGTGCTTTGATTGTATACGAGGTATCGCTAAGAGCCGATCGCCGATATCGCATCGCGTCGGAACTCCAGTTATGTTCGTTTTTTAAGATGTGTATGGGGTATTGCCGATCGCCGATAGCGAAATCACATCGGCGGGGACCAATGTGCCACTTATATGCCTTTTCCATATCATTGCGATATGCGATCTTGCGATCGCTTTATCGCAATAATAAAAGATTGCTTTATTTGTTGAAAAATGGTTGTTCTAAAGGCTTAAATAGATGAACTCATTTGATTCTTGGACCTTTTTGAACAATAGAAGTATTGATACCAAATTAAACTTTCAAAGGGACCCATTTCATATGTTAACCTTTTTTAAAAATAAAAATGATATGAAATGGGGGGTTGTTGTAGACACAACAATTGGCGTTTCGCTGGAAGAACCAGTTATATCTGGAACTGATAAAAACACTTAAGCTTTTTCAAATAGAGTCTCAATCAGAAAGGGAAAATTTCTAATATAACTAGATATCTATGCATTCTGAATAAAGTGGAATTCTTTTGTTAACTTCCTCCCTTTCTAAAGAAAATAAATACATTTTAAGTTTTAAAATAGGCCTTTGTTGGTTTATAATGATAAAACAGAAAACTTTTCCCAAATCAGCTTTTAAAATAAACCCCTCTGTCATAGGTAGAGCCTCTGCTGCCAGCAAACGTTTATAGTCTCGACAGGGTTACCTTTTAACCATGCTATTGTCCATTGTTCCATTCACTTAAGAGTGTGACTAACAGAATGAATTCAAAACATGTTTTCATATTTTGTATTTCATTTCCTTTTTCTTCTTTGTTATTGATAAGATAAAAAGCCATTGTCCTGGTTTGGTGGCCAGCTATTGACAATGCCATTCACTGGTAGTAATCTAACTGAACAAGCTGGCTCGTAATGAGACCCCTTGTCTTGTAATTTCAAGCCATTACCCTGTTTTGGTATGCAGTTTTGGTAATGTCAGTTAAATTATTTTCCTATGAACATGGTAAGCAGGCGTGTAATAAGACCTCTTATCTTTAATCTCTTATATTTTAGAATTACACTCTGAGTAATCATAAAATTTAGTGAATGGGGTGAACAATCTTCTCCTTGAGAGTAAATGGATGACAGGTCAAGAGTTGAAGGTGCTGAAAATGGATTAGCTTCTATCTTAATATGGATAACCTTTGGAGACCAATTTTGAAAACAGAAAATAATTCATAGAACTTTTATGTTTTGAGAGGAGTTTACAAAAGTTAGATTGTGATTTCAAAATACAAAGATATCTAATTTCCTATAAATTATCCCTTTTGGTTAAGGGTTCTATTATTTAAAAGCAAATATTGATAGTACTCCAGTGAGACAACTTTTCAACTACAATAAAAGGTCAATGGAAGATATCTTACAACCTTATTTTCTGCAAATCCTACAAACTACAAAAATCTATTAAATTAAAAAAAGGAGAAGGGGTTACCTCCTCAATTAAAGAATTTCTTCAAGATCAGGCCATTAACAGGGAGAGAATCTCTCAACCCTGATAAATCTTGCAATATAAAGGTTGAATGGCCTATCTTTTCACAGATCTGAAATGGTCCAAGCCACAGCTTCTGGAACTTAGAGTGTTTACCCTTGTCCTCATGGGCTTTGTCCCATTTCAGAACTAAATCACCGACTTGGAATTGTTTTGAACCGGATGAGACTAAATCAAATGCCGCTTTGATGACTTGCTGGTGCTTGGCATGAATAACCTTGGCTTTTTCTCTTTCCTCTTCTAATTCGAGAATTTGATCATGTCTAAGCTGGATAGAAGAAGAAGGAGTCTCCTCAATAAATTGCACTAGGGCTAGAGAAGGAAGAACAAGATTGGGTGGTAGTATTGCTTCTTTTCCATATACAAGATTGAACGGAGAGGTTCCTATAGAAACTTTCTGTGTTATCCTATCAGCCCATAATGCAAACATTAAGGATTTGTGCCAGTGTCTATGATTCTCTTCGATCGTTCGCTTAATAATTTTGATCAGATTCTTATTAGTAGACTCTGCTAGACCATTACCCTGAGGATAGTAATTAGCAGAATATTTTAATTTAAACCCTCTTTTAATAGCGAAATCAAACATTGCATTGCCTGAAAAATAAGAAGCATTGTCAAAAACAAGAGCATTTGGGACACCAAACCTGGTAATGATGAATTGATCTATGAATTCAATGATTGCTTCAGAATTTGCTGTCTTCAAAGGGATTGCCTCAACCCACTTAGTAAAATAATCGGTAGCAGTAAGAATGTACTTATGCTGTTTGGAAGAAGGTGGATTAATCTCCCCAATGATGTCCAATCCCCATTGCTCAAAAGGCTGTTCAATGTTGACTGGTTGTAAAGGGAAGGCCGGTTTTCGTTGTCTTCCACTAGAATTTTGGCAATTGAGGCATTTCCTTACATACTCGTGCGCATCTCTAAACAGAGTGGGCCAATAATATCCAGCATGAATAATTTTGTGAGCTGTTGTGTCGGCTCCAAAATGTCCTCCTGCTGGTCCATCATGTAACTCTTGCAAAACCTTTTGGGCTTCAGGTTTCTCAAGGCATCTTAATAAAACAGAATCATAATTCTTCTTAAAAAGCACATCATCAATAATTGTAAAATTCTTTGCTTTTAACCTGATGGCCCTTTTGTTTTTATAAGACAGATTTGGAGGTGCATGACCATTCTTTAAGTAAAAGATTAAATCTACATATTGAGATTCAGAATCAGTAACACTTATCTGATTGATTTCTTGAATTTGATCTGTATCGCTTGATTCTGGAATGTTGGATGCTCCTGCCAATATCCTGCAAAAACCTTGGCCCCTAACAATCTTTGCTGGTCTAATTTCTAAGTCATACTCTTGAAGTGCTGTGACCCAATTTTCCCTTTTTTCACCCAACTCTTTTTGGATTAATAGTTGCCTAACTACCGGGAAAGGAACTATTACTTTTGTATGGGTTTTCAGAAGGAAGGGTCTATAATGCTTGACTGCTTTAAATACAGCAAAGGCTTGTTTTTCAACATCGGAATAATTCAATTCGGCACCTTGAAGATTTGAGCTAAAGAATGAGATAGGTGCTTCCAAATTGTCATCGTTTAATTGCGTGAGTACTGCAGCATAAGAAAAGTCGGAATGGTATACAATGTAAAATGATTGGAAAAATTTGGAGTATTTAAGGATGGGGCATTGATTATTGATTGCTTGATTAGATCAAAAGCTTCTTTTTCTGCTGATCCCCACTTAAAGACTGAATTCTTCTTAATCATTGTCTGAAGTGGCAAAATAATCTGGGAAAAATCTGGAACAAATCTTTTAACAAAATTGATCTGGCCTAAAAATGACTGCATCGATTTTTTATTGTGAGGGAATGGGATTTCAGAGATTTCTTTGATTCGATCAGGATCAATATAAATGCCCTCTCTGGATACAATAAAACCTAAGAGCTTTCCTTGGTCAAGAGCAAAGAAAGACTTTTTAGGGTTAAGAGAAATACCATATCTTCTGCAACGTTGAAATATTTGATTTAAGTCATGCAAGTGATTGGATCTCTCTTTAGAGAATACAGTAATATCATCTAGATAGACGACTACTGTTCTGTTAATTAGACCTCTAAAAGCTATGTCCATAGCTCTTTGGAATGTTGCTCCTGCATTTATAAGCCCAAAAGGCATTTTCTGATACGCATATGTTCCCCATTTCGTCCTGAATGTGGTTTTAAGTTGGTCATCAGGATGAACCAAAACTTGGTTGTATCCTGAGAAACCATCTAGAAAGGACATCAATTCAGAGCCCGCTACTGATTGAAGTATTTGTTCCATAGTAGGTAATGGGAAATTGTCTTTCAAGCTCGCTTTATTCAAGTTTCTGAAATCAATACAAATTCGGATGTCGCCATTTTTCTTCCTGACTGGCACCATATTAGAGACCCAGTTTGAATGTCGGACAGGAAAAATAATCTTGGCTTTCAAAAGTTTGTTTAGTTCCGACTTTATCTGGCTCTCCAAGTTTGGATGTATTTTTCTTAACTTCTGCTGAATCGGTTTCTGATCGGGAAGCATAGGAATGGTATGCTGGATAATGGATGTGTCATATGTCTTCAGATCATCATATTTCCAAGCAAAAATTTGTTTATTTTTCTTTAACAGTTTGATAAATGCCTCTTTCTCTTCCACGGAAAGTCCTAATCCTAAATTGATATTTTGAGGAGCTTGCTCAGTACCTAAATTTATCAATTCAAACCTTAGGGTAGAGCTTTGGAGCTTTGCATTAATCACAGGTTTAAACCTGTCTTTAATATCATAAAGATCTTCCAGCTTTACTACAGGCTTGGGAATTGCATTTTCTTGAGGTGTTTCTTTCATTCGGGAGTCATGCTCATCTTCTTCAATGATTTGATTACCATAGGACTTTTCGGATGCTAACAATTGCAAAATATCCTCATCGTGATTGAATACTCTCCAATTAGTGACATTATCATGAATTGAAGGCCTAAAAATCAATTCTACAGAAAATCTATCAGGGCTGTAGTCTTCCGAAGGTAGAAGCTTGGAAGCTACATTGGCTAGTAGGTCGGCTGCTGAGTTTTGTGACCTAGGAATTGAGGAAATATTGAATGCTGAGAAATGTGAGGTAAGATCTTGCACTAGCAATTGATAATGCTTAAGGTGATTCGAAAGGCAATGAATTGCATTCCTTACCTGCTTAACAATGATTTCGGAATCGCCAAATACTTTCAGATATTGCACTTTAAGGTCGATTGATTTATATAATCCCTAGACTAAAGCTTCATATTCGGCTGTGTTATTAGTGCATTCAAATTCTAGCCTACAGGACAGCATTGTCTTTTCTCCTTGTGGGCTAACCAAAATGCAACCTGCTCCTGAGCCCTCGCTGGACTTAGAGCCATCAAAATATAAAGACCAAAATAAAGGAGTATTAACAAGCATATTTACAGTTTTTTCATCATCATTAAAACATCTAGACCTATCTGTTTGTGAAAAATTCTCAATCTGAGATGTAAAATGATTGACTGAAAAAGGAGAAGGTTGGGCAACAAAGTTGCCAAAGAATGATTCTGACGAATAATTCCCCAAAATGTTGTTGTTAAACGCTACAGGTTGGTTCTCTTGCTCAAATTCAGTAACGGTGTGGGTCATATGTTTCTCACGATCAATTCTTATTTGATTTGGCTTGCCCTTGTAGGGAAGCCACATATGTGACCAATCAGTGGAAATGTACCCATGCAATTTTTCGGACCAATCCCTACTCAAAATTAAACCGTAAAACTCAGGTATATCGGCTATTAGGATGTCAATCCTTTGTACTACTCTGGGATCAGCAGACAACCTGATAGTTACAGAATTAATTTCTCCCACAACCTGCACTTTGTTCCTGTCCAACTGTACAATATGAATTGCAGACTTCTGGGATTCGATGTTCAGCTTAGAGCAAACTGAAGCCGGCATTATGTTGGATGATGCCCCTGAGTCAATTAAACAGTTGTGCAGGTTTTTGTTATAAATCTCATAGGTCAGCAGGAAGGGTGGGGTATGAGAATTGGATCTATCTCCAATCAGAACTGAATCAGTAGCTTCAACCATACCTGGAGGAGGTTGGCCTGAATCATTAGCAGCTTTTGCACTGGGAAGAGGTGTAACAGGAACAGCATTCAATTCTTTAAGAAGTACTTTCTGCTGATGCTTTAATTTACTAAGCTCAAACATAGTGATGTTTGCTTTAGTTTTCTTCATATCATCAACAATATTATACTCCATTGAATCGGATACCACTGGTGTTTTAGATGTTGAAGGAGAATTAGAAGTTGAAGGCTGGCTTTGGGGAACTGCTACAGGTGATTTCTTAGGAGGAACTTTTTCCTTTGTTGTGGTGGCACCTGCACTCCTTTTCTTTGAAGTTTCCTGGACGGGTTCAGAAGTATTTCTACTTCTAGTGGTGACTGGGAAGGCTTCTTCTTCATTATCGGTATCGGAGTTAGGGAGTATGAAATCCCACATTCCATGGCATTCAGCTACTTCTTCTTCTTCATCAGTTTGTGAGGTTGTTTCCTCTTCCTCTTCTTCTTGCTTTGAATCAGCGTTAGATATGACATTCGGTGGTTTTGATTCAGTTCTCTTATAAGTCCTAAATGGTCGTTTGTTTGAGGTTTCGGCAACCTGTTTCTTTATGTCAACCATTTCGTTAGACAAGGTTTTCAGGACTTTTTGCAAACCCTCCATGTCGTATGGGTCCTTTGGGGTTTTCTTCTTATAATCCTCTTTGAAAGAGACTTTTTTGGCTTTTCTATCCTCCAGAGTAGCTTTCTTTTCTAGAGCATTGATGCGCTTTTCCACAGCAAGCACTTCTTTCATGTTTTCGGCTAAGGTAGGTTTCCCAGCCCTGTCTACAAAAATGGCTATATTGGCAGGTAGGGTGGTGATATAACATTCGCTTCGAATTTGTTCGCTTGGTTTAGAGGCAGTAGGGATTTTATTTAGGAGCTTATTGAATCTAGCATTAAATTCCTTTATTGGTTCCCTATGCTCTATTCTCAAATTGGAGAGATCATTTATTAAAGTAGCCAAAGACCTATCATCTCCATATTTGGTAAGAAACTGCTCTTGGCAGGTGTTCCAACTGGTAATAGAACCAGAGGGTAAAGAGAAATACCAGGATCCTGCTGATCCTTGCAAGGTATAAGGGAAAAGCCTAACTACAACATCTTCTTCTGCTATTCCTTTCAAGTTGACTGCCAACATGAAATTATTGATATGTTCCTCAGCCTGGGTTCCATCATCTGGATTAAATTTGGGCAGCCATTTTTCAGGATAATCTGGTAATGGATGCAATGGTGCAGGCATATTGATGGCACCGAGTCTTGTCCATGGATCTGCCATTATAATAGTAGTAGTAGATGATACTGCCGCTGGAATCCTAGATGACTCGGAAGGAAACAATATTGAGGAGTGAGCAGGTTGGGATGTCACAGCTCCTAATCCCTGGTGAACATTGCTATGTGATGGAGGAGTGGATGGTTGACTTTGCAGATGAGAAGTTGAGATGGAGGATATGAATGAAAGCTCTTCACTATCAGATCCTTCAGTATTTTTCTTTTCCTTTTTCCTTTTCGGTAAAGGGAACTCAGTGGGTTCAATACCGAGTTTTTCGCTCTGAAGTCTAGTGAGAGGATGGGTTAATTTGAACTGCGAAGTCGCACTGCTGTCTGATACCTCAGATTTCTGTGGCGAAATTGAGAAACTCTGAAGTTTATGGATAAGAGACTGAACTTCAGGTGATTCAAGACTTAATTTTTCTGAAATATGATGGGCTTGAGCAGTGGTAGTTGATTCCTCTTCTTCTTGTTCAGATACTGGCGAACCAACATGTGAATGGGAAGTTCGAGGGGATCCGGAGGGAGAATTACTCTTAGAATGGCTTGCTGATTTAGGATTGTTTGCCATTCACAGTTAGGCCCTCCTTCTAGCGCCAAAAATGTTGATGCCTCGAAAATCGCTGCAACAACATTGGGGAAACCACCCGGTCCGGACCTTAGTACAACTCCTTTTCCGTTTGGGATAGTGGCTCCGACTGGGGATAATGGGACCAGTTTCCCAAAAATATAGATAAACGGGATGGATGAGTGACTTATAGAATATGCTAGCGATAAGCGAATAACTAAAACTCTCAGCAAGAATATAATAACTATGATCTACCCCGGGGACTTATCGATTTCTAAAGCGTAGCGTTTGATGGTCTCTGTTTAAAGACAGGCATATAGATGACTCCGTCTCTAAGACATTGATATTAAATCATTCAAGACTGCTGTGCATAAATAGTTAAGCAAAGCGATAACAGTGAAATTACTACACTTTATCATTTATATCATTGTTACATGCATGATTAAAAGAAAAGGCATATCATAAAACATCCAATAGTGGAATGAGATAAAGATTTGTTGTTATAGCGCATACATGTATTCAACAATAGCAAGAATAATTACATAACAATTCATATGAAAGGAATGAATACAGATGCAGATAAAAATACCATTTGAGCTGCAGGACATTCCCAGATATCAATCGCTATGTTGCAGTTCTTCCTCCAACGCAAAAACATTCCCAACAACAGACAATAGTGCACAATTGCATAAAGAAGCTTTCATGTCAAATTCAGAACCACTGGTCTAATTTCATAAAAGAATATTGATTGAAGCACAGTAGTGCAAACTTCAATCTATTAAGTCTGTTACAAAATTTTACGACCCTTTCCAAAACAATGAAAGGGTCTATAAATACTAAATTAATCTAAAACATCTAATAAACAGAAATCCTACTTAATTGGCATCAATAACTTTCAATCCTATTTTTGGCTAGCAAGCTGGCAAGCGGGAGCATGATTCATCAAGTTGGCTCCTTTCCCTTGAATCTGAGCTGACTTGTAGCAAGCATTGGCTCTACTTCTGGCGGTTTGGTAAGGCGCGAACTGAGCTGAGCTGCATAGGTGGCATCCTTTATGTCGGGAATTATACACCCGATTGCATCTGTTAAACACTTCAAGGCGGCTCTTTGTGTATGTGGCTTAATCAGGAAGAGCCAATAGGCATCGAAGGTCAAGGTATTAACTCCAGCGATCAATCTCCCCTTTTCCTCCAAGTCAGGATAGCATGTTTGCTCTATCATATTTGCTGTTGTTATGCCTCCTGGTGTACACTGGGAAATCATGTTTGCTAAGTAGAGGGTGTTGTTTACCAGATCAACTAGATTGCTGGCAGTTGATTTACACCTTGAAGCCGCCCTTTCTGCTTTCAACATCTGAGTTTGCCATTCCGTGAATAGTATATCCTTATATGTTTCTTGGATTATGGGCAATTTTGATGCTTTTCCCACATCAGAATCATGCCAATCAATATATGCGGTTATTGTTTCTTCAGCTTGGTCTAATTCATTCCTGGCCTTCTCTACCCGCTGATTAATGGATGTTGTTAACTCACATAATGACTCTGCCTCAATGAGTTGTTGACAAAGGAGCCTGATTTGTGATATTAATGCATTGTTAATTTGCAATGCTTCTGCTCTGAACTCATCCACCTGTGGAGCGCCTTTTATTATTTCGAGCTGTGCTGACAATTGAGCTATTCGCTCGTCTTTTGTTTTGATCATTAGCTCATTCGCTGTCCTTAACTGTGCCAATGCCTCCGATAACTCCTTTTGTTTCTGGATTGCGCCTTGGTCGACCCTCTGCTTCTCTGCCTGCAACTGCTGAGTCAATTGACTGTTTATTTGTTGCTGTGTCGACAATTGCTCTTCTGCTTGCGCTGCCTTCTGCTTTGCCTCGGTCACTTCTGCCTGTAGTGCAAAAATTTCTTGGTCCTTAGTCTTCAATAGAAGACTTACCTCCGATGCCTTATCAATAGTCGCTGCAGAATAGGCTCCTGCATACTGTGACAGCTTTGTTAGGTCATCGGAGGGGTCCAATTCTTCCTTCCATACTACATTACCCGTGATTGCTTGCTCTGGGAAGATAGAAGGTTGATCAGTCCTTCGTCTTTTCCTTGATCGCCTTACAACTGCTTTGTGCTTTGGGCTGTAAAAAACATCCAGGGGAGGAATATCTTCCACCTGGAGAACGATTTGATCGGAAGGGTCTTTAGGAATTACCTCAACATCTTTAGAAATGGGTGGGCCGCTGGTTCCACTTAGAACCTGAGGAGAAGTAATGTCTTGCGTGTCAGTTGTTTTGGTGGTGTCCGTATCCTTTGAACCTTCTTTCTCACTGATGATAGAGGCAAATTGCTTCCATTGTTGGAGCAATTCGGGATCAACGGTGTTTTGTTCCTGCTTCTTGGTTTGGGACTCGCTCCGTTCTTTTTCTTGCTCTTTCCTGTGCTGCTCCTCTTGTTCTCTCCTCTGTTTTTCTTCCTGTTCCCTTTTCTGCTTATCTGCCAGTTATTTTTTCTGTTTCTCCTCTTGTTCCTTTCTCTGCTTTTCCTCTACTTCTTTCTTCTTTCTCTCTTCTTGTTCCATCTGTGCCTTCTGCTGTTTTTCCGCTTGTTCTTTCTTCTGCCTTTCTGCCTGTTGTTTCTTTTGATCTTTTGTTATAACGGGAGGCTGGCTTAATTGTTGCCAACCAGGCTCGCTTGAAGATGTCGCTGGGGTTGTTGCCAGTAAATCTAGAGGCAGAGTTTGCAACCTCTCCTCTCTAAGTTTATTGAACTCAGTTAACCCTTCATCATTATATCTCATCTTAGCGAGTTCTTTAGTATGACCTATTGTTTCGGAGGCAACAAACAGGTCATCAAACATATCTTCTTGATGGTCAAATTTTGTCAATTTGGCCTGTTCTAATGCAGTGTAAGCAGTTTTCTTTGGATCATATAGCCTATTTGGGATAGTGGCCAGAGTTAAGGACTAAATCTTTGTGGCTTCCTTTTCTGCATGTTTGAGATCATGCAGAGTATAGACACCAATTCTCAAGGGAAAAGAGGGCCAGCCCCTCTTCTTTTCTTTCTTGAGAGTCTGTGTAGTACTCTCAGCCATAATCTGATAGGCGATTTCTCTTGCTAGCAACTTATCTGGTATGTACAAAGGAAGGACATGCGGATTGGCTTGGCTGCTAAAAACCCTAATGTAGGTAAATCTCTCTTCTCCAAACCAACTTGCTACTGCCAGTAAATCAAAGGAGGCTAGATAGGAGATTTTGGGGATGGGTTTATCAAAAATAGAATAATGAATGGGGACCATAAAGCCATTGCAGATTTGGTACAAATGGTCCTTATAAGAAGACTTCCACAGTTTCTGGTGGTATATATGAATGGGTGAGGGGTCTTGAGCAGTCCACCTCCAACCGAGGACGGGAAACTCAGAATTGAAACATAATGTATCTAAAATGTATGCACTGTAATAAAACGGGGGAATTTTCCTTTCAGAGACAACAGATTTGGTTCTAAAATCACGAATAGCTAGGGCTAGTTTATCAGAAAGAATAGTGGCCCAATCCATGATTATGCTATTTGCCGCTGCCTCCATTAGGGGAACCATCTCTATGGTAAAGTTAGCAGAGTCATGTAATCCCCACAGTCTACACATCATTATCCCCACATAACAATATGGAGAAGCCAGAGAATCGACCGAGTACTTACCAGAAGACTCGTGCTTGTGTTTGGCTGGATTCTGCCTCCAATTGTTGATGGGTTCGGATTCAATCTCATTTTCCTTTGCGAACTTCTCCAGGAACGCCTTGTTATATACTTTCTCTGGTTCGGGTAGATGATACATTTGCCTTAGGTCGTCTGGCTTGAATGATCCGAAAATCTTGTCATCTCTGGTGTTAAAAGTTCTGTCGAGGATTGGAATTTCCTCAATTGCCCATCGCACGATGTCTGTGTAGGGGAGAATTTGTTCTCTGGCCGCTATCCTGTGAAGGAAAGAGTCGGCCAAATCTTTGAGAGTGCTGTCAGACTTCCGGAGTAAGTCTACGTCTGCTTGTGTTACTGTCTTCTTTGGCTGTTCCGCTTCAATCAGATCGTATGTGCCTCGCTAAGAAACTCTAACAAGACCGGTACACGTTGTATCAGAAATTAAGCCCTTCTTTTTATCTACGACAGCTTGTCCTGGAACTGATGTAGCAGCGGAACCCGCAGTCTTCTTAGATTTCTTTCCCATCTTGCCCAAGCTTCTCTCGAAAGATGAATTCTGCGCAAAGGCAAGAAAAATCGTAACACAGGAATATAACAATGAAAATCTATAGTGGGAGAGATATATTAATCGAAGCGTGCCGAGAGATTAATTCTCAAAAATGGTTGCGGACCCAATCACTGGAAAGATTTTACAGATGCATTAAATGGCAGTTTAAGTCCTGCTACTCCTTAAATGCTTATTACACCGTTATCTGGCTGAATGACCCCCTTAAGCGTGCAATGGATATTTTGGCGGTTGAGCGCAGGTGATCGTTAATCGAAGGGGAAAAACTTTAAATACGAATACATCACCTTATCCCTCCATTTAACGGCTTTTTCGAAATTCGCGCTTTATTAATTGGATATCAATAATACTTTAGATCTTCAAGTTATGGCTTTGAAACGCCGATCGCCGATAGCGATATCGCATCGGTTCAGTGTGAAGACATATAACAAGGTGCATTTAGAGTGAAGTGCCGATTCCCCGACTGCTGATATCGCATCGCATCAGAGAAAATACCTGGGCTCCTTATTAATGTGCATGGGATGCTGCCGAATGCCGATTGCGAAATTACATCGGATTGAGGTAAATAACTTAAAGTGCTTTGATTGTATATGAGGTATCGCTAATAGCCGATCGCCGATAGCGAAATCGCATCGGCGGGGACCAATGTGCCACTTATATGCCTTTTCCATATCATTGCGATATGCGATCTTGCGATCGCTTTATCGCAATAATAAAAGATTGCTTTATTTGTTGAAAAATGGTTGTTCTAAAGGCTTAAATAGATGAACTCATTTGATTCTTGGACCTTTTTGAACAATAGAAGTATTGATACCAATTTAAACTTTCAAAGGGACCCATTTCATATGTTAACCTTTTTTAAAAATAAAAATGATATGAAATGGAGGGTTGTTGTAGACACAACAGGTAGTTAGCCTCTGGATGCCCTGGATGGTTTTGATTGATGTGTTTCATGAGATCCCACATTCATGCTTGCAATATGGCATGAGGGTGTCTGGATTAAGAGATCTTTGGCTCAACCATGTCTACGGTCGGGTGGTTCGAGGAAGTCCTAAACCTAGTTGCTCTTTGCATAATTAATATGAGGTTATTTCTCCTTGTTAATTCATGAGTATTATACTAGTTTATATGAGGATTATATGGCTATTGTTTGCTTTGTATTTCTATTGTTATTATGTTAGTTATGAACATGTATTATGGAAGTGGCTATGTATGGCCCTCATCATGTTTTTACTTATAAATGAATGAACAATTTATCTACCGCATAATGGATGAAACTACATCTAATGTGTTGAGGAGTCAATGCTTCTTAGCAATTCTTAGATGATTATGAGACCCCTATGCTCAGATCTGTTGTTTAAACCTCTAGATTACATATTTTTGATATGTTTGACGAAATGCCTATCATGCCTAGTAGGGGTCCAATCAAGTCCTTGTTCAAGTAATTGTATGTGTATCATTATTCTATTGTTATCTTGCAATTCTGAAAGTGTCATTGAGTTCTAGGCAATGACCTAGGCGTTGGCCCTGAAAAGTGGTTCAACTCCCATAGACATAGGCATAACACTAGGCAGAAAAGTCCCTCGACACATGCATACCCATGCTGTGGGAGTGTCTGGAGTCACTTAGATGCATTCTTGTACATACCAAGGGAGCGTCTAGGGGTTTAATGGTTTAAAAACTTAGTGGGACCCAGTGGCTGGTTACCTGAGTGGTTGGGATGGTTCTTGGGAGTCTTGTTGGTGATGTGGAAGGTTTGTATGGTGTGTTTCCATTAATTAGACTTCCTTAAGGTGACTTAGGACGTCAAATCATATCATATTAACTTCCCGTCACATGTTTACCCTGTTTGGCTGGTTACTTGGGTAGATATAGGAGGAGGGTGTTATAGAGTGGTATCAGAGTGGGTTATATTCTCTTTGGGGAATGTCTGGTTTATGTTCTCTTTAGGTGTTATCTGATACCACAGAGTGGTATTAGAGCATGATTTACCCCTTGGACTGAATGAGCAGTGTGTTGGTCATGCATTCATGTCAGTTGCATATGTGTTCCTTATGCTTGTAGTCCATGTGCTTGTTGCATTTGCATGGTGTTGATCATGGTTGTAGTGATGTCACCATGTGAAGGTTGATGATGTTGTTGTTGGGATGCTTTAGTCATGAATGCATGTCAGTTGTATATGCATTTTTTATGCATGTCAGTGTCTATATGTTGTTATGCATGCATTGTCTTGTTTATAGTTATGCATGTATAGTAGATCAACCATGCGTTGTAAGGTCATTACATATAGTTTGTGTCATCATGATTTTGTTGGTTGTTATGATGCTAATGTGTTGACTGAGATGAAGCAGGAAATGCAAATCATTAGAGTGAGGTTTCATCACTAGACCTTGGGGTAAGAGAAGATTGTCATACATGTTTTTATGTTTGGCGTGCAGGTATGTTAGTTAATGGATTGCTATATGCATTATGATTATGTGTATGCCTTCCATTCTATTGATGTTATGGTTATATACATGATAGATGCTAGTTGATTAGTGTAGTCGTATGCACATGTTTTAGATAGTCATGAATGCTAGTAGACTATGGTTGTATGCATTGCTATTGTTGTTTTATGTTAGATAACTTGATGATTATGTTATATATTGTTGATGAGTATGTTATATGTTAACTTGTTGTTGTTATATGATAGTAACTTGATGATTAGGGTTATTACATTAAGATCTTGATGTTATATGTATAACACTAATTTGGATTGGTCTACGCAAATGGTTAGGGTTATGAAATTCGCATATAAGTTAATATGTTGTGATATTATGTCATACTAATCTAGACTGACTGTGCAGATGTGATTATTATGTATGAATGACAATTGTCTATGATTTTATGATGTGAACATGTTATCTAGTGATTACTATGGATATCATGACCTTATTTATGTTTGAGTTGATATGTCGTGAAGTTATATTGTGCTAACCTAGATTTATTTTGCACACAAGATAGCCTCCCATTAAAGACATAAGGTATGAGCTTGCTTATGTTGTCTACTTTGTGCTTGAATGTTTGATTATGTTGTCTTTGAGTGTTTGGTGTTTATTATGTCGTCTAGTTGATTTATTTAACATGGTATGTTTGCAAGTTGGTTGAATGTTTTACTAATTGCATGATATGAGTATGTGTATGAAATATTGCACAAACGAATGGTCTTGTTTTAAGATGTTTGTACTGATACATATGTGTTGAGACAACTGATAGGTATGTGAGTGTAAGTAGGTGATAGTTGTAGCATTATGTATTATGAATGATGAATGTGAGTTGATTATTGAGTATGACATGGTTGATAGTATTGGTGAAGCTTGATTTCCAAGTAATAGATATGTTGCCTTGATATTTGGAACATGTGATCGACATGTGTGAACAGTTGCAGGAAACATGCTTGGTATTAGCACAACAAGGTAATAGTTTATGTGTTTATATTACTAATAGTTAGGTGATGTAAAGTGCATAGTAAGACTCAATTGAAACAAGGAAAAGGTAAAAGAGAGGAATTGGGTGAAAAATTACTTTGGCTATGTTTTGAAACCACAATTACAAACGAATGAGTTCTTTGCATATAAGAAGTCTTCTTCACCTTGAATTTGTCTAAAATTATGAGGGTATATCTTATATTCATAAATATGTATTTGACAGGTATAACAATTAGTTCTAGTTATGTCTAGATTCGTCAAAGTATTGGAGTCCCTTGAGAGATGGCATGGATGTGCTCAGTTGCAAGCAACATGCTTGGCACAACAAGGTAAGGTAAATGGTGTATTGTTATGTTTATTTATGCACTGACATTTATGTGTTTATGGAAATATGATGCATGGGATTGCATGGCAAAGATACTTCCATGAAATTTTGAAGAAGGCTCAGGTTGAGCTTTCCTTTGGAAGCACTGTGAACCATGGGGATTGAGTCATGATGTTCGTTGAGAGTCTTGTGATTTTGATTCTTTGTGATTTTTTTGCACTTAATTTGCATCTTTGTTTATGTCTAGTGTATGGCCATACCACTTTGTTCATGGTGTCATATTGATATTGGTTTTCATGTTTTTCTTCTTGTTTGCATTTTTTCTTGCCTTTTATATCTTGAGGGTGTTGGGAATTGGTTGGGAAAGAGGGAAGTTAATGGAGATCGAGAAGCGATGAATGAAACCTAGCAGGTAATGTAAGACTCGAATGAAGATCGATGCATGAGTAAGGGAAGTTAAAGGTAAAAATATGACAATCGGTTGGAATGATTCAGTCTGTTGGTGTAAATGGATAGTGGCAGTATAGTCATGAGAAAGGTAATAGGAAAGGTGAAGTAAATGGAACTGAGGCATCATATTCCATGGCTAAGTTGGGAACGATTGTTCTCAATGTTGTGCATGGTGTTCATAGATAAAGGGAGTTCTCTTAACCTCGACCTTATGGTATCTGGTAATTGTGTTGTGATCATGCCATTATGCTAATGTTTATATATATGCATGTATATATGTATGTTTGTATGTCGCTTTCTAATAGATCATGATTTTTTGGTGTTGATATATATCTATATATATATATTTGTCTGACAAGGTTTTTAGGAATCATTCTTGCAGAGGAATGATTGCTTATGCAGGCGAATGGCATGGCAAGGTTTCTAGTGTTATGGGAAATCAAGTGGGAAGAGTAGCTTGACAGATCTCTAAGGTCAGTATCATGTGGATATGAATTGAGTTATGTGATTATACTATGTCTATGTTTATGTTATGACATGTAACTCTAAGGCATACAGCAGTTGAATGAAAGCAGTGAGATCTGCGACATGCTAGGACAAGCATGGATGACAAAGAGACACTAGAAGCAAGGTTGCCTGGTAAAGAAAGTGTGGTTTTGGATGTGGAATGATACTATTGTGTATATGTTGTGTACATTGTATATTTAGTGATTGTACATATAGTGTTGCATGCATGTTGCATATATTGTACTGTGTACATATAGTGTTGTGTGTGTGTTGTATGTGCAATGCTATGTACATATGGTGCTACGTACATATAGTATATGTGGTGTTGTGTACGTATAGTGTATGCGTTTCTATGTACATATGGTGCTATGTACATGTTGCATATCTATTATTATGTATATATGATTTTGTGTATTTATTGTATATATGGTATTTTGTGTATATTGCATATGTAGTGTTGGGTATAGATGGTGCTATGTACATGATGGATATGCGGTGTTGTGTTCATATGGTGTTGTGCACATGTTGGATATGTAGTGATGTGTACATAGGTTGCTATGTACATGTTGTAGATGCATTGTTATGTACATATGGTGTTGTGTGGATGTTGTACATGTGGTGCTATGTACATATGGTGTTGTGTGCATGATTGTACAAGTGGTGTCGTGTACATGTTGTACATATGGTGATGTGTGCAGGTGGTGTTGTGTACATGTAGTGCATATGGTGTTGTGTACATGTCATGTATGTGGTGTTGTGTACGTCTGGCATTGTGTACACGTTGTACAGGTGGTACGAAGTACATGTGGCATTGTGTACACATTGTGCAAGTGGTCTCATGTACATGTGATGCTGTGTACATGTTGTGTAGGTGGTGCTTTGTAAAAATGGTACTATGTACATGTTGTACATGTGTTATTGGTATACATGTGGTATTGTGTGCATGTCGTGCATGTTGTGTTGCAGGAATTCAATACTATGTATGGGCATTGTTTAGTTGTGGTATCGTGACATGTGTACTCGTTGTGTTGTACTATGTGTGGTACATGTATTGTGTTCTGTTGTACACCAGGTGTAGGTACATGTATTGTGTGGAGTTGTACATTGGGTATAGATGTATGTGTTGTGTTTTATATCAGGCATAGGTGTATGCATTGTGTGGCATCATACATTGTGTGTGGAAGTACATTTTGTGATGTACACTGTGCGTATGTGTACGCGATGTATATTTTTACTTGTAGATTCAACAACTTATGTGATATGCTAAACCATAAGACAAAAATATACTCTACTCTTCAGCGAAAGCCAAACTTGATCGATGAAAACAATAAAAATAAAGATGAATAATATCAATGGCACATAAAACAATATTTCTCTGTGGAAAGCAACTTCTCAAAACCATGACTATCTATATTGCATTAACTAGAAGATCTGAGAAGAAAATACATTGCTTGTTCCTCCTGAACAATTCCTGCACAAGTATATTCTAGCTCTCTACTTCACAAGCCAGCTCAAGCCAACACTTAGCCAATTTTGTTGCCTGTGGAGCCCCTAATTCCTTGAGCAATTCCTAGAGGAATTAACCTCTATTTAATGTGGAAGTTCCTCATCCATAACTTTGCAATCCAAACTTAGGTCCTAGACTGATTGAATGCACTATCTGTACAACTCAGAAAATCATACAACTAATAGTACACTGTCCCTGAACTCTAATCTCAACTGGGACTTCCTCTGAAATGACATGCATGAGTTATTTATGAGTGAAGCTTTAGTTAACAGGTGTGGTACTGGTGATGTATTGGTGCACTACTCCACTACTAGACCTCTACTAGTTCCTCCAACAGTTAGAACTAGTTTAACTGACTATAACTCAGTGAGACTGAATTATCTAGTTACAACTCAAAAGAACTCAACCTAGACCTATAAAATTTAGGAATCACTCTACATGACTCTAGATAGACTTCCAACTCGAATTTCCTAAGCCAATTAAGTCAATTTAACTTAATTAACTATTGCAAGTTGTTATGAGAAAATAATTACAATTTAATTCAAGGAAAAAGTAAATTGGAATTTCTAGATGCTATTTTTATAATTACTTGTTGCCATTTTCAACACGTGATTGAGGATAAGGCACTGTGTTTTTGCTAGGTATGACAACTGATCCGGTGTGTGTATAGAAAGAAAAAAGGCATAAGTAAGGATTGATTAAAGGACAAGTATAAATATTTTATTTCAGTTTTATTATGCATGTGATTTATGATTCTGGTATATGATGATTACATGTGATATATGATTCTGATTTATGATGGTTACATGTGATTTATGATTTTTATCTATGATGGTTATTTTTTTAGCTAACCTGATGTGATATGTTTATACATGATCATTTGGTCAAAGATTCTAGTTTGACTTGTTGTGATAGGAAATGAACAAAACTGCAAGTGTACCTTATTGACGAGACACCAATGCGGTATGATTTGAAGTTATTTCAATTTATTTTGAATCTACTAGAAATTATGTACTTGGTAGAGGAAAGAATTAGCAGCAACAAAAAAAGGAATTGGGATAGGAAACAATATGTTGGTAAAGAACATTAGGAGCAGGGCCATTGTGGGACACTGGTACCCAATAGTGTCCATTGATTTCCATGATCATGATATGACCAATATGATGGTTTTTAAGGGAGGGATATGCCTTGGATTTTTGACCTTCTGATGCGAGGAAACCGTGCCGAGGGATGGACTACCCGAGATGGAGGTGCCAATGGAACTTGGAAGGTGTGTGATTGCATGGAAGGGGGTGACCGGATTTCCCGAGGGACTTTATAGTAGAGAAGGGAAGGTGGAGGATACTTTTTTTTTTGGTCATTAGAATTTCTAGATGGAATCAAATGCACTTTGGGAGTGTGCCCTAGAACAATGAGCCGATAACTGTTCATTGAGAGGATAAGCAGCGCAGGATTATAACGCTGGTCATTGGATGCAGATTTGACCTTGCAGTGGATTCTAGTCTTCTTGGGAAGGAGGTGAATCCTGGTATTACTTTGAGGGTGGAAGTGTGGCCCTCTGGATTCTCTTGTTGTGGATTCAGGCCTCGTATCCTTATTTTTGTTGGTTGAGAAAATGTGCATATGTGTATTTATGTGTATTACTGTAAATACTGTATCGAGTTGGATTTATAAATCTCCATAGACAATATGATTATTTGTTGGGTGAAGCAAATGTATATGTGTGTATATGTGTTTATTATTGTAAATACTGGAACGAGTTGTGTTATAAAGATCCATGGGTAGTATGTTTTGTTTTGAGCGGTCTTTCTGGTTATAGGTGTCATTGAACACTAAGGACGATGTTCCCCTGTTATAGACAATTTTGTGCCTTACAGCAACAAGCATGAATTGTCAATAATCCAAGGGATCCAAAGTTCCCTAAACATGATGTTCCTACCCCTAGAGGAACAAGGTCAGCAAACCAACAGCTCTCAGATCAGTTCTCCACCTGAAAACACTCAAAAACAAGCAATCCTGAAATCAAAGCAGGTGCTCCACTAGGCTTCTGCGCTGAAACTCAGATCCTCCATGGTGTACCTGCGTTGCAAAGCAAGTGGAACAAAGGCCACCTGCGCTGAGCGAGATGGGACAAGTGGCACACTGAGTCATTGCTCTGGAATCTTCCAAAAATGACACTTGGATCAGGGATTTCGCCTTGTGATGAGTCAGAGGCTCTGTTTCTCCAAGTGGAAGCAAGGTTCTCCAAGTGGACTCAAGAACTGAAGATCAACTGAAGAGAGAGAGGACACAAGGCAGCTACACATCAGTTGCAAGCTGACTCATCCTTTCTCAATTCATCTATATATTGAGCTCTCTCCTATGAGCTCAGGAGGCTGGAATTTTGTGCAAAGTAACGATATGCTGTTGGTTTCACTATAGAGCTATTGGGTGATTGCTTGAGGGAGGTGAAGAGGAGAAATTCTTTCTGCTGGGAGGTGTTGCTGGATTGGGGCCTTCAATGGTTGTAACACTCTCAGAACCTTTACTTCTTCATTAATAAAAGCTATTGAGGTTCTTCTATATGCTCTTGTTTCAATGATATATTGTGATAATTGTATATTTGGTTTATACTAATCCTTGAACCAGTTATGATTGCATGCTTCTTGTAGTTTCCTTCTTTGTTATTTTGCAGGATCTCATTGTAGCTGGGCCAGCAAAAGAGCAAGGAGCTGGGAGCAAGCAGCCAAAGAAAAGAGTTTGGATTCGACATTAAGCGCAAGGCAACGGTTAGTGCATTTCTCCACTCTCTTTTGCTTTCATAAAGAAGTAAACCTTAAGTAGTTTGCTTTACAGTTGTTGCTGAGGTACTATCACCCTTAGAGTGGGATAGGGTCATCCGAATCGGATACTTTTCCCTACAACAAACTGGCGACTCCGCTGGGGATCGTATCTGTTTGATTGTGTTTGTAGTATTTTGCTATTCATTTCCTGAACAAAAGAGTACCAAATCGAAAAGCTTTTGACTATATCAAAAGCGAAGTAGAGGGCAGCTACTCTAGCTCATTTCTGAGCATGTTCATGATTTGAAGAGCTGATCTACAAGGATCCTTGTAAGCTCTTAGTGATAGCTTTTCACCTTCCTTGTCATCCCTTAGTGTGTGCTTGACTGACTGCTTCTGATTTGAGCAAAAACTGTGCATTTTTGAGAAAATTGTGACCCGGAAACTGTGAAAACGCAACTTTTGTTTTCCAAAGCAGGTAGTACACAGGCTACCTGCTTTGCAACGCAGGTCCCGAAGGGGCTACCTGCGCTGAGAGCCAGACTGGCTGTGCAGCACCTGCGTTGGCCCAATTTTGCCTTGTGCAGTTGGGGTTTCCTCCCTTTTTCTTGCCTGTTTTCACTTAAATTTTGCTGTTAGTTGTCAGTCTTGTACCTATTCTGAAACCAACCTTACTTGCCATCATTCCGCCTCTGTTATATAACGAAATTGTACTTGTTCTTTTGTATTTCTTACGTCATTTACAATTTCCCATAACGAAAGTAAACTAGTCTTGCCTTGGCCTCTTAGATCTGAACCTGTGTTAGGCATTTTGCTGGTCTAAAGAGTTAGCTTGTTTGCTGTCCATAGCTGATTAGTCTTTTTACTTTCGTCATTATGGTTTGATTTCATGTATTTCCAGTGATTGAACAAGTAAATCTTAAGGTGTCTTTTGATTTTGGACAAACTTGTTTGTTTTCGCTTTAAATCGAAATCAAAGTTATATAACAACTTTCTTTTTGTAATACATCAACATTAAGAAAGGGAAAAGAAAATACATGCATTGTGCATTTTGCATTTAAAAAAGGTTTGCATGATGATTTAGGAGAAAGTGCATTAGTTTGTGCTGTATGAACTGTGTGAAAAGATTTGCCTCTCTTCTCCCTCAGTAGTTAAGATTTTCATCAGTCAAAAGGATTTGAAAAAGCTTGCTTCTCATCTTAGGCTGCATTTAGGAATTTTTCATATACATCTCGTGGTGAACCTTGAAAGGCAAACTTTAAAAAGATCAACTTAAAATATACTGAATGAACCTAACAACGCATTGAAACATAACGCAAACACATAGAGGTCTAAGCTAGAGACGTGTTCCGGCGTCGTTAAACGTAGTGACTGTCGATCTCTACGAAGGTGGGTGATTCCTCCTGAGAGTCGGTGGCACTAATACGGACTTGTGCTCCCACGTACCGTCGCGTATATATTGGGAGACCCCTATAGGAACAAAGCCTTTATCCATAGGAAGCCGTGTCGGCCGCCCTACTGATCGCGATGCAGTGAACACAGCATTCACGAAGATCGACCACCCGTACCGTAAAACGTATTCTGTGGTTTTGCGAAAGGTTTGGCACACCCTCTGCCTAGATCTCCAGAGCAGTTTCTTTTGGCCTTTTTCAAACTCTATAACTGAAAAAGTCCATCCGATCATTTGTCACTTCGGGCTCGTTAAAACATCGAAGGAGACTAGAGTCATCTTTAGCTTTTTCTCGACTCTTTAAAACTGAAAAAGCAAGTTGTGTCTAAAGCGTCGTTATAAAATTTATTTTAAGCGGAATAATCATCACCTTTCCTTCGTTGATCTTCGAAGTTAGTTCACCACAAGTGGAAGTTCCTGTAGAATCGCTAAGAAATCTTTTGGATAGGCTAGATATGTCAGAACAACCGTCGACATCTAGGACTGTGTCATCCGACACAGCAGCAGCAGAGCCTCCTGCTACTACTCCAACGATGTTCGTTGGTATACCATATGTCCCGGCAAATTGTCAACAACAAGTCGGAGCCCCATCAGGGACGATAATATGGTTAGTTCCTATTTCTTCATCCGGATTATCATCTGGTACTTCTTATGTTGAAACTCGACAAATTGATCCAATGTGTCTTCAAAGGCCAATTTACCCTTTAAGTACTGGATTTCCACCATGTGGAGGGCAGTATGCTCTTTCATTGTTCCCTCCTAGAGAACAACCATATGAGAGTTTACAACAAGGATCAGGTCAAACTGGAATTACATCCAGCGGTCGGGTACCAATGCTACCTCAACAATCAGGAGTTGCATATTCAATGCAACCAGTACACCCTCTGTCGAATATTCCCACCACACCTGCTATGGCGAATGCGTCGCAAGTACAAGCGCTACCTGTTGTAATACAACAACCTCTTGTCTCAGCAGCTCAATCACAATCTCAGGGTAGTGCCTCCTTATCTGGAGTGACTCAGGCTCAAACAAGTACTGTGACTCCTCATCCTGGACAACCATCCAGTATTGGTCAACAGCAAATGGTCCAACAACCAGAGCTGGTTCAATCTCAACAACCGCCATTCCAGCAATCATATCAAGGACCTGAGCAACAAGTCTTTGTGAGTAATGGGCAACCATGCTATAATGGTTATGCCCATCAACTTTGTCAAAGTTGTCAGCATTATGCTGGTCTGCAAAGACCCATTGCTCAGGCGATACCATCTTATCCTGGATATGCTTCGCCGAACCTGAACCAACAGTTGCCCTTTGTAGCAACTCTAGAATTGCCAGATCTAAACCGACTGACGAATGATCCAATTGCTTATGCCCCTTGGTGGCCAGCGATTCCGCATAAACTTCCATCGGACATTCCTAAATTCAATGGAAATCCAGGTGAGGATCCGTCGAATCATGTGATGACATTCCACCTATGGTGTTCATCAAACACCCTGAATGATGATTCGATAAGACTTCGCCTCTTCCAGAGGACATTGACAGGTCCAGCGGCTAAATGGTATATTGAATTGCCAAGAGCCTCTTTCGACAATTTCAGCTCCTTAGCCACAACTTTCTTAACCCATTTTCAATTACCGATAAGGTATGAAATAGGAACAGAACTCCTTACCAACTTAAAACAAACAACGGCCACTCACATATCTGATCATATACATGAGTGGCGACGTCGTCGTAGGATGGTGAAAACTTACATTCCCGATCAGCTGTTAGCTGAATGGTTTATAAAGTCGTTACTTCCGGCTATAATGGAAGATGTGGCCAAGGGAGGAGTCGTAACAGAGGAGCAAGTCATTGCTCGTGCTCAATACTTAGACTTAGTATATACTTAGTCGGGCACGCTCTACGACAAAATACCTGACGCCCCTAGACCTGAATTTTCAATTCCTCCCCCTCCTGAATCGAATACTAACTCTCACGCCAGTAATGGCGTGACTGGAAAACGCAAAATTTCTAGTCAAAATGCAAATGACGAACTTCTTGCCTCTGAAGTAAATGCCATGTCGACCGACAAGGGCAAACAACTGAAGCAACCAGGGGGAAAGAAGATAAAGAAAAGGAAAGGGAGACCCCCGAAAGGGTGTCATATATGCGATGAGGATCATTGGACGAAAGATTGTCCACATATACCTGAAGTTAAGAAACTCTTCAAGAGTTCAAAAACCCCAGCAGTATTGACTGATCCGTTCCCTAATCCAAGCCAAAATCTGGTTGCCAATCAAAATGCTTCCCGATCCCAAGTGCTTATGTTGTCCACCTCAAAGCAGCAGAATAATGCTTTGACAAGGAATAAAGGTTACCGGAATCCACAGCGGTCGAATAACAAGGCTGATAAACAACCTAGTAGTTCGACAACAACTTTGAACGAAGTTGTGCCACCCATCGTCCCTAAACCAATGATAAAGTCGCCAAAGGGAGTAGTACACAAGTCTACATTTAATCCTCGTGAAAAAATAACACAAGATTATAATATAATAGAGGACCTGGCTCAATCGTCGTCCGCTATGTCGACACTTGAGGTAGCACAAAATTGCACCTCCCAAGAGCAAGCTTTATTATCAGCTATAGGTGGGATAGGCCCAATGGATTCCAATCTTGTGGCCTTTGATCATAAAGGATATGACCCTCAGTTACCAGCTCAACAAGCTTTCCTTATTAAAGTGAAAGCCCTCAACAAAACTGTTCATCGAACAATTATTGATGAGGGGGCATCTACATGTCTTATGTCGATGAGTTGCTGGAAAAATTTAGGCTCACCACCCTTGTCGAAATCGTCAACGACATTAAAAGCATTTGATGGACGATCATACACTCCATACGGGATTTTAAGTAACTTGCAAGTTGAACTAGGGGGCAAAGCAATAGAAGTTGATGTGGAAGTAATCGACGGAAACCTCGATTACAACATCCTACTGGGAAGGCCTTGGATATATGCCATGGCTGCAGTTGTGTCGACCTACTTCAGGAGGATTGTATTTCCTTTTCAAGGAAAAATTACAATCGTCGACCAACAAACATTTCTCCCCAACAGTTCTCAAGTTACGAGAAGCAGCACAATGATCCATGAAAGTAATCAATCACTCCAAAATATCGGAGTAGGTCTCCTAAAAGACCCTGCCTTAATGGGTACTTTTGCCCTACCGCCGGCAAGTAATCTGGCGGAAGTAGCCACAGTGGAAACCTACAATATGAAATCTTCCATATCCAACGGATTCAGAAGATTCCTAAATATTTTGTCAGCATGGATCGTCGCCCTAATGGAAATACTGTAAATACAGTGGGCCCCGAGGACGGTTCTTATCTCGTGTCAACCTCGTTAAAAAATGAAACAAGGAGTCAAGAGGATAGTTCTTTACGATGTCAACCTCATTAAAAAATGAAATGTCCCCTTAAGAATTAGAGGACATATGCCTCGTCCGCATTTTTATGCTGGGGGCATCATCATCGAGCAGTTTTAGCAATGTTAATGCTCGTTAAAAAATAAACGCAAGAATCGAGCAGTTTTTGTGCAGAGTTCATGCTCGTTAAAAAATAAACATAAATTGTGAGAAATATTTCCCTACAGTTCAAGCTCATCCAGAAAAAATGAACCAGTAAATAACCTGGAGAAATGTAACCTTTGAAAGCCGTTTTAAAAACCTTTGGTCGTGTTCTTGCAGTCTCACCTCCATCCGTTCATTTGGCCAATCGTTCATCTCCATATGTGTGTTTACCCATTTTGAGGAACAGCTGCGAAGAGTGATTTCACTTAGCCATCCTTGTGACACTGCCGTGATTGGAGAATTCCAACCTGTACCCGGAATCTACTGCTATCCCTGTTCATCACTCGTTCCTCAAAAGACGAGTCTTCTTTGAGCTCTTTTCACTGACTCGTAAAATATGAAAAGTTTGCCGAGTTTTGGCCTTCCAGCTCATTAAAAGGACTGGAAGAGCTATCCCTCCTCTAGATTTTAATCTTTTTGGACCTGAGGGATTATTGCACAAAAAGATCGAGCGCTTGTTTTGTTCGGCTCGTTAAAGAAATCGAAAGTTCATCCCTTCTGTATTGTTTTATACTTTTTCGGACTTAAGGGATTAGATGACGAAAAAGGAATTTTGGAGTTAACTTTTCGTACCTTTTCAGACTCTCTAAAAATGAAAAGGACCGAGTTTTCCTTGTCGTTAGACTCGTTAAAATGATTAAATAGCGACAAACTTGTCTTTAGACGAGAACGAGTTTCCCTATCGCTAGGCTCGTTAAAACATAGCGATGGGCTTGCCCGAAGGGCAGGTTATAGAACAAGCATATGTTATCCTCCTCAAGCTTGACAAAAATAAAGAGGTACTGGTCAGCAATGACTGGGGAAAAATTGGGAGAACCTCACAGCATTAATGGTAGCAAGTCGCTCTTGAACATGACACTTTGTCCTCCGTATCACATCGGGTTGGGTTGTTTCATTCACCGGTCTCATAACCATGGTCCTCGCCACACCATCCACAATTGGGGTAATGCTACCAATCCATCACATCAGTGTCGTTATATGTTCAAGAGATGTGGTTTTGCAAAGAGTCAACCGTGTCCCATCCACTGCCATACATTATCTTTCATCCACTTCATGACCGCCACCCTGAATCATACATCACAGTTTGTTTTCACCTCATCACAATCACTAGCTCCGTTCCGTGTCACTGATGTGGGATTCATTAAGGCCCTCCTTTGACGGATCGCTCCTTGTCGACATCAGCTCATTATCCAAGGAGTTGATCTAGGAACACCCCCTTCAGTACTTTGAAGCTTGCATGCCTCAATGGCAAGTTTCTCACTTCCGGCGATAGGTATACATCAATGACCTTCGACCAGAAGATTTTGCATGGTGGTCGACGCCAAGTCCTTTATTCCCACCATGTGAATTGTACTGCCGTACCTTAAGGGTCATCATCCTTATCGGTGATTCCTCTCGCGCTTGTTAACGGTTTACATCATTGACCGGTAATCAAGCGATGTCTTTCCATGTTCGACTTCAAGAAATTCTCACATGGATTGACTTGTACATCGAGTGAAGATCGGAAGAGATTGAAGACCCCGGATCTAGTTTCATCCATCCGGGCTGCGATATATATTCAGGACATAAAGACATTTGATATGTACATCATTACAGCAGATGATCATCCTTCTCAAAGGATGATAATTTCAGCAGAGAATTATCAGTCTACAATCAGACGATCGTCTGTTCTATGTACCAAAATGTATTTATAAAGCTGAGCATGGGAATGCCTACCTCAGCTAGATCATGAAAATGTATGAAAAATAGTGTATTGTATTGTATCTTATTACAGGGCACTTCTCAGCAGATTGAATGAACTTCGGATCCTCTCAATAAAGCATTTCACCCGATAAACGACCTCATACTTTAGGGGGCATCTGTTATAGACAATTTTGTGCCTTACAGCAACAAGCATGAATTGTCAATAATCCAAGGGATCCAAAGTTCCCTAAACATGATGTTCCTACCCCTAGAGGAACAAGGTCAGCAAACCAACAGCTCTCAGATCAGTTCTCCACCTGAAAACACTCAAAAACAAGCAATCCTGAAATCAAAGCAGGTGCTCCACTAGGCTTCTGCGCTGAAACTCAGATCCTCCATGGTGTACCTGCGTTGCAAAGCAAGTGGAACAAAGGCCACCTGCGCTGAGCAAGATGGGACAAGTGGCACACTGAGTCATTGCTCTGGAATCTTCCAAAAATGACACTTGGATCAGGGATTTCGCCTTGTGATGAGTCAGAGGCTCTGTTTCTCCAAGTGGAAGCAAGGTTCTCCAAGTGGACTCAAGAACTGAAGATCAACTGAAGAGAGAGAGGACACAAGGCAGCTACACATCAGTTGCAAGCTGACTCATCCTTTCTCAATTCATCTATATATTGAGCTCTCTCCTATGAGCTCAGGAGGCTGGAATTTTGTGCAAAGTAATGATATGTTGTTGGTTTCACTATAGAGCTATTGGGTGATTGCTTGAGGGAGGTGAAGAGGAGAAATTCTTTCTGCTGGGAGGTGTTGCTGGATTGGGGCCTTCAATGGTTGTAACACTCTCAGAACCTTTACTTCTTCATTAATAAAAGCTATTGAGGTTCTTCTATATGCTCTTGTTTCAATGATATATTGTGATAATTGTATATTTGGTTTATACTAATCCTTGAACCAGTTATGATTGCATGCTTCTTGTAGTTTCCTTCTTTGTTATTTTGCAGGATCTCATTGTAGCTGGGCCAGCAAAAGAGCAAGGACCTGGGAGCAAGCAGCCAAAGAAAAGAGTTTGGATTCGACATTAAGCGCAAGGCAACGGTTAGTGCATTTCTCCACTCTCTTTTGCTTTCATAAAGAAGTAAACCTTAAGTAGTTTGCTTTACAGTTGTTGCTGAGGTACTATCACCCTTAGAGTGGGATAGGGTCATCCGAATCGGATACTTTTCCCTACAACATCCCCCAAGGGAGAGGGTTCTATAATAGCCTATAGCAAACCATAACTTAATTTAACTGAAATAAATTGCTACAAATTAGCAATCAATCATACTAAAATGAACTCGAGCTTACCCAAATTGAATTAATCGAGTTAACTGAGTCATAAGTGCCATGTCACCTCAGTTAACTACCTTCAATATTTTTGCTGAAATGGAAATTCGAATTTTATCTAGTTTGACCAAGGAAATGTCAAACTGAGATTTTCTTGCTGCATTTTCAACAATACTAGGGACTTTTTAAAGAAGTTTAGAATGTTGATTAGTAAGCCAGCAACAAAAAATTTAGAAGTTGGGTTGAAGTTATATGGACATGACAACTCAAATTTAGTTGATGTTAATTTATATCATCAATTAGTTAGAAGTTTGATCTACTTAACTGCAATTCGACCGGATATTTAATTTTCGGTCGTATGCTATCAAGACTTATTGCAGAACCCACGAAACTGCAATTGAAAGCAACAAAGAGGATTTTAAGATATTTGTGTACAATTGGTTATGTTTTGGTATACAGGTCTACAGAATATTTCAGGTTGGTTGTTCATACAAATTCATATTGGGTTGGATGCATGGATGATAGGAAATAAACTTCACGACATTCATTCAACATGGGTTCAACAACAATTGCTTGGAGTACTGATAAGAAACCTACAATTTCTCTCTCCGCAACAGAAGCAGAGTATAAAGTAGTAGCAAGAGAAACATGTGAAGTAGTTTGGTTTAGAAAAATTCTAGAGGATCTAGATGAGTAATAAGAGCAACCCACTCAGTTGATAAGTGATAATTAAAGTGCTATTCAAATGACCAAGAATCTAGTTTTTCATAAGAAGACCAAGCATATTGATATTCAATATCATTTTGTTCGATATTTGGTTCAATAAGGAGTGATCAATATTGAGTACTACAGAACAAATGAACATGTAGCTGATATATTCACCAAAGCACTATATAAGGAAAAATTTCTGCAAATTCAGAGATGATCTTAGAATATTTCCAAATGATCATTATGGGGGAGAAACCTAGAGAGAACATAATAAACAGTGTCACTTTTCTCCCGTGGAAATATCCACCTAGATCCACCCAAGGGATCACTTCTTGCCATCTTATTAGCATAGTGTAACCCCGATGGTGTCGAGGACAATTGATCCCATGGTCTGCCATTAGCGAGGTGCTTTTAGCAATGGGAACTCGACCAATTGAACTAACCCTCTAGGATAATAAATAGTGTTGTTATATGACCATAATTTGTAATATATATTAAAAAAATTATATTTATATAAATATAGATAATATACATGTCATTGTCTTAGAGGATTTATAAAAACTTATCAAAATTCAACATTTCTTTTAAAAATAAATTTTATTTTTTTATTTATGATTATTGTTAAGAATACTCTAAAATATTTAATAGAGGTTAAATATCTAATATGAAATTAATAATTATTGATAGTGGAATTAAAATTCTAAAAATTCTCTTCCAAAATAAAGATGTCTATCAAAATAATTAGTAAATAATATTATTAATAAAATAAATGTAAATAATAACAATAATAATAATAATTACAATAAAAATAACTATATAAATTAAATTATATAAACATGAAAAATAAAGTAATCTAAATATATGTATACTTATATAAGTGATACCATCATTGTGGTATTTATCAAAGTAATGAAGTATATGTATATCAAACCATTGTTCTTCACACACAAAGAATTTATTTATTTTTATGGGGAGAAAGGACATAAAACTTTATTTATATTTTTCTAAATTGATATGTAATGACATAAGTGTTATTAGTCCTTGCCTCACAAAGCACTATAATGCTCACCTCACATTGAAATTTTGTTGACTTTCGATTATTTTGCTAAGATTTTGAAATTTTAACCAAAGTTTCGAGAAAATGCTAAATATTCATAATTTTTTGTAAATTCAAAAACAATTTTCTAATTTCTGGAAACCTTATTTCTAATTTTTCATTGGTTGAGCGAGCCTTGATGTGACATAATTCCCCCGGTAGAGCGATTTTTATTTTTGGTATTTTTCAGTGCCTAACAAATCATTTCAAAATAAGAAGGGGATAATTTTATAAGTGGTCATTTCGTCGGTGAGTGCTCTAACACTGACACTACTAGTGCCTTGCCAAGTGATGCCAAGACTGATGGGGTTGCAGGTCATTTACATAAGCGAGGCGGGGCAAGGAGGCTAAATAATAACTATGCATAGGAAGCTTGACTAAGTGCATTTGCGATTTGACATTTGTCAATTAAATTGTTATTATCCAATATTAAATGGAGTTTCTTTGTAATATGCACGAGAAACAAGTGTTGTGCAGGAGAATGGGTGTCTAGAATAAGGAACACAAACTTTCTTCCTCTTGCTCTATGGCATACCTACTTTTTTCATTATGTGAAGTTGTATGGAGTCCTTTGTGTGTGCAGAATGAAGGGTATGCAAAAGAGGGGGTATGTGCAGGAGAACATATGTATGGAGTCGTTAATGTGTGCAAAATGAAGGGTGTGTGTAAGAGAGGGTATGTGTAGGAGAATGAGGGTGTAGAGGGAAATTTGCATCTCGATATCAAATAAAACAAGCCCCTGTCGACATAACTCGATATACATGGAAACCTTATTTAGAGGCTTTTATTGTTTAAAATTTGCATCAAAGTAGAAACAACAAATCATGTTATTCATGGTTCTCGAATACCATGTGCATTTGTGATTTACTTATTATCCAATACTAAATGAAGTGCCTTTTTAATTTGTGCAAGGAAGAAGTGTTGTGCGGGGAAATAGGTGCACAGACTAAGGAACATAAACTTTCTTTGGGAATTTTTTGTTACTCCACATACATTCCCCCTCTACACACTTCTTCCCTAACAACACTACATATTAATCAATTAATTAGTTGTTTTGGATTATTAAAGTTTGGGGCATGGAAGGTCTGGTTTAGTCTGTTTTTGAAATGCAATGTGGGAAATGTGTGTGGAGGTGCAGAAGGAGAAACATGGACATTAACGTTGACATGGATTCATTACTTTGTGTGGAATGAAGGGTGTGAGGAAAAGGGGGTATGTGCGGGAGAGAAAGTGTATGGAGTCGTTAATGAAGGATGTGCAAAAGAGGGGATATGTGTAGGAGAATGAGGGTGCAAAGGAAAAATTTTTTTGCACATGTAAGGAACATAAACTTTGATTCACAATACTCTACATTTCCACTTACATTTTCGCTTTGGGGCATGAAAAATTCAATTTCCCTATATATTGGGTTATGTCCTTGTGGGCTCATTTTATTTAGCAACATTTCTTTGTCATATGATGTGCAACTTTTAAAAATATTTTCAAAATTGTATCCAAGTAGAAACATTGAATCTTGGTGTTCACAGTTGTAACACCCTCCTCCCACATCCACCCAAGTAATCATGCCAATTGGGGTAAACATGATACGAGATGCTACTATGATCAAATTTGACCTCCTACATAACCTTAAGGAAGTGGAATTGACGAAACATCACACACAGTCATCCAACATCATCAACAAAACCCTTAGGAGATAAGTCAGTCACTCAGACAGCCTATCCCTGGGTCCCACTATTGTTCTGGACCTCAGTCACTCTCATGCTATGGGAAAGGGAGTGAAAAGAGACCTAAAGTTTCTCTCATAGACCTGCATGCCAACGACTGCGGACCAAACTTGCCAATTCTGTGCTAGTGACCCCGAGATTTAAGCCACTTTTTCAGGCCCAGAGCCCAGGCTACTGCCCAAAATGGAATGAAAGCTTGAAATCAAGAAAGGCACAGGGAAATAATGAAGCAAAAGAAATAAACTCAACAAGACTTTAACCATACCCCTACTAGCCATGACAGGCATTTCATCAAACATATTGTCAACATGTAACCTACAGGTGTAAACAACATAATTAAGTGTAGGGATCCCATACTTATCTGAGAATTGCTATAAACCATTGTTCCCTCATGTCATTTGCTGCATATTCATCTATTAGGTCATCGACACATTATCCATTCATTTACAAGTAAAAACATGCTAAGAGCCATACATAGTTGTTGTCACGAAATGCACATATAACTAGCATAATAGGAACAAAAATACAATAAACATATCAAAAATAAAAATCCATATATATATCAGTACATTTACACATGAAAATCAATGGAATGAATTTCTCATTAATCAATGTAATGAACCAACCAGTGATGGGACTACCATGTTCCACCTGACCATAGGTTGGTTGAGAAAAGTCTCTCTTCAGCCAATCACCCCTATTCCATATTCCAAGCATGAATGTGGGACTCATAGAACACATCAAAAACACCAATCAATGTGGATGCCACCGGAGTTCTCCACCTACACCGTGAGGAATTTGAGTGCCTCCTAGTATCTCAGGCTTTACCGTGCATCTGCAATCCAATCCAGGGATCACTAGGCCCTACACCGAGACATACTCTCCAGGCTTTACCGTGCATTCCATCCAAGAATCACTAGGCCCAATGGAGAGAAAATACACCTCTTGGTTTTACCGTAGATCTCGCCATTCACCGGCAAGGATTCCTAGGCCCACCAAGGCACACAATCTGGATTTACCGCAACCCACAGTCTAGTTCAGGGATTACTAGGCCAGTGGCTTCGTGCATCCTCAATCTGGTTCAGGGACCACTACACCATGTGTTTTTCAATTTATAGATCCACCCCACTCAACTTCGAATCCAATCCGGCCATCCCACATAAACTGAATAAGAGAACCTATCTCATCAAAGCTATCAAGAAATGTCAACACTAGGCTGAAAACAATGTCACACTTGGAAAAACCCATGCCATGGTAGAAAAGAAACACATGCAATCCCATGCATGCAAAATATAGCAAGGAAAATACACATGCAAGTCGATACCTGCAATGAAGTCTGTTGTAGCTGCTTGATCCTTCCCTTCCCTACTTGATCTTTGCTTCCTCTTGCCTTCTTTTCCTTTCTTGCTCCAATGCCAAAGTTCTCCAAGAAAACTCTAAGTGTCCAAGAGTATGAGAGAGAGAGAGAATAATGAAAGAGCTCCAAATATAAACTGACAAAAGGTTACCAACTGATCCTAAAAACCTTTTTATGAATGAGACCTCTATTTTCTTCATTTTCCATTATTTTCTTTCATTTTCCTCCTCACATGAAACCTGTGATATTTCACCTTACTTTTCTCCTAATTTCCATTATTTTCATAAATAATATGCCAATAAATGCCTCATGCCTTTCCAAAGCCTTAGCCATTGTCTTTTCCAAATTCCTTTGCTAGAAACAACCAAATGAACACCCCCTAGGATTTCTTGCCCAACATTTAACTTGGAATAAGTGTCTCATTCATCTGTGGTTATTGTTTTTAACTTTTATTACATGAAATTTTCACCAGGGTTGTTACAAAATCCTTCCCCTTGGGGGACACCATCCTCAGTGTTCAATCACTCATATACCTCAGCAACCTGATGAAAGAAGACATACTGCTTATGGAGCTTTATAACACAGCTCGATGCAGTATTTACAATGAAAGATCTACTTAAGAGAAGAACATCACGACAACATGACATACCGCATAGTGGAGATTTATATCACAACTCATTATAGTATTTACAATTATCATCTTGCTAAGTGCCAATCCACATGACATCATAACATCATGATAACAAAACCATGTGATAACATAATAACATGATAACATAACCATAATGACATGACACCCATACCGCATAGTGGAGCTTTATAACACAACTCATTAAGGTATTTACATCCATACACATGGGTACATATAACAACATCACAATAAATATAGATACCAAAACATATGCCAAATCATATACCAAAACACATATCAAACATATACTAGTCATCATATCTAAGCACATATCAAAACATCATATAACAATATCAAACCATCATAAAACATATATCGAACCACCATAAAGCATATACCAAACCACCATAAGCAAATACCAAACCACAATATCAAGTTTCTTTGTCTCAACCGAAAAACAAGGAAGGATACATGGCTTACATCTGATCCACCATCTCCCATGTAGCTTCATCGGGCCCAAAGTGCTTCCATTGCACTTTAACTTGCTCGATTGCTCGGTTCTGGAGCATGAGCACCATTTTATGTAATATACACTGAGACTCCGACTGGAATTCTCCATCTGGTTCCACCTACAATACATACTAGTCAATTACATGATCAACATCCTTAACATACTTCTTAACCAAAGACATGAAAACATCGTGGACTTTCACTGTCAGAGGTAGTGAAAGTTGATAGGCTACTAGCGCAATCCTCTCAATGATACTGAAGGTGTTATGAAACCAGCTCACAAAAAGATAGGAAAGATAGATGAATGTCTTAAAAATAAGCCTCTTCGAGGGGACAACCTCCTTTACATTACACAAATGAACAATTCTTGGATGATGCAAATGACAAGACCTCATTTCTATATATAGGAGTCTAACGGGTCATAATATAATTAGAGCCGACATAACAATAATAATGTAAGGGCACAATAATAACATTAGTGGGATTCTATGGGGCACAATAATAACAATATGAGGACTACATGGGAACAACAATATAATAAGGGGGTCGTACTAATAACAATAAGGGGTTACACTAGTAGTATAGGGACCTAACATGCCCCTCTCCTTCAAAAAGTGTTGTCCTCAACGCTTGAGTAGTTCTTGATGCTTATGTATAAAATTCTTGTCCTCCCATGTGGAATCTTTAGCGGGTAAGTTCTTCCACTTGATGAGATACTCTGAAATTGATCAATTTCATAGTTGTCAGGTTCTTGTTTCTGTGACTTCTCCAGGTTCCAATATGATTTTTCCTTCCTCATCAAGTTCTGGCAATATTGTTTGAACTGAGATCTTCTCCAACTTTTGAATGAGTGGCCACAATTCTTCATCCTTCTTCCATTCATCCCTTTCTTCGTGTATCAAATCTGGTTGGATAATAGAAATAACACAAAACAATGCTTCCACATCCTCTTCCCTTCTTGAGAGTGCATCTGCAACAACATTTGGCTTCCCATTTTTGTAGATGATTTTAGAATCATAACGCAACATATTTGTGACCCATTTTTTCTTTTCTTCTAAAGATAATATTTTTTCTAAAAAGTATTTAAGGCTATCATGATCCATTTTTACCTTGAAGTGTCTTCCCATTGGGTAAGGTCGCCATTTCTTAAGTGCATGTAGTATTGCCAACATTTCCTTCTCATAAATAGCTTGCTTGATATGTAGCCATAAAAATACCCAATCACCTACATCAAAACATTTTTCACTGCGATGTTGATCTACCTATTGTTTCATTCGATTCTGCAACAAAGTGGTGTTATCCTTTAAAAGCTGGAGAACTTGTTGTTGATGCTTGATTTGATCTTTCACTGCTTGAACCTTTTTCTTCTTGATATGTCCTTCTATCTTTAGAGTTTGAGGAGTGGTAATTCTTCCAATGCTTTACAAGATATGGTCAGATTCATTTCTTGATGCTCGATGTGATCTTTCACTTCTTGAACATTTTTCTTCTTGATATGTCCTTCTATCTTGATAGTTTGAGTGGTAATTTCAGCCAATGCAATACAAAATATGGTCAGATTCATTTCTTCTTTCTCGATGTGATCTTTCACTTCTTGAAACTTTTTCTTCTTGATATGTCCTTCTATCTTAAGCATTTGAGGAGTTGTAATTCTTTCCAATGCTTTACAAGATATGTTTGGATTAATTTTTTCTTTCTATGGGGTTGTTTCCTAGTGTATATCCTCTTCTTTTGATGTTTCTTGATCCTTTTCTTCCTCCTCTTCATAATCTATGTAAAATAATTTCTTCTCAGCACACTTATGACCTTTAGTGTATTTGCTATCACAAATGTAACAAAGTCCTTTTTCTCTTTTTTCTTCCAATTTTTGTCGTGTAAACCTTGTAGGTTGTGGAAGGCGAGAAGAAAAAACACTTCCATATTTATAGTTGTGAGTGGTAGGATTCCTTTTTTCAATAATTCCTCTTTCAATTTTTCTTGCCAACCTGAATGCCTTCTCCAATGAATCAGGTTCCCAAAGACGAACATCATGTTGAATGTTATCCTTTAAAGTCCCTATGAAGACATCAATACTTTTCTTATCTGGAATATCATTTACCCTTATATTCAATTTTTTGAAATCCTCAATGTGCTCTGCCATTGAACCCTTTTGTTTGAGATTTATCAATTGGCTAAAGAAAGTGTTACTCTTTGTATCCTCATAATGTGCTATCATTTCTTCCGTGAAAATTGAACAAGTGACAAGTGCTTTATGAGAACACAACCCTTTATACCATAAAAATTGATCCAATTCTAAATATGAAGATGTAATACATACCTTTTGTAACAGTTTCACCTCATGTAGATCAAAATATTGCTCCATCTGTAATATCCAATTTACTGGATCCTTGCCATAAAACATCCTCATATTGGATTTTCTTGGTTTTAGGAGCTCGATCTTGAAACAACTGTAACTCTCTAAATTCGGATCTTCCAGTTCTGAAATCACGACCTGCAGTAGCTCTCTGCATCCTCTTTCTAATGCCACCAGACTGATGGAAATTGGATTCTCCAAGAAAGAGTTATGCACAATCTCCCAAAATGACCTGAGTATAGACTTATTCAGTAGAGAGAAATTGTACGATGTGCCGTGGGTCACTGTTTCAACCTTAGTACCTAAAACTGATACACAGAAAACTACATTCTATCCTCTTTCTGAAACTTCTTACGAAAACTCAATCTGATGCTCAAATAGAAAGTTATGATGATTTTCCCAAGGTGACCTGTTTGGAATGTAATTCGGGGGACTGCAAAAACCCTAACTTCCTCAGATTATATCTCCGAAAATGTAGTGAGACAGGATCTGAAATTCGGAGCTGAGGTTCAGACCAATTTCTTCTCAAATGGGTTTTTGTTTTAGCTTCTGCAACTTCGCAGAGAAAGCATTACAACAAACATTCCACGATGACTTGTTTTAGATGAAATTCTGGAGCTTGCAAAAACCCTAACTTCCTTAGATCATATCTCCGAAAATATAGTGCGACAGGATATGAAATTCGGACCCGAGATTTAGAAAGATTTCATCTCAAATGAGTTTTTTTTTTTTCTTCTGAAACGTTGCAGAAAATAAGTTATAGCAAAAATGCCATGATGACCTGTTTGGAGCAACGAAACCCTAGAATCCAAAACTCTGATACCAAATGTTATGAAACCAGCTCACAAAAAGATAGGAAAGATAGATGAATGCCTTAGAAATAAGCCTCTTCGAGGGGGAACCTCCTTTACATTACACAAATGAACAATTCTTGGATGATACAAATGACAAGACCTCCTGTCTATATATAGGAGTCTAAGGGGTCATAATATAATTAGAGCCAACATAACAATAATAATGTAAGGGCACAACAATAACATTAGTGGGCTTCTATGGGGCACAATAATAACAATATGGGGACTACATGGGCACAACAATATAATAAGGGTGTTGTACCAATAACAATAAGGGGTTACACTAGTAGTATAGGGACCTAACAGAAGGGTCCACAAAACTGTGGTGCCAGCTTGGCACATGATCCAATCCGCAAGGAGCTCTTCTTTGGTTTGATGCACAAGTACACTTGTTCCCCACTTGGAACTCGAACAACTGGTTCCTGTCTGCATAACTCTTCTGCCTATCCTATGCTGCCTTGAGATTATTCTTGATCACCTGCATCTCATGTTCCATGTCTGCCAACATATCTAGTCCAATCAATACTTTGTTACTCGGATCACTCCAACAAATGGGAGTGTTACAACTTCGCCCATACAATGCCTCAAGAGGACTCATCCTGAATGACTCCTGATAACCATTGTTGTATGTGAACTCTAACAAATGGAGATACTCTTCCCACTTCCATTGTTGATGCATCACATACATCCTCAACATGTCCTCTAATATCTTGTTGACCCTCTCTGTCTGTCCATCTATCTGTTATAGACATTTTTGTGCCTTACATCATTGAGCATGAAATGTCCATAATCCAAGGGATCCAAAGTCCCTAAAAGAGTTGTTCCTACCCCTAGAGGAACAAGGTCAACAAAAGACAGCTTCTCCCAGAAGTTCTCCACCAAAAACCACTCAGAAATGGTCAAATCAGGATCAATTCAATGGCTCCACTAGCTGCCTGCGTTGAAATGCAGAGGTTACACTGGCCAGTTGCACTGCAACGCAGGTAGAAGCACTACCAGGGTGCGCTAAGCGGGAATTGACAAATGGCAAGTTCATTCAACAAGGTGTAAAGACCCAGGAAGCTTCCAGAATCTTCCTCAATGACACTTGCCTCAATGAATTCGACCAAGTGATGAGTAAGAGGTTCTCAACCTCCAAGTGGAAGCAAGAACTGATAGAGAGAAGCCACAAGTCAAAACATGAGCTGACTCATCCTCTCTGCTCACATTTATATATGGATCTCTCACCCAGAGGTTCAGGAGGCTGGAATTTTGTACTTTGCAGAGAATTGCTGTTGGTTTGAGATTGAGATTAGTACATTGGGTGATTTATGCTTTGTTGGAGGAGAGGAAGGGATTCTTTTGCTGGGAGGTAGATGCTGGATCGAGACTTATTTGGTTGTATCTCCTCTTGAACCTTGTTATCATATCAATAAAGCTACTTGAGTTTCTCCTATATGCTTGTATTTCAATGGTGTTTTGTTATATTTGCATATTTAGTTTATATCTGATCCTAAACTAGTTGTGAATGTGAATTTATATCTTTCGTGTAGTTTTCCTCTCTTGTGATCTTGCAGGAACTAGGTGTAGCTGGACCAGTGAAAGAGCAGGCAGTGGGAAGCGAATGAAAGAGAGAGTGATTGAATCGAAAAACTAGCGGAAGACACCGGTTAGTTACATTCTTCTTTCTCTATTTGCATCTCATAAAGAAGAATACTCAGATAGTTTTCCTTGTTTGTTGCTAAGGCATTATCACCTCTTAGAGTGGGATAGGGGCATTCCGAATTGGATACTTTTCCCAACAAAAAATTGGCGACTCCGCTGGGGAGAGTATCTTGTTAGTTTACTTGTGTTTCTATTGCTATTCATTTCATAAACTGAAGAGTGTCGAATCGAACTGCATTTGCCATTTACAAATGCAAAGTAGAGATCAACTACTCTAGTCCATTCGCTGGGCCTGTTTATGATATGAACAGCTGATCCACAAGTGCTCTAACAGCCCTTTGTGATAGATCTTAGTCCTCCTATAAATCATCCTTCTAGTTGTACCTAATTGATAGCTTTTATCCGGCCAAAAACTGTAGATCAAACTGCAAACCGTAACCCAGAACCGAGAAACAACTCTCGTTTCTGCTTCAGCGCAGACTCTGTGAAGATGTTCTGCATTTCAACGCAGGTCCTGTGAAGGCTACCTGCGCTGAATATCAAATCCTCTGTGTTGGGAGTGCGCTGATCAGTCTTTGCCTTGTGCAGCTGTGATTCCCTACTTCCTTTTGCTCAGTTTTATCTCTGTTTTTTGCAGCCTGTTATCAGTCAGTGTACCTATCTGAAACCCCTTTTCTTTGCCTCAATTCCGCCTCAGTTGTATAAAGAAACTGTATTTGTTCTTTGTGTATTTGTTACATCATTTGCAGTTTCCCATTACAAAAGTAAACTAGTCATACTGTCGCCCCTAGATCTAGACCTGTCGTAAGTGTCGTTTTGATCTTAGGAGTGAGTTTGTTTTCGGTTCACAGTTGATTTAGATTTTACTTTTGTATTTTGGTTTGAATTTATGCATTTCAAGTGTCGAAAAAAGTAAATCATAAAGTGTCGTAATCGTCTTTTTGATTTCGAAAAAGGAACTTGTTTGTGTTTTCACTTGAAATCGAATTCAAATTTATACAACAACTTTCTTTTTAGGCATCAATATTAAGAAAGTGAAAACAAATACATGCATATGTGCATTTTCATTTTGACAGTTTGTATGTTGATTTAGGGAAAAGTGAATTACTGTGTGCTCTATGCTCTTTGAGAAAAGATGGTGTCTTTCTTTTCCCCTTGTAGCTAGGATTTTCATTGTTGAAAAGATATAAAAGCTTGCTTATCATCTTTAGACTGCATTTAGGAATTGTATCATACATCTCATGGTGATCCAAAAAGGCAAACTTCTAAGAAATATCAACCTAAAATAAATTGAATGAACTTAACAGCGCTTTGTAACATAACGCAAAACATAGAGGTCTAGGCTAGAGACGTGTTCCGGCGTCGTAAAACCTGGTCACTGGTCACCTCACTGATGGTTGGGTGATTCCTCCCGAGAGACGATAAGTGCCAGTACGGATTGTGCTCCCACGTACCGTCGCGTATATATTGGGAGACCCCTATAGGAATAAAACCTTTATCCATAGGAAGCCGTGTCGGCCGCCCTACTGATCGCAATGCACTGAACACAGCATTCAGGAAGATTGACCACCCGTACCTTAAAAAGTATTCTGCGGTTTTGCGAAAAGTTTGGCACACCCTCTACCTAGAACTCCAGAGCAGTTCCTTTTGGCCTTTTTCAGACTCTATAACAGAAAAAGTCCATCTTAGCACTTATCACTTCAGGCTCATTAAAAATCGAAGGAGACTAGAGTCATCTTTAGCTTTTTCTCGACTCTTTAAAATTGAAAAAGCAAGTTGTGTCCAAGCGTCGTTAAAAATTTATTTTAAACGGAATAATCATCACCTTTCCCTCGTTGATCTTCGAAGTTAGTTCTTGTAGAATTGCTAGGAAATCTTTTGGATAGACTAAATATGTCTGAACAGCCGTTGACATCCAAGACTGTGTCATCTGACGCAGCAGCGGCAGAGCCTCCTACTGCTACTCCAACGATGTTCGCTGGTATACCATCTGTCCCGGCAAATTGTCAACAACAAGCTCGAGTCCAATCAGAGATTGTTTCGACGACATGGTTAGTTCCTATTTCTTCATCCGGATTATCATCTAGTATTTCTTATGTTGAAACTCAACAAATTGATCCAATGTGTCTTCAAAGGCCAATCTACCCTTTAAGTACTGGATTGCCACCATATGGAGGGCAGTATGCTTTTTCATTGTTCCCTCCCGGAGAACAACCATAAGGGAGTTTACAACCAAATTCAGGTCAAACTGGAATTACATCCAGCGGTTGGGTACCAATACTGCCTCAGCAATCAAGGGTTGTATATTCAATGCAACCAGTCCACCCTGTGTCGAATATTCCCACTATACCTGCTATGGTGACTGCGTCGCAAGTACAAGCGTTACCTGTTGTATGTCAACCCCAACAGCCTCAGGTTGCAATACAACAACCTCTTTTCTCAACGACTCAATCACAACCTCAGGTTAGTACCTCCTTATTTGGAGCGACTCAGGATCAAACAAGTACTGTGACTCCTCATCTTGGTCAATCATCCAGTATTGGTCAACAGCAAATGGTTCAACAACCAGGGCTGGTTCAATCTCAACAACCACAATTCCAGCAATCATATCAAGGACCTGAGCAACAAGTCTTTGTAAGTAATGGGCAACCGCATTTCCAAAGCGGTTATCAACAACCATATTATAACGGTTATGCCCATCAACCTTGTCAAAGTTGCCAGCATCAAATACATTATGCTGGTATGCAAAGACCCACTGCTCAGGCGATTCCATCTTATCCTGGGTATGCTTCGCCTAACCTAAATCAACAGTTGCCCTTTGTAGCAACTCTAGAACTACTAGATCTAAACCAGTTGACGAATGATCCAATTGCTTATGCCCCTTGGTGGCCAGCGATTCTGCATAAACTTCCGTCAGATATTCCTAAATTTAATGGAAATCCGGCTGAAGATCCGTCGAATCATGTGATGAAATTTCATCTATGGTGTTCATCAAACACCCTAAACGATGATTCGATTAGGCTTCGCCTTTTTTAGAGGACGTTAACTAGTCCGGCAGCAAAATGGTATATCGAATTGCCTAGAGCTTCATTCGACAACTTCAGTACCCTAGACACAACCTTTTTAACCCATTTTCAGTTACCGATAAGGTACGAAACGGGAACCGAACTTCTTACCAACTTCAAACAAATGATGACCACTCACATATCTGATCATATACATGAATGGCGACGTCGTCGTAGAATGGTGAAAACGTATGTTCCCGATCAACTATTAGATGAATGGTTTATTAAGTCATTACTGCCTTCCATCACGGAAGATGTGGCAAAAGGGGGAGTCATCACAGAAGAGAAATTTATCGCTCGTGCGCAATATTTGGACTTGATTTACACTCAGTCTGGCACGCTCTACGATAAAATACCTGACGCCCCTAGACCGGAATTCTCAGTTCCTCCTCCTAAATCAAACAATGACTCTCATGCCGGTGATGGCGTGATTGGCACAACAGACATGAAATCGACAAAGGCTATATCTAAAAAGGCCCGTAAGATTTCCGGTCAAAATGCAAATGAGGAACTTCTTGCCTTGGAAGTAAATTCCGTGTCGAACGACAAGGGCAAACGACTGAAGCAACCAGGGGGCAAGAAGAAAAAGAAAGGGAGAAAAAGGAAGCACGATAAAGCTTCTGCCAACCCTTCTGGGCAAAGGAAACCCCCTGCGGGGTGTCATATATGCTATGAGGATCATCGGACAAGAGATTGTCCACATAAAGCTGAAGTTAAGAAACTCTTTAAGAGTTCAAAAACCTCAGCAGTTTTGACTGATCCGTTTCCAAGCCCGGGAACCAAACTGGTTGCTAATCAAAATGCTTCCCGATCCCAAGTGCTTATGTTGTCTATCTCAAAGCAGCAAAATGATGCTTTGGCAAGGAATAAAGATTACGGGAATCCACAGGTGTCGAATAACAAGGCTAATGAACAACCTAGTAGTTCGACAACAAATTTGACCAAAGTTGTGCCACCCATCATTCCTGAACAAATGATAAAGTTGCCAAAGGGAGTAGTGCACAAATCGACATTTAATCCTCGTGCAAAAGTAGCACAAAATTATAATATAATAGAGGACCTGGCCCAATCGCCGTCCGCTATGTCGACACTTGAGGTACCGCAAAATTGCCTCTCCCAAGAGCAAGTTTTATTATCAGCAATAGGTGGGATTGACCCAATGGATTCCAATCTTGTGGCCTTTGATCATAAAGGATATGACCCTTAGTTACCAGCACAACTAGCTTTCCTTATTCAAGTGAAAGCCCTCAACAAAAATGTTCATCGAACAATTATTGATGAGGGGGCATCTACATGCATTATGTCGATGAGTTGCTGGAAAACTTTAGGATCTCCAACCTTGTCGCGATCTTCGACGACATTAAAAGCATTCGACGGAAGGACATATACACCATATGGTATCCTAAGTAACTTGAAAGTTGAACTAGGAGGGAAAACAGTAGAAATTGATGTTGAAGTAATCGATGGAAACCTTGATTACAACATCCTATTGGGAAGACCCTGGATATATTCCATGGCCGCAGTTGTGTCGACCTACTTCAGGAAGATTGCATTTCCCTTTCAAGGAGGAATTACAATCATCGACCAACAAACTTTTCTCCCCAACAGTTCACAAGTTACGGGAAGTATTCCAATGATCCATGGAAGTAATCATTCGCTCCAAAATATCGGAGTAGGTCTCCTAAAAGACCCTGCCTTAATGGGTACTTTTTCCCTACCGCCTCCGAGTAATCTAGCGGAAGTGGCCACAGTGGAATATGAAACCTTCTATATCTAATGGATTTGGACTCCGAGGACGGTTCTTATCTCGTGTCAACCTCGTTAAAAAATGAAACAAGGAGTCTTGAGGATGGTTCTTTTACTGTGTCAATCTCATTAAAAAATGAAACAAATCCCCTTTCTCAAAGGTAAACCTTCATTCCAACCACCGAGTTGAATGCAATGAAGCTTGGGGGGCATGCACCTCGATTTGCGTTATTATGCCGGGGGCATGCAAGCTTATCATTGAGCAGTTTTAACACATAGTTCATGCTCATTAAAAAATAAACATAAGATCGAGCAAGTGTTTCAATTTGCGTTTAAGCTCGTTAAAAAATGAACTACTCGGTAAATAACCACTACGAATGTAAATTTATCAGCCATTAAAGCCTTGGTCGTGTTTGCACCATCACCTCCACTTTTCCATTGGCCGATCATTCACCTCCATTTGATTGTTTACCCTTTTTGAGGAACAGCTGCGAAGAGTGATTTCACTTAGCCATCCTTGTGACACTGCCGTGATTGGAAAATTCCAAAGCTTACCTGGAATCATCTGCTAACCCGTTTCATCACTCGTTCCTCAAAAGACGAGTCTTCTTTAAGCTCTTTTCATCTGACTCGTAAAATATGAAAAGATTGCCGAGTTTTGGCCTTCCAGCTCGTTAAAGCGACCGGAAGTGCTATCCCTCCTCTAGATTTTAATCTTTTTTGGACCTGAGGGATTATTGCACAAAAAGAACGAGCGCTTGTTTTGTTCGGCTCGTTAAAACTATCGAAAACTCATCCCTTCTGTATTGTTTTATACTTTTTCAGACTTAAGGGATTGGATGACGAAAAAGGAACTTTGGAGTTATCTTTACGTACCTTTTTAGACTCTCTAAAAATGAAAAGGTACCTAGTTATCTTTGTCGTTAAACTCGTTAAAAAGAATTAATAGCGACAAACTTGTCTTTAGATGAGAACGAGTTTCACTATCGCTAAGCTCGTTAAAACATAGCGATGGGTTTGCCCGAAGGGCAAATTATAGAACAAGCATATGTTATCCTCCTCAATCTTGACAAAAATAAAGAGGTACTGGTCAGAAATGACTGGGGAAAAATTGGGAGAAACTCAAAGAACTTTTATTGGTAGCAAGTCGCTCTTGAACATGACACTTCCACTCCGTGCCTGAGTCGGGTTGGGTTGTTTCATTCACCGGTCACATCGCCATGGTCTCGCCATACCATCCACCTTTGGGGTAAATGTTACCAATCCATCACACAAGTGTCGCCGATATGTTCAAGAGAAGTCATCCAGAGAAGTCAACCGTGTCCCATCCACTACCATACATTATCCTTCATCCTTTCATGACCGCCACCCTGAACCATATATCATCAGATCGTTTTCACCTCCATCAAAATCATTTGCTCCGTTCCGTGTCACTGATGTGGGATACATTAAGGCCCTCCTTTGACGGATCGCTTCTTGTCGACATCAGCTCATTATCCAAGAAGTTGATCTAGGAACACACCCTTCAGTACTTTGAAGCTTGCATGCCTCAATGGCAAGTTTCTCACTTCCGGCGACAGGTATACATCAATGACCTTCGACCGAAAGATTTTGCGTGGTGTTCGACGCCAAGTCCTTTATTCACACCACGTGAATTGTATTGTAGTACCTTGAGGGTCATTATCATTATCGGTGATTCCTCTCGCGCTTGTTAACAGTTTACATCATTGACTGGTAATCAAGCGATGTCTTTCATGTTCGACTTCAGAACATTTCTCACATGGATCGACTTGTACATAGAGTGAAGATCGAACGAGTTTGAAGACCTCGGATCTAGTTTCATCCATCCGGGCTGCGATATATATTCAGGAAAACTAAAGACATTGACATGTACAGCATTGCAGCAGATAATCATCCTACCAAAAGGATGATGATTTCATCAAAATCATCAGTCTACCATCAGAAGATTGTCTGTTCTATGTACAGAGAAATGAATTTATAAAGCTGAGCATGGGAATGCCTGCCTCAACTAGATTATGAAAGCAGTATGAAAAATAATGTATTGTATTGTATCTTATTACAGGTCTCCTCCCAGCATTAGAAGAACTTTGGATCCTCCTAATAAAGCATTTCACCTGATAAACGACCTCATACTTTAGGGGGCAACTGTTATAGAAATTTTTGTGCCTTACAGCATTGAGCATGAAATGTCCATAATCCAAGGGATCCAAAGTCCCTAAAAGAGTTGTTCCTACCCCTAGAGGAACAAGGTCAACAAAAGACAGCTTCTCCCATAAGTTCTCCACCAAAAACCACTCAGAAATGGTCAAATCAGGATCAATTCAATGGCTCCACTAGCTGCCTGCGTTGAAATGCAGAGGTTACACTGGCCAGTTGCACTGCAACGCAGGTAGAAGCACTACCAGGGTGCGCTGAGCGGGAAATGACAAATGGAAAGTTCATTCAACGAGGTGTAAAGACCCAGGAAGCTTCCAGAATCTTCCTCAATGACACTTGCCTCAATGAATTCGACCAAGTGATGAGTAAGTGGTTCTCAACCTCCAAGTGGAAGCAAGAACTGACAGAGAGAAGCCACAAGTCAAAACATGAGCTGATTCATCCTCTCTGCTCACATCTATATATGGATCTCTCACCCAGAGGTTCAGGAGGCTGGAATTTTGTACTTTGCAGAGAATTGCTGTTGGTTTGAGATTGAGATTAGTACATTGGGTGATTTATGCTTTGTTGGAGGAGAGGAAGGGATTCTTTTGCTGGGAGGTAGATGCTGGATCGAGACTTATTTGGTTGTATCTCCTCTTGAACCTTGTTATCATATCAATAAAGCTACTTGAGTTTCTCCTATATGCTTGTATTTTAATGGTGTTTTGTTATATTTGCATATTTAGTTTATATCTGATCCTAAACTAGTTGTGAATGTGAATTTATATCTTTCGTGTAGTTTTCCTCTCTTGTGATCTTGCAGGAACTGGGTGTAGATGGACCAGTGAAAGAGCAGGCAGCGGGAAGCGAACGAAAGAGAGAGTGATTGGATCGACAAACTAGCGGAAGACACTGGTTAGTTACATCCTTCTTTCTCTATTTTCATCTCATAAAGAAGAATACTCAGATAGTTTTCCTTGTTTGTTGCTAAGGCACTATCACCTCTTAGAGTGGGATAGGGGCATTCCGAATTGGATACTTTTCCCAACAACACTATCTGTGGATGATAAGCTGTGATGAAGGCCAACTTTGTGCCCAAGCCTGAAAATAACTCCTTCCAAAACTTGGAAGTGAACTTTGCATCCCTGTTAGACACAATCATCTTTGGAACACCATGTAGTCTAAGCACATCTCTGACAAACACTTGTGCCACATCACTAGCTAAGAACGTAGACTTAACCGGAATGAATTGTGCAAAATTTGTTAACCTATCCACAATGACCATGATGGAATCATGTTGCTTCACTATCTTCAACAATCCCATGATGAATTCCATGGATATGACCTCCCATTAGGTCATTCTGGAGTCGCAATCGGCTGTAGCAATCCACCTGGATGTTTACACTCTACCTTCACTCACTAAAAATCAAAGCATCTAGCCACAAACTTTGCTACATCCCTCTTCAAATTCGGCCAATAGTAATACCTCTTCACTGTTGTCAATGTCTTTTTATAACCTGAGTGACCTGAATATGGTTTCGCATGAAACTCCCTCGAGATCACCTTCCTGAGTTCACTATTATCCGACACACATATCCTGTCTCAGAACCTAACCAATCCATCTGCTGTAATACAATAGTCCATGTTGTGTGCACCTGCACCTGTACTTGTATTTGTACCTGTACCTATACATGTACTACCATCTATACCTATACCACTACATGTACATGTACCTACACTTGTACCTATACCATGACCTGTACATGTACTTGTACTATCACCTTGTGGAAACCTGTGCACAATCTCCATATACATGACATCCTGTTGTCCTGCCTGCAAGATCCTATCCTTTAAGTCCATCCCATAGGAGCTCACAGTTGCCAAGTGATGTACCTGTACCCGTCTGCTAAGAGCATTTTCCACCCTATTCTCTTTACCTTTGATGTACCTAATCTTGAAATCAAACTCGATGATTGTGGCCAACCATCTAGCCTACCTGGAATTCAGATTCGGTTAGTCAAACAAATACCTCAACCCAATGTGATCACTCATAAGCCCAAACCATTTGCCAAGAAGATAGTGCCTCCACATCTTTAGTGCATGCAGAATCGTTTCTAACTCAAGATCATGTGTCAGGTAGTTCTGCTTGTGCTTATTTAGTTTCTGTGACTCATAGCATACCACTTGTCCATCCTACATAAGGAATCCACCAATTCCTCTCTTGAAAGCATCTCTGCATACTCCAAACTCTTTGTCCAGATCTGCAATCTATAGTACTAGTGCATGTGTCAACAACTGCTTAAGCTTCTCAAAGCTAGCTTCACACTCCTTTGTCCATTTGAACTTCTTACCTTTCCTTTGTAATGATGTAATGGGATAAGCAATCTATGAGAAGTTCCTGATGAACCGCCTATAATAGCCTACCATACCCATGAAAGATCTCACCTCATCCACATTCTTAGGAGCTACCCACTCTATGATGGCCCTTATCTTCTCTAGATATTCTGCAATGCCCTCCTTGGATACCGCATGCCCCAAGTAGTGTACTTTAGTCTGAAAGAAACTACACTTGTTGAGCTTAGCATACAACTGATGCTCTCTCAACAACCTCAATACTATTGCTAAGTTCTCAGTGTGCTCTTCCTCATTTTTAGAATATAACAGTATATCATCAACGAACACAATAACAAACTTATCCAAATATGGATGCAACACATTATTCATCAAACACATGAATGTAGTTGGAGCATTAGTTAAGCTAAATGGAACAATAACAAACTCATAATGCCCATACCTGGTCCTGAACACAGTCTTGTAAATGTCTTCCTCTTTGATGTGTACTTGATGGTATTTGGATCTCAAGTCAATATTTGAGAACATTGTTGCTCCCTTCAACTGATCGAACAAGTCATCAATCCTTGGCAAAGGGTACCTGTTCTTGATAGTCACTTTGTTCAATTGCCTATAATCAATGCATAATCTGAGGGTACCATCTTTCTTCTTCACAAACAATATCGATGCACCCCATGGTGATACACTTGGCCTAATGTATCCCTTGTCCAACATTTCCTTCAACTACAATTTTAACTCAACCAACTTAGGTGTGCTCATCTTGTAAGGTGACAACTCTGTAATATCCTCAGGAAATACATCCTGAAACTGCTGCAACACTGGATATATTTTCAACACATCTGCATCTTCAACCTTCTTACCCTTATCACTAGAAATGTGTACTATAAATAGCTTACACCCTTTCTTGTGGCTATGCTTTTCTTGCATAGCTATCACCATCCTAACTGATGTCTCTTTCTTCTTACCTTGCAAGACTCTTGGTTCTCCATTGTCATCAACACACTCAATAGATTTGTCATAGCAGTCAACCTTGGTTCTATGTAGATACAACCAATCCATGCCCAACAACATATTGTATGATCCCAATGGTAACACATTCAAATGTGTTGTTGTAGGCATACCATTTAAATCAAATATGCAAGCTCTTACCCAATGATGAACTTGCTTCTTTGTACCTATAACCAACTGCACTAACCAAGACTCTGCATGCAATTCCTTATTCAAACCACACTTATCCACCAAGTCAAGACTAACATATCTATAGTTAGATCCAAGGTCGATCAAAATATAAATAACTTGATCACAGAGCTTACCGTCGATCTCAATAATAGATGCCTGGGGTTCTACTTTCCCGTTTTCCACTGCTGCATAGATACATGGAATACTCTTACCAACATCTCCAACAACCTGCGCCTCATGTGCACTGTATATCTTAGGCCTTCCACCTTTATGTTACAAACAATTTCTCCTAAGGTGTTCCTCACCACATGTCCAACACTCCAATCGACCAGTGCCCTCACCTCTATGTTGTTTTTGTTGACGTTGTGACCCATGTCCCTGTCTAGTTGCATTAAATCTCTTTTGCAGAGCCACATTTTATTTCCCATCTGCATGTTGAGGACTTGTCCTCTTAAGTTGCCATTTACCTCTACCTTTGTCTTTTCCCTTCCATCCATGCTGAGATTCATTCTTATGCTTTGATTTCTCATAGCAATGCTTCAGTTTCCCAATAACTTCCTCAAGTGACTGAGGCTCATCATACTCAATCTGATCTCTAAATACTAATGGCAAACCATTGACAAATCTTTGAACTTTAGCCTTCTCATAAGTAAGATACAGTACATACCTCAATAGTTCTAGAAACTTGGTCGTGTACTCTTCATCTGTCATTGATCCCATCTTTAACTCATAGAATTCTTTAGCCTTACTATCATAGTACCTTTCTGACAAGTACTTCTTCCTGAAAAGCCTCTTGAATTCCCACCAACTCAAGTCATCTGTCCTGATGTCTCTAACCCACTTAACATCTTCCCACCAGATGTCTGCTTTACCTTTCAAGCTAAAGATAGATATTCTAGCCTTCATGTTATCTATGTACTCATGCAACTCAAAGAATTTGTTCATCCCAAGTATCCAAGCCTCTGCATCTTCTGACTTCTTCACATATCCATCAAAAGTAGGTGGTTTTTATTTCTTTAATTCATCTAGTAAGTATCCCCTATCATTCCTCTTGCAAGGATGATAACGTCGACGGTCATGATGTCTATCAAAACTAGAAATAGAATAATGCCTGTACTCATCGCCCCTCCATTCCAGAGTATCCAACAACCTTCCATCTCTCACTGTGTCAGATCTATCTAACCCATTTCTACCAGGAGATATACTGCCATATGCTCCATTATTCCCATCCTCATGTGCATGGCTGATCCGAAGCGGCCCTTGTTGCTGTAGTTATGAAAACTTTGAAGAAGTATAGCATTGACCTTTGCTTGCTTCTCTTGTGCTTGTATGATCTGATCATTATCTTCCTTACAACTCCTTATCTCTTCCTTCAATCTTCTCAATGTATCATCCAAATCAGAAGTATGCCCCACACCACGCTACTCATCTGATGCATAGGGAGATTCTACGTAATCTACCACCTTGCTAGCCATTTGATCTTTCTCTTCCTACAATGCATAATATGTCAGATAAACCAAATCACAATAAACCAACATACCTTAGTATAGCTTGGGGAGGATACCTTGTCTGCAAGATCACCAAATCAACGTGATACATGTATAACATAATCATAGCAATATATAGACATTCACAAGTAATTGTATCAACACATAATCATCACTCTAGTTAGGATCCAGTCATCAATGCAAGGCCATATCAACAATGCATGCTATGACCTCATGCATGAAAATAGCCATTACTCCATTATACACATTGCTACATGCAACCAACAATATGCATAATAAATGCCTAGCCAACTACGAATACACATAAACCCATGTAGTCAATCATAATCGATCAATTCTTGTAATCAACCTACAAGACTGATACATATAATCAAAATATTCAAAATGTAACTTAACATACAAGTATGTAAGTAGGTGACATAAAATCAACATGTAAGTGACAAATAACCATATACAGTGAGTCACATACTCATGTCAATTACTCTTCACGAAATCAACATTAAATTCTCCATGATAACCATACTGCAACCCTAATCCAACATCAAACAATTGTAACAAGTATATAAGTGTAAGAGAAACACATGCAAATGACATGCATGCATGACTAACATATTCAACCCATCCAATCTGAGAGTCGAACCATGCTTTGATACAACTCTGTAACACCCTCCTCTCACATCCACCCAAGTAACCATGCCAACTAGGGTAAACATGAGACAAGAGGATACTATGATCAGATTCAACATCCTAGTAACCTTAAGGAAGTGTAATCGATGGAACATCACACAAAGTCATCCAACATCATCAACAGAACCCTCAAGATACAAGTCAGCCACTCAGACAACATGTCCTTGGGTCCAATTGTTGTTCTGAACCTTTGAGGCCATAGTCACTCTCATGCTATGGGCAAGGGAGCAACCAGAGACATAAACTCACTCTCATAGGCTTGCATGCCAACAACTATGGACCAAACTTGTTAGTTCTGTGACAGTGACCCCAGGATTTAAGCCACTTTTTCAGGCCCAGAGCCCAGGCCACTGCCCAGAATGGAATGACAACTTGAAATCAAGAAAGGTACAAGGAAACACTAAAGCAAAAGAAATAAACTCAACAATACCTTAACCAGACCCCTACTATCCATGACAGGAATTTCATCAAACATATTGTCAACATGTAACCTACAGGTGTAAACAAAAGAATTGAGTGGAGGGATCCCATACTTATCTGAGAATCACTATAAACCATTGTTCCCTCATGTCATTTGCTGCATATTCATCTATTAGGTCATAGACACATTATCCATTCATATACAAGTAAAAAGATGTTGAGAGCCATACATAGTTGTTGTCACGAAATGAGCATATAACCAACATAATAAGAACATAAATACAACAAATATATCAGCCATCGAAATCCATATATATATATATATATATATATATATATATATATATATATATATATATATATAGATATATATATATATATATATATATATTTACACATGAAAATCAATTGAATGAATTTCTCATTAATCAATGCAATGAACCAATTGGTGATGGGACTACCACGTTCCACCCAACCAAATATTGGCTTATCCAAGTGTCTCTTTAGGCCATCATCCCCGTTCCATATTCCAAGCATGAATGTGGGACTCATAGAACACATCAAAAACACCAATCAATGTGGATGCCACCATAGTTCTCTACCTACACCATGAGGAATTTGAGTGCCTCCTAGTTTCTCAGTCTTTAAAGTGCATCCGCAGTCTGAACCAGGGATCACTAGACCCTACACTGAGACATACTCTCCAATTTTTATTGTGAATTCCATCTTGGAATCACTATACCCAATGGAGAGAAAATCCACCTCTTGGATTTACCGAATATCCCGCCATTCACTGGCAAGGATTCCTAGGACCATCGAGGCACACAATCTGGCTTTACCACAACCCACAGTTTGGTTCAAGGGTTACTAGGCCAGTGGCTTTGTGCATCCTCAGTCCGGTTCAGGGACAACTACACCATGTGTTTGTCAATTCGAAGATCCACCCCACTCAACTTCGAATCCAATTCAGCCATCCCACATAAACCTAATGAGAGAACCCATATCATCAAAGCTATCAGGAAATGGAAAGTGTAGGCTGAAAATACTGTCACACTTGACCTGACAAAACCCATGCCATGGTAGAAAAGAAACACACGCAATACCATGCATGCAAAATCTATCAAGGAAAATACACATGCAAGTCAATACCTGCAATGAAGCTTGTTGTAGTTGCTTCATATTTGCTTGCTCTTACCTTCTTTGCCTTTCTTGCTCCAATGCCAAAGTGCTCCAAGAAAACTCTAAGTGTCCAAGAGTATGAGAGAGAGAGAGAGAATAATGAAAGAGATCCAAAGCTAAACTAACAAAAGGTTACCAACTGATCCTCAGAAACCTTTTTATGAATGAGGCCTCTATTTTCTCCATTTTCAATTATTTTCCTTCATTTTCCTCCTCACATGCAACCTCTGACCTTTCACCTTACTTTTCTCCTAATAATTTCCATTATTTTCATAAATAATATGTCAATAAATGCCTCATGCCTTTCCAAATACTTAGCCATTTCCTTTTCCAATTTCCTTAGCCATAAACAACCAAATGAACACCCCCCGGGATGTCTTGCCCAACATTCAACTTGGAATAAGTGTCCCATTCATCCAAGGTTATTATTTTTAACTTTTATTACATGAAATTTTCACCAAGGCTTTTACAACAATTCCTAAATACTATTTGAATTTCTCACATTTGTGAATTAAATACTTATTATCCATTGTTCAATTAAATGTATTTTTAATGTGTGCGAGCAAGAAGCGCTATGCGAAGAAATGAATGTCCAAAGGAAGTAATAGAAACTTTGTTTTAGAACATTCTGTAACTCATCATATGTCCCTCTTGTACCAATCTACATATTAATCAATTAATAGGGATCTTTGTTTATTAAAGTTTGATCCATGAAAAAATTGGTTTACATGTACATTTTATTTTATATCTGAATGCAAAAGAGTTATGAAAAAGTGAAGAATCTTGGTATTTACGGTTCCCAAATTACTACTTTCTTCAACAATGTTTCATATTCACACTACATATTAATCAATTAATTGGAAGTTTTGTCTTATTAAAGTTTGTGTGTGAAGAAGAAGTGTTGTGTGGGGAAACGAGTGTGTGGAGCAAGGAACATAAACGTTCTCCCGAAATGTTTCATAACTTTGCACATTGAAAAAACACACTAGTAAAAAAAAATAACAGAGAAAAATTATTTCACTATAATGCACATAGGCTCACTCAATTTCATTATCAATGGGATATATTTATACATGAGGAGAGGTTTTCGATCTCCTATAATCTCTCAATTATTTCTTATAATTTCTCAAAAATCACTCCATAAATCTCTCCACAAATTTCTCACTAAAAATAACAACTCTAATAATTTCAAATGGATCAGTATTCCAACATGTCTTGGTAAATCTCGCTCCAGATAGTCCTTGGCTTTAATAATAAGCCTGCAAGAAGTGATCCCTTCGGGTGGATCTACCTGAATATTTCCTTAGGGAAAAAACAACACTATTTATTATGTTCTCTCTCAGTTTTGGTCATGGTGTTCGTGGTCCAATTAGTTCTTTGCTCTGCTAATAAGTGAACAGGAAGTGATTGCTTCAAGTGGTTCTACTCAAATATTTCCTTGGGAAAAAAAAAACAACACTACTTATTATGTTCTCTCGATGTTCCGGTCATGGTCATCTTGGTCCAGTTAGGTTGCAATTTTATTTTAAACACATACTGGTTTTTTTGGTGCATCAAGTTCTAATTATTAAGGATGTTCAAGTGACTGGTTTGGTTTATATCTGTTGGCCAACAAATCTAGTAAGAGTGAGGCCAACAAAATTTTGAACAAATGTAATCACTACTATTATTTTTCTAATTAATAGAAATAATTTGACTTAAAAACAAAAACAAAAAACAAACAAAACAAAAACATTCAAAATATGAAAGATTAATTCCCACATTTGCATTTTCCCAAATTAAATTTTGCAACCACTTCAAAACTTCTAATATTATATTAAACACTATATATTCATGTATAGAATTATCATATTTAATATAAATATAAAATAATAAAGTATAATGTAAATAATATTTTCAAATCTAAAAATAAAAATTAAATTATAGAATATTAAATTTAATAAAACTATAAAGAATTTATAATATATCAAAACCATTATTTAATAACTATATATATATATATATATAGTCTAACTTATAGACAAAATGACATTTTTCAAATTATTTTTCCTTGTTAATTTTAATCAAAATCGAGCAAAAAATTTTAAAATCTTAAGTCATTTAATTTGTAAAATTTGAGTGTCTTACGGTTTTAGGGTGCTAAATTCATTTATACATTCAAAAATATAATTTAAACAATAAAAATTCACAATCATACTTAAAATTGTATTGCCAAATTTGGACAAAAAAGTTATTTCATCTATAAATTAGACTATAATCTATAAATTAAAGTACCCCTAAAAATGATATTCAAATATAGCACAAAAAAAAATTAAAAAATTATAATTAAAAATCATATTACAAGTGATATAACAAAATCATTTATGATAAGTTCTCAAAAAAATGAGAAATATTATTTTTTACATTTTCATCTTTCCAAATTAGATTTTTCCACCACCCAACCTCTCCAACTATTCGCTACAATCTGGATAGTTTCTCCAATCCTCTTGGAAATATCTGCAACAAAGGAAACCCACCTATCTACAAAAATTTAAGATTAGACATTGTGTTGTCATCCCACATGTCATGGGGTCCCACCATATCCTCTACCTTCCCACAGTCTATCAGATTCAACTTCTTCAACATTGGGAAGTCGCTACTCCCAAACTATAACTCTGTTAGCTCATTGCAATTGTATATTAGAATTTCCCTTAAATTAGATAGCTTCTCTAATACCAATATTCTCAGAGATGGACAATTAAATATTTTGAAATTTTGAAGTTTTGGCATTACTCCTTCGTTGATCACACCAGACGTTCCCACTATAGTTGGACAATTGTATAGCTAATTAAAGTCCTTGAGCATCGGAAGACCAATTTCCAGTGCTTCAACTCGCTGCAATCTTCAATCTTTAACTTATTTAAGCCTTAATGATCTTGACTTAATGCAGAGAAACTAGGCCTTCATGATCCTGACTTGAAGCAGAGGTCTTTGGAAACTAGTGCCTTATGATGGTGGCTTTGATGATTTCAAAGGAGTTGTAGGATGTCTGATAGGGTTTGGAGAAGTTGTAGGAGGTCTAACAGGGTTTGGAGATGCTTACAAGTGAGGTTTTGGGCAAAAATAGGGTTGAATATAGGGTAACACAGATAATGAAAGAGAAACATGCATTATAATTCACCTTAGCAGGCTTTTCACTTGAGTTATAATGGGATTCTCGAATGAATAGGGTGTGTTATAGCCTGTAGGGCGAGACAATGAAAAACAACAATCGAAAACCAATGCATTTCCTATCGTATTTCAAAGAAGCTTTGAAGAGAGTGGTTGATTTAGTCATACATTGATCATCTATTTGGATTGATCTGGAATGTTAGGACATGGCTATTTATATCCAAGTGTTGGAAAGATGTTTGGTTGATGGAGGAACACATTCTCCTACTTAAGAGAGCATAGAAAACCTGCAAAGTGAGATGGGACAAAGTGATGTATACCTAGTTTAGATTGCAAATATTATGACAGAGAGGAAAATTATGGTATACACATAGCAAGGAGACAAATTGCAAGCAAAAGACCTATAAGTGATGGAGTGTCATACACCCATGCATTGGGTTAGAGATTAAATGGCTAGTTTTGGACAGAGGTTGAGCTAGTGTGACAATGTGCATAGATTGATGACATAATAAAGCTTATTGGCTCTATTGTTTTTATATAGCTAACCTTGTTCTTGTAGGGTTTGATTAGCAGCTCGATAGAACTACTGGTATATTGTTTGAGATGTCATATGGCTGAGTTTTATATGTCCAAAAATCATGAACGCCATATGTATGTGAGGGCTTGTATTCTGGTGTGATTTATATGTTTGATCCATGAGTGGCAAAGCTTCTTTTTAGACAAAGTGCTTGTATCTTGTGAGTGGTTCAATTATATGCTACAGTCTATAATGTGGCATTTGTCATGAGTTTTTGTTAATGGGATGTTGTATATGGAAGAGTGAGAGAGTAATGCTACTTATTGTTAAGAGGTTATGAGATTCATGGTGTTGAATTGATGTGAGAGTAGAGATTGGTTGAGATAGTATTGTTGAGAGTTGAATTGTAGTGAGTGATTGATGTATTCATTTAATTGTTTGTATTGGGGTCTAGTCTAAAATATTTTGAAATGTGGCCCTAGAGAGATCGAGGAGGTTGGGGCCACCAAAAAGTGGTGGCTTGCTAAGATAGGTGTAGTGGCTCCTTGTTGGTGGTGGCCAACTAAATGTTGTAAAAGAAATTATTTGATTAATAGAAGAAAGAGAAATAGAGCAACAATAGTAAGGTGGTTTTTGTCCCTTCGGGGATTCCACTAGAAATATCTTGTTTCTCATTGTGCATGATTATTTTATGTGTCATGGCTCTTATGCGTTGATTCTTGATGTAGTTGCATGTTCAAATTTTCTGCTTATATGTTGGGATATTGATTGTTTAATATATTGGCAAAAATGTTTTAAAGTTGCTTATTTGCTATCAATATTGATTCACCCCTCGCTCTTAGTAGTGACCTGGTTTGCAACATTAGATTCCTTTTTCATGCATTTTCAAACTGAGATCGGTTTTGTTCTCCTTATCTATTTCTTCTACTTCTTCCTTTTACTCACTGCACTAATCAAAATCCTTATACACCACTTATGTGCTCCTCTCCTTACTTTCTTCAGACTACATTCTTGCTCTTCGTACCACATAACCACTTCTATATTTGTGAATGACCACCGATGTTGTGCAACTTCACAACTCTTTCTCTAACTTATTTATACTCGACTAAATGAAAACTTCTTGGGAAGGCTGACACACAATCTAGAAAATTGTATTACTCTTTTCATTTTCATTGCTAGAAATCCGATTCAAATGACCCAGATTCTTAATTTTAGAGCCCCTTGGCTCCTTGAGGGCTTAAGTTTATATTCATGAAACCTTGCAACATGACCATGTTCCAACAAATCCAAATCCAAGTCCACTTAAATGTAACAAATTATTGATATTTTAGATTTTTCATATACCCAGATTACTAATTCCAACTTTAGAGGCTTTATCATCATCCCCATGCCCATTAATGAACATCCCTTGCTTTCTACACACAAATTCTCTTCATTTTTTATTGTATTTCATGAAATTTTGTGAATCATATCGACAAATTCATGGATGAATATTAAAAACATCTAGACGAGAAATGTGAGCATACCTTTCGATGAGAATTGTATAAATCCCAATGGATCTCATAATTGTAGAGAGTGGGTAGTTCAACTACCAATTCCCATCAAACTACTTTCTTAGAAATTAAATATTTAAATATTTAAATGACTATAGAATTATGGAAAACAATCATTTTAGTGAGGACAAGATTCCAACCATTCTCCCATGCTAGCCCTTACTCATGATTCATGCTTCACATAGTTGCTCATCCCTTTTATTAATTATTTGGACTTTTTCTTAAAACAAAATACAATACATATGGTTGTTTCTTGAACTAGGTCAACGTTTACATGTCTCTACAAACAACATTTATTTCAATAATTACAATATCAACTAGGAATTAAAATGGGAGTATTACATTTTTTGCAATTGATATCTTTTAAGCAGTAAGATATTTTTAAAATATTGTAATGATACTTCTAAATATTGTGAAAGTGTACAAATATATTTATAAATTCCCATAAATATTGGTATAAATTAATATTTCATTATTTTTTATTTTGAAAATAAGAATATTAAATTATATCTTATTTATTTTTTAGTTTAAAAATATAAAATTTTTAATTTAATTATATATATATAATTATAAATAAATATAATTTTGATAAATTATAATAGAAAAATTAGCTCACTAAGCTTTGGATTGATTGTGAATAGGTGCATTGTTAACACACTCCTTGCAATAGGTCACTGGTTCAAATCCCTACTGGTGTTAACACTTGATTATGAAGCATCCACATATTCTCAAGAGAGGTAACGAGATTAGTGGAAATTGACTTCCTCTAATCAAAAGAGAAAAATGAGAGAAGCACTTGAGATTATGAAGCATCCACACAGTCTCAACAGGGACAGAGGGAACAAGATTAGTGGAAATTGACTTCCTTTAATCAAAAGAGAAAAATGAGAAGCACTTGAGATTATGAAGCATCCACATAATCTCAACCAGGACGGAGGGAATGAGATTAGTGGAAATTGACTTCCTCTAATCAAAAGAGAAAAATGAGAAAAGCACTTGAGATTATGAAGCATCCACATAATCTCAACATGGACAGAGTGAACGAGATTAGTGGAAATTGACTTCCTCTAATCAAAAAAGAAAAATCAGAGAAGCACTTGAGATTATGAAGCATCCACATATTCTCAGCAGGACAGAAGGAACGAGATTTCTTCCAGTTGTACTTCCCAAAGTATAGTATCAAAATATATTTTTCTATCTTTTATGTTATTTATATTTTCTAATATTAAACTATATTGGATTTAATTAACATTTTTAGTCCTTAAGCTTTATACTCTATTTATATTTAGTTATTAAATATTTATTATGAATAATTAATAGATAAATAAATTATTATTATAATAATAATTATTTATTTATTACAAGTTAATAAATAATTAATTATTAATGAGTGATTTAATAATTATTATTAATAAGCAAATTAATAAATTTATTTCTTTCTAAATTTCCTAAATTAAAATTAATTATTTATTATTAGTTATCAATAAATTTATTAATTATCATTAATGATTTTTGGTATTAAATAAATAAATAAAATTATTAATAATTATTAATAATGATTATTTATTTATAATAATAATTATTTATTTATTATAATAAATGAATAATTAATTATTAATAAATAAATAAAATTATTATTATTTAATTATTATTAGTCATTTTTTAATTTCTAATGCATTATTTAGGTTTAGATTTTATAATTTAGGCATTTAGTAGTTTTAGATTTAATACTGATTCACCCCTCACTCTCAGTAGTCACTTGGTTTCCAACATTAGATTCCTTTCTCATGCATTTTCAAACTGAGATCGGTTTTGTTCTCCTTATATATTGCTTCTACTTCTTCCTTTTACTCACTGCACTAATCAGAATCCTTACACACCACTTATGTGCTCCTCTCCTTACTTTCTTCTGACTACATTCTTGCTCTTCGTACCACATAACCACTTCTATGTTTGTGAATGACCGCTGATGTTGTGCAACTTCACATCTTTTTCTCTAACTTATTTATACTCAACTAAATGAAAAATTCTTGGGAAGGCTGACACACAATCTGGAAAATTGTATTACTCTTTTCATTTTCATTGTTAGAAATCCAATTCAAATGACCCAGATTCTTATTTTCATAGCCCCTTGGCTCCTTGAGGGCTTAACTTTATATTCATGAAACCTTGCAACATGACCATGTTCCAACAAATCCAAATCCAAGTCCACTTAAATGTAACAAATTATTGATATTTTAGATTTTTCATATACCCAGATTACTAATTCCACTTTTAGTGGCTTTATCATGATCCCCATGCCCATTAATGAACATCCCTTGCTTTCTACACACAAATTCTCTTCATTTTTTATTTTATTTCATGAAATTTTGTGAATCATATTGACAAATTCATGGATGAATATTAAAAACATCTAGACGAGAAATGTGAGCATACCTTTAGATGAGACTTGTATAATCCCAATGGATCTCATAATTGTAGAGAGTGGGTAGTTCAACTACCAATTCCCATCAAACTACTTTCTTAGAAATTAAATATTTAATTTTTTAAATGACTATAGAATTATGGAAAACAATCATTTTAGTGAGGACAAGGTTCCAACCATTCTGCCATGCTAGCCCTTACTCATGATTCATGCTTCACATAGTTGCTCATCCCTTTTATTAATTATTTGGACTTTTTCTTAAAACAAAATACAATACATATGGTTGTTTCTTGAACTAGGTCAACGTTTACATGTCTCTACAAACAACATTTATTTCAATAATTACAATATCAACTAGGAATTAAAATGGGAGTATTACATTTTTTGCAATTGATATCTTTTAAGCAGTAAGATATTTTTAAAATATTGTAATGATACTTCTAAATATTGTGAAAGTGTACAAATATATTTATAAATTCCCATAAATATTGGTATACATTAATATTTCATTATTTTTATTTTTAAAATAAGAATATTAAAATATATCTTATTTATTTTTTAATTTAAAAGTGTATATATGTATGTATATGTATATGTATATGTATATATATATATATATATATATATATATATATATATATATATATATATATATATATATATATATATATATATATATATATATATATATATATATATATATATATATTATAAAAGAAAAATTAGCTCACTAAGCTTTGAATTGATTGTGAATAGGTGCATTGTTAACACACTCCTTGCAATAGGTTACTCGTTCAAATCCATACTGGTGTTAACACTTGATTATGAAGCATCCACATATTCTCAAGAGAGGTAACGAGATTAGTGGAAATTGGCTTCCTCTAATCAAAAGAGAAAAATGAGAGAAGAACTTGAGATTATGAAGCATCCACGTATTCTCAAGAGAGGTAACGAGATTAGTGGAAATTGACTTCCTCTAATCAAAAGAGAAGAATGAGAGAAGCACTTGAGATTATGAAGCATCCACATAATCTCAACAGGGACAGAGGGAACGAGATTAGTGGAAATTGGCTTCCTTTAATCAAAAGAGAAAAATCAAAGAAGCACCTGAGATTATGAAGCATCCACATAATCTCAACCAGGACGGAGGGAACGAGATTAGTGGAAATTGACTTCCTCTAATCAAAGGAGAAAAATGAGAAAATCACTTGAGATTATGAAGCATCCATATAATCTCAACATGGATAGAGTGAACGAGATTAGTGGAAATTGGCTTCCTCTAATCAAAAGAGAAAAATAAGAGAAGCACTTGAGATTATGAAGCATCCACATAATCTCAACAGGGACAGAGGGAACGAGATTTCTTCCAGTTGTGCTTCCCAAAGTATAGTATCAAAATGTATTTTTCTATCTTTTATCTTATTTATATTTTCTAAGATTAAACTATATTGGATTTAATTAACATTTTTAGTCCTTAAGTTTTATACTATATTTATATTTTAGTTATTAAATATTTATTATGAATAATTAATAAATAAATGAATTATTATTTATTGGAACTTGCGATAGGCAGGAGCAGGCGGAGAGCGAATGGCTAGGGTTTCGATTTGCTGCAGGGGATTTCATCCATGGAAGGACGCAGAGGAGGGAGCTCTACTCCCTCCTACAAGGAGGCCGTGGCCAATAAGGGCAAGAAGCCCCCAGAAAAAGTCAGAGGATTTGTAGAAGAAGGAAGAAGTAACATGGAAGAGGAAGCAGATGGCACCAAAATGAAGGAGAACAATAGCACTAAAGACAAGGAGGAAGATGACAAAAAATAGGGAACAAAAGAGAAAAAACAAAAGGGACCTTGTAAACCCAAAGCTGAAATAACACCCAGGGTAGTTTTAAACGATCTTGCGCTGCAAGCGCACAAGGATCACATGCAAACCTACGCAATCATCTGCAAATTCATGGGATTATGGCCCACAAAAAAATCTTTACAAACATGGATCAAACACCACTGGAAACCTAAAGGGAGCATTGATCCACATCTTGGGTCAAAGGGTTTCTTCACCGTAGTGTTCATAAGTATTGAGGATAGAGACAGAGTGTTTGAAGGAGGGCCCTACTTCTACATAGCAGCAGGTCTCTATATGAGGCCATGGAAGATGAAATTTGTCCCGGAACAAGAAACTTTTACTTCAGTCCCAGTCTAGGTAAGACTCTATTCACTTCCTCTTGATTACTAGCAACCTGAATCATTAGCTGCCATAGGCAATAAATTAGGTAGGTTTGTCAAAGCATCAGAAGCTACTAGAAGGGGAAAATACACTTCCTTTGCAAGGATATGTGTTGATATGGATCTATCCGGAGCTCTTCCGGATGAGGTAATATTGGAAGTTTTTGATGAAGAATGGGTACAAACAGTGGACTATGAGCATATCCCATTTAGATGTCATGAACATGGGCATCTTCTCAGAGACTGCCCTCTCAGTAAAGTAGAGAATAAAAGAAAAACTAATATAATGAAAGACCCGAACAACTTTCACAAGGTGGTCCAAAGAGGAAAAGGCGGAAAAAGAGGGCAAAAGCAACAGCAAAATGAGGGACAACAAGTTAGGCAGAACCAGTTCCAAGTTCTTGAAGAGGATGAAGAAAGAATAGCAGAAGATCAAGCACATGAAGGGAGCACGGGGGAGAAGGAGAAAGAAGGAAACCGTGAACAAACACAGGAAAATGATAAGCAGAAAGGGACAATGATGAGTGATATAGAACCAGAGATGGATCAGGAAATGACCCAGAGTGAAATGGAATTGGAGGAATGTGAGCTACAAGAGATTCTTGAAAGAGAATGCCTAGATCTAGAAGGATTCTTGATTCAGGGAACAACCGGTGGGGTAGAATCGTTACCTAAAGAAGCGCTCAATAGAATACAATAGTTGTATTTATGGAAAACTCAGGAAAAGGGTTCAGAGGGGGCAAAAAAACATTGACAGGCTGAGTAACGAAGGTGTGAAAATGATAAAAACTACTCCAGGATTAGCTCCTAGAAACCCAATAAAGAAAAGAGGAAGAAAAAAGCAGAATGAGCTATTGATGGAATGTGGAAAGCTCATGATAGATTCAGGTAAGATGAAAGATCTTACCAGCTACTCCTTTACAAATCTTTAATTATGAAGTTCATAAATTTGAATATTAGAGGTCTAGGCAGTAAAAGAAAACAGAGATTGCTTAGTAATAGAATGAAATAGGCAGCTTTGGATATAATTTCCATCCAAGAAACGAAAAGTTAAGACAAATACATGGTAAATGGCTTAGTAGGTTTGAGTTTTTAGAAGTTAAAGCAGAGGACACAGCAGGAGGCATTCTCACTCTTTAGAACCCTTAAAGAATTGACATAATAGATGTTGAGGCTTCAAGGAATTATTTATCAGTAGTTATTCAGCTTGTAGGGGATAGGGGTACCTATCTAGTCACGAATGTGTATGGCCCTCAAAGGATAGATGAGAAACTCAGGCTTATAGATTCCCTAGCGAATCTTAGGGAGAGACATGCAAGAATACCCTGGATTTTGGGAGGGGACTTCAATATGATAAAATCACTTTCGGGAAAAAAAGGTGGAACCAGAGCACTAAGTAAAGACTCTTTAGCATTTCAAATATTTACAGATAATATGAAACTATTGGACGTTGAAACTAACAATGGCCTCTTTACTTGGAACAATAAGAGAGGAGGAGAGTCTCATGTAGCCTCAAAGTTGGATAGATTCAGTATCTCTGAGGAAATTATGCTTATAGATAAGGAAATAATAGCGAGTGTTCTTTCCTTTGGAGGATCAGATCACTGGCCAGTTCAAATGGAGATCTAGGGCATAGGTTCCCCCCGGAGTAGACCTTTCAGATTTGAGAATATTTGGCTTTCACACCCAAAATTCATCAGCAATATTGAGAAATGGTGGGCAGAAGATCTACAGATTCAGGGAACCAGAATGTTCCTTCTACATAAAAGATTAAAGCACATAAAGATGAGGCTCAAAGAGTGGAACAAGAAGAATTTTGGCAATATTTTCGCAGGAAAGAAATTGGTGGAAAATAGAATGCAATAACTCAACCAAGCTATGATCACGGAAGGTTTTGATAAAGACAAAAATGATCTAGTGGAGAAACATCATTAAGAATGGGAGAACTTATGTAAACAAGAGGAAATATTTTGGAGACAAAAATCTAGAGTCCAATGGCTAAAAGAAGGAGAGCGTAACACTAGATTTTTTCACAGATCCACCATGGCGAACAGAGCACACAACAGAATCTCTTCGATAAAAAATGAGGATGGACAGCTTCTACAATCCCATGAGGATATAGAGGCGGTGTTAGTTCAACACTTCCGAGAAATAGCTCAGGAAAATAATTCAGAAAGAGAACATTTCATCAGGGATTTAACTAAGCATATACCTAAGCTGGTGTCTAGAGAGGAAAATTTCAATCTTAACAGACCAGTGACTGAAGAGGAGGTTAGTGAGGTCCTCAAAGATATGTAGAATGGCAAAGCACCAAGCCTGGATGGCTTCAATGTGGATTTCTTTAAAGCTTGCTGGAATATAGTAAAAGAGGATATTTTGAATGTTGTGGAGGACTCCAGGGTGAATAGAACTATTTTGAAGGTGCTCAACACCTCCTTCATCTCCCTGATCCCTAAACAGGACAATGCACAAACACCAGAAAGGTATAGACCCATAGCTCTATGCAACGTGGTATACAAGATAATATCCAACGTGGTGGCTAACAGACTCAAACCTCTGCTTCCTACTCTAGTTTCGGGGGAACAATCAGGTTATGTTGAAGGTAAAAAAAAATTGGATAACATCATTCAAGCTCATGAAGTGGTTCACTCACTAACCAGCAAGAGGAAAGTTGGTATGATCCTGCAACTAGACATAGCTAAAGCTTATGACAAAGTGAACTGGACCTATATCAAGAAAGTGCTAATGGTGTTTGGTTTTGATCACAACTAGGTAAGATGGGTCATGGCCCTGGTGACCTCTTCCAGCTTTTCAATTTTGGTTAATGGCTCTCCCTCTGAGATTTTTCTTCCTTCAAGAGGTCTGAGGCAAGGAGATCTGCTCTCTCCCTTTCTCTTCATTCTCATGATGGAAGGTCTTGGTCGGTCTATCAAGCATGCCAGAGTAATGGGCAAAATTTAGGGGCTTCAACTCAAGGAGAATGGTCAGGCTTTGACACATCAACAATTTGTAGATGATACCATGTTACAGGGAATCCCCACAGTCAAAGAGGCTCGAGCGTACAAACAAATACTGAATTATTTTGCCATGGCTTCAGGTATGGAATTTAATCTCTCCAAATCCAAAATATTTTTCTTTAATACCAACATTGTTATTCAAAGAAATATCTCTAGAATTCTAGGCTTTCAAAGAGATTCCCTCCCTTCAAAGTATTTGGGAGTTCCTCTAACTGCAAAACCCTTGCACAAGAGCATTTGGGAACCGTTGATTAACAAAATGCAGGATAAAGTCAGAAAATGGATGAGCAGATCTTTAAATCTAGTTGGTAGACTCGTGCTAACAAAGGTGGTGCTCCAATCAATTCCAATTTTCATGCTATCAGCACTACCTGCCCCAAAAGGAGTTTTGCAGCAATTCAGAAACATCCAAAGAAACTTTCTCTAGGGCAGGGAGGAAAAAAGGAAGAAATGGGCCTTGGTCTCTTGGGAAAAGATCTGTAAACCCAAGAATCAAGGGGGCCTAGGCTTGGATGACCAGGAGATTCTAAGCAATGTTTTAGGGGCCAAACTCTGGTGGCATTGGGTTAAAGATCCAAAGGCGCAATGGGCAAGCATATGGAAAGAAAAATATGCCAGCTCTTGGCAATACACTGATCTAATAAGGATGTCTGGAAATATAAAGGGCTCTGCCATCTGGAATAAAGCCTAGGAGAACAGAGGTTTAGTACAAAGAAACAACTTCTGGGAAATCAGAGAAGGAGATCTAGCTGTATTCTGGGAGGATAAATGGCAACAAGAACCAATACTATTAAAAGGAGATTTTTTGAACCTTAAGCATGAGACATATACCCAAGGATTGACAAGAGTGAAACATTTTTGGGATTATACTCACAATACAAGAAAATGGAGGACATGGAAAAATATAGATTGCAGGAATGATAAAATGCTGAAAACAAAAGCAGAGGCTCTTGAGAAAATTTTGGAACAAAGGATGATTTTTCTATCATAAGGGCAGGACCAACTCAGATGGGGATACAACAACGAAGGCATCTTCAATATTAAGGAAGAAAAAGGTATTCTCCTTGACCTGGATTCCCAGGCTCCAAACAGAATCTGGCAAAACCTATGGAGACATCAAGGTTGGATTAAGATCAAACTCTTCATGTGGTTGGTTCATCACAAGAAAATCTTGATTTGGGACAACATTAGAAATAGGGGTATGCTAGGGCCTTCCAGATGCCAGCTCTGTGAAGCCCAAGAGGAAACAATGGAACATCTTCTCAACAGCTGTATTTTCACATCCAGGTTATGGGAGTCATTTGCCACCATTTTCCAATAGTCCGACAAGGACAAAGAGAGTATTACTAACACCCTAAGCAGATGGAGAAATTTTTTTTCAGATAATGAAGTTTTCAACTTAGCTTGGGCTCTTATGCCAAGCTTTATTATTTGGAACATTTGGAAAGAAAGGAATAAGAGAATCTTCAAAAATGAAAAGAATCCCGCTCTTCGCCTGTTTGATCAAATCTTAAAACACCTTAAGGAGACGGTCAGCTCTTCAGTTAGGAATCTCCGCAAAATCCTCCCTTAGAATCCAATTTAAGGACTCTCAAGCAGTTACGTATGCAAGGGATCATCCCACAAGGCCTTGACAGAAAAGCAAGCAAAATGGAATCTGAAAAGGAGTTCTGGCATCCTCCTTTGAAAGGTTTTTTGAAATAAAACATAGATGGAACTTCGAAAGGTAACCCGGGAATTGTTGGCTTTGGTGGGGTTCTTCAGGATGAAGTAGGTAGCATCCTCTTCCTCTTCCATTGCCATTTAGGAAGAGCCACCAACAACATGGCAGAATTAATGGCGATGGAGAAATGCTTAGATTTTCTGAAGCAAGAGAACTTCCGAAATGTGATTATAGAAGCCGACTCTGAGTTAGTCATTAACCCGTTAAAAAGAATTAGTTGCGGAATAGAGCCAGAGAAAGTCTCACAACACTGGAAGTTAATCCGGGTATTCCAGAGAATTCAGGGTCACCTTCAAGGGCTAAACTTAGTCAAATTCAACCATGTGTGCAGAAAGGCTAACAAACTGGCGAACATCTTGGCCAAACAAGGTGTAAGCTACAAGGAGCGCAGAGTTTCAACAGGGTGGCAAGTAATGCCACCAGGCAACCTAAAAATTCTTTGTCATAACCAGGCGGAAGAGGATAGAGAAGTGTTTCGGGATAAAGCCAAAAAGGAAAGGTCTCAATGATCAATGCTCAGCTGGATTCTCTAATTTTGGGCAAACAGGTTGTAGGTGGAAGGCATATTACGGTTGGCTTTAGCAGCAATGATAATATCAACTTTAGTAATCAACGGTATAGGTTAGGCGGTTGGCTATGCTCCGAAAAGATCAACGCAAATCTAGGTTTTAGATTCAGTAGTAACGACAAGGAGGAGTTGGATGGCTTGCTTAGTATTCCAGAGGGACTAATCAGAACAAATCACGGTATCAGGAAAAAGAGTCGCGATAAGGAGAGGAGGGATGCGGTTCAGGATTTTTCCGTCAGCCAATTGTCCCACGGTTTCACCTTTCGGAAGGAAAAACCGCCTTCTAAGCGGTTTGGAGGTGATCGCACCACTTTCCAACAAAAAGTGGTTTTTGTGAAATGGAAGAGATTCCATATAGCTTCTGACACGTGGCGGAGGGATGGTGCGGTAATCTGCCCTCATCGCACAGTAAAGTTCGGGCAAATACTCAGTGCGATATGGATCTCATCCATTGGATTCCGCGGAGTCAATCAATGATCAGAAATGATCATGCAGGTTGGTGGGGACGGGGTGTTATCTAGTGCGTTTCCTTTCGAAACGAAATCCTCCTCCACCGTCAAATTGTTCACTTGGATTGAACGGTCACGATTAAGAGGCAAGTATGGTGTTTGATGGTGGGGTAATTAGTAGGATTTAGGGTTTCTCAAAGGTTAAGTGATAACTTTTGATGGGTTGGGAATCTGGCCTTAAGCGGTAAGCACTCTTGTTTGCGGGGTCCACAGTGCTGATAGATAGTTGTACACTATGTAACATATTTTTGGTTTAATGAATTTGAAGGAACGTCTCTTGCTTAGCAAAAAAAAAAAAAAATATTTATTACAAGTTAATAAATAGTTAATTATCAATGAGTGATTAAATAATTATTATTAATAAGTAAATTAATAAATTTATTCTTTTTCTAAATTTCCTAAATTAAAATTAATTATTTATTACTCATGTTTAGTTAGTAATTAATAAATTTATTAATTATCATTAATGATTTTTGTTATTAATTAAATAAATTATTATTATTATTATTAATGATTATTTATTTATAATAATAATTATTTATTTATTATAATAAATGAATAATTAATTATTAATAAATAAATAAAATTATTATTAATAATTAATTATTATTATTAGCCATTTTTAAATTTCTAATGCATTATTTAGGTTTAGATTTTATAATTTAGGATTTTAGTAGTTTTTTTTTAATAATAATTTTGTTCATTTAGTATTTATTCATTTTTTTGGTTGTTTGAGTGTTCATTGTGGGGAATTGGAACCATCTTTTTTTAAACATAGACCACAAAAAATTGAAATCTAATTGTAAGTTTGGTGGGACTACACCTTCATCACGTTCAATACATCACCCTAATTGGAGTAGGGAATTAAACCATCTTTTTTAAAACAAAGACCACAGAAATTTGAAATCTAATTGTAACCTTGGTGGGACTACATCTTCATCACTTCCAATATATCACCTCAATTGAAGCAGGGAATTAAACCGATAACTTCACATGAAGGACTGTCTTAACAAAGCACTCCATTGATGTCTATCCAAAACTCCATGAACATAATTATTATTAACTTTAATAATGTTGAAACTAATAATTATTATTTAAATAAAAATTTAAATAAATTAACTTAAATAAATTATAATTTTTTTTGAAATAACTGCTATTACTTAAAATAATTATTAAATAAAAAATTAAATAAATTATAAGAAGAGAAATTTAAATTAATTAAATAACAAAAATATGAATTAATTAAAAAAAAATAACAAAAATATAAATTAATTAAATTATATAAAAATAACATTTAAACATCACACATTGTCATTCCAAAATAACATTTAAATAATGTTAAACACAAAATATCTCACACTTTCAAATTAATAATATTACAATTTGTATGAGGTATAACAAAACATTTATGATGGTAATTGTGTACACATCAATATAAAATAAAAAATGTGCTGGTCTATTTTTCACATTCTCATTTTCCCAAATTAAATTTTGGGACCACTCAACCTCTCCCATTATTTGCTGCAACCTGGACAGTTTCTCCATTCCTCTAAGCAATCTCCTCAGTAATGGACAACTTAATATCTGCAATGATCTAAGTTGAGGCATTGTGTTTTCATCCCACACATCATAGGGTCCCACCATATTCTCTACCTGTGGACAGTCATACAGAAACAACGTCTCCAACGCTGGAAAGCCGCCACTCCCCACTGCTAACTCCCTTAGCTCATTGCAAAAAGAGATTTCCATGTCCCTTAAATTAGATAGCTTCTCCAATACCAATTTTCTCAGCAATGGACAATGACGTATGGTCAAATGTTGAAGTGTGGGCATTACTCCGTCGTTGATCACACCAGAGGATCCCACTATAGTCTCACACTTGTATAGATTCATAAGCATCAAGTCCTCGAGCATGGGAAGACCGCAACTCTCAATTTCGAGTGCTTCAAGCTCCTCGCAAGACCAGATAATTAACTTCTTTAAACGACGTAATTTCCTCATTCTCAATCTCTTCAACGAACTGCAACCTCTTATCTCTATATCTTCGAGTTGGGGCATTGTTTCTTCACTTGACAAAACAGAAATAGATGATCCAACCATCATGCTTTCCAATTTCTTTAGACGGTAAAATCCCAACATCTTCAACATTGGAAATCCCCCGCCTCCTCCAATCGCAGGAAGCTCCCTGAGTTGGTCACACTGATACAATTCTAAAGCTCTCAGGTTTTGACACTGAGGAATGCACCTGGGTAAACTTATCCCCTTATAATGAATGAGTGTAAAATGTTCCAACTTGTTCAGATTATCCATGTTGAAGGGAAGAATATGCTCCTCCCCCACATCATCTCTATCTGCATCGTAGACGCGCATTAACTCCAACCTTCTTAGCTCCGTCCATGTAGTCATTGTACTCTCTATATTTTTACATTCTAGCCTTGCCGTCAGCTCCATCAGATTCGAGAGATTTGCAATATCCTCCACATTTATAGCACAACGCCATGGCAAGAACAACTTGTTCAATGAAGTGAGGTGAGAGATACCATGTGGAATCGCCATTAAGCTATGACATCCTTCTAAGCTAAGATGCTTTAAATTTCTGAGATTACCGATGTTGTCCGGCAACGAATTTAGAGAAGCACAATATTCAAGATTCAAAAATCTCAGACGAGAAAGATTACCTGTGCTTTCTGGCAAAGTCTGCAAACTGTAGTAGCTAGTCAATTTCAGAAATTCAAGTTGTTCAAGTTGCCCCCATGATGTTGGCAACGATGTTATTGAGATGCATTGAGAGTGATCAGGAACCTTGAGAGACAATATGGCCGTGGAGAGAAATCGTTGAGGAACCTCTTTAATTCTCTCATTGTAGGCCAACACCAAACTCACAACTTGTGAGCAAATGAGATCTGTGGGGAGATCCTGAATATCATTATGACCAACTGATATTCGTTTGCAATCCCTAATCTCATCCTCAGTAGGGAAATTTTGTAGATGTTGAGCTGTGGAAAACAACCACTTCTCCTCACTTCGGCCTATATATATTGCCAGGTAGCGCAACACATCATGATCTTTTACTCGCTTCACCTCATCCCTTGTAAACGTGATGTTGCGTAACTTCCCATGATTACCTTCACCAACATGTTCGAACAAGCCTCGATCTACCAGTACATCAATGTACTCGTGCCCGACATCCATTTGGGTGATGAGCTTTTCTGCGCTCCACATTTCTAGCAACGTCTCCACAGGAATCTCTGCATCCTCAGGAAACACAGCGTAGCATAGAAAACAAATCTTCAAGTTACGAGCAGGCAAATCGTCATAGCTCAATTTTAGCCTTTTATACAGGTCTCTATCAATGATGCTGTGGCTGGCTTGGAAGGCAGGATCTGCAGTTCTCATGAGAGTCAAAGCACGCCTCCACTCATCTTCTGTCTTTTTCCGCCTCATTGTTGCAGCAACTGTGTTTAGGGCCAACGGCAATCCTTGACACTCAGAGGCAATTTCTCTAGCTATACCCTCTATATTGTTCTCCCTTGGAAGAATCCCATCTGTAAAAGCTTTTGTCCTAAATAACTCCCACCCTTCTTCCTCGGACAGGGTTTGTATCTTCAATGTGTACTCTTCGCTTGCCTCCATCGCGAAGATCACTTCTCACGCCAACTTCATCAATGAGATCGATTCGATCCCACATATCATCACAGATCAAAAGAAATTTCTTCTTTGCCAGCGATTCTGACAGTTTCATTTTCCTTGTATCACTGTCAGAAATGCTCTCCAACTTTAAATCCAGAGTCTCAGCAATGGAGGCCTGCAATTTTTCAATCTGATAGTGCTGAGAAATTGTAAGCCAAATTACTGCATCAAAAATGCCTCTCACCTCTTTGAAGTGGTTGTAGACCAGTTTGAGTAGGGACGTCTTGCCGACGTCCCTCATGCCATAAATGCCGACCATTCGAGCTTGGGGATGAGCTTCACCAAGCCATGCCTGCACCTGCATCTGAGCAGATTCAATGGTGGACCCTACGAAGCCGGAGCCTGGAATAGGTTGACGAAGCACCTCTGCCTGAGGCGCTGCGGCGGACACAATCTCTGTAGAATTGGCAGATATTGAAAATAAGGTGTTAAGCTCTTGAAAGAGTTGACGGAACCTGGTCTCCCAATCTGCAATCTGAGTAAAGAGATTAGGGCTGCACATGAGACAGCCGCCGAAGCACCGTCTTTGCTGTTGTTTGGCGCGGTTGATGAGAAGTTGGCCCTTTTGGAGGTGCTCGCCCATGCTTCCCAAACTATCTTTGATGGCCTCCGGTAGGATGATAAATAAATAATTTCAACAACGATTCTGTATGCGGAAAACTCAAAGAATCATTAAAACTTAATGCCTAGAAATATAAATTACCTCCAGCCATTGGTGATGTTCTTGATGCAAACCACAGTCCACTTTGCTTTCCTTACTTCAGCACTCCAGCTTCAATCCAAGCAAAAGAAAAGAATACAGAAAATCTGAAGGCACTTCCAAGCTTTGCTCTCTCAGCTAGATGGTGTAAAAACTGAAGGGAATTGAGATGCAAGCTTGGGGACCAAACAGATAAATTTATAGCCAAGCTTCCATCAAGCTTCTGATGGCTATGTGTCAAGTGTTCCACAGATCAAGGTAGAGAACTCCAGATGGAGTAATGGACCACTTCAGTAGCTCCCAACAATAAATTTATTAACTGCAGTTGATTTCCTTAACTTAAGGAAATTACTGCAGTTGGTTTCCTTAAGTTAAGGAAAGACTGCAGTTTAAATTCCATAATTGTAGGCAACAATTGTTCAAAATATTAATGGAGCTTAACATTCTCCCACTTGGTCCATACTTCCAAACTTAATGTCTCAACTTAAAAACCATTGATAATCTGTATTAAGTAATAGATACATGAATCATGGCGATAAGTCCTCTAATGACGAGTATTATCTTCCATGTATTACTATGTATTTATTCTTATTATAATTTATGTGGCAACAATTTCTTAATGAATAAACCTTATGTTTATTCTTGGTCCTTCTTAAATTAATTTTCTCAAATCAACTTAAAGTGCACATAAATATGAGAAAAGACATCACAATAATTAAGAATTTCATTAAAATAACATTGTCCATACAATGAGAAACTACATAATGGAACCAAGTCCTATATTCAATACATGATCCTTGAATTTAAACGGTGGCATGCCCTTAGTCAAAGGATCAGCGATCATCAACTCAGTGCTGATGTGCTCAATGACCACTTTCTTTTCTTTAACACGTTCCCTTATAGCTAAATACTTAATGTCGGTGTGTTTATTTCGACTCCCACTTTTTTTGTTTTTAGCCATAAAAACAGTAGCTGAATTATCACAATATATTCTCAATGGCTTAGAGATAGAATCCATAATTCTAAGCCCAGAAATGAAACTCTTAAGCCATACACCATGTAAAGTAGCTTCAAAACAGGAGACGAACTTGGCTTCCATAGTGGAAGTGGCAATCAAGGTATGCTTGGCACTCCTCCATGATACAGCTCCACCGGCCATCATAAAAATGTAACCTGATGTTGATTTGCGTGAATCAATACATCCAGCAAAGTCAGAATCTGAGTAGCCAATTACTTCCAAGTTGTTCGTCTGTCTATACATAAGCATGTAGTATTTGGTTTCTTGAAGGTACCTCATTAATTTCTTTGCAGCTCTCCAGTGGTCTAAACCTGGATCACTCTGATATCATCCCAACATTCCCACAACAAATGCAATGTCAGGTCTTGTGCAGACTTGAGCATACATTAGGCTTCCGACAGTAGAAGCATATGGAATGTTCTTCATTTGTTCCCTTTCAAAGTCGTTCTTCGGGCATTGGTTCAAATTGAACCTATCACCCTTCACAATGGGAGCTACACTTGGTGAACAATCCTTCATCCGAAATCTCTCTAAAATTTTATTAATATAGGTTTCCTGTGACAGACCCAAGATGCCTCGAAATCTATCTCTATGGATCTTAATGCCAATGACATAAGATGCCTCACCCATATCCTTCATATCAAAATTTTTAGAAAGGAATTGTTTCACCTCATGTAGCAAACCCTTAACATTGGTTGCTAGCAAAATGTCATCCACATATAAAACAAGAAAACAAATTTTACTCCCACTAACTTTTAGGTATATACATTGATCCATAATGTTTTCTACAAAACCAAAAGAAGAAATTACATTATGGAATTTCAAATACCATTGGCGGGATGCTTGTTTTAAACCATATAATGACTTCTTGAGCTTGCAAACCAATTGCTCACCATCGCTAGAGGGGAATCCTTCAGGTTGTTTCATGTAAACCTCCTCCTCTAGATCTCCATTAAGAAAAGCCGTTTTCACATCCATTTGTTGCAATTCCAAGTCAAAATGGGCTACTAATGCCATAATAACGCGCAAGGAATATTTCTTAGATACAGGAGAAAAAGTCTCTGTGTAGTCGATTCCTTCTTTCTGAGTGAATCCCTTAGCAACAAGTCTTGACTTGTATCTCTCAATGTTGCCCAATGAGTCTTTCTTTGTCTTAAAGACCCATTTACATCCAATGGCTTTTGCACCATTAGGCAATTCAACAAGATCCCAGACTTCGTTACTCTTTATGGAATTCATCTCTTCCTTCATGGCATTTTACCATAGTTCTGATTCTTTGCAACTCATGGCTTGTGAAAATGACTCGGGATCATTTTCGGCTCCAATGTAGTAGTCAGATTCTTGTAGATACACAACATAATCATTAGGAATTGCTGATCTCTTTGGTCTAGTAGATCTTCTTAATGTTGTACCATCATCTTCCTGAGAAGTATGTGGTTCAACTTGTTGTTCAAAAGTTCTTAGCAACTCTTGAACTCCTTGATCTACTGGAATATTGTCAGCAGCTTGTGGAACTTCAACAATTGGTTGTTCAACACCAATTTGTACTTGAGGGGTGCTATGAACAATAACCAATCTATCACTTGAAGTGGAAGGTTGAGATTCTGAATGATCCTTCTCAGAAACTATGTTTCTGGTTTGATCGCTCCCATTGATTAAGTCATTTTCAAGAAACTTTGCATTTCTTGATTCCACAATCCTAGTGCTGTGAGATGGACAATAAAATCTGTAACCTTTAGACCTTTCAGCATATCCAATGAAATACCCACTAATGGTCCTTGGGTCCAGCTTCTTCTCTTGTGGATTATAAATTCTCACTTCAGACGGGCATCCCCAAACGCGCATATGTCGCAAACTCAGTTTCCAACCTTTCCATAATTCAAATGGCGTTTTAGGAACCGCCTTGGTTGGAACTCGGTTTAATATATAAACTGTCGTCTTAAGTGCTTCAGTCCACAAGGATTTAGGAAGATTGGAGCTGCTAAGCATACTCCGCACCATGTCCAATAATGTTCGATTTCTTCTTTCTGCTACACCATTCTGGTCTGGTGACCCGGGCATGGTGTATTGGGCAACAATCCCATGCTCTTGAAGAAATTTAGCAAATGGCCCAGGTGCTTTTCCATCTTCTGTGTATTTACCATAATATTCTCCACCTCTATCTGATCTCACGATCTTAATTTGCTTGCCGCATTGTTTCTCTACTTCAGCCTTAAAGATCTTAAAGGCATCTAATGCTTCGCTCTTTTTATGAAGCATGTAGAGATACATATATCGTGAGTAATCATCTATAAAGGAGATGAAGTATCTCTGACCATGTGAGTCCATGTCTGGACTACATATATCAGTATGTATGATTTCTAATATGTCTGAACTCCTATTGGCACCTTTCTTTGACTTGTTGGTCTGCTTTCCCTTTATGCAGTCCACACAAGTCTCAAAATCAGTAAAATCCAGAGTATTAAGTACCCATTCATTTACCAATCTTTTAATTCTTTCTATGGAGATATGACCTAGCCTCCGGTGCCATAATTTAGAGGAATCTTCATTAATAACACATCTTTTAGTGCCAGTGTGAACATGCATTGAATCATAAGTGACATTGTTTTTTAAATTAATGCAGTAAAGACCATTAGACAAAATACCATTCCCAACATAATCATATTTATAGAATACACTGAAAGATTTTTCTGAAAAGTTTAAGGAATATCCAAAAAGTACAAGCCTTGAAACTGAAATCAAGTTTCTAGAAAAACTTGGAACATAAAAGGTCTTTTCTAATTCCAAAACAAAGCCACTACTTAAAGTTAAATAACATGTTCCTATAGCTTCCACATGCGAGCCCATCTTATTTCCTGATAAGATGCTTTGCTCACTTCCCACTGGCTTCCTTAGGTTTTGCAAACCCTGCAAGGAATTCGAAATGTGAATTGTTGATCCAGAATCAATCCACCATGTGTTAATATTAACGTTAACCATATTAGATTCATAACAAACAAATGAGATTAAATTACCTTTGTTCGCAAGCCATTTCTGAAATTTAGCGCATTCCTTCTTCATGTGTCCCTCCTTTTCATAGAAGAAACACTTGGAATCCTTCTTGATATCGGCTTGGGGAGGTACTTTACCTTTCCCTTTCCGATTGGCTTGAGATTTTCCCTTTCCACGCGTTGCCAACATTGCACTCTCTCCCAGTTCCATCACCAGTCTCTCTTCCTCTTGAACACACATGGTCATAAGTTCATTAATTGACCATTCATCTTTATGTGTGTTGTATGAGATTTTGAAAGGTCCATATTGGTGCGGAAGGGTGTTCAGGATGTAGTGCACTAGGAAGGACTCCGATATATCAACCTCGAGTTTCTTCAATTGAGCCACAGTGTCCCTCATCTGCATGATGTGCTCGCGCACACCTTTCACACTGGTGAGCCTTAGGGATGAGAACTTCATGATTAGGGTGCTTGCTAGTGCCTTGTCTGAAGTGACGAATTGATCATCAATGGCCTTCAACAAGTCTCGGACCTTTTCATGCTGATCAACGGAACCACGAATACCAGCTGAAATTTTAGTTTTAATGAACATCATGCTTAGACGATTGGATCGCTCCCATCGTTCATAAAGCATGATGTTCGCTGCAGTGCTGGTATTAGTGAGTGCCGATGGTTCATCTTTCCTAATAGCATAATCTATGTCCATCCACCCTAAATGAAGGAGAATCCTCTCCTTCCAAATCTTATAGTTATCTCCCTTAAGTTCGGGAATGTCACAACGAATTTCAGAGAAATTTGCAGGTTGTACTACTGCATCAAAATTAAAAATCACATGCTTATGTTAAAATTGAGGCTTAGATAAAATTTCATGTTTTATCCATGTAAATCATGCTCAAAATTGAATCTAATGACATAAAAATTGCCTGTGGGCTAAATTTTCAATTCAAACAGATTCAATAAAACTTTATGATAAAACTTATTAATTCATAACTCCTATGTGTAGGTTATGAAATTTTATCCTAATTAATTACATAAATATAATAAAAATTCCTGTGGGATAAAATTTATTATATTTAGTCTAATTAATTACAATTTAATGTCTACATAATCTTTATGTGATCTAACCAATCAAAATATATAATTTTAATTAATTAAAGATGTTGTGGCTATTCTTTAATTAATTAAAGTTATATGGATCACTAGACATTTTTTTTTTTTTAAGTTGCATAAACAAAACTTAACCAGAGAAAAAATAATGTTTACTGAAAAGAGTAAGTCAAAATGACATTTTAATAAACTCCATATAACTGTAATAATTCTCCAGCAAAATCAAATTTAAGGTTAAAGCAGTCAGCATTACCGTAAATGACTACAAATTGATTGTTCAATTTATAAACAAAACCCGGAGATTGACTGAAGCAGCATTGATCTACTTTGCACTTGCATAGCAAATGCAGTTCGAAGGCTAGCTGGCTTGACTTCAGGCTCCGTCCTTAAGTTTATAAAAACAACAAAAGATAGACCAGCAAACAAGTTATTTTGCTCACAAGATAAATAAAATTTAAATTAATTTTCTGTGCTACTCCCAGAAAAGTGCTAGACTGCCTTTGTTAATAGAACTGTGTTACTTTTCTATGGTGCAGTACTAGTCTTCAGTTATCGCTACCCATTAATAAACCAGTTATTAGTTTGTCAAAATCTAACAGTAAGTATATACGGTCTAGCTCATTTACTACCCATTAATAAGCAGTTATTTTCAGCCCTGCAATTCGACAGCAATTCTGCTCAATAAAATTTATTAAAAAGAAATAAACTAAAAAAATAGCCTGGTTGCTGCCCGCTGAAGTGATAACTGCGTGCCTGCTTAAGTGGTTTCTGCACGTATATATGGGTTTTTCTCCACGTATACCGGAATAATAAATGGAGCATGTTATATTGCTTCACATAATGTTCTATTGAATTCGTTGAGAAATGCAAACGTGCATCTGAAATTCGTAAATGGAATTTGCACATTGTTATAACTATTTTTAACAATTCCATAAAGAAATTTCATATTATAATAAACTCAGTACAAGTGAAACTAATGCACGGCCCAAACCTATAAACTCATATTCTAGCATGATGAATTTTAAATCTTATAATCCACCGGTACGAGTTTTGAATAATGGATATGATAAGCATGAAAAATTAAAATTCTATTAAAGTCCCTTAAAAGTGAGCCTTAACTTTTAAGTCATCGAAATATTTTAAGAAACAAATACTTATCATTCAAGCGATAAAAATTCATAATAATAAAGTTTAGAATTTCGAAATCAGTGGGCGGCGCCGGCCCTAAGGATAGCGACACTTCGGAATCTGGATAGTAATACAGAGCAGGAGAAAAAAGAGGTGCACAGAAAAACAAAAGGGCGGTGAGAGCACACCAAGGTAGAGATAATAGTGGCTCTGATACCAAATGATAAATAAATAATTTCAACAGCGATTCTGTATGCGGAAAACTCAAAGAATCATTAAAACTTAATGCCCAGAAATATAAATTACCTCCAGCCATTGGTGATGTTCTTGATGCAAACCACAGTCCACTTTGCTTTCCTTACTTCAGCACTCCAGCTTCAATCCAAGCAAAAGAAAAGAATACAGAAAATCTGAAGGCACTTCCAAGCTTTGCTCTCTCAGCTAGATGGTGTAAAAACTGAAGGGAATTGATACACAAGCTTGGGGACCAAACAGATAAATTTATAGCCAAGCTTCCATGAAGCTTCTGATGGCTATGTGTCAAGTGTTCCACAGATCAAGGTAGAGAACTCCGAATGGAGTAATGGACCACTTCAGTAGCTCCCAACAATAAATTTATTAACTGCAGTTGATTTCCTTAACTTAAGGAAATCACTGCAGTTGGTTTCCTTAAGTTAAGGAAAAACTGCAGTTTAAATTCCATAATTGTAGGCAAAAATTGTTCAAAATATTAATAGAGCTTAACGCAGCCTTCTTTGTTGGTCCTGGAATTGTTGTTCAATTTGTAATAATAAGCTCTTCACGGGACGGAAGTCAGTATTGAGAATCTCAAGCTTTCCCTCCAACTCAACCACATTCTTGATCTGCTGGATGACTGCACCAACAACGCTGTATGCGATATCCTTTGCTACATCCTTTGCGACATCGGTGGCAATCTCGGCGGCCATTCTATGCTTTACAAATGAATGTCACAAAAAATTATGTGAAGATGAGAAAAACTATGAAATGGGGGCGACACAAATGCGTATTGTGAGCGAGGGGAGGTAGTGGATTGGACGAGTTGACGGTGAGAGTATATATAAATAAAAGATGAAGAGCCGAGGCAAAGGACGGTTTAATCAACTTACAGTCTGTCTGAACCTAGATGGTTGGTTCTACTTGTTTAAGCTTTAGAAAGCCAGAGATATGGTTTTTCTCTCCGGCTAATTCCTTGCTTTACAAAGAAAACTGGTATATATACTTTGATTGTATATATACTTTTGGAAAGTTTATTCCTGCCATTTTGTTCAAAGAATATATATGGAGGTAAGTCACTTCTCATATAAGGATTTTATGTTTATTATTAAAGTTAGTTAAATTATTCACACAACTCGAATATTGTGAAAGGGAAGTTTCGAATATCGAACTTGATCGAACATTATTCTCAAGGGTCTCATCAATTATAAAATAATTTTATTCCAATAAGAAAAGAATAAGTGGCTTTCACTTTATTTGACCACTTAAAGACAGAGGTCGGTGGTGGTTTCACCGTGGCTTTCTGTGTTTTTTTTAAGTTGTAATGTGAGTGATTTAATCGGAATTGTTTTTAGTGTGATTTTTTGGTGTTGGAATTTGGTGAAAAAAATTGAGGTGAAATTTTGATTTGTGTTATTTAAATTTGTTTTTTGATTGTATATGGATTCAGCACTTTGGAAAAATTTTAGGGCATCTGAATACCCATCAAACTTGTGATTTCAATAAATTCTTACCAGATTTTAAAACAATTAAACTTAAAAACCACCTAAAAAACTTCCAAAAAATCACGCTAAAAACAACTCCCATTCAATCATTCTATTTACTTTATGCTTTTGAGATTGCAAGTGCCAACTATTTATTTGAATGAAGGTATGGAGATGCAAGAAACCTCCCATAAAAGGATGGGATCGTATACGTTGTATTAGTACCTGCCAAAGCTTGGTATTATAATTATCGGTTACAGTCTCATTGGATATGAATTTGGGTCTAATTTAATGCATTTGGAATGTTTTTTATATTTGTATTAGTTTTAAAAATAAAAAGTTTTTTAATTAATTTTTAAATGATATAAATGCTCTGTAGGAACCTTAATTCAGGTGGATTTTCATTTTTTATTATATTTGTAAATAATAAAAGTTTTATTGTGACAAGGTATAATTCTTTTATGGTGTGTTTTTATTTTTTTATTATATTTATTATTATTAAAAATTTAATTTATAAATATAATTTATATTTATTGGATGATTTTTTAAACTTTTACGATGTTTTCTCAAAGTCTTTTTATAGTTGAGGAGACACTTCTGATACCCTCTAAAGGTTTGTGTTGTGTTAAAGCAAGTTGCATACATATATGGAACAATTTACACGAACATTTTTATAGGATATGGTTTTTTTAATGTAAATTCATCTAACACTAATGTTGAAGACTTTACTTTAAACAGTGGTATTCAAATCATATATTTCCATATTCTTTTTTTTTCAACCTTATGATTTTGAGGTGTATTCACTTATTACAATGAATTTTCTATCTATAAAGACTATTTGGCATTTGTCTCACTCTTGGCTCATGAGAGACATAATGTCTCACTTCTCTTCTTTTATATTGTAAGCTTTGCATTTTGTGAAGTGTTTTTATTGCTAAATCCTTCAACAACATAGATAAGATCATGTAGAGAAATTAATCAAGAAAAGAAAGATTATAGGCTCCTCACAACAATGTACTAAAATGGAAAAAAAAAAACATAATTCATTGTTCCAATTATAACTTGTTTCTAATCCATCCAAACATTGACAAAATAGGGTAATCCCATGAAAAAAATAGGGAATTAGAGGGAACCTATCCCAAATGCCATAAAAAGGGATAAATAGAGCAATCCCATAAGTAGCCACTCCCAAACTACTAATGTGCAAGGACTGAACTAAATTTCAAAAATAATGTGAAGGTTATAATTTGTTGTTCATATTATAGCACTTTGATGTTAATTATGGATCGTAGATTGAATCACTTGCATGTACTTGATCTGAAGTTGCTTGCTTGACCTATTTTATGCTTAAGCTTAGCATCCTTTAATATATAACTTTACCTAAAATGTTCAAATTTTTATGATTGTACTCAATTGATTTTGAGAGAATTTTTAAGGGTCAAATTTCATCAATTATTTTTCTAAACATTTTTTGGAAAAAATATTCATCTATTTAACTGAAAAATTATATATATATATATATATATTTATTAAAAATTTACCATTTTTAATAATAAATTACATATTTTTTCTTTAATATTCATTACATTCTATATAATTTTTCAAACTATAATAATCACTTATATAATACTATTTTTTAAAATGGGAGGGGCTAGTTCCCAGAAGAAGCATTTATGGGCCCTCTTTTTGTACATATATACGTATCAGACAAGCTGACATCCGTCACATCTTGTTACATTCACATTACAACCACATTGAAACTTATATATGCTGCAGCGCAGCGTTACAAATTGGGGTTCGATTGCTGGTGGGGTGCGTGGCAGCTGACTGCCCCAACCATTAATCCATGCACTCGTGTGCGACTTATATAATACTATATATAAACCTAAAATTTAAATCTTTTAAAAAATATCGTGTTAACCAATAACTATATCAAATCCCATTCCCAAGAAATATAACATATACCTTTTTTTTTAATGCATTTTCATGCCGTTAACTTCGCAAAAACGAATATTTAAAAAAATAAAATGTAAAGCTGTGTTGCATGGGTACCCGCACCCGGGGGTGGGGTTCTCGAACCCGTCCCGGGTTCCCGCACCCAAGTACCGAATTCGGGTACGGGTTCTTCCCAGACGAACCCAGAAGAACCGGGTTCTTCCATGAAGAACTGGGTTCTTCAAAAAAAAAAATTGGGTTCTTTTCCTTTAACGGGTTCTTGGGTGCATGGGTTCTTCAGGTGCTTGGGTTCTTCAGGTTCTTCGGGTTCTTCGGGTTGGGTTCTTTGGGTTCTTCATAAAAAAACTATATTAAAAATTTAATTTTCAAATAATTTCTTTTTATTGAAATTTAAAAAATAACTTATAACAAAGGTAAAACTTATAACAAAACCTAAAAAACCCTAAATCAATTCTTCTAAATAAATTTGGAATGAAACATTCTTCCACGGTCCTTACCATCAAAACTTTTGTTGCACGGGTACCCGCACCCGGTTTTTTAAGTTTTTTACAAGTCTTGTTTTTTAAGAATTCTTGTAAATCAATTTGGAACGAAACATTCATTCCCGAGCCAAATAACCATCAAATTATAAACTGTAAATGCACACATACAGGTTCAGACATTTTCGGTCAAAAAGAAAGTAGGATTGAGACCAGCCATAAGTTGTAATCAGCTGATGTTGTTAAATGGCGAAGGGCTATTTTGGACAATGGCTAAATTAAGTATCAAAATCTGCCAATTTCTCACAGCATTCTGATAACATCATGTTAAGATTAAAACTAGGAAAATATGCCTAAATCATATATGGTCTCTACAGACTTGTACACCAAGTAATCTCTAAAAACTGCGAAGATGTTTTATGTTTAGATAATTAATATTCAGGCAGAGCTTCGCACTCAAAGACAAACTATCCCTCAAGCCATCAGATGGCTGTTGTGCATTTTATTGGGAAACAAAGACTAATAAGCGTGTTTTGTGGAAGGGTAAGGCTACCACTGTTTTTGGGATTTCTTTACCACATAGCACACCATGCATGGGGCAGGTGGATGATTAGACATCAAGAAAATTCTAGACCACTATCAGGTTGAGAAGAATCTCCTATGAAAAAATTGTGTTTTTATATGGGAGAGACTAAACATTCAAAGCAAAGTTACAAGCTCAAGCTCCAACCAGAATGAGCAATTTCAATAAGGAGAGAAGTTGTCCTGAAATTAGAGTAGGAGGCAGAAATGCTAACACTCCTTGGTTGTGTAGGAGGAAGGGTTTGTATGACCACAGCCTGATTCATTGATAGGCATCCTTGCAAATGAACCTAAGCTGCATAGTTATTTTAAAGCCTGTGTGTGACAAAATCTGTCCCAAGTTTAACCAAAATCGCTGAGTCTAGCATTTATCCTAGTATGTATTTTGAATTTTCAGTTTTAGTAGTAGCCTTGAGCTCTCTCACATAGCTGTCACAGTCTCATGGTTACACGGAGAAGATTCAAAAGAACAGTTTTTTGGTGATAAATTTTGAAATTTCAATGTCAATGTTGAATGTTCAATGATGTGCATGTTTAAATGATTATCATTAAAATTTTCTTGTTTAAAGTTGAAAAAATATACAAATTCAAATTTCATATATATTATTAATTATAAATTTATAATTTATAAAATTTAATTATTAAAATTTAATATTATTATATTACCCGACGAACCCATGCACCCTGTTTCCAAAAACGCTGTCCCCGTCCCCGTCCTCGCCCCGTCCTCGTCCCCGCACCCACGTTTCCTGGCAACATAGATGTAAAGTAACGATATGATAAATTATATGCAAATTTTTTTACAATAAAGCATAAGCACCTCATCTTTTCTCAAAATATCTACCGCGAAGGATTAATCATTATCATACATGAAAATAGTTATTTCTTTCTCACGCTAGTGACTTCGACCTTAAATGATAAAACTACCATGTGGACGTGTCAACTATTATGGTATGTCACTCCAAGTCTAAGGGCTTTCACGCACGAAGGACAAACATCTGGCCATGAAATTCTACAACCAACGTACAAAGATTCGTAGTCAAAGCATTAAGTGAAGCGACCATTGCTGCCCATTGTTTCCTTGCTAATCCAAAGTGCCAAGAAAAGGTTGGTCTTACGATTTAACTATGAGTGTATTTAACTCTCCATTTTTATTATTATTTTTTGTTTCAATAGGGTAATGTATTGAGAGTGTTGATTTTGACATAATCTAACTTGATTAAAAAATTAAAATAAGTTTTCTAGGGTAAACATTACAATTTTTTTTTTTTTCACAATTTTGATTAGGATGAAGTAATTTGTTTGGGTTCTTATTTTGCCATCATTATATTTTTGTACTTTGCAGCATAGTGAATCGTACTGCCAGATTTCATATTCATATGAATTGTGAGTGTCTTGTTAGTCAATCATGTCCTTGTGGAGGTAGAAGATGTCGAGAGTCTCTAGCGTGCCCATATTAAATGTGACATAATTGCAATTGCGCAATATGGCATAATTGCATTCAACATTTATTTCTAGGAATCCACGTTTCCAACAACTCTCAAGCGCTCTGGCATGCCCACATTAACTCCAATACGGTGAGAGGTGATTATTGAATGTTCAATGCCATATCATGGAATGGAATATTAGTGCACCTAGATTGTGTTTCAATGCTACTGAAACGAGGTTCCCCGAAGAAAGAAACTCGCGGCTCTCGACATGGTCTCGACACTGTTCTCACTGTCGGCGCTACTCTCGACGAAAAAGCTTCATAAATAACCAGCAGTGAAGGAGACTCTGCATCACTTTTGGATATACTATTAAAGTACATAGCCAAAAGGGATGCAATGTAAAACAGAAAAAAGATCATAAATGATTGACAATGCAAAAGACTTTTCATCGCTTTTGAGTTTTTGTTAAAGTACATAGCCAAATCTGATGCAATGTAAAACATAAAAGCTTCATAAATGACCCCCAATACAATAGACTATGCTAAAATACATAGCAAAAAGTGATGCAATGTAAAACATAAAAGCTTTATAAATTACCCACAATGCAAAAGACTATACGTCGCTTCTAGCCAAAAGGTATGCAATGTAAATCCGCAAGCTGCCATTATCGAAGAGTTCCTACGATGCCTTAGGAAGTGTTTTCAAATATGAAAATATCATGTGCAAGAGACTCTGCATCGCTTTTGAATTTTCGGTAGAAATACCTAGCCAAAAGGGATGCAATGTAAAACAAAAAAAACTTCTTAAATTAGCCACAATGCAAGAGACTCTGCGTCGCTTTTGAACTTTCTGTTCAAATACATAGCAAGAGGGAAATAATGTAAAATAAAAAAACTTCATAAATGACCCAGAATGCAAGAGACCTTGCGTTTCTTTTGAATTTTCTATTCAAATTCAAATACATAGCCAAGAGTGATGCAATATAAAACCAAAAAGCTTCATAAATGAACCCACAATGCGAGAGAGTTTACGTAGCTTTTGAATTTTTTGTTAAATAAAATGAATGCATACCAGATTCTTGCTCACCCACAATGCAAAAGACTCTGCGTCGCTTTTGAATTTTATGTTCAAATACATAGCCAAAGAGGGATGAAATATAAAACAAAAAAGCTTCATAAATGACCCACAGTGCAAGGGACCTTGCATCTCTTTTGAATTTTGTGTTCAAATTCAAATACATGGCCAACAGAGATACAATATAAAACAAAAGAAGCTTCATAAATGAACCCACAATGCAAAAGACTCTGAGTCACTTTTGAATTTTATGTTAAATAAAATGAGTGCTTACGAGATTCTTGCTCACCCACAATGCAAAAGACTCCACGTCCTGTTCAACGTTTCTGTTCAAATACATAACTAAAGAGGGATGGAATATAAAACCAAAAAGACTTCATAAATAACCCACAATGGAAGAGGCCATGTGTCTCTTTTTTTCTGTTAAATAAAATGAATGCTTACTGGATTTTTTCTGGCCACTGCTAAATAAAATTAACAATTACCAGATTCATTCGGCCTGGAATGGAATGTTCACCAATTCCTTTTGAGCATGGTTTTCTCTAGCGAACAATACGTATACCTGAACGGGGGGAACCATAAATAGTGATCCAGAGGCAATAAAGAGAAAAGAAGGACATTTATTGAGGACACTCAATTCTACCATGCAGACATACATGTATCAGCCCGACCTCGTACAATGTGCACAAGATGTTTTAGGAACAGGTGATGAAGAGAAAATGCAGTAATTGTGTCTAACATTTCCATTATTTTAAAATATCAATGAGTAGTAATGATGACACAAGGAACAACAATGTTTTGTGGTTTTTGTTTTTTTTCTAAACTTTGTTAGATTTAAAGACTTGGAACTTATGGAATCCCAAAATTTTACATCCCCAACAATGATAGAGGCATTCGATCATGATTCAAAAGGCCTCCATAGTGAGATGTAAATGCCTTAACATTGGCACAAGTGGTGATGGAAGTCATTGGATCATGCCTAAACAACAAGTATTCACAAGATCTATCTCATACGACATAAGTGCATAAGTTAGCATGGAATGTGGAGACTAACACAATGGTGATATTGATGGTGGAAAATTTTCTTGTGCCTTTGTTATTATTCCTTGCCGCAACAGGGTAATAACACATTCAGAATGCATTGATTTTGACATTAAATCTAACTTGATTAAAAAATTAAAATAAGTTTTCTAATGTAAAGATTAGGAAAAAAAATAATTTATTTTTTCTCAATTTTGATTGGGTAATTTTCTTGGGCTCTTATTTTGCCATCATTATATTTTTGTACTTTGCAGCACAATGAATCGTACTGGTAGATTTCATATGAATTGTGATTGTCCTGTTAGTCAATCACGTCGTTGTGGAGGTAGAAGACGTGGAGAGTCTCCGACATTGCCCGTATTAAATATGGCATAATTGCAACTGCACAATATGGCATAATTTCATTCAACATTTATTTATGGGAATCCACATTTCCAACAACTCTCAAGTGCTCTGGCATGCCCGTATTAACTCCAATACAGTGAGAGGTGATTATTGAATGTTCAATGCCATATCATGGAATGGAATATTAGTGCACCCAGATTGTGTTCCAGTCCTACTGAAACGAGGTTTCCCATGTTCAATATGCCTTGCACCGCCCTCCCATTTCCCACAAGATTCTGGCACCACTATGACCCCATCTCATGCAGGGAAATTCCCTTTTGGCTATCGAAATTGTTTCACGAGCCTTCTAATTATAGTATACACAGTAAGTGTATATCGCTGTGTCTTATGCGCTAAGTCTTGCTATGTACTATACACTATTAAAATAAATTTGAACACGAGAAGGTACACTGAAAGAAGATTCTAACCAAAACAAGAAAATACCTATAGTACAAACAAAGACTAAGAGCATGTGGCAGATGCACTTTTATGCCATTCGAACTTGGGCTGCTTCACCAAATCATTCACCGCCTCCATCTTCCACCGTTTTGAATTTACTACACCACCACAATGAGATTAAATCCTCTCTAGTTGGGTCGCTACAATTCATTCTTAGGTTCATTTGGTAAGGAAAACAGAGTTACCATGTCCCTCGCCCTATTGTGGGATCCCTTATTCCTCCATTGGCTCCATTAATTGTGCCTCAATGCTACTCTTCACTGATTATAATTCAGCTCAGCTATTCTCTTTCTTGAGGATTCCGACTTTTGCAGATCCTGTAAAGCATCCAATGGCATCTGTAGTTACAATGTTGTAAAGAAAAATTATCTTTGCCTGTGCGACCAATGGAATTCCCCGCAAGCGGCAGCAGGAGGTGGGATGCAGGAGGAGGCGGTATGATATAAGCTAAAGCAGTGTCAAGACGCGTGGACGATATCTGGCATCAAGAATCATGGGAAGTGTCGAGTGCCAACACGTGCTAGTGATACATGAAATCTATTAAACTTAAAAGATAATTTGGTGTAAACTTTGGATAGAAAAAACTATGGGATAGAAATTTCTCATATATGCATCTGAGAAAAAATGAATCCAAAGTTGATATGCATTCAACATGAGAGAAAAATTTGGGTATGCATTCAACATGGGTTGAATGAATGATTGAGGAGAGTTTATAAAAGTTCATTTATGCAAGGTTCCGTATCAAACTTTCCGCAATAAGACCCCAAACCTTATTTCCCAATCATGTTTAAAATAAAAATAATTTATTTTTATTATATAAATAAAATATATTACCATCTTATGTTAAAATTTGGGATGGACACATAATTTTAAAAGTCAATGCTAGATTAATAGGCCGTCAATGTTCTATCGAACACTATAAATTGCAAAGACATATCTTCTTTTCAAGGATTTCGACCGTTTTAGGAATGATATGAAAGGCCTAGCAAAGGCTTCCAATAACCAGAGAAGGTCTCTCACTGTGACAAAGAAATAACGTGTAGAGTACAACCGTAAAAGCTTAGATATCAAATTAATAAGATAGATATCGAGCAAGGACCAATCAGTTCGATGAATCTATGTTTTCTCAGTAATATTTTAGTAGTATTCATTAACAATGAACTCAATAGTGAAACAAAACAAAGATAAATTATAGAATTTCACTTGTCATTCAAAAAATATTTGTATTGAGAGAGATATGTTACAATTACAAACATTAATTGTCCATCAAATTCACAAAGAAAGATAGAGCTTACAAATTTATATTCTCTCAACCGCTTTAGTTAACCATTGAACAAATTACTGGGCTAAAATAATTCATGCCATCTAAACGTTGAATGCGCTTCCCAATCTCCCATACCGACAATTATGTAAACCTTACTACAAATGTTCACAGTCGCATACCTAGTTTGTAGAACCTTGCACCACAATCCTTGGGTCGGGGAAGGTAAAATCCAAAATATTATTAAAAATTAAAGTTTTGAGAGCTAACATAATCCATGAATTCAAGTGGGAGTTCGAACTTTGAACTACCATCCTTGACCAAGTTAAGGTAAAATCCAAATTTTATTTAATATATAAATAAATTTAATATGGTTAATAATAATTAAATTATATTTTTAAATACTAAGATAATAATAAATACAAATTAATTATATTCTAATATAATAATAAGTACAAAATCAAGTAATTTAATTAGAAGATTAATAATAATCTAATTTCAATAACATAGTTAAGTTTTAAGTTTTTGAGACTAAACTATTAAAAAATTATAATTTTTTTTTTTTTTTTAAATAAATAAAAATTGTTTTCTTTAACTACAATATTCTTATAATCATTTAATTTTGCAAAACAATTTAATAATGTATAGAAAATAATATATTTAAAAAAAATAACTATATCTATTGAAAATGTCCATGGAAATATATTTTTATATTAAGCGAGGGACTAATAAGACTATTGTTGTACTTGAGTAGGATTATATTCTCCACAGTCACAATGAAGTATTACAATTAACAAAATATCTCAATTTACGAATTAGTAAAGGCCTAGTCTAACTTATAGACAAAGTTATTTTTTTGCACGATGATTAATTTTAATCAAAATCCGACAATTGTTTTTTCAAAACTTGAGTTTAAATTGTTTAATATGCATAATTGGAGTGCCCTCGGGTTTTAAGGGTGCTTAATCGATTTATGCATTCAAAAATATATTTTAAAAAACAACAAATCTTGAAATTGTATTGCTGGATTTTGGTGAATTCCGGTGAAAAAAACTTTTTCGTCTATAAGTTAGACTAAGCCATTAGTAAAACCTAAATTGACTAAATTCTAAATTTTAACACTAACATGAATTCAATGTTTTTACTTTAATTTAGCTAAGCCATTAATAAAACCTAAATTGACTAAATTCTAAATTTTAACACTAACATGAATTCAATGTTTTTACTTCAATTTAGCTATATTCAAACTAAGTGACATGTACTACCTACTATATAACATTTGTTTGTTTGAAATAAATTTCAAGTAAATTTTAGCTTGTAACTTTTCAATATGCATCAAACTATAAAACAATTATGAGTATAGTATTAAAAAAATACATTGATGTGCTTCTTTTTAACAAAAAATCATCAAATACAAATTTCCAGTTATATTTGCAAATAAATAATCAATCAATGAGGAAAAAATACATTTTAAATTGGAATCAATAAGGGTAAAATACATTTTAAATTGGAGCTCAAATATCCAAATATATGTCACAAATACTTGGTTCATATCTTTCAAACTTCAGTAATTAAACTAAGTGGCAGGGAACGCTAGTTATGCAACCTTGTTTATTTCGAGTAATCAGTTTATGGTCAATTTTTTTTTTTTTTACTTCTTAAACTTTTTGAAAAAATCTACAAAACTCACTCAAGTTTTTCAAACTTATAATATTAAATTAAATATTTAAAAAAAAAAAAAAAAAAAATTAATTTAATTTAATTTTTTTATATTGATAAAAAATAAAATTTCAAAAAATATATAATAACATTAAATGTATATAAAATTAATTAAGATTGCCACTAATAACCAATTAACACTGACAATGATTATTTCTATAAAATCAATTAGTAAGTCATTTAATATTGTCATATTTATATTAGTTATACAAATTTTTCAAACAATAAAACACACTTTGAGTACTGCTCTTTTCTCCGCTCAAACACTTGACACAAACTGTTTCCCAGCCCAAAGAGTTGAGAAAACCTAAAATATCCACGTCAGTTTGTCAATGTCCCAGTGCTAGAGGTCGAGTTGTCTTTAGTGAGACTCTTTGGAAACTTTTCCGGTGAGTTTTCTGGTCTAATTTCTCTAAAATCTGGCAGGAATTTATTGAAATCACAAGCTTGATGGGTAACCCTGCACAATCAAAGTGCACTATAGGATTTTTCAGTTGCAGAATCCATATATACAGTCAAAAAATGAGTTTAAATAACACAAACCAAGATACTAAAAACAACTCTATTGAAAACGTCAACCGCCATCTATCTTAATGTACTATTAATTTGAAAAAATTGAAATTTTAATAAAACTACTTTGTTAGGTTCCTATACTACTAGTGTAACCCCTTATTGTTATTAGTACAACCCCCTTATTATATTGTTGTGCCCATGTAATCCTCATATTGTTATTATTGTGCCCCATAGAAGCCCACTATTGTTATTATTTGTGCCCTTACATTATTATTGTTATGTCGGCTCTGATTATTTTATGACCCCTTAGACTCCTATATATAGACAGGAGGTCTTGTCATTTGTATCATCCAAGAATTGTTCATTTGTGTAATGTAAAGGAGGTTTCCCCCTCGAAGAGGCTTATTTCTAAGGCATTTATCTATCTTTTCTATCTTTTTGTGAGCTGGTTTCATAACATTTGGTATCAAAGCTTTGGATTCTAGGGTTTCGCTGCTCCAAACAGGTCATCGTGGAATTTTTGTTATAAAATTTTCGCTACGAAGTTTTAGAAGCTAAAAAAAACCCATTTGAGAAGAGATCGATCTAAACCTCGAGTCTTAATTTTAGATCTTGTCTTGCTATATTTTCGGAGATATAATTTGATGAATTTAGGGTTTTTCCAAGCTCTAGAATTTCATCTCAAATAGGTCATCGTGGAAGTTTCGCTATAATATTTTTTCTATAACGATTAAGACTCTGATATTAAAACCCATTTGCACCGAAATCTTCGTGAAGCTCGGGTCTGAATCTCAGAGCTTTTCTCGTTGTATTTTCGGAGATATAATCTGAGGAATTTAGGGTTTTTGCAGACTCCTAAATTACATTATAAACATGTGACCTTGGGAAAATCGTCATAACTTTCTCTCTGAGAAACAAATTGAAATTTCGTAAGAAGTTACAAAAAGAGGACAGATTGTAGTTTTTTGTGTATATTTTTCATATCCGAAGCTCGAAACAGTGACACATGGCACATCGTACAAGTTTGCTCTACTGAAACATTATATAATCAGGTCATCTTAGGAGATTGGGTATAACTCTTTCTTGAAGAATCAAATTATAATCAGACTTGCCGGGTTAGAAAGAGGACTCAGAGGGCTAATTCAAGACGCAATTTTAGAACTTGGAGATATGAAATTACTGATTTACAGTCATTTCAAGATCAAGTTCCTAAAATCAAGAAAAGGCGATATGAGGAAGTTTGATGGCAAGGATCTGGTAAATTGGATACTATAGATGGAGAAATATTTTGATCTACATGAGGTTCAACTATTACAAAAGGTACATATTGCATCTTTATATTTAGAACCAAATCAATTTTTATGGTATAAAGGGTTTTTTTCTCATAAAGCACTTGTCACTTGGGCAATTTTCACGGAAGAAATGATAGCACATTATGAGGATACAAAGAGTAACACCTTCTTTATCTAATTGATAAATCTCGAACAAAAGGGTTCAATGGCAAAGCACATTGAGGACTTTCAAAACTTGAATATAAGGGTAAATGATATTCTAGAGAAGCAAAGTATTGATGTCTTCATGGGGAATTTAAAGGATAACATTCAACATGAGGTTCGTCTTTGGGAACCTGATTCATTGGAGAAGGCATTCAGGTTGGCAAGACAAATTAAAAGTGAAATTATGGAAAAAAAGGAATCCCACCACTCACGACTATAATTATGGAATTGTTTTTCCTCCTAGCCTTCCACAACCTATAAGGTTTACACGACAACAATTGGAATAAAAAAGAGAAAACGGGCTTTGTTACAATTGTGATAGCAAATACACTAAAGGTCATAAGTGTGCTGAGAAGAAATTATTTTACATATATTACGAAGAGGAGGAAGAAAATGATCAAGAAACATCAAAAGAAGAGGATATACACCAGGAACCAACCCCAGAGAAAGAAGAAATGAATCCGACCATATCTTGTAAAGAATTGGCAAGAATTACCACTCCTCAAACTCGCAAGATAGAAGGACATATCAAGAAGGAAAAGGTGATGAATCCAACCATATCTTGTAATGCATTGGCCAGAATTACCACTCGTCAAACTATCAAGATAGAAGGACATATCAAGAAGAAAAATGTTCAAAAAGTGAAAGGTCACATCGAGCATCAAGAATTGAATCCAACTATATCTTGTAATGCATTGGAAGAAATTACGACTCCTCAAACTCTCATGATAGAAGGACATATCAATAAGAAAAATATTCAAGCAGTGAAAGATCACATCGAGCATCCTCTAACTTTTAAAGGATAATGCCACTTTGGTGCAGAATCAAATGAAACAACAGACATATCAACATCGCAGTGAAAGAAGTTTTGATGTAGGCAATTGGGTATTTTTATGGCTACATCTCAAGCAAGCTATTTATGAGAAGGAAATATTGGCAATACTACATGCACTTAAGAAATGGCGACCTTACCTAATGGGAAGATACTTCAAGGTAAAAATGGATCATGATAGTCTTAAATACTTTTTAGAACAAAGATTATCTTTAGAAGAACAAAAATAATGGGTCACAAATATGTTGGGTTGTGACTTTACAATCATCTACAAAAAAGGGAAGCAAAACGTTGTTGCAGATGCACTCTCAAGAAAGGATGAGGATGTGGAAGAATTGTTTTGTGCTATTTATATTATCCAACCAAATTGGATAAATGAAGCAAGGAATGAATGGAAGAAGGACGAAGAAGTGTGGCCACTCATTTAAAAGTTGCAGAAGATCCCAGTTTAAACAATATTGCCAGAACTTGACAAGGAAGGAAAAATCATATTGGAGCCTGGAGCAGTCACATAAACAAGAACCCGACAGCTACGAAATCGATCAATTTTAGAGTATCTCATCAAGTGGAAGAACTTACCCACGAAAGATTCCACATGGGAGGACAAGAGTTTTATACAAAAGCATCAAGAACTACTCAAGCATTGAGGACAACACTTTTTGAAGGAGAGGGGCATGTTAGGTCCCTATACTACCAGTGTAACCCCTTATTGTTATTAGTACAACCCCCTTATTATATTGTTGTGCCCATGTAGTCCCCATATTGTTATTATTGCACCCCATAGAAGCCCACTATTATTATTATTTGTGCTCTTACATTATTATTGTTATGTTGACTTTGATTATATTATAACGCCTTAGACTCCTATATATAGAAAGGAGGTCTTGTCATTTGTATCATCCAAGAATTGTTCATTTGTGTAATGTAAAGGAGGTTTCCCCCTCGAAGAGGCTTATTTATAAGGCATTTATCTATCTTTTTGTGAGCTGGTTTCATAACATACTTTCACCTCACCCACTAATCAACTTATATAATTTGTTCAATAAAAAATCTTTAATAAATTACACACCTCATGATGTTAAAATTATAAAAGAATACACATCATTTAAAAATTTAGTACTTTTCTATGAGGCAATACAAAAAATATTCCTACTCTAACAGATTATACTATTTAAAGACAAAGAACCAAATGACCCCATCTAAATGATATTCTAAATTTGAGTGCCATTGTAATCTAAATTAGGTACCATTTTAATGATTATATTTTGTAGCACACAGGGCTTTGGATTGACGGGTAATGGGTGCACTGTTAAGGCACTCCTTGCGATAGGTCACCGGTTCAAATCCCTCGTGGCTACTTAGGTTAGTCTTAACTAGAAAAAAAAATGATTATATTTTGTATATTAAGACATGGAACAATTTATTAAAATACAATGGAAATTCCAACAAGATAAATAAATAATTGAATTCTGACAAGTTTTTGTATTTACTGTTTCAATAAACAACTCTATTAAAATATGGGTGTTAACTATCAAATTGTTTTTAGCGAGATTTTTTGGAAGTTTTTCTGGTGGATTTTTCTGGTTTAATTTCTCTAAAATTCAGCAGGAATTTATTGAAATCACAAGTTTGATGGGTAACCCCTACACAATCGAAGTGCTCTAGATGTTTTTCAGGGTGTTGAATCCATATATACAGTAAAAAACCAGTTTAAATAACACAAATCAAGATCTCACGTCAATTGTTTCTGCCGGATTCTGGCACCGGAAAGTCCAAGAAATCGCACTAAAGACAACTCCATTAACTATTACAATAAAATAAAATTATATATATATATATATATATATATATATATATATATATATATATATATATATATATATATATATATATATAATTTTTTTAGTATTTAAATTATGAAATATAAAATAAATATATGCTAATCAAAATTACTAAATTTAAGTATAAATATTTTGTATTATTGATTTAGAGTTAATATTGTTATGTCACTACTTACATAGTGACATCTATGATCGGTTCCAAGCTATTGGTTTGTTCGTACTAGTGAAATTTTTCAATTTTCTATAGTTAACATTAGGATTTTGGGTGATGTCAACCCGCTGCCGCATCCGCAACTCTAGATTTTGAGGGTCGACATCATCCTGCCATGCACGATAGAGTAGGTTGATCTGATTGTACAGTGTAGGTACAGGAAAGGGCGATCCTTTGTACAACTGGGAGTTAACATGGGTTGCTTTGAGCTCTGGTGGTGTAAATTTTGTCTTAAGAGTGTTGGTGGATAATTTATTATGGTTAATGGATTATTGATAAGCGGATTTAGCTATTTTTGGTGTTTAAAGGGGTTGTTTTATTTTTTTCTTAGTGTTGTGGCGCTCATTGAGGCTGGATTTCTTGTTTCTATGCTTGCATTTTACGTGCGACATAACTCCTTGTTGTCAGACTTTCCTTGTTGCCAAGTGAGTTTTCTTTTTTTACTTCGCCGCATGCGAGCAGTAAATTTTTTCTGTGAAACATTGAAGGTGTTTGGTTATGTGGGAGGATGTAGGATTGCCAAACTCCTCGTGGATCATCTGACAAGTAAATGTATGGACATTATTTTTTGGTTTAATCGTCGTGGTGCATAATTTGGAGTTCTAATGGTTCATTGTTTCACAAAATTTGCAGGTGAGACTTTAGAATTTAGAGCATAACAATTGTTCAAGTAAGTGGATTGCTAAATTCTACCGATGGAAACTCGATGAGTTTTTGAGTTCTCTTTGCGAGAAAGCTCTGGTTTAATGGGTGATTTGATTTCTTAACTAAAGTGTTAAATACATTATGGGGTCGAGTTTCGATGGTTTAGATGTAATGTTGTAGGAATACACCAATAGTGACTGACCACAACTAAGTCGAAGGTCGACTCATCTTTGCACTTGCAGAAGTCTTGTGAGCAAGGTGTCGACATCGATTCGATATGTTCTACTTTTAAATTTTCTACCAACCCTAATTCTTTGTTTGTTTGTAGCGGTTAAGATGAAGATTTCCCACAATTTACTTTGAAAGTTGTGAAGTCAGGAGTATAGGGATATTTGCATTTTCAGAAGGCTCGTGAGCAATATGGCAGCTCTGACTCCATATCGTGTTGGTTTAGATAGTCAGGGGGTCGGTGTTCTATTGACATAAACATATAACTTCATAAGAAAATAACAATAAGCTTGGTCGAGCGCGTCGCATAGACAGAAGAGTGTGTTAATTATTAAGTTTCTAAAATTTGCAATGTCGTAATTTTATGCATGTTTCCATTTTATGAGACTCATGAACAAGGTCTCGATGTAGACTCGATATCATGGTCTTGTAAATAGTCAGGGATTCAGAGTTTTATTGGCATAAATACCTAGGTGGTGAAAAGAATAACGTCAACCTATGTCGGGCCCGACGCATAGACATAGTGTTTTAAGTTTCTAAAATTTGCATTGTTGGAAGTTCACTGATCTTTCCATTTCGACAAGGCCCTTGAGCAATAAATATATGAAAAAATAAATAAATAAGCTCTGTTAAATCATTAAATTTGCAGTTCAGAGTTTCATCTTGCGTATGTGAATTTTCTCATGGCTTTTACATTCAGTCCATTGTCATAAGACACATTTCTACAATTAATTTGTTTTTCAAAACATTAAATTTACTGGAATAAAAGGTATAGTTTAACTGACATGAAATTAGAATTTTAGGTAATTCTCAACAAGAAAAACAAAAACATAAAAGAATTGACGCCAAAATTCAACTTTCAACGATATTAGAGAAATTTTGAGACTGATGCTACCAATATTATGAGTTTCCAATGGTAGGATTTTCTAATGTATGTTCTACCTAAATTTTATGCATAGACAAGCATGCTTGTGCCATGGTTGTAAGGGTACATTTAAAAAAAATCAAATTCAGAATAAGGGCATCCCTCTCCATTTCAATGTTTTGGGTTTCTTTAGAGTAAAAGGAAGCTTGTAGTCAAGGTCAAGCCCGACTTCGTGGTTGGGCAGTCGGCATGTTTGTGGAGAATAGTCATAAGGAAAAGATCGACCTCTGACCCATCTTGGCAAAGGCTGAGCTTCGAGCGATCTTGAAGTCACAATTGATGTTTACGTTAGTTGTTTTCGAATTTTGTAATTTATGAACCATATTCACATTATTCTTTTCTTTAGGTGATGGATAACGAGTACATATCTTTTAAAATTTTTAATACTAATTTGTTTTAATTTTTACATATTTTTCATATTTTTTATATTAACCTTTTAGATAGAAATAATAATAAAATTTCTTTAAATAATTGTGTTAGGATATTTCGACACATAGGAAATAATTAAGTATAACTTGGTCTAGTGTATAGTTAGGTAAAGTGTGTTTCTTTAGTATGTACTTTTTGTAACTTACAATCTGACGGTCACGATATGTTCTAGACATGAAGTGATCTGACGATTCATTCTATCCTCGGTATTACCGACACTTGATCTATGGCTTGACACCTGATTGGTCCATGATCTCTATTTAAAGAGCACGGAGGGTCATTTGTTAGGTGACCGTTCATGCGAGAAGCTTATGTAAATTTTCTTTCTTTTACATTAATAAATTGCTTGAAGTGGCCGCGTTGGCTCAGGTCGTGGACTGTTTCCCTCTTTGAGGGTTTTAACCACATCAAGAAAACTGGTGTACTGATCTGTGATCTGTTTGTGAGCAGTTCCCTTTGGTGTTCTATCTAAGGAACTTACCCTGTAAACTCCTACATGGTATCAGAGCTATTCGAGGGCCACATCTGTTGGTGATCCAAATTTGAAGCTGGTACAACTGCATTCGACTGTCGTTTCATAGATCTACTATTTTTTACCTCTTTCGGGCCGAGAGGGTTGCTCTATTGTGTTAAGAGCATCTAGTCCAGTGAGGAACCCCTTTCATTTCACGCGAAAAGGTTTCTAGTAGCCCTAGCTACGCCATTTTTAAGATTTGGAGGTATACAATATTTATTTGAGTTATAGTTATTTATCTCTCTGTTTATTTTGGTTTATAGCCCTCTATAAAAAAATGTTATTACTGGATCTATACCTTTCATTACTGCGTATTCTTTTTGCCCCGCGACTCTGTGCAATTTGGGCAAATCAGAAATAGAAAGAAAGGATTTTTCTCATGCGTATTCTCTTTTCCGCCGTGCCTTATAGTGTGATCTCGGAAAATCAGAAACATTGAGGAAAATATCTAGTTTCTGGCCAAATCTAATTTTCAGTCGCAAGGCTTGGATACTTCTGCTTGTTTTTTTAGTTTGTGTGGTTGTTTTTTTGTTCTGCAGGCAAAAAGAGGTTTTTCAAGAAACACGCACCCCAAAGCTTTAGTGAGCAAAAAAAAAAACCCTTCCTCTTTTCAAAAAATTACTAACCTTTTAAACTAGCTCACTTAGTCTAAAGTTACTTTATGAGAATAGAGGCCTTGGGTTCAAGTCTTTTTATTTGTTGAGTTATTTTTTCAAAAAACACATGTAACTTATGTTTTAAAGTTACTTTATGTAAAAGTGTTCTCGCCCATTATAAAAAGTGAGTCGCTTATAATTCTAAAGTCACTTTATCTTTTATTTAAGTTACAATTTAGCTGATAGTTCATAAAGTACCATTGTAAAAGTAACTTTCACTTATTTATAAAAGTGGGTCACATAAAATAATCATTTTTTTAAAGTAAGCTAATTAGATTGAGTTTGGAAATGGCGGATTTTTTTTTTTAAATATAACATTATCATCAACTTCCCAACATTCACATGGTTCATTGGCATCTTCAACAACTTTTCTTCAAAAAAACCATAACTTGTTCATCCGAAAGCCGTTTTCAGAGCCATTTTTTTGAATCGGCCTAATTTTTTGAGATCTTTCCATTGGAACACTTAGTTTCAGCATATAGAGCTTTAGTTTCCTTTAAAATGGAAAGTCCATGCCTAGTTATTCTTGATTGCACCAACTACTTCCAATGGCTATCCTACATGGTGGATTTACTTAGAAGTAAAAGGTCTTTATAGAATAGGCTTAAGCCAAGAGTCTAAACCTCAAGATGAAGACAAACAAGCCAAATGGGAAAATAATCAAGATAAAACATGTGGGTTGATAGGGATGTCTATTTCTCCGGACCTTAGATTCCATATCGCAAAAATTGATACCCTTGATGAAGCAATGAAAAAGCTCAATAAAGTTTTTGGAATAAAAAATGAAATTAGAGCCTATCAATTTGAAAATGAGTTTCTTATGTTGCACCCCAATAATTTTTCTTCCATTGAATGTTTTTTGTCCAAGTTCAAGACCCTTAGACTTCCCTTGGAAGATATTAAGGTTAAGAAAGAAAATGGTATCCTTATCTATTCCATTCTTACTAAGTTAGGACCAATCTACTCTGTGTTTGTTTCCACCTTCCATTCTACTAGAGAAGCCTTTATTTCTCAAGGACAATACTACAAGTCCCCCTCTTTTGATTCCTTTTGTGATTCTTTAATAAGAGAGCAAGAAAAACTCTTACATCTTGGTCTTCTTAATACTGGAAACTCTTCTAAGAAAGCCTTAGCAACCCAACAACAACCAAGTTCAAAGAATCATCAGAAGAAACATCCTAAAAAGAATGGTCCTAAACCAAACAAGGGTCCTAAGCAATTTAAATCTCACAGTGAAAAATATACTCAACAAAATGATAAGGCAACTAAAAACAAAGGGAAGAAGACTGATATACATTGCAACTTTTGTAATTGTGATGGCCACTTAGAATCCAAATGCTTTAAGAAGATGGAAGTCTTGGAAGCAACAATGAAGAAGCATAGCATCCATTTGGAGCACTCTTCAACTTCAACTTCATCTTCAGGAATAACACTTTCTGCATGTGGTAGTCAAGCATCTCGGTCTGGTTATGCACTAAATGTATCTCCTTCTTCACATTCTCATGAGTGGCTCATTGATTATGGATCTTCTTATCACATGGCCAAAAAAAGCCATGTTTTCTTCTTTAAATGATTGTAACACCAATATATATATATATATATATATATATATATATATATATATATATATATATATTGGTGATGATATATACCTTAGTGTTGTAGGGATTGGAACTATTCATCTAGATAATCGTCAATTCAATGATGTATTATGCGTTCCTGCCTTATCCTGCAACCTTCTATCTATATATCAGATAACTCATTCAGGTGAAGGTAAAACCGTTGAATTTTCACCTCATGATGTTGTAATTAAGGACCTAAGAGATCCTAGACATATTTTAGCTACTAGCATTGTTGATGATTCTACAAGGTTGTATAAGTTTAACAAATTTGGGTCATCAACTCTTTACTCGGTATTTTTTTCTCATAATGATGAAGTGAGCAAACTTTAGCATGAGCGATTTGGTGACTTTAACTATCGCTCGCTTCAAAATCTATGTAAAGAAAATATGGTGACATGTCTTCCTATGGTATCTTGTAGAGATGATGTTTGTTCCAGATGTGTACTCGGAAAATATCATCAAGATAGTTTTGAAAAACATGCCTCTTGGCACGCCTCATCCCCTTTACAGATTGTGCATAATGATTTATGTGGTCCACTTCTAGTTGTTTCATTCTCTGGCTACAAGTATTTCTTAACTTTCATTGATGATTTCTCTAGACGCACTTGGGTATACTTATTAAAACTCAAGAGTGAAGTCTTTAACATGTTCTTGGCCTTTGAGGCCTTTGTTGAGAAACAATATGGACATCAAATTCTTAAGCTAAGATCTGATAATGGCGGAGAATATGCTAACAATATATTCATCAACTTTTGCACTGAGCATGGAATTCAATTGCAACATACTGTTCCATATACTCCACAACAAAATGGTGTAGCTTAAAGGAAGAATCACATCTTAAAGGAAATGGCTAATTGTATGCTTCAATATAAAGGAATTAGTCTTAATTTCTTGGCAGAAGTAATTAACTGTGAAAATTACATAGTAAATCGCACTCCTTCTAAGGTTTTAAAGAATATTACTCCAGAAGAAGCATGGAGCTCAATTAAACTAGATGTAAGTCACTTTCATGTTTTTGGAAGTGAAGCATGATCCCATATTCCACATGAGAAACATAAAGCCTTAGAACCTAAGAGTGAAAAATGTATTTTTGTTGGATATTCTGAAGATGTTAAAGGATATAGACTTCTTCAACCTAAATCCAAAAATGTTATCATTAGAAGAGATGTAAAGTTTGCTGAAAAAATATCAGCTTATGAGCCTAGTTCGGTGGATGTGCCACCTCTCTCTATCCCTTCTACGTCTTAAAATATTCCTTCTTCAGATGATGACAGTGAGGATGACAATCCTTCCCCATCTTCTTGGTATCCTCCTTCAGCTCCTCAGCTTCCAAAATGGGTCTGCGCTACTCGAGATGCAGTAGGTGCTCTTGCAGTTGATCCTACATATCAGTGTCATACACGTTCTCAGTTCGATAGAGCCTCTTCTTTACTAGCTCAAGCTTTAGCGAATTATGATCATACACCTTTGCAGAAGCTTCAAGCCATCCATATTTGGACGAAGCTATGAATGAACAATATCATTCATTATTGGAAAATGATACATGGGACCTTGTTCCTCTTCCAAAGGGATGAAAACTTGTTAGATGCAAATGGGTTTATAGAACCAAGTCTGGACCAGATGGAAAATTTGATAAACATAAGGTTCATCTTGTTGCTAGGGGTTTTTCAAAAGTTGAAGGAATTGACTATACTGAAACCTTCTCCCTTGTTTCCAAAATGAACTTTATCTATCTTGTTCTTTCCCTTGCTTCCTCTTTCAAATGGGAAGTCCATCAGATGGATGTTAAATCCGCCTTCTTACATGGGGACTTGAATGAAGAAATCTATATGGAACAACCTCCTAGATTTATACAAATAGACTCTAGCCTTGTATGTCAGTTTAAAAAATCCCTTTATTGTCTCAAGCAAGCCCCTCGGGCTTGGTATGCCAAAATGGATAGCTTTCTTTTAGATATTGGCTTTTCTAGGTGTCATTATGACAATACTGTCTACACTAAGAATGTGGGTAAGTCTCTTATCATTCTTGTTCTTTATGTTGATGATCTTATCCTTACTGGTAGTGATCCCAACCTTATAAACCATGTGAATTCCAACCTTAAAAAGTAGTTTGAAATGACAAACTTAGGACACTTGCATTATTTTTTGGTCTTCAAGTCTTGCAATCCAAAGAAGGTATTTCCCTTTCCCAGTCCAAGTATGCCCATGATCTTCTACGCCACTTTCACATGGAAGACTGTAAGACAACCCCTTCTCCCTTTCAGTCTAGAGCCAAACTTTTAGTCACTTATACTTCCCTTGAAGTTGATGCTACCTTATACCATCAGCTTGTTGGAAAACTTGTGTATCTGACCCACACCTATCCTGACCTTTCCTTTGTTATTGGCCTTGTTGCTTGGTTTATGAAAAACCCACATGAAATTCATCGGAAAGAAACTAAAGAATACTTTTTTATGTTCGAAGTACAGTCAGTTTGGGATTAATTACAGTGCATAAGCATCTCCTCTATTGGTTGGTTTCATTGATTCTGATTGGGTTGGTGACCCTGATGATCGGAAGTTTACTGCAGGTTATGTCTCCCCTCTTGGTTCTAGACCTATTACATGGGCTTGCAAGAAACAAAGTACTATTTCTCTTTCTTCAGCATAAGAAGAGTATCATGGCATCATTGAAGCTAGTAAGGAAGCCATGTGGCTTCATCAGATTCTGTTAGAGTTTGGTTTTTCAGCAGCAACATCCGACTACACTTTGGTGTGATACTCAAAGTGCCATTCAACTATGCAAAGATCCAATCCAACATCAGAGCATCAAACACATTGAACTACACATGCACTTCATCAGAAAGCTCATTCATGACCATGTTTTTGAAGTGCAATATTGTTCAAATGATGATCAAATTGCAGAAATATTTACAATTGCTCTCACAAAGACGAAGTTTACTAAACTTCGATTTATGGTTGGAGTTCAGGAAGTTGTCACTAAGGGGGGATAGGCTCTAATGCCTCATTCCTTAACCTATTGTGTAATCTTTGTACATCCTTCAATCTTATCCCAAGTTGTTCTTAAGGGGGGATGTTAGGATATTCCAACACATAGGAAATAATTAAGTATAACTTGGTCTAATGTATAGTTAGGTAAAGTGTGTTTCTTTAGTACTTTTTGTAAATTACAATCCAACGGTCATGATATGTTCTAGACATGAAGTGATCAAACGGTTCATTCTCTCCTTGGTATTACCAACACTTGATATGTGGCTTAACACCTTATTGGTCCATGATCTCTATTTAAAGAGCATGGAGGGTCATTTGTTAGGTTACTGTTCATGAGAGAAGCTTATGTAAATTTTCTTACATTAATAAATTGTCTGAAGTGGCCACGTTGGCTCAGGTCGTGGATTGTTTCCCTCTTTGAGGGTTTTAACCATGTCAAGAATACTAGTGTACTGATCTGTGATCTATTTGTGAGCGGTGTCCTTTGGTGTTCTATCCAAGGAACTTACTTTGTAAACTCCTACAAATTGTCTTTTAAAAATAATTTCTTGAATTTATTTTTTTATTGATAAAAAAATAAAGTATTTTAAATTATATTTATTAAATATGCTATATTAAAGAAAAAAAAAATTATAGACACATATGTTTCTTTTGTGAGCTTTCATAGAAGAAAGTCATAGGTCGGGCTGACTATGAGCTTGGAGGTGGTCGTTGTAAACACGCATAAATATACACACATATTTTTTTTGTGGCCCCTACTGAAAGCAAGCCAGAGGTCAACCCCCACTATGAGGTCGGAGGTCGACATTGTCACTCAAGTGGTCTCTTTAGACACTCCTGACTACTGAAACTCCTGACCAATTCAGCTCCAACTTCAATCCTTCACGCAAGCTGGTGTGAGGTTAGAAGAATTCAACGGAGGTTGGGATATCTGTTTGATTTAAATATTATTTTAATCAAAATTATTATCTTATACATTATTTTTGATATTAGGTGAGATTAAAGCATTGTGTTGGTAATTTAGTTTTTCTATTCAATATAAATTAAAAATATAAATTTTTGCATTTTGTTTACTCGAATCCAGGTTCACTGCTAGTATTATTATTATTTCTTATAAACTAGTTAAATTAGGTTTGTTTATCATGAGTTGAGATGTTATAAATTAAATCCTAAATATCTAATGAAATTAGTTGTTATTATACATTTACTGTGTGACATTTGACGAAGAAAAAAAATGTTAATGTAAATTTAAGTTTTTTATAAATATAATAAGCAAGGAAATAGTTTTTATAATAATATATATTGTTTATTGTTGATTAATTTGTATCATTAGCATTTGAAAAAGAAAATAAAAATAACTATATTCACATTAATTTTTTTCTTTAAAGAAGGGATAATGGTTTCACATCTTTTAAACATTTTATCTTATAAGAATAATTTATTCAATTTATTTTTTAATTGATAAAAAAGATAAAATATTTTAAATTAATTTTATTAAATAATATGTTATATGAAAAAACAAAATTATAAATTATAAAAAGGCTAATTATACATATATGTTTCTTTTTCGGGCCCTACTAGAAGAAAGACGAAGGTCGGGCTTGCTATGAGGTCGGAGGTCGACATTGTCTTTTGAATAGTGCTATGACATTCCACGACCAATTCGGCTCCTTGTAAAAGCGCCCAACTATATGTACATATTTCTTTTATGGTCCCTACTGAAAGCAAGTTAGAATTCGGGCTCATCTATGAGGTCAAAATTCAACCTTGTCGTTTGAATGGTTTCTCTAGACATTCCCGACTATTGACCTTCCCTGACCAAATTGACTCCAACTATAATACTACATGCAAGCTCGTGTGAGCATTGACAAATTGAACGAAGATTGCGATATGTGTTGCATTTAAATATTATTTTAATCCAAATTATTCACATATACATTAATGTTGATATTATGTGAGATTAAAGTGTTTTGTTGTTTTATGAGGAAATGCGCAGCAATGGTGAAATTATCTTGCTTTATGGTTTTTATCATTTGTGCTGAGATTTCAAAGAAATGATGACATTTAGTAGCTACAAATTGTAACTTATTCCATCATCCATGCTTTATTTATGTTGTGATACATATTTGGCTTGTAATGTACTTTTTTATTCAATATAAATAAAAAATACAATTTTTGAGTTTTGTTTTCTAGAATCTAGATTCACTATTATTATTATTATTACTATTATTTTTATAAACGACTTAAATGAGGACTATGATAAGGTTTATCATTAGTTGATATGTTATGAATTAAAAGTTAAATATCTAGTAAAATTGGTTAATTTAATTTTTATTTTTTTTATAAATATGAATACACAAGAAAATAATTTTTATGTTTGAGCTTTTTTTTCCATTATCTAAATCAATTTTGTTTTAAATTTGAAATTTATTTATTTAAATTACAACTTTAGACAATGGATTCTAAAATATTAAAGATGTTGCATATATATATATATATATATATATATATATATATATATATATATATATATATATATATATATATATATATATATATATATATATATATATATATATATATATAATTAATCTTGTAAAAGAATAGACAACCAAATTAGTTAAAAATATATATGAAATAATTAAACTTGTTTATAGTTTTTAGCTATTTTATCAATTTATATTTAAATACAACTTCGTAGTATTTTTAACTTTTGGTTTATAATACATTTTATATGAAGATATTTTTTACTTTGTTTGTTGGCCATGTTTTTTTTTTTTTAGGTCCTAATTATTTTAAATTGTGACAAGCGACTAAATTGTTAAGTTTTATTGGTTTTACTTAAAATTGTGGATGGTTGCAAAATTTAGATAATATACAACTTGAGTGGGCCTAATGGTTAAGAGCATGTGTTTCCTCCTAAGAGGTCACAAGTTCAAAACTAGAGGGGGGTAAAGTATGTATGCTTTTGTAGACTTAGCAGTGAAATCGCTCCGCAGAGGTGGGTCCCCTATCCCACAAACAAGGGGGTCTCATACAACGATTTAAATAATTAATTAATTTTATAAGAATTTCCATATATATATATATATATATATATATATATATATATATATATATATTAAAATTTCAATAATGTTGTATTCTTTTAATTGTTTACATAATGCTAAAATGCTTTATTATCAAAATTTATTGTTTCTATATGTCCCTTGTCCCACAAACAAGGGGGTCTCATACACCAATTTGGTGTCTGGCTTGGCTGTGACCTTAAAAATAGATATTATTATTATTATTATTAAAATGAATTAAAGTTTCAATGAGTGCTTTAATTATTTTGACTAAACTTTATAAAAGTAGAAGGGACTTAGTTTAAAGTGATGTGAATGTGAATTTAAATTTTATTTCAATTTTAATTTAATTTTAATAATATATTTTGTAAATTCGCTATTTGGAATATTAAATAATTAATCAAATTTAAAATTAATTAAATTTATAATAATTTCCAGAATATATTTCATATATATATATATATATTAAAATTTCAATAATGTTGTATTCTTTTAATTGTTTACATAATGCTAAAATGCTTTATTATCAAAATTTATTGTTTTTATATATAAATAAAGAGATTATTAAATTATTATATTAAGTTGTTTGATATTTTCTTATTTTAAATTCCGTGGATGTTAAAATTCTTATTCAACTAGTGTTCTTAGACATCATTGTAATGTTGTCTCATTTATATTGAACTTTAAGGGGAAAAAGATGTAAATAAATATGAGAATTACAATAATCTTATAGTTAATACATACATTGTTAATGATGTATAGTTAAAATTATTTTATTATTTTGATTAGTGGATTTTGTAAATCATAATGCATTACTTAATATTCAATGAACATACGTTATCGAAGAAAAAAATGTAATTGATTTGAGCAATAAAAATATAGAGTCATGGATACTAATTGCTAAAATAAATTATTCTATCTCCTTGTTTTATGTAAATAGATCATGCATTAGTTTACCACCTTCATAATATTTATAATGGACTTTTGAAATATATATTTTTAGGATTCGATAAAATGATTTCTATATTAGCTTAGAAATATTTGATTTTGCATGTTCTTTTCATTTTATAGATATGGGGTCGTAATGATTAAGATGTTGTAGACATTTTTACAAGTTTGAATTTTCTCTAAATTTTAAATTGCTAAATACTTTTATCTAGGGCAATATCAAAAATTTGACAGATTTTTCAGAAATTTTAAATGAACTTTTTTCTTGTCCATTAATTTGGTGTTAAATTACACGTTATTTATATCTAGGTGGAAAGCTAAACTTAAAAAAAAAATTGAATTATGGAATAATAATAATGTTTTTACATAGCAATTATGCGTATTTTTCTTTTCAAAACAAGTGAAAAACAATAAAAGACAAAATTTGGGAACTAGAAGGAATTAAATAACCTTGCAACCTTTGTTATTTGCAATTGTGGTGTTTAATAACATTTAATGTCTAAACACTTAGAGACAATTATAAGGTTTTTCAAATACTTTTATATACTTAGTTTTGACCTTTTTGGTCAACTGATGTTTGGTATGATTTTAAGTACAATGTCTAATCTGTTTATAATTGAACATCTTCGACTAACGAAATTAGTTTCTAGAACACTTTTTCCTAGCATTATTTATTTTAGTTGATACTAAAAATCCTTTAAACAGTAGTATTATTTAGATTGTTAAATCATTATTTGACTTGATGATATACTGGATTCAAGGGATGTCTGCTAGTTTGGGTGGAATCTGTTATAAAACAATGTTATGCAATTGTGAATGATTTTGAGTCATGGAATGTGTAGTTGTGCAATTGTCAAAATCGTTGCAACAACTTATAGAAGAGGAGGAGACTCATAATAAAAAAATGGATTCTACAAATAAAACAAAGAAGAAAAATAATGAGTGGTTTGAATGCAATTTCCATGGCAAGTGGATTAGTTGTAGTTTTAATTGGTGCAAATGTTTGTGTTGTTGCATGCAATATCTTTGCTCAAATCTAAAGAACAATGAATGATTGTCAAAGGCCAACATGCAACAAGATTTTTTGTGTGATTTAAATCATAAATTTGTTGATTCACTATGTCTCATGTGAGAAATAATTTTCACAAATTATAATTCTAAAATCAGCGGATATTACATGCACCTCTAAATCTCATGGCCATTTCTGTTGTGTATGTCTACTTGGAATCTTTATTCGAAGATGAGTGGCTATAGAAGCTTAAGTTATTTCATTTCTAAACAATTTTAGTGCAATTTTTTTTTCTCAAATTGACACATTTACTAAAGTAAGTTTGCAATTTAATATAGTTATAGAACTATCATCAATATTGAGCGATGGTATTTATTTGCAAGTTTTGTAGTCATCTGTGGCTTGAGTGCTATTTGTAATTTATGACATAGTAGATAATTCTTTCAATGTCTAGCAAATAATATGATACAAAGTCACACTACCCACCTTGATTTGTAATTTAATGTAGTTATAGTACTATGATTACAATTACACAATGATTTTTTATTTCACTTTCTTTAGTCATGTGTCACTAGACTATTGTTTGTTACTTATGACATAATAGGTAATGCTTTCAATAGCTAGCAAAAAATATGATACAAAATGACATTACCCATCTTTGGTCATTGTTATTCGCCACAATATATATATATATATATATATATATATATATATATATATATATATATATATATATATATATATATATATATATATGCATTGAACGTAATATTAGTTTGTCTTTGTACACAAGTGTTGTGTACCTTGCATAGATTCATAGCTATGGTGCATAAATTGTTGGTGGTTCTCATGTAGTCTTATTCTACGTATCTCAATCTCTTAATGATAAGTGGGTGATCATGAATACATTTAAACTATATATAGGCTATGCATTAAGACAAAGTAATCATAGAGAGACAATTTAGATAGAAGAATTCTAAAATCATATATGTAGAAAAAAAACTAGAATTTTATGGCAAAAAAAGTTGGATAGGTATTTGTCCAAAAAATAACAATGCATGATGTGTTTTATTGATCAAAACACTTACAATTTTTTTTTGTTCTTCTTGCTAAATAGAAATATCAATTAATAGTTTTTCTAGTTTTCACTTTTTCCATTAAACCCATGCATTTCTTTTTGTCCACCAATTATGTCTGGGTTGTGTTCCTGCATATGCACACACTAGCTATGAGACTTTCTCCAACTGCTATGATGTGGATATGTCAAAATACTATGATGTTCATGTGTTAACCATGGGTAAGCTCAATCAATTGGAACTATATCCATTTGCACCAAGTTTTAAAAAACAAATACTACATTATGCTACAAACCTAAATACTTTACATTTTATTTGATAACATAATATCTTTATAATGAAGCAATATGTTATTAACTTAGACATGGTGCAATTGATAGATTTATAGTCATAAAAATTTGAATAACGGTTTATTATTTCAATAAACTTTTGAATATGATTATTGTTTTAAGTAGTTTTAGGATTTTTATTTTAAATTAAAGTAGTTTATTATAGAAAGCTATATTGTACTAAATGATTCTATTTGATTTATGTGAAAACTCCTTAAACCCGAGAATTCTTATTGCAGCACTGATGTTATTTCTCCTACTTGTTAGATTTAGATAAACAAGTTATTTTCAGTTTCCTACGACAAACATCGAAATACATACAATGCAGCCTAGACCAATTAAATTATATGTCGAAACAATAAACTGAACAATAGAGAAAGATACACACAAATGACAGTTATTTTTGGACAAATGTCCCCATAAAAACCCAATGCAGGAAAACCGGTGCAACAGATATGAGGGTTTTTATTATTATGTAGTAGTTTTCTGAATACAACTTCTAAATGCCCTCCTGACAATCTAGTTACAGAGAATAATCCTGATAGAGAGATTTGTGAGGTTACCTCACACTATCATTGGGAATCCTGACTGATGCCACCCTAGAAAGATTTTCCTCGACTTTTCTAGCTGCCTTTGAATATTGTTTACGTCAACCCACCATCAAGATCATTGGCGATAGTGTCAATCCTCTGGCTGGTCAATTTACTTCCCAGATGATTCGATTTTTGCCTCTTGATCTCACACCTTGACTCTCGTCTTCTGAAACTCGAATTCCCTATGAAAATTTCAGACTCCCTCTTGGATTCTGCACTACCTCTGCGTGGCTCTGCATCAACCCCTCTGGCTCAGTGCTTCCACTACTGGATCTCCCTCTACCTTCTCTGCTGAGTATCCTCTGACCGAGAAATATTTCCCTTTTGATACTATCCCTACGACTTACTGCAAAATCTCACTATCGAAATTCTCCTAGCAGCTTCTCTACTTCAGAAAATCAAACTTCTGAACTCACTCTGTGTGTCTTCCAAATGACCCTCAAGCCTCCTTATATAATCTTCTCGTTGACATTCAACGACCCAAATTAGAAGTTAATCAGTGGATAAGATCATTTATGCTTAATCCTCATATTCTTCTAGAAGTTACTCCCACAGTTAGATTAATACCCATTAATTATTTTAATTTCCTAAGTTTAGACTTAGGGTCCTATTAAAAATAATTAATTATTTTAATAAAAATGTCTCCGGGTGGAATTTCCGAAAACAATTTATGGGTTCTTTGGAATACATGCACCCAAGACTCCCTACAAAATTTGAGACTTAGAGAACATCTGTTGCTACCATAAATCAACATTCCCCCTTAGCGAGGAATGTGCTCTAACAATGCCTCCCACTAGAGCATCACCCTGACTTCATAACATCGTCCTCTGCGTTGTTGATGTCTGACATGATATCCACCAACTACTACGCTACTACTGCAATTATACTGTTGTTGACACTACCATTGTCAACACTGCATCTGTACTACAACTCCCTCTAAATTTCTGCATTCATGCTGATCTTGGCACTACCACTACCAATTGCCCTTGCACTGCAAACTGTTGTTGCTACTGCATCAGCAACGGAAAAACATCCGAAATTACTGAACTGGTGTTCAGTATGATGCATCTCTCTCTTGGAGTCTAATTGCTGCTAGTCTCTACGTTGACCCTCTGAAGCCTCTACGTTACTGCTGACTTTTGCTCTATGTCATATACACTACTACCAACCCTTCTTTGTGTTTTTCAATCTCTGGCGCTCATAGCCATTACAATTGTCACTCCGACAATCCTCTACACAAACTAACACTGGTCCATCCTGCTACTTTTGATCTGGGCTCCCATAGTAAGGAATTGTTTTGAGAGGTGGACTCCTCAAGGATACTACCCATTTGTAGCTCTTTCAAACTACAACTCAAAATCAGCCCACCTCCCTCCTGGAGGTATATTCACTAACATGGAGAACTCCTCCTACTCGCTCTTCGTGGGTGCAACCTTTTGATCATGCTTCTCATCTTTGTCCTTCTTTATGAAAGGACAATGTGTTGCATAGTGACCCATCTCACCACACCTGAAGCACTTTATCTTCAATATGTCCTTCTTCCACCTCCGCTGCTCCTACTTCCCCTTGATGCAAGGGCTGCATTCTCATCCTCCTCCTTGGGCTTCGACCCACTGCTACTGCTTCCATCAAGCTTACACTTGATCAAGTCTCTCCTCAGCTCCTCTTGCTTGAGAGTTGCCGACATCGTATCCCAATTCGGCAAAGTCACCCTACCAAAGATATTGTGGACAAAGACTTGCCACTCATCTGAGACAGAATTGAGGGCCAGTCTAACTAACTCAAATCTTGAGGTGTAGACCCCACAACTGATAACTCATCTCGGGTCTCCTAAAGCTTTGTGAGGAATGGATCTACACGCTCCCCCTTCTTCATCTGTGCAGATCATAGTTTCTACTCTAAGTACATCTTATGTTGCTCGGAAGATCCCTGATACAACATAGACAAAGAATCCCACATCTCCTTAACATTCCCTTTGCTAGTGATGTGACAGACTACATGATCCTTCACTCCATCGAGGATCATTCTCTTTTCCTTCACCATTTATGCCTTGTACTTCTTTATTGGATCCTGATCTGTAGGCACAGCCACCATGCTGTCGACATATCTCTTAAGAGCATGCTCATCTAGAAGGAATAACATCCTTGCTTTCCAGATGACGTAGTTGGATGCCCCATCCAACCTGTCTTGATCTCTTAAACCACTGGTTGTTATTTCTGCCACAAAAATTGTCAAACTACTCCTCTCTGCTTCTTACTACTGCTGCTCATCCAATAAGAAAACATACTTCTTGGAGGGAAGTCTTCTGAGGAAAAATTCCCTCACAGTGCTTCTCTTCTCTTTTGATGTCTTTCTGCCCTGCAAAACGACTTGCAGAAAAATTGCGCCCCACCAACTCTTCCTCAAGCCGAGGCTTTAGCGCTTCTCCCTCTACCATGATAATATTTCTATATGGAAGCCCTTCCTCTCTGTCGACTCACTCAGAGAGAGGTTGCCTCGAAGATTTAGCCCTCCTGGCTTAGATTGTGCAAACCCCTCTAGATATTCGAATTGTTGCCTCCTGCATCTTTTTTGAACTCCTTTTCCGCTCAATGCATGGTTTTTTGGCACTTTTATTCTTGTCTCACCTGCACTCGCTCTGATACCATGTGAAAATTCCTTAAACCCAAGAATTCCTACTGCAGCACTGCTGATATTTCTCCTACTTGTTAGATTTACATAAACAAGTTATTTGCATTTTCCTATGACAAACATCGAATTACATATGCTACAACATACACTAATTAAATTATATGTCGAAATAAGAAACTAAACAATTGAGAAAGATACACACAAATAACACAATTATTTTTGGACAAACGTCCTTGGAAAAACCCAATGCAGGAAAATCGTTGCAGCGGATCTGAGTGTTTTTATTATTATGCAGTAGTTTTCTAAATACAACTTCTGGATTCCCTCCGGGAAATCCAGTTATAGAGAATAATCTTGAAAGAGAGATTTGTGAGTTTACCTCACACTATTACTGGTAATCCTAACTGATCCATCCCCAAAAATATTTCCCCTGACTTTTCTGCCTACCTTTGTGAAGTGTCTGCATCAGCCCAACGTCAAGCTCAATGGGGACATCATCAATCCTCTGGCTGGTCAATTTTCTTCCCAGGTGATTTGATGTTGTCCTCCAAGTCTAACACACCAGCTCCCAGCTTCTGAAACTCGAATTCCCTCTGCAAATTTGAGACTCCCCCTTGGCTTCTGCGTTGCCTCTGTGTGGCTCTGCGTCAGCCCCTCTGGCTCAGCGCTACCACTGTTGGATCTCCCTCTGCCTTTGTGCTGAGTATCCTCTGATCGTGAAATATTTCCCTTTGGATACTATCTCTGCCCCTCACTACAAAAGCTCAATATCAAAATTCTCCCTACAGCTGCTCTGCCTCATAAAATTGAACTTTTGAACTCACTTTATGTGTCTTCCAAATGACCCTCATGCCTCCTTAAATAATATTCTCATTGACATTCAACGACCTAGATTAGAAGTTAATCAATCGCTAAGATCATTTCTGCTTGATCCTCATCTTCTTCTAGAAGTTACTCCCACAGTTCAGACTTAGGGTCCCATTAAAAATAATTAATTATTTTAATAAAACTATCTCCGGGTGGAATTTCCCAAAATTCTTTCTGGGTTCTTTGGAATACATGTGCCCAAGCTGCATTGCAAAATTGAGACTTAGAGCACATCCGATGCTACTAGAAATCAACAATTTATACATTTTGAAAGGAATTTACAGTAATTGTCAAACAAAATTACGAAATTTTACAAATTAAATATTGTGTTTTGAAATTTGTTAAAATGATAATAATGCTTTTGTTACTATTATTTTAAATTTCATAAATGTCTTTAGATTTATATTATGTTTCAGTTGCAAAAAATGATTTTTTCAAGGTTTCTTATGGCCATTTCGTCTACTCATTTGTCATAGCGATAAGCGCTCATTTTCGGAGTATTGTCAAACTAAAAACAAGGAACAAAGATAGTCACAAAGACAGTGTAGGCTAGATAATATATGAGTTCTAAAAATTTTCTAGTAACATATGTGGTGATTTAACATTTAATGCAATCCATGCTCTTAATGCTATAAATCATTGTCACATTTGGACAATTTGTCAAATTGTCTCAATAAACTTTATGGCAATGAAAAATAGTTTTGAGTTGAAAGGATCAAAATTGCAAGAAATTGATCACAAGTTATTTAGATTCAATTTACATAGTTTATAGCATTTATCATATTATCCCGGTGACTATTTATTTGACTCATTTGATGTTCTTCTTCACTTCCGCTATAGTTCAACTGAAATATGACATGGAATTGTAAACCACTTTTAACATTGCTTATTTCATGGACATGATGTTGCTTTGCATTCATTACATACAAAATTGACTCCTGAATACCTTCAGGGTCTTCATAATGTTAATGATCTTGAAATGTACTTGAAAGGATTATCTAAACCTTCTTATATTTATGCTCAATCTACAATTAGCTTATGGGGGATTCATTCTGTATCAAATGGATCTCCAAGTGATTGTCAGTTCCAGTCAATGTTTGGATATTTACAAATGGCCAAGAATATGTATGGTTCAATTCATACATTCATGGTTATCAATATAATATTTTTCCACATAACCAAAATCTTGCATGTGGACATTTTGAACCACTCTTGTTACATAGGATAGTAGATAATGTAGCTTCAATAGATAAAAAAATTGATTCATGCACTTGTCCATACCGATTCTCACTTGGACAATTTGACATACTATCAATTGAGCAAAACTTATTTGATCAAGGTTTTTGATCTATCAACAAAATTTTAATGACTGTCATGACTCTTTGTTTGAGTCTATTTGCACACTTGCGCCATGGTTTGATATGTCTAATATGAGTAAAACAATTGCACAAACTTTTTACGATCTTTTAATTTGCAATGATGATAGAGAGAGTCAATTGCTTACAACAACACCTGAGTACTAGAAATATTGAACAAGAGCAATGTATCAACGATAGGAAATCTTATATTATAAACTTCTCAATGCCATATGCATATGGACATATGGAGGGAAAAAGTTTTAAAATACAATGGATATGTGAACTCTTTGATGTTAACATATATATCTTGAATATAGAGACAAAATATATTTCCTTGAGATTCTATTAATCAAAAACTTGCTCCAAAGTCTTGTACCTTATGCCAATATCTACATCACATGCATATTTCCATGAAATTCTAGAAATTTAGAATGTTGAAAATATTAATGAAAATGAGAAGACACCACAAATACTCCAAGGAATCTTAGAAAGAGAAAACTACAAGCCGATCTCAAGTGTACCTTGAATATATCTTGTTAGCAAAGAATCTAGGTTTACTAGATGTTCTACTCAATTAAGAATTTGTCGATTGACAATACAATATCAAAAAAAAGAAAAATCGTTGAAGTATCAAACGATTCCACATCATCAAATGAGGACAATAATCCTTTTTCAATGGAGACACAAAATAACAAAGAAGTCTCTACTTCTTTTTCCAATGGATATAGTAAGTAATACACTCACCTACATAAGTTGAAATCTGCAATACAAGCACAAGGTGCTATAATACTAGAAGCCTAAAAGTAACATGTAAACTCAAATAAAGCAATGAAGTCATATTTGCAATCAATCCAAGACACACCTACATATGCATGTTTCATTTGTGATAGATTGTCTTTTGCAAAGGACATGCAATCTGTTAACAAAGACATATTATCTACTATTTTCTATATGATGCCTACTTCAAACTTCAAAGCCATTAAACTCAATGAAAATATATTCCAATCTTGTAATAATGCAATACTCAATGAAAAAGTGCATGCATTTGCATCACCTCTTCATATCCAACGAAATGAAAAATTGATCGTCGTTGCACAATTGACATATTTGGAAGAGAGATTAGTGGCACCTAGGATGACTTTTTCACAAATAAGACAACTTAGTTAAAACAGATCACTAATTGGATTAATTGGAACAATAATAAATGTACCTTCTAGTCTAGATAGAATTCAAAGAACATTACCTAGAGATATTGATGACAATATGATAGTGGGAATTATGCTAAAAAGAAAATTGGAATACAAGAATGCATATTTCTATGGAAATATTTGACCCAAGAAAGTGATGTGTGCATTACATGAATTTTCCAGCACATCTCTATACAAGAGCGACCAAATAGTAATCAACTATAAAGGAAAAAACATTTGGATCAAAGTAGTCAATATCATCAAAATGATAGTCCAAAAATCAAGGAACTAAAGTCACCAAATGTAGATAATGATCTAGAGCCGGAAACATAAACACTTGTACATGGTTATTTAGAGGCCCACCTTATCCATGATCCTGATACAAGGATAATACAAATTGCACCTTTTGAAGGGTTTCATCCCCTAAGATTTTTCAAGACAAATTCTCTGATGAACTAAACTTCCCGACATTGTTATTTTGATCAAGTCGCCCTATTGATGTTATCAATCACTTTTCGTATCAAAAAATTACACAATGGGAACTGTTGCACATGTATGGTCACTTTTCAACACATATTACAAACCATTTTTTTAAAGAAATTTATATTTTGATAAACCAAGTTTCTAACTCAGCTTGGATTTCTATACGCAAAGGAGAACTGAAAGGACAAAAACTAGTTGCTAAAGACATTAAAAATAAAAACAATATTCAGAAATTATTAAAATTCACCAATTGCATATCAATGTTTAAGAAGAATTAACACATCACCCGACTATTTTTAACATTTACAAAAATATATATTTTCAATGATACGATAACTTGGCCCACCGACTTTCTTTGTCACATTCACTAGTGCTGAGAATCTTTGGGAACCATTGATAAATGCACTAAAAATGCAAAGTATTGAATCCATAACAAACCAGAAAAATAACTTTGATGATGGATGCATTGACACATTGATCAAACATAAACCGGTCATATGTAATCAATATTATAGGCATAGAATCTCGTCACTATGTTCCTTGATAACAAAAAACAATGAATTATTTGGTCAAGCACAAGATTATTTTTTTATTACATAATTCCAAATGTAGAGGAACAAAGCATGACCATGGATTACTTTGGATTCAAAATGCGGAAATATATCATCAATCCCTTAATGTCGATGTCATAGGTTTCATTGATCAGTATTTGACTTTTGATTCAACAAATTTTTCAAATCAAATGATTCAATTTCAAACTCATCACCACACAAATGCTTTCAAAAAACATAAAAATTATACTTGTAGATTTGGTTTCCCTATCCCACTAATTGATGAAACTTGTATCTTGCATCCTTTGTGCGATGAGAACAATGATATCCAGAAAATGCAAAAGAAACTTTCAATTCGTCTACAAGACAAATCCTATTAAAAAAACATAACATTAGCCATGTTTTTAGCCGATCTCGGAATTACAAAATAAGAATACATCATGGTCTTACAATTTTGTATTACTTGAACAATTTTGTTGCTCAAAAGAAATCCTTGTGATGTGTGGGTAAATGCATTTACAAAAAGTATCCCTTCATTTATTTTGAATGCATATGCTGCAACAACATATTGCAACTCTTATACGACAAAAACATATCACTCCATGACAACTGCATTCAAATGAAGTTGAGAAAATTGCATATCTTGTGGAGACAAAAAAATTGAAACTATTCGTAAGCTTGGAAACACTTTTCTAAATATGCAACAAATGTCAATAAGACAAGAAGTCCACTTTTCTCTGTCATTTCCTTTGTATTCAACTTCTAGAAAAACAATTTTCATTAACGCTGCTCCAGCAGAAAAAATAAATAAATACATAAATAAAGTAAATATATATATATATATATATATATATATATATATATATATATATATATATATATATATATATATATATATATATATATATATATATATATATATATATATATATATATATATATATATATATATATATATATTCTAAAAGGAGGTATTTTGTTAGCCCAAGAACCCGATAATTTTGAATATTTTATTTGTATGACAACTATTGATAGATATGTTGCACATCTCGTTTCCCTTTAGCATGCTTGCTTGGCAAAATATGTTTCCTCTTATTCAATCATGAAAATGACATAAAAAAAAAAAGCATCCATGTGTCATAAGATTCATTCGATACAATGAACACATGGACTCAGAAAGCCATTATAGATAAAAAATGATGCTTTACATCCCATATAGAAAGTCTAAATACACATTAAAGAAAAATGAAGAAACATGAGCTGAAGCATACTTTTTACATAAACACATTATCAATGTGACAGAAAAATAATTTTCTTTTTTAGTCACACCATGCAGTGATATTGAAACTGCTTCCACTACAATTGCATCCCAAAGGGCCAATATATTTATGCTTCATTTTCCATTAGAAACTAACAATAGGGCTTGTTCTAATGAAAAATATGACATTCAATAAGATTTGCAAGAGAAAATGCAATTCAAAAACACTAAAACTAAATATACAAAAAACAATGAATTCATTAAGCATCCCTTTGTTTTGGACACATTGGCATACCATGAAATTATAAGACAATTAAATCAAGAGTAACAATCAATAGTCAAACAAATAGTTTTATGGAAAAATAATAATCCTGGTAAGCGCTTCTATTTTTTCATCAATGGTGGTGCAGGTATAGGAAAGACATTCATTGCATAAGCATTTTACCATGCACTGGTATGTCTTTATAACAAAGACTTACAAAGTGACCCTATGAAATAAAAAGGTCTAATACTTGCATTTACTGGAAAATTTGCATATATTGCATTGCTTACGCAACGACATCTATGATTGGTTCCAAGTTATTAGTTTTTCCATACTGGTGCAATTTTTTTATTTTATATAGTTAACATTAGTCTTTTAGTTGAACTTTTTGGAAGACGTCAGCCCACTGCCGCATCCCTGGCTCCAAATTTCGAGGGTCGTCGTCATCCTGCCATGCACGGTATACTGGGTTGATCTGATTATATAGTTTAGGTACATGAAAGGGTGATCCTTAGTACAACTGGGAGTTATCTTGGGCTGCTTTGAGCTATCATGGTGTAAATTTCATTTTAAGAGTGTTGGTGGAGAATTTAGTATGGTTAATGGATTATTGATAAGCATAGTTAGCTATTTTCAGTGTTCAAAGGGGTTGTTTTATTCTTTTCATGGTGTTGTGGCACTCATTGAGGCTGGATTTCTTATTTTTGTACTTGCGTTTTCTATGCGGCATAAATCCTCATTTTCAGGCTTTCGTTGTTACCAAGTGAATTTTTTTTTAACTTCACCAGATGGGAGCAGTAAAATTTTTGTGCAAAACGTTGAAGTTGTTTGGTTATGTGGTAGGTGGCAGGATTGCTAACCTCCTCGAGGACCATCTGAAAAGTAAATGTATGGACATTGTTTTCTAGTTTAATCATGGTGGTGCATAATTTGGAGTTCTAATGGTTCACTATTTTGTATAATTTGCAGGTGAGACTTTAGAATTTAGAGCATAACAATTGTTCAGGTAAGTGGATTTCTGGATTCTACAACTAGAAACCTGGGGAGTTTTTAAGTTATCTCTGTGAGCAAGCTCTAGTTGAATGGGTGATTTTGTTTCTTAACAGATGTGTTAAATAAATTGTGGGGTCGAGTTTTGATGGTTTGGAAGTAATGTTGTAGGAATGGATCAGTAGTGACTGACCATAACTAGGTTGGAGGTCAACCCATGTTTTCATTTGTGGAAGTCATGTGAGCAAGGTGATGATGCAAATTCCATATGTCTTACTTTTAAATTTTCTCCCGACCTCGATTACATGTTTTTGTGTAGCGGTTACGACGAATATTCCCCGCAATTTACTATGTAAGTTGTGAATTTGAGAGTATAGGGATCTTTGAATTTTCATAAGGCTCGTGAGCAAGGTGGCGTTTCCGACTCCATGTCGTGTTGTTTTAGATAGTTGGGGGGGGGGGGGTAGATTTCTATTGACATAAAAATCTAGCTCTGGAAGAAAATAACTCTCATCTCTGTTATCACAAAAATCCACCCTGATAGGCCGCTGATTAGGAAGACTTTGAGTAACTATCTCAAACCAAACTTTTGGCTAAGGCTTAGCCTCCTCAACCTGAGAGGGCTCTCTCACTGGATTAAAGATTTTACTTTGAAGATTAGATGGCTAACTCTATGGAAAATTCGAACAACAATGTATAAATGGTTGAAATACCAATTAAAAAACTTCCATTGGGCTATGGAGTCAAAGTGTGTTTCAGTACAACAACAAGATCAATTTCACATGGAAGTTAGGGCATAGAGGGTTTTAACATAAAATCAAAACAGAGATATAATATAAAGAACACAACCTACAAACACATGAAGGAAGTTAGAGAATCATCAAATGAATTCTACGTAACATGTGTCTATACCACTGCAAGTAAGTATATGAAGGAAGCCATGAGGAAAATTAGACATTCAAACCCTTTCTGAATCCTGAGTAATGAAAGCAACTCTTTGTATTAACCTAAAAACATACAGTCATATACAATAGCACAATGTGCTTGTTTCTTTGAAACTTGCCAACCTCAAGTGAATTACATCTCTTGTCATATATAGAGTTCATTACAAGCTTGGATTCCTTCCTCCATCATGAGGGGAATTCGAATTTTCCATCAGTGACACCTATTCTAACCATAAAACAAACCTTTAAATGCATTTGACAGCTAACTAGCAGTCCTAGAGACCTAATACAACTAGGAGTGTAACTCCTTATTATGACTAAACCACCTCAACTAAAAATTAAATGCATTCTTTGAAAACTGCAACCTCATGAAGTCGAATTTGATGAAGCCTCCCACGTTGTCACCTGACTGCTGATGACAAACCCTAGAAATTAGGGAACATGTTTCCCTGTTTTTAGGTTTAGGATCCTTGAAAGTTGGCACGTGGGACAGAGCCTTTATCTCCTCATCCATGACACATTTTTCGAAACTGAAGGAGGTTTTTTATAACATGATGTCTAGAACAAAAACCTCTCTTGGTTTTTTAAAACACTTCTCCAGTTGTCCAGAATCTGTCCTTGAAAAACACGTGTAAAACAGGAAAAATCCGTTTTCTGAAATTAGGGTCTCAATGAAAGCTTAGTATCTCCAAACTGAAAACACTTATGAAGAAAGTGAGATAGGTTATTGTATATGGAGAGTTGATGAAGATAAACCTCCCTCATAATTCCAAAATAAGTTTTCCTGTAACCAGAAACTGATCTTGAAAAAGACTGCTAAAACCAGAAGACAAAACTGCACCTACAACAGTTTCGTAGCACAAGTTTAACCATAAATTTATCCCACCTCAGAACGAATTTGAAGAAACTGAAAGGGGTTTTCATAGTTAAATATGTTAGGAAAAAAAGCCTCTTTCATTTTTCGAAATTTAGTTTTCAGCTGCTCAGGAAACCTTTTGGAAGTTGACTAGTAAAAATAGTTTTTCTGCTGAAACAGGCTGCTTCAGGGGTTTCGTAGCGCGCTACAAAAACTCCTAGTTCAGTGATTTCGTAGCGCAAAACTAGTTTTTTACACTGTCTGCGCTACGAAAACATGGATTCATAGCAAGTTTCAAAAATTTTTCAAAATGGCTAAACACATGACTTTCAAAACATGATATGAGATCCATAAAGTGTAAAACAAGGTTGTTGAGCTTTATTTGATGATGGAAATGAGACTCTAACCCTATGACTTAGACTCTAAAAACCATAAAAGTGACTTAAACACCATATAACATTATGACTTAGGAACAAATGTAAAATGTAAACCTTGACACAAGCTTGACACATGGAAATAATGTGTGATGTGGGACCAGTGATGGGCAAGAACAGAGTGTTGGCCCTATTTGACCATACCAACAAGAATCTTTTCTAGATCTTAGACACTAAAGCAACCATGGATAGACTAGACCAAGGTTAACACTAATCCTTTGGAATAGAACTGATTCTCTGAATTTAGAAATCATTTCTTAAGTGATAACAGTGGCTCCACTTGGGATAGTGTGCCCCTGTGGTACACTAAGAACTTGTAGCTCCAGTGCCACTATCCATTTTCTAGAATAAAAATCTGAACTTCTACCCAATCTGCTCCTCAAGCCTTTAATTATTTTTTGCAAGAAGAATTCAAACTGCACCTACTGAAATAGATGCTCAGTCAACCTACCCTAAGCTTATTTGCATCTACCTACCTATCAACTGCAATCTCCACTTGTAGCTCAAGGAACATGGAACTTCCAATGAAGCCAGTCATCGATCTGATCTGATACTTGAATCTCTTGACTATGCTTGAAGAAAAAATAAACCAGATACTGAAATAACCAAGGAAGCATGAGGTGTAACTGTTCTTCAAGATGAAAATATAATTGGAAGCCTGAATAGTAAATCTTTTCCATGTAGTTAGCTATAGGGTCAAAAAACACATGGTTAGTTTGATGATTCTCATAGCATCCTGTTACTTCTAACAACTGATATTTAGTCACACAACCTTTATTTGATATGCTATCCAACTGCTTTTCTGAATGATTCCCACAAACAATGTAATTTTCTTCATTATTATGATCACTCTTTGATGTAAGTTGTTGCAAGGAATTACAAAAATGAACAACCTCTTCCTCTGCCTGAGGGTTATAAAAAATTTCTTCTCGTATTTCTTCTTGGTGTTTGTAATCATTTTCATACTCTTCATGATCAAAATACTCGCAAGTTTGCTACATCTCTACATCAATCTCTGAGGATGTAATATGATTTTCATAAGTAAACCCCTCTTGATTTTCATGTTGCATTTCATGGGATGTTATCCTTTCTTCTTGGTGTTGAAATGTATTGTTATGAAGAGACTCTAAAATTTCTTCATCCATGAATTCATCATCATCATAACAATCCTCCAAATATTGAATAAGACTCAAAGAATGTTTACAACTATTTTTTACCAGCAATAAGGAAGGATGACATTCTTTATACATCTCATAGAATTCATCATGAAAATTAGCAAGCGAACATATTAAACCATTTTCCAAGCTTTTATACCAAGACCATGCTTTTCCTTCTAAAATGGTCATAAACATCCTCATGAGACAATCTTCAGGGAATTGAACCTTAAGGCTGCGTACATGCATATGAAACCTAACCAAATGAAGAGCAGCATTGTCTTTCTTTTCATCTTTGAATATTGGAAGATCCTCTAACCAATCAACCTTTGGCATAGGATTTGGAAAAGCAGGGATATGAGACCGATTCATTGGGGCATACCTGGCATTCATTCTTGCAATGGAACTCATTTTTAAATTTCATCAAGCTACTAATCTTCTAGTAGTGGAGTCACCTTCCAATTTGTTATTTGATGTGTGGAGTTGCCAAGGTAGTTTGCAGCCTCAAAAAATTTCTGAGCTCCTGCTACCTTTAGAAGTTCAGCTTCTTAGTTTTGGGAATGAATAATCTTCAGGCTCCCGGCAGACGCACCAAAATGTTATCACAAAAATCCACCCTGATAGGCTGCTAATCAGGAAGAATTTGAGTAACTATTTCAAACCAAACTTTTGGTTGAGGCTTAGCCTCCTCAACCTGAGAGGGCTCTCTCACTGGATTAAAGATTTTACTTTGAAGATTAGATGGCTAACTCTATGGAAAATTTGAACAACAATGTATAAATGGTTGAAATACAAATTAACAAACTTCCATTGGGCTATGGAGTCGAATTGTGTTTCAATACAACAGCAAGATCAATTTCACATGGAAGTCAGGGCATAGAGGGTTTTAACATAAAAGAAAAACAGAGATATAATATAGAGAACACAGCCTACAAACACATGAAGTTAGAGCATCATCAAATGAATTCTAAGTAACATGTGTCTATACCACTGCAAGTAAGTATATGAAGGAAGCCATGGGGAAAATCAGACATTGAAACCCTTTCTGAATCCTGAGTAGTGAAAGCAACTCTTTGTATTAACCTGCAAACATACAGTGATATACTATAGCACAATGTGCTTGTTTCTTTTCAAATTGCCAACCTCAAGTGCATTACATCGCCTGTCATATATAGAGTTCATTACAAGCTTGGATTTCTTCCACCATCATGAGGGGAATTCAAATTTTCCATCAGTGACACCTATTCTAACCATAAAACAAACCTTTAAATGCATTTGACAGCTAACTAGCAGTCCTAGAGACGTAATACAACTAGGAGTGTAACTCCTTATTATGACTAAACCACCTCAACTAAACACTAAATGAATTCTTTGAAAATTGCAACCTAATGAAGTCGAATTTGATGAAGCCTCCTACGTTGTCACCTGACTGCTGATGACAAACCCTAGAAATTAGGGAACATGTTTCCCTGTTTTTAGGTTTAGGTTCCTTGAAAGTTTGCACGTGGGACAGAGCATCTATCTCCTCATCCATGCCACATTTTTCGAAACTGAAGGAGGTTTTTCTATTCCATGATTTCTAGAACAAAAACCTCTCTTGGTTTTTTAAACACTTCTCCAGCTGTCTAGAATCTGTCCTTGAAAAACACGTGTAAAACAGGAAAAATCCGTTTTCTGAAATTAGGGTCTCAATGAAAGCTTAGTATCTCCCAACTGAAAACACTTATGAAGAAAGTGAGATAGGTTATTGTAGCTGGAGAGTTGATGAAGAGAAAATCCCTCAGAATTCCAAAATAAGTTTTCCTGTAACCAAAAACTGATCTTGAAAATGACTGCTAAAACCAGAAGACAAAACTGCACCTACAGCAATTTCGTAGCACAAGTTTAACCATAGATTTATCCCACCTCAGAACGAATTTGAAGAAACTGAAAGAGATTTTCGTATTTCAGTATGTTGGGAAGAAAAACCTCTTTCCATTTTAAAAATTGAGTTTGGAAGTTGACTAGTAAAAATCGTTTTTCTGCTGAAACAAGTTGCTTCAGGGGTTTCGTAGCACGCTACAAAAACTCCCAGTTCAGTGATTTCATAGCGCAAAACTAGTTTTTTACACTGTCTGCACTACGAAAACATGGATTCGTAGCAAGTTTCAAACATTTTTCAAAATGGCTAAACGCATGACTTGGAAAACATGATATGAGAACCATAAAGTGTAAAACAAGGTTGTTGAGCTTTATTTGATGATGGAAATGAGACTCTAACCCTATGACTTAGACTCTAAAAACCATAAAAGTGACTTAACCACCATCTAACATTATGACTTAGGAACAAATGTAAAATGTAAACCTTGACACAAGCTTGACACATGGAAATAATGTGTGATGTGGGGCTAGTGATGGGCAAGAACGGAGTGTTGACCCTATTTGACCGTACCAACAAGACTCTTTTCTAGATCTTAGACACTAAAGCAACCATGGAGAGACTAGACCAAGGCTAACAACAATCCTTTGGAATAGAACTGATGCTCCAAATTTAGAAATCATTTCTTAAGTGATAACAGTGGCTCCACTTGGGATAGTGTGCCCCTGTGGTACACTAAGAACTTGTAGCTCCAATGCCACTATCCATTTTCTAGAATAAAACTCTGAACTTCTACCCAATCTACTCCTCAAGCCTTTAATGATTTTTTGCAAGAAGAATTCAAACTGCACCTACTGAAATAGATGCTCAGTCAACCTACCCTGAGCTTATTTGCATCTACCTACCTATCAGCTGCAATCTCCACTTGTAGCTCAAGGAACATGAAACTTCCAATGAAGCCAGTCATCGATCTGATCTGACACTTGAATCTCTTGACTATGCTTGAAGCAAAAAATAAACCAGATACTGAAATAACCATGGAAGTATGAGGTGTAACTGTTCTTGAAGATGAAAATATAACTAGAAGCCTGAATAGTAAATCTTTTCCATGTAGTTAGCTATAGGGTCAAAAAACACATGGTTAGTTTGATGATTCTCATAGCATCCTGTTACTTCTAACAACTAATCTTTAGTCACATTGTTGGGTCCCTATAATACTAGTGATTACCCCATTACTATTGTAGTTATACCCCTTATTTATATTGTTGTGCCCCTATTACCCCATATTGTTATTTCTGTGCCCCATAGAATCCCTCTATTGTTATTTTTGTGGCTTTATATTATTATTGTTAGGTCGGCTGGATTATATTGTGACTCCTTAGACTCCTATATATAGAAAGGAGGTTTTGTCATTTGTATCATCCAAGAATTGTTCATTTATGTAATGTAAAGGAGGTTGCCCCCTCGAAGAGGCTGAATTCTAAGGCGTTGATCTATCTTTTCTATCTTTTCTTGAGCTGGTTTCATAACATTTGGTATCAGAGCTTTGGATTCTAGGGTTTCGCTGCTCCAAACAGGTCATCGTGGAATTTTCGCTATAACTTTTTTTCTGTGACGTTTCAGAAGTCGCAAAAAAAACCCATTTGAGAAGAAATTGCGCTGAACCTTGGGTCCAAATTTCAGAGCTTTTCGCGTGATATTTGTGGAGATATGATCTGAGGAAGTTGGTCTTTTTGCAGACTCCTGAATTACATTCAAAACAGGTGACCTGGGGAAAATCGTCATAACTTTCTCTCTGGGGATCGGATTGAAATTTCGTAAGAAGGTACAGAAAGAGGACGGACTGTAGTTTCTTGTATGTGTGTTTCAGATCCAAGGTTGAAACAGTGACTCGTGGCACGTCGTACAAGTTCGCTCTACTGAACTAGTCTAAAAGCAAGTCACTGTGGGAGATTTCACATAACTCTTCCTTGGAGAATCCAATTTGGGTCAGACTTGTGGCATTGGAAAGAGGACACAGAAGGCTACTACAGGTCACAATTTCAGAATTGGATGATCTGAAATTACAGAGATACATCAGATTCAATATCAGGCTTCTATAAAGTGAAAAAAGGTGTGTAGTTTTTTTTTAAATTTTTGTGTAAGCTTGGTTTAACGGAATTCAAAGGGCATAGTAAAGCATTATTATCGGTAACTGATGCCCCGAGGAAAGAAAATGCAAACACCTAGTAAGGAACCTGAAAGCTCTAGCATGACTCATGAAGAAGAGGAAGAAATGCTACATGATATATCAAAATTACAAGAACAAGTGCAACAAATGTCACGCTCACAAAAGCTAACAGAAGCTAAGATAAATGGCGTGGAAGATAAGATGGATGATTTGAAGATAGATTTGAAGACAGATTTGAAGAGAGACATGGAAAATTTGAAGACAGATTTGAAGACAGACATGGCAGATTTGAAGACAGATTTGACAAATTTTCTACAAGAAATACTTACTAATGGTGAAAAGGTTGTAAAGGAAACTCATGATGTGAACAAAAGTAATGTTAATCATGATTCCATAGACTCTAATGTTGGATCGAAGACCCACCATATTCCAAAAATCGATATGAGGAAGTTTGATGGCAAGGATCCCGCCACATGGATATTACAGATGGAGCAGTTCTTCGATCTCAATAATGTGCAAAACACACAAAAGGTACGTATGGCAACTGTATATTTGGAACCAAATCAGTTTGTATGGTATCAATGGCTTTGCTCTCGTAAACAATTTATCACTTGGGCAATTTTTACGGAAGAATTGATAGCACATTATGAGGATACAAAAAGCAACACTTTTTTTAGCCAATTGATAAGTCTCAAACAAAAGGGTTCAATAATGGAGCACATTGAGGAGTTCCAAAAATTGAACATAAGGGTAAAAGATATTCCAGAGGAGCATAGGATTGATGTGTTCATAGGGTCTTTAAAGGATAATATCCAACATGATGTTCGCCTTTGGGAACCTGATTCATTAGAGAAGGCATTCAGGTTAGCAAGAAAAATGGAAAGCAAAATTATGGCAACCAGGAAGCATACCACTCACAACTATAAAGACGGAAGTGTTGTTGCCCCTAGTCTTCCACAACCTATAAGGTTGACACCACAACAATTGGAAGAAAAAAGAGCAAAAGGGCTTTGTTACAGTTGTGATAGCAAATACACTAAAGGTCATAAGTGTGCTGAGAAGAAATTATTCTACATAGATTGTGAAGAGGAAGAAGAAAAGGAGCAAGAAAGGTCAAAAGAAGAGGATATACTCCAGGAACAAAGCCTAGATGAAGAACAAATAAATCCGACCATATCTTGTAATGCATTGGCGGGAATTACCACTCCTCAAACCATCAAGATAGAAGGACAAATCAAGAAGAAAAAGGTAATAGTGTTGATTGATTCAGGAAGCACCCACAATTTTATTCATTGTAGGGTAGCAAAAGAATTGAATTGCTTCCTATATCCAGCACCAGAGTGTCAAGTGATGATTGCAAATGGAGGAACAATAAATTGCTCTGGAAAGTGCCATAATATCAAGCTATCCATGGGAGAATATGTATTGACTAGCCCAATGCTTTCCATTCCAATGGGAGGTGCTGATGTTGTACTAGGAGTCCAATGGCTACAATCCTTGGGTACAATAGCTTTTAATTTTCAAGAACTTTTCATCAAATTTTCTACGGAAGGAAAGGAAGTTGAATTAAGGGGTATTGCAGGGAAACCAGGAAAGATAATCAGCTCTAATGGTATGACAAAGCTTCTAAAAAAGGAGCAAAGAGGTGTAATTGCACAATTATGTTCGCTAGATGTTTCCACATTGGAATCATCTATTTCTCCAGATCTCCAAAAAGTCCTGGACAATCATTCCAAGGTATTTGAGACTCCCAAAGGTCTCCCACCTATGCGTGATCATGATCATGCTATTCATCTGATTCCAGGAAGTGTTCCTCCAAACATCAGGCCGTACAGATATCCCTATGTCCAAAAAAGTGAAATTGAACGTATGGTTGCAGAAATGCTAGAGGCTGGTATAATTCAACCGAGTCAAAGTTCTTTCTCTGCTCCAGTAGTATTGGTGCACAAGAAGGATGGATCATGGCGCATGTGTCCGGATTATAGGGAGCTCAACAAGCTCACTATTAAAGATAAGTTCCCCATTCCTGTCATTGATGAATTACTGGATGAATTGCATGGATCAATTTACTTCACCAAGTTGGATCTTCGTTCGGGATATCATCAAATCAGAATGAAGATTGAAGACATTCCGAAAACGGCATTTAGAACTCATGAGGGTCATTATGAATTTTTGGTCATGCCTTTTGGCCTTACCAATGCACCTTCAACATTTCAAGGTTTGATGAATTCAATTTTCAAACCATTCCTTAGAAAATTTGTGTTAGTATTTTTTGATGATATACTAATCTACAGCAAGTCTTGGAAGGATCATGTTGAACATGTTGACAGGGTGCTACAACTATTGGAGGAGAAACAATTATATGCAAAAAGATCCAAATGTTTCTTTGGAGTCCAGGAGGTGGAATATTTGGGTCATATTGTATCTCATGAAGGAGTTAAGGTAGACCCTAGCAAAATTAAAGCCATTAAGGAATGGAAAATCCCCACATCCATAAAGCATCTGCGAGGATTTCTTGGGTTGACAGGGTATTATCGCAAGTTTGTTAAGAATTATGGGAGAATAGCAGCACCTCTAACAACATTATTGAAGAAAGATGCATTTTCATGGACTCCGGAAGCAACAAAGGCCTTTGAACATCTTAAAGAGGCAATGTGCCAAGCACCGGTCTTAGCTACACCGGACTTCACAAAAACCTTTATTGTGGAATGTGATGCTTCAGGAAATGGAATTGGTGCTGTTCTAATGCAAGATGAAAGACCCATTGCTTTTGAAAGTCGTCCAATCAAGGGAAAGTTTTTAAGCAAAGCTATTTATGAGAAGGAAATGTTGGCAATACTCCATGCACTTAAGAAATGGCGACCCTACCTAATGGGAAGACACTTCAAGGTAAAAACGGATCATGATAGCCTTAAATACTTTTTAGAACAAAGATTATCCTCTGAAGAGCAACAAAAGTGGGTCACAAAGATGTTGGGTTATGACTTTGAAATCATCTACAAAAAAGGGAAGCAAAATGTGGTGGCAGATGCACTCTCAAGAAAGGATGAGGATGTGGAAGCATTGTTGTGCGCCATTTCTATTATCCAACCAGATTGGATAAACGAAGCAAGGGAGGAATGGAAGAATGACGAAGAAGTGTGGGCACTTATTCGAAAGCTACAACAAGATTCCAGTACGTCTGATACATTTAGCTGGAAAAATGATTCGTTATGGTACAAAGATCGCTTATACCTCTGTAAGAATTCCCAGCTAAAACAAAAGATTCTTATGGAATTGCACACTTCTCCCTTAGGAGGGCACTCAGGATTTTTAAAAACTTACCACAGGGTTAAGAAGGAATTTTTTTGGGATGGCCTTAAATCAGATATTCAAAAGTTTGTGGCGGAATGTTTGGTTTGCCAACAAAATAAAGTTGAAACAATTAAGACACCGGGTCTATTACAACCTTTATCCATTCCAAGCCAACGTTGGGAGGAGGTTTCAATGGATTTTATCACAGGTTTACCCAAGTCTGAGGGAAAGAGTGTCATCATGGTGGTAGTTGACAGACTTACCAAGTATGCACACTTTTGTGCATTATCACATCCATTTAAAGCCAGTACAGTTTCTACTGCATTTATGGAAACAATTCAAAAGCTACATGGAAACCCAAAGATTATTGTAAGTGACAGAGATCCCATTTTCACTGGAAATTTTTGGACAGAATTATTTTCTTGTCTTGGTACTCAGTTAGCTCATAGCTCATCTTATCATCCTCAATCTGATGGGCAAACTGAGATAGTAAACAAATGTTTGGAAGGATATCTTCGTTGCTTTGTATCTGATAAACAGACACAATGGGTCAAATGGTTGCCTCTGGCTGAATGGTGGTATAACACTTCCTTCCATACAGCAACAAAAATGACCCCATTTATGGCACTTTATGGGTATCAACCACCATCCATCACATCATATTTAAGAGAAAATTCTAAGGTTCAGGCAGTGGAACATCACATCGAACATCAACAACAAGTCCTCCAACTCTTAAAGGATAACCTCGTGTTGGCACAAAATAGAATGAAACAACAGGCAGATCAACATCGCAGTGAAAGAAGTTTTGATGTAGGTGATTGGGTATTCCTACGGCTACAACCATATAAGCAAATGTCCCTAAAGCAAGCTAAGAAGGATAATAAATTATCACCAAAGTATTATGGTCCGTACAAGGTGTTGCAAAAGATTGGTACTATGGCATACAAATTGGAGCTTCCTGCAGCTTCTCGATTGCACCCAGTTTTCCATGTTTCATGTTTAAAGAAGGTTATAGGCGACAAGCTCCCAGTTCAAACAATATTGCCAGAACTTGACGAGGAAGGAAAAATTATATTGGAACCGGAAGCAGTCACAGAAACAAGAACTCGACAGCTACGAAATCGATCAATTTCAGAGTATCTTATCAAGTGGAAGAACTTATCCGCTGAAGATTCCACATGGGAGGATGAGAATTTTATGCAGAAGTATCCAGAACTACTCAAGCGTTGAGGACAACACTTTTTTGAAGGAGAGGGGCATGTTGGGTCCCTATAATACTAGTGATTACCCCATTACTATTGTAGTTATACCCCTTATTTATATTGTTGTGCCCCTATTACCCCCATATTGTTATTTCTGTGCCCCATAGAATCCCTCTATTGTTATTTTTGTGGCTTTATATTATTATTGTTAGGTCGGCTGGATTATATTGTGACTCCTTAGACTCCTATATATAGAAAGGAGGTTTTGTCATTTGTATCATCCAAGAATTGTTCATTTATGTAATGTAAAGGAGGTTGCCCCCTCGAAGAGGCTGAATTCTAAGGCGTTGATCTATCTTTTCTATCTTTTCTTGAGCTGGTTTCATAACACACACAACCTTTAATTGATATGCTATCCAACTGCTTTTCTGAATTATTCCCACAAACAATGTAATTTTCTTCATTATTATGATCACTCTTTGATGTAAGCTGTTGCAAGGAATGACAAAAATGAACAACCTTTTCCTCTGCCTGAGGGTTATAAAAAATTTATTCTCGTATTTCTTCTTGGTGTTTGTAATCATTTTCATACTCTTCATGATCAAAAGACTGGCAAGTTTGCTACATCTCTACATCAATTTCCGAGGATGTAATATGATTTTCATAAGTAAACACCTCTTGATTTTCATGTTGCATTTCATGGGATGTTATCCTTTCTTCTTGGTGTTGAAATGTATTGTTATGAAGAGCCTCTAAAATTTCTTCATCCATGAATTCATCATCATCATAACAATCCTCTAAATATTGAATAAGACTCAAAAAATGTTTACAACAATTTTTTACCAGCAATAACGAAGGATGACATTCTTTATACATCTCATAGAATTCATCATGAAAATTAGCAAGCGAATATATTGAACCATTTTCCAAGCTTTTATACCAAGACCATGCTTTTCCTTCTAAAGTGGTCATAAACATCCTCATGAGACAATATTCAGGGAAATGAACCTTAAGACTGCGTACATGCATATGAAACCTAACCAAATGAAGAGCAGCATTGTCTTTCTTTTCATCTTTGAATATTGGAATATCCTCTAACCAATCAACCTTTGGCATAGGATTTGGAAAACCAGGGATATGAGACCGATTCATAGGGGCATACCTGGAATTCATTGTTGCAATGGAACTCATTTTGAAAATTCATCAAGCTACTAATCTTCTAGTAGTGAAGTCACCTTCCAATTTGTTATTTGATGTGTGGAGTCGCCAAGGTAGTTTGCAGCCTCAAAACATTTCTGAGCTCCTGCTACCTTCAGAAGTTCAGCTTCTTAGTTTCGGGAATGAATAATCTTCAAACTCCCGGCAGACGCACCAAAATGTTATCACAAAAATCCACCCTGATAGGCTACTGATCAAGAAGACTTCGAGTAACTATTTCAAACCAAACTTTTGGCTGAGGCTTAGCCTCCTCAACCTGAGAGGGCTCTCTCACTGGATTAAAGATTTTACTTTGAAGATTAGATGGCTAACTCTATGGAAAATTAGAACAACAATGTATAAATGGTTGAAATACCAATTAACAAACTTCCATTGGGCTATGGATTCAAAGTGTGTTTTAGTACAACAACAAGATCAATTTCACATGAAAGTCGGGGCATAGAGGGTTTTAACATAAAAGAAAACCAGAGATATAATATAGAGAAGACAGCCTACAAACACATGAAGGAAGTTAGAGCATCATCAAATGAATTCTAAGTAACATGTGTCTATACCACTGCAAGTAAGTATATGAAGGAATCCATGAGGAAAATTAGACATTCAAACCCTTTCTGAATCCTGAGTAGTGCAAGCAACTCTTTGTATTAACCTGAAAACATACAGTCATATACAATAGCACAATGTGCTTGTTTCTTTTCAAATTTCCAACCTCAAGTGCATTACATCTCTTTTTATATATAGAGTTCATTACAAGCTTGGATTCCTTCCTCCATCATGAGGGGAATTCGAATTTACGATCAGTGACACCTATTCTAACCATAAAACAAACCTTTAAATGCATTTGACAGCTAACTAGCAGTCCTAGAGACGTAATACAACTAGGAGTGTAACTCCTTATTATGACTAAACCACCTCAACTAAACATTAAATGCATTCTTTGACAAATGCAACCTCATGAAGTCGAATTTGATGAGGCCTCCCACGTTGTCACCTGACTGCTAATGACAAACACTAGAAATTAGGGAACATGTTTCCCTGTTTTTAGGTTTAGGATCCTTGAAAATTGGCACGTGGGACAGAGCCTTTATCTCCTCATCCATGACACATTTTTCGAAACTGAAGGAAGTTTTTGTATAACATGATGTCTAGAACAAAAAATTCTCTTGGTTTTTTAAAAGACTTCTCCAGCTGTCCAGAATCTGTTCTTGAAAAACACGTGTAAAACAGGAAAAATCTGTTTTCTAAAATTAGGGTCTCAATGAAAGCTTAGTATCTCCCAACTGAAAACACTTATGAAGAAAGTAAGATAGGTTACTGGAGCTTGAGAATTTCTAAAGAGAAACCTCGCTCAAAATTCTGAAATAATGTTTCCTGTAACCAGAAACGGATCTTGAAAGATACTGCTAAAACTAGAAGAGAAAACTGCACCTACAGCAATTTCGTAGCGCAAGTTTAACCATAAATGTCTCCCACATCAGAACGAATTTGAAGAAACTGAAAGAGGTTCTTGTATTTCAATATGTTAGGAAGAAAATCCTCTTTAATTTTTCAAATTTGAGTTTTCAGCTGCTCAGGAAACCTTCTGGAAGTTGACTAGTAAAAACAGTTTTTCTGCTGAAACACGATGCTTCAGGGGTTTCGTAGCGCGCTACGAAAACTCCTAGTTCAGTGATTTCGCAGCGCAAAACTAGTTTTTTACACTGTTTGCGCTACGAAAACGTAGATTCATAGCAATTTTCAAACATTTTTAAAAATGGCTAAACACATGACTTTCAAAACATGATATGAGATCCATAAAGTGTAAAACAAGGTTGTTGAGCTTTATTTGATGATGGAAATGAGACTCTAACCCTATGACTTAGACTCTAAAAACCATAAAAGTTACTTAACCACCATCTAAAATTATGACTTAGGAACAAATGTAAAATTTAAACCTTGACACAAGCTTGACACATGGAAATAATGTGTGATGTGGGACCAGTGATGGGCAAGAACGGAGTGTTGACCCTATTTGACCTTACCAACAAGACTCTTTTCTAGATATTAGACACTAAAGCAACCATGGAAAGACTAGACCAAGGCTAACACCAATCCTTTCGAATAGAACTAATGCTCCGAATTTAGAAATCATTTCTTAAGTGATAACAGTGGCTCCACTTGGGATAGTGTGCCCCTGTGGTACATTAAGAACTTGTAGCTCCAGTGTCGCTATCCATTTTCTAGAATAAAACTCTGAACTTCTGCCCAATCTGCTCCTCAAGCCTTTAATGATTTTTTGCAAGAAGAATTCAAAATGCACCTACTAAAATAGATGCCCAGTCAACCTACCCTGAGCTTATTTGCATCTACCTACCTATCAGCTGCAATATCCACTTGTAGCTCAAGGAACATGAAACTTCCAATGAAGCCAGTCATCGATCTGATCTGACACTTGAATCTCTTGACTATGCTTGAAGCAAAAATAAACCAGATACTGAAATAACCAAGGAAGCATGAGGTGTAACTGTTCTTCAAGATGAAAATATAATTGGAAGCCTAAACAGTAAATCTTTTCCATGTAGTTAGCTATAGGGTAAAAAAACACATGGTTAGTTTGATGATTCTCATAGCATCCTATTACTTCTAACAACTGATCTTTAGTCACACAACCTTTATTTGATATGCTATCCAACTGCTTTTCTGAATGATTCCCACAAACAATGTAATTTTCTTCATTATTATGATCACTCTTTGATGTAAGCTGCTGCAAGGAATTACAAAAATGAACAACCTTTTCCTCTGCTTGAGGGTTATAAAAAAAATCTTCTCGTATTTCTTCTTGGTGTTTGTAATCATTTTCATACTCTTCATGATCAAAAGACTGGTATGTTTGCTGCATCTCTACATCAATCTTTGAGGATGTAATATGATTTTCATAAGTAAACCCCTCTTGATTTTCATGTTGCATTTCATGGGATGTTATCCTTTCTTCTTTGTGTTGAAATGTATTGTTATGAAGAGCCTCTAAATTTTCTTCATCCATGAATTCATCATCATCATAACAATCCTCCAAATATTGAATAAGACTCAAAGAATGTTTACAACAATTTCTTACCAGCAATAAGGAAGGATGACATTCTTTATACATCTCATAGAATTCATCATGAAAATTAGCAAGCGAATATATTGAACCATTTTCCAAGCTTTTATACCAAGACCATGATTTTCCTTCTAAAGTGGTCATAAACATCCTCATGATACAATCTTCAGGGAACTGAACCTTAAGACTGTGTACATGCATATGAAACCTAACCAAATGAAGAGCAGCATTGTCTTTCTTTTCATCTTTGAATATTGGAAGATCCTCTAACCAATCAACCTTTGGCATAGGATTTGGAAAACCAAGGATATGAGACCGATTCATAGGGGCATACTTGGCATTCATTCTTGCAATGGAACTCATTTTGAAACTTCATCAAGCTACTAATCTTCTAGTAGTGAAGTCACCTTCCAATTTGTTATTTGATGTGTGGAGTCGCCAAGGTAGTTTGCAGCCTCAAAAAAATTCTGAGCTCCTGCTACCTTCAGAAGTTCAGCTTCTTAGTTTCGGGAATGAATAATCTTCACACTCCCGGCAGACGCACCAAAATGTTATCACAAAAATCCACCCTGATAGGCTACTGATCAGGAAGAATTCGAGTAACTATTTCAAACCAAACTTTTGGCTGAGGCTTAGCCTCCTCAACCTGAGAGGGCTCTCTCACTGGATTAAAGATTTTACTTTGAAGATTAGATGGCTAACTCTATGGAAAATTAGAACAAGAATATATAAATGGTTGAAATACCAATTAACAAACTTCCATTGGGCTATGGAGTCAAAGTGTGTTTCAGTACAACAGCAAGATCAATTTCACATGAAATTCAGGGCATAGAGGGTTTTAACATAAAAGAAAACCAGAGATATAATATAGAGAACACAGCCTACAAACACATGAAGGAAGTTAGAGCATCATCAAATGAATTCTAAGTAACATGTTTCTATACCACTGCAAGTAAGTATATGAAGGAAGCCATGAGGAAAATCAGACATTCAAACCCTTTCTGAATCCTGAGTAGTGCAAGAAACTCTTTGTATTAACCTGAAAACATACAGTCATATACAATAGCACAATGTGCTTGTTTCTTTGAAAATTGCCAACCTCAAGTGCATTACATCTCTTGTCATATATAGAGTTCATTACAAGCTTGGATTCCTTCCTCCATCATGAGGGGAATTCAAATTTGCGATCAGTGACACCTATTCTAACCATAAAACAAACCTTTAAATGCATTTGACAGCTAACTAGCAGTCCTAGAGACGTAATACAACTAGGAGTGTAACTCCTTATTATGACTAAACCACCTCAACTAAACATTAAATGCATTCTTTGACAACTGCAACCTCATGAAGTCAAATTTGATGAAGCCTCCCACGTTGTCACCTGACTACTAATGACAAACCCTAGAAATTAGGGAACATGTTTCCCTGTTTTTAGGTTTAGGATCCTTGAAAATTGGCACGTGGGACAGAGCCTTTATCTCCTCATCCATGACACATTTTTTGAAACTGAAGGAGGTTTTTGTAGAACATGATGTCTAGAACAAAAAATTCTCTTGGTTTTTTAAAACACTTCTCCAGCTGTCCAGAATCTGTCCTTGAAAAACACGTGTAAAACAGGAAAAATCTGTTTTCTGAAATTAGGGTCTCAATGAAAGCTTAGTATCTCCCAACTGAAAACACTTATGAAGAAAGTAAGATAGGTTATTGTAGCTTGAGAATTTCTAAAGAGAAACCTCGCTCAAAATTCTGAAATAGTTTTTCCTGTAACCAGAAACGGATCTTGAAATATACTGCTAAAACTAGAAGAGAAAACTGCACCTACAGCAATTTCGTAGCGCAAGTTTAACCATAAATGTCTCCCACATCAGAACGAATTTGAAGAAACTGAAAGAGGTTTTTGTATTCCAGTATGTTAGGAAGAAAATCCTCTTTAATTTTTCAAATTTGAGTTTTCAGCTGCTCAGGAAACCTTTTTGAAGTTGACTAGTAAAAACAGTTTTTTTGCTGAAACACGCTGCTTCAGGGGTTTCGTAGCGCGCTACGAAAACTCCTAGTTCAGTGATTTCGTAGCGCAAAACTAGTTTTTTACACTGTTTGCGCTACGAAAACGTGGATTCGTAGCAATTTTCAAACATTTTTCAAAATGGCTAAACACATGACTTTCAAAACATGATATGAGATCCATAAAGTGTAAAACAAGGTTGTTGAGCTTTATTTGATGATGGAAATGAGACTCTAACCCTATGACTTAGACTCTAAAAACCATAAAAGTGACTTAACCACCATCTAACATTATGACTTAGGAACAAATGTAAAATGTAAACCTTGACACAAGCTTGACACATGGAAATAATGTGTGATGTGGGACCAGTGATGGGCAAGAACGGAGTGTTGACCCTATTTGACCATACCAACAAGACTCTTTTCTAGATCTTAGACACTAAAGCAACCATGGAAAGACTAGACCAAGGCTAACACCAATCCTTTGGAATAGAACTGATGCTCCGAATTTAGAAATCATTTCTTAAGTGATAACAGTGGCTCCACTTGGGATAGTGTGCCCCTGTGGTACACTAAGAACTTGTAGCTCCAGTGCCGCTATCCATTTTCTAGAATAAAACTCTGAACTTCTGCCCAATCTGCTCCTCAAGCCTTTAATGATTTTTTGCAAGAAGAATTCAAAATGCACCTACTGAAATAGATGCTCAGTCAACCTACCCTAAGCTTATTTGCATCTACCTACCTATCAGCTGCAATCTCCACTTGTAGCTCAAGGAACATGAAACTTCCAATGAAGCCAGTCATCGATCTGATCTGACACTTGAATCTCTTGACTATGCTTGAAGCAAAAATAAACCAGATACTGAAATAACCAAGGAAGCATGAGGTGTAACTGTTCTTCAAGATGAAAATATAACTGGAAGCCTGAACAGTAAATCTTTTCCATGTAGTTAGCTATAGGGTCAAAAAACACATGGTTAGTTTGATGATTCTCATAGCATCCTATTACTTCTAACAACTGATCTTTAGTCACACAACCTTTATTTGATATGCTATCCAACTACTTTTCTGAATGATTCCCACAAACAATGTAATTTTCTTCATTATTATGATCACTCTTTGATGTAAGCTGCTGCAAGGAATTACAAAAATGAACAACCTTTTCCTCTGCTTGAGGGTTATAAAAAATTTCTTCCCGTATTTCTTCTTGGTGTTTGTAATCATTTTCATACTCTTCATGATCAAAAGACTGGCAAGTTTGCTGCATCTCTACATCAATCTTTGAGGATGTAATATGATTTTCATAAGTAAACCCCTCTTGATTTTCATGTTGCATTTCATGGGATGTTATCCTTTCTTCTTGGTGTTGAAATGTATTGTTATGAAGAGCCTCTAAAATTTCTTCATCCATGAATTCATCATCATCATAACAATCCTCCAAATATTGAATAAGACTCAAAGAATGTTTACAACAATTTTTTACCAGCAATAAGGAAGGATGACATTCTTTATACATCTCATAGAATTCATCATGAAAATTAGCAAGCGAATATATTGAACCATTTTCCAAGCTTTTATACCAAGACCATGCTTTTCCTTCTAAAGTGGTCATAAACATCCTCATGATACAATCTTCAGGGAACTGAACCTTAAGTCTGCGTACATGCATATGAAACCTAACCAAATGAAGAGCAGCATTGTCTTTCTTTTCATCTTTGAATATTGGAAGATCTTCTAACCAATCAACCTTTGGCATAGGATTTGGAAAACCACGGATATGAGACCGATTCATAGGGGCATACCTGGCATTAATTCTTGCAATGGAACTGTTTTTGAAACTTCATCAAGCTACTGATCTTCTAGTAGTGGAGTCACCTTCCAATTTGTTATTTGATGTGTGGAGTTGCCAAGGTAGTTTGCAGCCTCAAAAAATTTCTGAGCTCCTGCTACCTTCAGAAGTTCAGCTTCTTAGTTTCGGGAATGAATAATCTTCAGACTCCCGGCAGATGCACCAAAATGTTATCACAAAAATCCACCCTGATAGGCTGCTGATCAGGAAGACTTTGACTAACTATTTCAAACCAGACTTTTGGCTGAGGCTTAGCCTCCTAAACCTGAGAGGGCTCTCTCACTGGATTAAAGATTTTACTTTGAAGATTAGATGGCTAACTCTATGGAAAATTCGAACAACAATGTATAAATGGTTGAAATACCAATTAACAAACTTCCATTGGGCTATGGAGTCAAAGTGTGTTTCAGTACAACAGCAAGATCAATTTCACATGGAAGTCAGGGCATAGAGGGTTTTAACATAAAAGCAAAACAGAGATATAATATAGAGAACACAGCATACAAACACATGAAGGAAGTTAGAACATCATCAAATGAATTCTAAGTAACATGTGTCTATACCACTGCAAGTAAGTATATGAAGGAAGCCATGAGGAAAATCAGACATTGAAACCCTTTCTGAATCATGAGTAGTGAAAGCAACTCTTTGTATTAACCTGAAAACATACAGTCATATACAATAGCACAATGTGCTTGTTTCTTTGAAAATTGCCAACCTCAAGTGCATTACATCTCTTTTCATATATAGAGTTCATTACAAGCTTGGATTCCTTCCTCCATCATGAGGGGAATTCGAATTTGCCATCAGTGACACTCATTCTAACCATAAAACAAACCTTTAAATGCATTTGACAACTAACTAGCAATCCTAGAGACCTAATACAACTAGGAGTGTAACTCCTTATTATTACTAAACCACCTCAACTAAACATTAAATGCATTATTTGACAACTGCAACCTCATGAAGTCGAATTTGGTGAAGCCTCCCACGTTGTCACCTGACTGCTGATGACAAACCCTAGAAATTAGGGAACATGTTTCCCTGTTTTTAGGTTTAGGATCCTTGAAAGTTGGCACGTGTGACAGAGCCTTTATCTCCTCATCCATGACACATTTTTTAAACTAAAGGAGTTTTTTGTATTCCATGATGTCTAGAACAAAAACCTCTCTTGGTTTTTTAAAACACTTCTCCAGCTGTCCAAAATCTGTCCTTGAAAAACACGTATAAAACAGGAAAAATCTGTTTTCTGAAATTAGGGTCTCAATGAAAGCTTAGTATCTCCCAACTGAAAACACTTATAAAGAAAGTGAGATAGGTTATTATATCTAGAGATTTTATGAAGAGAAACCTCCCTCAAAATTCCAGAATAAGTTTTCCTGTAACCAGAAACTGATCTTGAAAAATACTGCTAAAACCAGAAGACAAAACTGCACCTACAGCAGTTTCGTAGTGCAAGTTTAACCATAAATTTCTCCCACCTCAGAATGAATTTGAAGAATATGAAAGAGGTTTTTGTAGTCCAGTATGTTAGGAAGAAACTCCTCTTTCATTTTTCAAAATTGAGTTTTCAGCTGCTCAGGAAACCTTCTGGAAGTTGACTAGTAAAAACAGTTTTTCTGCTGAAACAGGCTGCTTCAGGGGTTTCGTAGCGCGCTACAAAAACTCCTAGTTCAGTGATTTCTTAGCACAAAACTAGTTTTTTACACTGTCTGCACTACGAAAAGGTGGATTTGTAGCAAGCTTCAAACATTTTTCAAAATGGCTAAACACATGACTTTCAAAACATGATATGAAATCCATAAAGTGTAAAACAAGGTTGTTGAGCTTTATTTGATGATGGAAATGAGACTCTAACCCTATGACATAGACTCTAAAAACCATAAAAGTGACTTAACTGCCATCTAACATTATGACTTAGGAACAAATGTAAAATGTAAACCTTGACACAAGCTTGACACATGGAAATAATGTGTGATGTGGGACTAGTGATGGGCAAGAACGGAGTGTTGACCCTATTTGACTGTACCAACAAGACTCTTTTCTAGATATTAGACACTAAAGCAACCATGGAAATACTAGACCAAGGCTAACACCAATCCTTTGGAATAGAATTGATGCTCCGAATTTAGAAATCATTTCTTAAGTGATAACAGTGGCTCCACTTGGGATAGTGTGCCCCTGTGGTACACTAAGAACTTGTAGCTCCAGTGCCGCTATCCATTTTCTAGAAAAAAACTTTGAACTTCTACCCAATCTGCTCCTCAAGCCTTTAATGATTTTTTGCAAGAAGAATTCAAACTGCACCTACTGAAATAGATGCTCAGTCAACCTACCCTGAGCTTATTTGCATCTACTTACCTATCAGCTGCAATCTCCACTTGTAGCTCAAGGAACATGAAACTTCCAATGAATCCAGTCATTGATCTGATCTGACACTTGAATCTCTTGACTATGCTTGAAGCAAAAATAAACTAGATACTGAAATAACCAAGGAAGCATGAGGTGTAACTGTTCTTCAAGATGAAAATATAACTGGAAGCCTGAACAATAATTATTTTCCATGTAGTTAGCTATAGGGTCAAAAAACACATGGTTAGTTTGATGATTCTCATAGCATCCTATTACTTCTAACAACTGATCTTTAGTCACACAACCTTTATTTGATATGCTATCCAACTGCTTATTTGAATGATTCCCACAAACAATGTAATTTCTTCATTATTATGATCACTCTTTGATTTAAGTTGCATCAAGGAATTACAAAAATGAACAACCTTTTCCTCTGCCTGAGGGTTATAAAAAATTCTTCCCGTATTTCTTCTTGGTGTTTGTAATCATTTTCATACTCTTCATGATCAAAAGACTGGCAAGTTTGCTGCATCTCTACATCAATCTCTGAGGATGTAATATGATTTTCATAAGTAAACCCCTCTTGATTTTCATGTTGCATTTCATGGAATGTTATCCTTTCTTCTTGGTGTTGAAATGTATTGTTATGAAGAGCCTCTAAAATTTCTTCATCCATGAATTCATCATCATCATAACAATCCTCCAAATATTGAATAAGACTCAAAGAATGTTTACAACAATTTTTTACCAGCAATAAGGAAGGATGACATTCTTTATACATCTCATAGAATTCATCATGAAAATTAGAAAGCGAATATATTGAACCATTTTCCAAGCTTTTATACCAAGACCATACTTTTCCTTCTAAAGTGGTCATAAACATCCTCATGAGACAATCTTCAGGGAACTGAACCTTAAGATTGCGTACATGCATATGAAACCTAACCAAATGAAGAGCAGCATTGTCTTTCTTTTCATCTTTGAATATTGGAAGATCCTCTAACCAATCAACCTTTGGCATAGGATTTGGAAAACCAGGGATATGAGACCGATTCATAGGGCATACCTGGCATTCATTCTTGCAATGGAACTCATTTTGAAACTTCATCAAGCTACTGATCTTCTAGTAGTGGAGTCACCTTCCAATTTGTTATTTGATGTGTGCAGTCGCCAAGGTAGTTTGCAGCCTCAAAAAATTTCTGAGCTCCTGCTACCTTCAGAAGTTCAGCTTCTTAGTTTCGGGAATGAATAATCTTCAGACTCCTGGCAGACGCACCAAAATGTTATCACAAAAATCCACCCTGATAGGCTGCTGATCAGGAAGACTTTGAGTAACTATTTCAAACCAAACTTTTGGCTGAGGCTTAGCCTCCTCAACCTGAGAGGGCTCTCTCACTGGATTAAAGATTTTACTTTGAAGATTAGATGGCTAACTCTATGGAAAATTCAAACAACAATGTATAAATGGTTGAAATACCAATTAACAAACTTCCATTGGGCTATGGAGTCAAAGTGTGTTTCAGTACAACAGCAAGATCAATTTCACATGGAAGTCAGGGCATAGAGGGTTTTAACATAAAAGCAAAATAGAGATATAATATAGAGAACACAGCCTACAAACACATGAAGGAAGTTAGAGCATCATCAAATGAATTCTAAGTAACATGTGTCTATACCACTGCAAGTAAGTATATGAAGGAAGCCATGAGGAAAATCAGACAGTGAAACCCTTTCTGAATCCTGAGTAGTGAAAGCAACTCTTTGTATTAACCTGAAAACATACAGTCATATACAATAGCACAATGTGCTTGTTTCTTTTCAAATTGCCAACCTCAAGTGCATTACATCTCTTGTCATATATAGAGTTCATTACAAGCTTGGATTCCTTCCTCCATCATGAGGGGAATTTTAATTTTCCATCAGTGACACCTATTCTAACCATAAAACAAACCTTTAAATGCATTTGACAGCTAACTAGCAGTCCTAGAGACCTAATACAACTAGGAGTGTAACTCCTTATTATGACTAAACCACCTCAACTAAACATTAAATGCATTCTTTGACAACTGCAACCTCATGAAGTCGAATTTGATGAAGCCTCCCACGTTGTCACCTGACTGCTGATGACAAACCCTAGAAATTAGGGAACATGTTTCCCTGTTTTTAGGTTTAGGATCCTTGAAAGTTGGCACGTGGGACAGAGCCTTTATCTCCTCATCCATGACACATTTTTCGAAAATGAAGGAGGTTTTTGTAGTACATGATGTCTAGAATAAAAACCTCTCTTGGTTTTTTAAAACACTTCTCCAGCTGTCCAGAATCTGTCCTTGAAAAACACATGTAAAACAGGAAAAATCTGTTTTCTGAAATTAGGGTCTCAATGAAAGCTTAGTATCTCCCAACTGAAAACAATTATGAAGAAAGTGAGATAGGTTACTGTAGCTTGAGAATTTTGAAAGAGAAACCTCCCTCAAAATTCTGAAATAATTTTCCTGTAACCAGAAACGGATCTTGAAAAATACTGCTAAAACTAGAAGACAAAACTGCACCTATAGCAGTTTCGTAGCACAAGTTTAACCATAAATGTCTCCCACATCAGAACGAATTTGAAGAAACTGAAAGTGTTTTTTTGTATTTCAGTATGTTAGGAAGAAAATCCTCTTTCATTTTTCAAATTTTTATTTTCAGCTGCTCAGGAAACCTTCTGGAAGTTGACTAGTAAAAACAGTTTTTCTGCTGAAACATGCTGCTTCAGGGGTTTCGTAGCGCGCTACGAAAACTCCTAGTTCAGTGATTTCATAGTGCAAAACTAGTTTTTTACACTGTCTACGCTACGAAAACCTCGATTCCTAGCAATTTTCAAACATTTTTCAAAATGGCTAAACACATGACTTTCAAAACATGATATGAGATCCATAAAGTGTAAAACAAGGTTGTTGAGCTTTATTTGATGATGGAAATGAGACTCTAACCCTATGACTTAGACTCTAAAAACCATAAAAGCAACTTAACCACCATCTAACATTATGAATTAGGAACAAATGTAAAATGTAAACCTTGACACAAGCTTGACACATGGAAATAATGTGTGATGTGGGACCAGTGATGGGCAAGAACGGAGTGTTGACCCTATTTGACCATACCAACAAGACTCTTTTCTAGATCTTAGACACTAAAGAAACCATGGAAAGACTAGACCAAGGCTAACACCAATCCTTTGGAATAGAACTGATGCTCCGAATTTAGAAATCATTTCTTAAGTGATAACAGTGGCTCCACTTGGGATAGTGTGCCCCTGTGGTACACTAAGAACTTGTAGCTCCAGTGCCACTATCCATTTTCTAGAATAAAACTCTGAACTTCTACCCAATCTGCTCCTCAAGCCTTTAATGATTTTTTGCAAGAAGAATTCAAACTGCACCTACTGAAATAGATGCTCAGTCAACCTACCCTGAGCTTATTTGCATCTACCTACTTATTAGCTGCAATCTCCACTTGTAGCTCAAGGAACATGAAACTTCCAATGAAGCCAATCATCGATTTGATCTGACACTTGAATCTCTTGACTATGCTTGAAGCAAAAATAAACCAGATACTGAAATAACCAAGGAAGCATGAGGTGTAACTATTCTTCAAGATGAAAATATAACTGGAAGCCTGAACAGTAAATCTTTTCCATGTAGTTAGCTATAGGGTCAAAAAACACATTGTTAGTTTGATGATTCTCATAGCATCCTATTACTTCTAACAACTGATCTTTGGTCACACAACCTTTATTTGATATGCTATCCAACTTCTTTTCTGAATGATTCCCACAAACAATGTAATTTTCTTCATTATTATGATCACTCTTTGATGTAAGCTGCTGCAAGGAATTACAAAAATCAACAACCTTTTCCTCTGCCTAAGGGTTATAAAAAATTTCTTCCCGTATTTCTTCTTGGTGTTTGTAATCATTTTCATACTCTTCATGATCAAAAGACTGGCAAGTTTGCTGCATCTCTACATCAATCTCTGAGGATGTAATATGATTTTCATAAGTAAACCCTTCTTGATTTTCATGTTTCATTTCATGGGATGTTATCCTTTCTTCTTGGTGTTGAAATGTATTGATATGAAGAGCCTCTAAATTTTCTTCATCCATGAATTCATCATCATCATAAAAATCCTCCAAATATTAAATAAGACTCAAAGAATGTTTACAACAATTTTTTTACCAGCAATAAGGAAGGATGACATTCTTTATACATCTCATAGAATTCATCATGAAAATTAGCAAGCGAATATATTGAACCATTTTCCAAGCTTTTATACCAAGACCATGCTTTTCCTTCTAAAGTGGTCATAAACATCCTCATGAGACAATCTTCAGGGAACTGAACCTTAAGACTGTGTACATGCATATGAAACCTAACCAAATGAAGAGCAGCATTGTCTTTCTTTTCATCTTTGAATATTGGAAGATCCTCTAACCAATCAACCTTTGGCATAGGATTTGGAAAACCAGGGATAGGAGACCGATTCATAGGGGCATAACTGGCATTCATTCTTACAATGGAACTAATTTTGAAACTTCATCAAGCTATTGATCTTCTAGTAGTGGAGTCACCTTCCAATTTTTTATTTGATGTGTGGAGTCACCAAGGTAGTTTGCAGCCTCAAAAAATTACTGAGCTCCTGCTACCTTCAGAAGTTCAGCTTCTTAGTTTCGGGAATGAATAATCTTCAGACTCCTGGAAGATGCACCAAAATGTTATCACAAAAATCCACCCTGATAGGCTGCTGATCAGGAAGACTTTGAGTAACTATTTCAAACCAAACTTTTTGTTGAGGCTTAGCCTCCTCAACCTGAGAGGGCTCTCTCACTGGATTAAAGATTTTACTTTGAAGATTAGATGACTAACTCTATGGAAAATTAGAACAACAATATATAAATGGTTTAAATACCAATTAACAAGCTTTCATTGGGCAATGTGGTCAAAGTGTGTTTCAGTACAACAACAAGATCAATTTCACATGGAAGTCAGGGCATAGAGGGTTTTAACATAAAAGCAAAACAGAGATATAATATAGAGAACACAGCCTACAAACACATGAAGGAAGTTAGAGCATCATCAAATGAATTCTAAGTAACATGTGTCTATACCACTGCAAGTAAGTATATGAAGGAAGCCATGAGGAAAATCAGACATTGAAACCCTTTCTGAATCCTGAGTAGTGAAAGCAACTCTTTGTATTAACCTGAAAACATACAGTCATATACAATAGCACAATGTGCTTGTTTCTTTGAAAATTTCCAACCTCAAGTGCATTACATCTCTTGTCATATATAGAGTTCATTACAAGCTTGGATTCCTTCCTCCATCATGTGGGGAATTCGAATTTGCCATCAGTGACACCTATTCTAACCATAAAACAAACCTTTAAATGCATTTGAAAGCTAACTAGCAGTCCTAGAGACCTAATACAACTAGGAGTGTAACTCCTTATTATGACCAAACCACCTTAACTAAACATTAAATTCATTCTTTGACAACTTAAACCTCATGAAGTCGAATTTGATGAAGCCTCCCACGTTTTCACCTGACTGCTGATGACAAACCCTAGAAATTAGGGAACATGTTTCCCTGTTTTTAGGTTTAGGATCCTTGAAAGTTGGCACGTGGTACAGAGCCTTTATATCCTCATCCATGACACAATTTTCAAAACTGAAGGAGGTCTTTGTAGAACATGATGTCTAGAACAAAAACCGCTCTTGGGTTTTTAAAACACTTCTCCAGCTGTCCAGAATCTGTCCTTGAAAAACACGTGTAAAACAGGAAAAATCCGTTTTCTAAAATTAGGGTCTCAATGAAAGCTTAGTATCTCCCAACTAAAAAAATTATGAAGAAAGTGAGATAGGTTATTGTCGCTGGAGAGTTGGTGAAGAGAAACCTCCCTAAAAATTCCAAAATAAGTTTTCCTGTAACTAGAAACCGATCTTGAAAAAGACTGCTAAACCCAGAAGACAAAATTGTACCTACAGCAGTTTCGTAGCGCAAGTTTAACCATAAATTTCTCCCACCTCAGAACGAATTTGAAGAAACTAAAAGATGTTTTTGTATTTCAGTATGTTAGGAAGAAAATCCTCTTTCAGTTTTCAAAATTTAGTTTTCAGCTGCTCAGGAAACCTTCTGGAAGTTGACTAGTAAAAACAGTTTTTCTGCTGAAACAGGCTGCTTCAGGGGTTTCGTAGCACGCTACGAAAAATCCTAGTTCAATGATTTCGTAGAGAAAAACTAGTTTTTTACACTGTCTGCGCTACGAAAACGTGGATTCGTAGCAAGTTTCAAACATTTTTCAAAATGGCTAAACACATGACTTTCAAAACATGATATGAGATCCATAAAGTGTAAAACAAGGTTGTTGAACTTTATTTGATGATGGAAATGAGACTCTAACCCTATGACATAGACTCTAAAAACCATAAAAGCGACTTAACCACCATCTAACATTATGACTTAGGAAAAAATGTAAAATGTAAACCTTGACACAATCTTGACACATGGAAATAATGTGTGATGTGGGACCAGTGATGGGCAAGAACGGAGTGTTGACCCTATTTGACTGTACCAACAAGAATCTTTTCTAGTTCTTAGACACTAAAGCAACCATGGAAAGACTAGACCAAGGCTAACACCAATCCTTTGGAATATAACTGATGCTCCAAATTTAGAAATCATTTCTTAAGTGATAACAGTGGCTCCACTTGGGATAGTGTGCCCCTGTGGTACACTAAGAACTTGTAGCTCGAGTGCCGCTATCCATTTTCTAGAATAAAACTCTGAACTTCTGCCCAATCTGCTCCTCAAGCCTTTAATGATTTTTTGCAAGAAGAATTCAAACTGCACCTACTGAAATAGATGCTCAGTCAACCTACCCTGAGCTTATTTGCATCTACCTACCTATCAGCTACAATCTCCACTTGTAGCTCAAGGAACATGAAACTTCCAATGAAGCCAATCATCGATCTGATCTGACACTTGAATCTCTTGACTATGCTTGAAGAAAAAATAAACCAGATACTGAAATAACCAAGGAAGCATGAGGTGTAACTGTTCTTCAAGATGAAAATATAACTGGAAGCCTGAACAGAAAATCTTTTCCATGTAGTTAGCTATAGGCTAAAAAAACACATGGTTAGTTTGATGATTCTCATAGCATCCTATTACTTCTAACAATTGATCTTTAGTCACACAACCTTTATTTGATATGCTATCCAACTGCTTTTCTGAATGATTCCCACAAACAATGTAATTTTCTTCATTATTATGATCACTCTTTGATTTAAGCTGCCGTAAGGAATTACAAAAATGAACAACCTTTTCCTCTGCGTGAGGGTTATAAAAAAATTCTTCCCATATTTCTTCTTGGTGTTTGTAATCATTTTCATAATCTTCATGATCAAAAGATTGGCAAGTTTGCTGCATCTCTACATCAATCTCCAAGGATGTAATATGATTTTCATAAGTAAACCCCTCTTGATTTTCATGTTGCATTTCATGGGATGTTACCCTTTCTTCTTGGTGTTGAAATGTATTGTTATGAAGAGCCTCTAAAATTTCTTCATCCATGAATTCATCATCATCATAAAAATCCTCCAAATATTGAATAAGACTCAAAGAATGTTTACAACAATTTTTTACCAGCAATAAGGAAGGATGACATTCTTTATACATCTCATAGAATTCATCATGAAAATTAGCAAGCGAATATATTGAACCATTTTCCAAGCTTTTATACCAAGACCATGCTTTTCCTTATAAAGTGGTCATAAACATCCTCATGAGACAATCTTTAGGGAACTGAACCTTAATACTGCGTACATGCATATGAAACCTAACCAAATGAAGAGAAGCATTGTCTTTCTTTTCATCTTTGAATATTGGAAGATCCTCTAACCAATCAACCTTTGGCATAGGATTTGGAAAACCAGGGATATTAGACCGATTCATAGGGGCATACCTGGCATTCATTCCTGCAATGGAACTCATTTTGAAACTTCATAAAGCTACTAATCTTCTAGTAGTGGAGTCACCTTCCAATTTGTTATTTGATGTGTGGAGTCGCCAAGGTAGTTTGCAACCTCAAAAAAATTCTGAGCTCCTACTACCTTCAGAAGTTTAGCTTCTTAGTTTCGGGAATGAATAATCTTCAGACTCCCGGCAGACGCACCAAAATGTTATCACAAAAATCCACCCTGATAGGCTGCTGATCAGGAAGACTTTGAGTAACTATTTCAAACCAAACTTTTGGCTGAGGCTTAGCCTCTTCAACCTGAGAGGGCTCTCTCACTGGATTAAAGATTTTACTTTGAAGATTAGATGGCTAACTCTATGGAAAAGTCGAACAACAATGTATAAATGGTTGAAATACCAATTAACAAACTTACATTGGGCAATGGAGTCAAAGTGTGTTTCAGTACAACAGCAAGATCAATTTCACATGGAAGTCAGGGCATAGAGGGTTTTAACATAAAAGCAAAATAGAGATATAATATAGAGAACACAGCCTACAAACACATGAAGGAAGTTAGAGCATCATCAAATGAATTCTATGTAACATGTGTCTATACCACTGCAAGTAAGTATATGAAGGAAGCCATGAGGAAAATCAGACATTGAAACCTTTTCTGAATCCTGAGTAGTGAAAGCAACTCTTTGTATTAACCTAAAAACATACAATCATATACAATAGCACAATGTGCTTGTTTCTTTGAAAATTTCCAACCTCAAGTGCATTACATCTCTTGTCATATATAGAGTTCATTACAAGCTTGGATTCCTTCCTCCATCATGAGGGGAATTCGAATTTGCCATCAGTGACACCTCTTCTAACCATAAAACAAACCTTTAAATGCATTTGATAGCTAACTAGCAGTCCTAGAGACGTAATACAACTAGGAGTGTAACTCCTTATTATTACTAAAACACCTCAACTAAACATTAAATGCATTCTTTGAAAACTGCAACCTCATGAAGTCGAATTTGATGAAGCCTCCCACATTGTCACCCGACTGCTGATGACAAACCCTAGAAATTAGGGAACATGTTTCCCTGTTTTTAAGTTTAGGATTCTTGAAAGTTGGCACGTGGGACAGAGACTTTATCTCCTCATCCATGACACATTTTTTGAAACTGAAGGAGGTTTTTGTAGGACATGATGTCTAGAACAAAAATCTCTCTTGGTTTTTTAAAACACTTCTCCAGCTGTCCAAAATCTGTCCTTGAAAAACACGTGTAAAACAGGAAAAATCCGTTTTCTGAAATTAGGGTCTCAATGAAAGCTTAGTATCTCCCAACTGAAAACACTTATGAAGAAAGTGAGATAGGTTATTGTAGCTGGAGAGTGTTTGAAGAGAAACCTCCCTCAAAATTCCAAAATAAATTTTCATGTAACCAGAAACGGATCTGGAAAAAGACTGCTAAAACCAGAGGACAAACCTGCATCTACAGCAGTTTCATAACGCAAGTTTAACCATAAATTTCTCCCACCTCAGAATGAATTTGAAGAAACGGAAAGGGGTTTTTGTATTTCAGTATGTTTGGAAGAAAAGCATCTTTCAGTTTTCAAAATTGAGTTTTCAGCGGCTCAGGAACCTTCTGGAAGTTCACTAGTAAAAATAGTTTTTCTGTTGAAATAGGCTGCTTCAGGGGTTTCGTAGCGCGCTATGAAAACTCCTAGTTTAGTGATTTCGTAGCGTAAAACTAGTTTTTTACACTGTTTTCGCTACGAAAACGTGGATTCTTAGCAAGTTTCAAACATTTTTCAAAATGGCTAAACACATGACTTTCAAAACATGATATGAGATCCATAAAGTGTAAAACAAGGTTGTTGAGCTTTATTTGATGATGGAAATGAGACTCTAACCCTATGACTTAGACTCTAAAAACCATAAAAGTGACTTAACCACCATCTAACATTATGACTTAGGAACAAATGTAAAATGTAAACCTTGACACAAGCTTGACACATGGAAATAATGTGTGATGTGCGACTAGTGATGGGCAAGAACAGAGTGTTGACCCTATTTGACCATACCAACAAGACTCTTTTCTAGATCTTAGACACTAAAACAACCATGGAAAGACTAGACCAAGGCTAACACCAATCCTTTGGAATAGAACTGATGCTCCGAATTTAGAAATCATTTCTTAAGTGATAACAAGCTCAGTCAGGTGTGACACATTGACACAAGGGGATGTTTATTATTAAGTTTCTAAAATTTGTGATGTCGGAAGTTGATGCAAATTTCTATTTTATGAGATTCGTAAACAAGTTCTCGATGTGGACTCAATATCGTGATCTTTTAAATAGTCAGGGAGTCGGAGTTCTATTGGCATAAATATCTAGGTGGTGAAGAAAATAACGCCAACCTATATCGGGCCCAACACATAGATGCAACTTTTTAAGTTTCTAAAATTTGCGATGTCGGAAGATGGCTGAAATTTCCATTTCCACAAGGCCCTTGAGCAATAAATATATGAAAAAATAAATAAATAATCTCCGTTAAATCATTAAATTTGCAGTTTAAAGTTTCATCCTGTGTATGTGAGTTTTCTCATGTCTTTTACGTTTAGTCCATTGTCATAGGACACATTGCTGCTATTAATTTGTTTTTCAAAAGACTAAATCTATTGGAATAAAAGTTATAGTTTAACTAACAGGAAATTACAGTCTCACATAATTACCAACTACAAAAAGAAAAACATAAAAGAATTGATGCCAAAATTCAACTTTCAATGATATTGGAGAATGTTTGAGACTAATGCTACTAGTATTTTGAGTTTCCAATGGTGGGATTTTCTTATAGACATTATTCCTAAATTTTATCCATGGGGGAACATGCTTGAGCTACGGTTGAAAGAGTACGTTTAAAAAAAATCATATTTAGAATAAGGGCTTTCCTCTCCATTTAATTTTTCTGAGTTTTTTTGGAGTGGGAGGAAACCGTAGTCGAGGTCGGGCATTCAGCATGTATGTCGAGAAGAATCACAAGGAAAAGGTTGACCTCCAGCCATCTTGGAAAAGGATGAGCTTCAAGCGATCTTGAAGTTGCAACTCGTGTTCACGTTATTTGTTTTCAACTTTGTTAATTTATGAACCATATTCACATTATTTTTTTCTTTAGGCGAGGGATAAAGGGTTCATATATTTTAAACATTTTAATACTAATTTGTTTTAATTTGTACATAGTTTTTGGATTTGTAATCTTAAGCTTTTAGATAGAAAGAATAGTAATCTTTCTGTAAATTTTCTTTAATAAATTTGTCTTTTTAAAAAAATTTGTTGAATTTTTTTTATTAGTAGAAAAAATAAATTATTTTAAATTACATTTATTAAATAATATGTTATATGAAAATAATAATAATAAATTATAAACACATATGTTTCTTTTGTGGGCCTTCGTGGAAGCAAGTGGAAGGTCAGGTTGACTATGAGGTCGGAGGTGTTCGTTGTAAACACACGACTATATGCACATGTTTTTTTATCGCCCCTACTAAAATCAAGTTAGAGGTCGGCGCCCACTATGAGGTTGGAGGTCAGAATTTTCATTCAAATGGTCTCTTTAGACAATCCCGACTACTGACACTCCCCGACCAATTCGACTCCAACTTCAATACTTCATGCGAACTAGTGCGAGGTCAAAAAAATTCAACGAAGGTTGGGATATCTGTTTGATTTAAATATTATTTTAATCAAAATTATTGGTGTATACATTAATGTTGATATTAAAGGACTGTGTTTGTAATTTAGTTTTTTTATTCAATATAAATTGAAAATACATTTTTTTGCATTTTGTTTACTAGAACTCAGGTTCTACTATTATTATTATTATTATTTCTTATAAATGGGTTAAACAATATCTATGATCAGGGTTATCATGAGTTTATATGTTATAAATTAAATCTTAAATATCTAAAGAAATTAGTTGTTATTATACATTTACTATGTGACATTTGGCAAAGAAAAAAATGTTGCTGTAAATTTAAGGTTTTTATAAATATAAATAAGCAAGGAAATATTTTCTATAATAATATATATTGTTTATTGTTGATTAATTTGTATCATTAGTATTTGAAAAAGAAAATAAAAATAACCATATTGACATTATTTTTTTCTTTAAAGAAGGGATAACGAGTTCACATATTTTAAACATTTTATCTGATAAGAATAATTTATTCAATTTATTTTTTATTGATAAAATAAAAAAATAAATTAATTTTATTAAAAAATATGTTCTATGAAAAACAAATTAATAAATTATAAAGAGGCCAATTATACATATATGTTTATTTTGTTGGCCTTATCGGAAGCAAGTTAGAGGTCAGACTGGCTATGAGGTTGGAGGTCGACATTGTCTTTTGAATAGTGCTATAACATTCCACGACCAATTCAACTCCTTGTAAAGACACCCAACTATACATACATATTTATTTTGTGGTCCTTACTAAAAACAAGTCCTCCTTGTCCAGACGCCCAACTATACATACATATTTATTTTGTGGTCCTTACTAAAAACAAGTCGGAGGAAGTCTATTGAAAGTCCCGGACCAAATTAGCTTCAGCTACAATACTACATGCAATTTCGTATTGAACGGAGATTGCGATATGATTTATATTTAAATATTATTTTAATCAAAATTATTAACAATACTACATGCAACTTCGTATTGAACGAAGATTGCGATATGATTTATATTTAAATATTATTTTAATCAAAATTATTAACATATACATTAATGTTGATATTAGGTGAGATTAAAGTGCTTTGTTGTTTTACGAGTAGTAGCAATGGTCAAATTATCTTGCTTCACGGTTTTTATCATTTGCGTTGAGATTTCAGAGTAATGATGCCATTTATTACTTGTAAATTGTAACTTATTCCATCGTCCATGCTTTACTTTTGTTCCAGTACATATTTTGCTTGTAAAGTATTTTTTTTATTCAATATAGATTGAAAATATAATTTTTGGGTTTTTTTTTTTTTTTCTAGAATCCAAGTTCACTGCTATTACTATTATTATTTTTTATAAACGACATAAATGAGGTCTATGATTACATCTATCATTAGTTGATATGTTATGAATTAAATGTTAAATATCCAGTAAAATTAGTTGTTATTATACATTCACTGCCTAACATTTAGCTAAAAAAATGTTTAATTTAAATTTATTTATTTTATATAAAAATAAATAGGCAAGCAAATAGTTTTTGTGTTTGAGGTTTTGTTTTTCTTTACATAAATCAATTTTGTTTTAAATTTGAAAACTATTTATTTAAATTACAATTTTAGACAATAAATATATATATATATATATATATATATATATATATATATATATATATATATATATATATATATATATATATATATATATATATATAATCTTGTCCAAAAATATACAACCAAATTAGTTAGAAACATATATAAAATAATTAAACTCTTTTATATTTTTTAGCTATTTTATCAATTTATATTTACAATATAGCTTTGCAGTATATTTAACTTTTAGTTTATAGTAAATTTTATGTGAAGATCTTTTTTACTTTGTTCATTGACCATCTCTTTTTTTCTTTTTCTTTTCTATTTTTTTTCTTTAGATCCTAATTATTTTAAATTGTGGAAAGTTAAGTTTTATTCGTTTTCCTTAAAATTTTGGATAGTTATAAAATGAATTAAAGTTTCAATGAGTGTTTTAATTATTTTGAATAAACTTTATAAAAGTAAAAGGGGCTTAGTTTAAAGTGATATGAATGTGAATTTAAATTTGATTTAAATTTAAATTTAATTTTATTCATATATTTTGTAAATTAACTACTTGGAATATTAATTAATTAAATAAATTTTAAATTTATTAAATTTATTATATATTTATAGTAATTGTTTACATAATGCTAAAAAATTTTATTATCAAAATTTATTGTTTTTATATATAAATAAATATTGTTAAATTATTATATTAAGTTGTTTTATATTTGCTTATTTTAAATTCCAAGGATGTTAAAATTGCTTATTCAACTAGTATTCTTAGACATCAATGTGATGTTATCTGATTTATATTCAATTTAAGGAAAAAAAGACGTAAATAAACATGAAAATTACAATAATTTAATAGTTAATAAATACATTGTCATTCATATATTTAATAAATACATTGTCATTCATATATATATATAGTTGGAAACATTTTATTATTTTGCAACCTTTGTTATTTGCAATTGCAGTGTTTAATAGAATTTAATGTCTAAACACTTAAATACAATTATAAGGTTTTTCAAATACTTTTAGATACTTAGATTTGACTTTTTGGTTAATTGATATTTGGTATGATTCAAAGTACAGTGTCTAATTTATTTACAGTTGAACATCTTCAACTAATGAAAGTAGTTTTTAGAACACTTTTCCCTGGTATTATGTATTGTAGTTGATACTAAAAAGTGTTTAAATAGTAGACTTATTATTTAGATTGTTAAATCATTATTTGACTTGATGATATACTGGATTCAAGCGATGTCTGTTGGTTTGGGTGGAATCTGTTATAAAACAGTGCTATGCAATTGTGAATGATTTTGAGTCATGGAATGTGTAGTTGTGAAATTATCAAAATCGTTGCAACAAAAGATAGAAGAGGAGGAGACTAATAATCGGAAATTGGATTTTGTAAATAAAACAGAGAAGAAAAATAATGAGCGGTTTGAATGCAATTTCCCTGGCAGGTGTATTAGTTGCAATTTTAATTGGTGCAAATGTTTGTGTTGTTGCATGCAATATATTTGTTCAAATATAGAGAATAGTGAATGACTGTCAAAGTCCAACACAAAACAATTTTTTTTGTGTGATTTAAATGATAAATTTGTTTGGTTCACTATGTCTCAAGTGAGAAAGAATTTTCAAAAATTATATTGCTAAAATCAACAGATATTACATGCATCTCTAAATATCGTAGTCATTTCTGTTGTATATGTCTACTTGGAATATTTATTCCAAGATGAGTGGCTATAAAAGTTTAAATTATTGCATTTCTAGACAATTTTGGTGCAATATGTTTTGTTCAAATTGACACATTTACTAAACTGCATATGTAATTTAATGTAGTTATAGAACTATGATCAATGTTGAGTGATGGTTTTTATTTGCAATTTCTATAGTCATTTGTGGCTAGAATGTTATTTGTTATTTATGGCATAGTAGATAATGCTTTCAATGGCTAGCAAAAAATATAATACAAAGTCACATTGCCCACCTTGATTTTCAATTTAATGTAGTTATAGTACTATGATTACAATTGGGCAATGATTTTTCATTTCACTTTCTTTAGTCATGTGTCACTAGAATGTTGTTTATTACTTATGACATAGTAGGTAATGCTTTTAATAGATAACAAACAATATGATACAAATGACATTACCCATCTTTGGTCATTGTTATTTGCACAAAATAGAATATATACACACACACACACACACACACACACACACACATATATATATATATATATATATATATATATATACACACACACACACACATAGATATATATATATATATATATATATATATATATATATATATATATATATATATATAGTAACATTGAATGCAATGCTAGTTTGTCTTTATACACAAGTGTTGTGTACCTTGCATAAATTCATGGCTATGGTGCTACAAATACTATTGTACCTTGTGTAAATTTTTGGCAGTTCTCATGTAGTCTCATTCTAAGTAAGTCAATCTCTTTATGATCAGTGGGTGATCACGAATACATTGAACTATTTAATCTGATAATCACCCTATGAGTGACCTCAGTTGAAGATTTACTAAACAAAAGGTATTACAGACTCGTGTGATGGTGTGTGTTATGTGTTATTTAAGCAACGGATCGATCAGATTGCCAATACACAGAAAATAAGTAGAAAGACAGTAGAGAAATACAGTAAGAAACACAAAGACACAAACACTTTTTAATAAGGAGTTTGTTAGTGTCAGCCTTTGTAACCTTCCTCCAGTGATCAAATATGCTCTTACAAAGTGATTTTAAGGTGTCAAGGTCAATTTTGTCATTTCAAAGAGTCTTCAAGCAAAATTTGGTCACTAAGCATTAGGTCTAGGGTTTCTTTTCACTCTTTTCAAAGTTGTCCAAATGTCAGTCTATGTCACTATTCAGCTGAGTCTATCATCATTCATATGGTTGTTATCATCATATTAGGTTCCATTGGGTCATGTTACACCTTGTTCATGCTTCAGTTGCGCCTAGGCAAGGTTCATTTCCCTCTCCTAGGGTTTTGAAGGCAATTTCTCTTGAATGGTCAAATCATTAGCAAAACTTGTATCCAGATGTTCATACACCTTCCCCTATCCTTCATGTACCTTATTAAACACTTCCCATCACTGAGATCCCCCAAATTCCTCATTTTTCCACAAACCCTAGTTTCTTGCCACAACTTGGCAATTTTCTAGGCTAGGCCTGTGTTTTGCCCTTTTGGACCCCTTCCCCTCACTCGATCTCTAAGATTACACCTTCCCCTGCTTCCTGACATCCCTCCCTAGTTCCAAAAATTTCCCCAAGAATTTAGAAGCCCCTTATCCCCTTCATTTCGCTTCATTTCGACAAAATCCCTTGTTTCACACATCGGGATAGGTTTCACTCAAATGATGTTTCAGAGCAATAAAAGATGAATTTTAGAAAACTGAGAGAGTTTTTGTTCACAACAGGCCAAGGAAGAAAAACCTCCTTCACGTTTTACACAGGTGTCATGGTTTTAGATAAATGTCAAAAATACAATCGCCTCGGGAGAATTGATGCACCTCTGAAGTGACCTTGGGAAAATCAATTTTTCTCCTAGCTTGGTTGGCCAAATAACTTTCTAGATGAGTCAAAAGATAACTAGACAAAAATATATTTCCAATGAGCTATCATGAGCTCAATTTGGAGCTGAGGAAGGCATCTAAAAGTTGACTGCAACAGCACTCTGCCTTGAGGCAGCCTCATTTGGCACATTTTGACCAGTCTTGGGAGATTTGATTTTTGACAAGGCAAATGAACTCCAAATTGAAAAATTCCAATTGGTGGAAATTAGACTCAAATACCTTTCCAACGCGCTATCCTGCGCCTGATTTGGACACTGGGAAGGCCTCCAAAAGCCTCCTGTAAAAGGCGCTACGCACAGAGAGTGCGCGCTACGCATTGGGAGCGCGCTAGGCATAGAGCTTCAGCAGCTTGTGTAAAAATACATGCGCGCTACGCATTGGGAGCGCGCTACGCATTGGGTAAGCGCGCTACGCGTACAAATTTAGAGCCAAAAATTCTTTGCTCCTTCGTCCAGATTCATGCCAAATCGCCCCCAACTGCTTGCAAGTAGGTCCTTTATGATTGTTCAATGAATTTTAGACATGGTTATGGTGTGTTGAATGTGGAGAAAAAGTGTGAAATGTAAAACCCTATGTTGATTTCCAAATTCACTTCTTAGGGTTTGAAGCAAATAAAGCCAAAAACTTCTTAGGGACTGTGTGGGTTAATATATGCCTATGTCATCTATTTTCAGTGGTGTCCATGCTCATTATTAACCTTAGCCTCACGCCCTCTCTTTGCCATTACATCACTGCTGTCATTGTTATGGCCATTGTCATTTTCACACTGTTTATCATTCATGTTATGACATAGTCCCATTTTCACTTGTCCACATCCTCCACTGACATTTGTCAAACAATTCCAGGGCTATTGTCACTTTTATTCCTAATAGTTATGTCCCCTGCATTATTCTCTTTTCTACTCACTTGTCAAATCCCCTCATAATCAAAGCCGTGACTGTTTTTTTTCATGGAGAGTTGGCCCGAAAAAGACATGGTGATTTGACACCTTTTGAGTGGCAATTTTGGCTTGAGAAAGTCAATCGACATCTGGAGGAGTTGTTGGCGAAGGCCAATAGAGACAAAGACATGCTCCGTCACATGAAACATCATTATTGGGCTCGCATGCATGTCGGCAAAGCAAAAATGAAGATTTTGAAAAGGAGGTTGAGCAGAGCACTAAAACGGCGAAAGAGGCTGGATCCACTTCGAGTTTTGGCAGAGGCTTCATTGGTTGGGCATGACACGTGATGGAGGGTATTCGCTCCGAATTTGAGCAAATTTGTAGAAATTTTTGTCATTTTTAAATTTTTGGTCCCAAAAACAGTTTTTTCAGCTATACGAGTAGCACGTCGACGCGCTCGCTTTTGATTGGGACACTTGATAGAGGGAAACTTTGTATTTTTGGGTTTGTCATGGTAATTTATGCATGCTCAGTTATCAAGTTCTGGATGATCAAAAGGCCCAAAAACACCATGAAAACCACCTTGCTGCCACCTTTTGCAACAACAGGAAGTACTTCTGGGAGAATGAAGTTTTGGAGGGGTAAATGAGCTCCAAATTGAAAAATTCCACTTGGGTTGGAAAGTAGACATCCTGGGCTTTCCAACGAGCTATCATGAGCTCAATTTGGATGCCAGAAAGTGCCCCAAAAATAGGCTGAAAGGTGCGCTATGCATAGAGGTTTTTGGTCAAATTTTCATCCTCCAGCTCAGGAATTCGGCCAGTTTTCACCAGTTTCACTTCTTGATGTGATTTTTGACCCAGCTTGATGTAATTTGATGTGTATGAGGTAACTTGGCACTTATTTACCTTATTCTAGATGATTCATCCACAAAATAGCAAAAATTTAATGTAATGAATCAGTTTCCTAGCATATAGGGGTTAGTTGTTTGACTACCTAGATTTCAGTTCCTTGTTTAGAATTGGTTGAAACTGCTCCTAGAAGGAGGAGCTCGACCCATAGAGGTTAGGGAATGGGTTGGCTTGGTCTATATTATGTAAATTTTCAGTCAGTAGCAAGGGTTGGACTCTTGGGAAGATTTTGGCACACTATTGTACATATTTTTCATATTTTGGCTAAGGAAAGATCAGAGGTGTTGCAACACCTGTTGGGATTATTGTGGCTTTCAGTTCTTGATGGTGTTATCTCTCAGTTTATTGTAAGTTTATTCATGTTTAATGTATTACATTCCCTTCTTATGCTTCTGAAACTAAATGAATGAGTAAATGAGGTTGAATCCATTGTTTACAGTGCTCTTCCTTTAAATTTGTTTAGTTTTACATGTTTTTGCCAGTTTGGAGAGGATCCATGTTCTCCCTTGCCCTCTTCAGCTCCTAGTCACTCTGATCCATCCATACACCTGATCAAAGGCATCAAGACTACTGCCTACCTCGCCCCAACTCGAATTCTGCAAAGATCTTGCCTTATTCCTGGACCCAAAATTGGTTTTCCCGTTTCTCCAACAAAAAACTCAAAAATCTAAATCAAACTTTCCTATCTCTTTACTAGCCTAAAATCAGTATTAATTTTGAGTCATCTCAGCCCCTTTGAAGACCTTTTGTCGAGACAGACCCAAAGAGAGCCCTCTCTTGTCCTCGTAGGGCTAGCTACGAGGCTGAGCTTGGTTTGATGTTGCCTTGAGTTTTGCCTTCCTCAGCGTGAGGCAGATTCAAGCGCTAACATAGTGGCGACCATAATGGGGAAGAACAAATGGTTTGCTTGTTGATGTCATTTGTTTTATAAGCTACAGACGGAGCCTGAAGTTATGCCAGGTAGCCTTCGAAACGCTTTTTCTTTGCATTAGTGAAAGTAGATAAACGTTGCTTCAGTCAATCTCCGGTCTAGCTTGTAAACGTGACATCTAACTTGTTAATTACCCCAGTACATGTATCAAGTTCAGATCTGATGGTTGATGGTGGACAACGATCAGACACTGGAAAGGATGAAATCATTCACCTGGCGACTCTAAATCATTTTCGAGATCAGATCCAAAGACTCCACTGGAGGATGATCCCGACCAGCAAAAACATGAAAGGACAACATGGACAGATCAGGTATTCAAGTTGGAATTTCATCCAAGACATTTTGTTCTTTGTCATAAATTATTTCTTCTCTTTTCCCAAGAATGTCAAGAAGGCTTTGCAAAGCATACTATATTTGAGAAGAGATCCTCGGCCTGCAGTTGATTCTTTCCCTTTGAAGATTGTGAATACCAAAGATTTGCATGCCTTTGAGCTTGATCAGGATCCTTTTTCCAAATTTTGTGATGACCATCTTCAAATTGATGAACCTCAAGAGACCAAGACTGATTCTATACCTATTGTGCATACCCCTACACCTTGTAAAATTCCAGATCGGTATAAACCTCTTGTTTTACCTTTTGTTCTCCATGCTTTCCCCAAAAACTATGATCTATACTTGCCGAGGTTCGATGGTGAAAGTAAGAATGTCAACACTGAGCAACATGTGCAGAATTTTGAGTCCTTTCTTGACCTTTTTGAAGTTGATGCAGAAGATGTCAGTATAAGGCTTTTTGCTCTTTCTTTGCAAGCTAAAGTGAAGAGTTGGTTCAAAACCCTGCCTGATACGAGCATCTCAGATTTCCGGCAGTTCGTCAAAGTTTTTCTCGACAAGTGGATGATCGGGCAGAACCTTTTCTTGATTGTAGAAGAGTATAACCAGCTGAAAAGACTACCAGGGGAGATAGTACAACAGTTTTTGGCCAGATTTAATCAAGTTTATTATTCAATGCCAGTTGAGATAAGGCCTACTCCTAGATCTGCTCTCTTGCACTATCCGGGTGCCTTTGATCCGGAGATGGAGTTTCAGCTGAGAGAAAGGGATATTGCAACACTTCACGAGATGCAAAACAGTGCAGTAAATGTAGAGGCACATCTAATAATCCGACGGGCAAGGTTGAAAGAAGAAGAGATGAAAAACATAGATCCGGCCGAATCAACATCTCTAGAGGTGAAGCTTGAAATTTTGGTAAGTGCAGTAGAAGAGATGATGCAAAGGATCACCCCAAGGAATGATTATGATGTTCAAGCCCATGGCTTGTTGATTGAAGAAGAATAAATGGCCACTCCAAAACATTTTGTTCCTTATCCTAGTTGTCATAGATCTGATAATGATTGTTTTGTAGATCACCTTGGCAAAGAAAGAACTGTTGATATGACCTGCATGCTTGATGATATGTTTTACACTGATGATTTGCCTCAGTTTGATCAGTATGATGATGTGTTTTACACTGATGATTTGCCTCAGTTTGATCAATATGATGATGATTGTGTTCTCCAAACAGAAGCTAATCTTACAGACAAATCAGCAGCTAGTTTGTGGGAGGAGGAAGTTCACTTACAGCAGCTCGAGTACAATGATCAAATGATGCATATCATATATGACAATGATGAGGAAAGTGCAGCAAATTTTGAAGTAAGTGAAGGATCTTTGACTTTTTGTTTTGATTCATGTCAGTTCATCAGAGACAACTTCCATGCAATCAGAAATCAGCTATAAACAAGTTTTGATTTGGACCATCTTGAGAGCAATGAAAACCTTGTTCAAGACTTGTCATATCCAGAATTGCAGCCCCTGAATGCCTTTGATTGTCAAGTTGTAGATGAAGGCACAGAAACTGACACATATGATCAAATGATACAAGAAGGTTCCCTACCTTTCTGTTTTGAATCATTTCAGCTTTTGAAGGGAAATTTTCATAGTACATCTTCAGTGAAGAATGAGCAGCATGTAGGCAATCATGTAATCACATTGGAACCAAAAGAAAATGGTTTGTAGCAGTCTTTTCAATTTTTTCATGATCCAATAGCTGATGTTTTGGATGAGGTTTGCAGTCAAAGTCTTTCTCCATTGACTATATGTGAGCTTGAAACATGTATTGATACAAACTTGATCCGGCAGCCGGTTTCTTTGTCATTTTCAGCAGAGGTCTCGTCACAAGGCTCAGATCAAAGTTTGCATTCATGGTATGAGGAAAAGAGAAGTAATCCATTGGATGAGCTAAGTTCCAGTGTGCTTGAATTTCAAGATCCTTATGCAGTGTTTTTGGAGGCGGATAGAGAATTCATATCATTCAACGGATCTGTTTCTAAGTTATCATGGGAGTTGCCTTTCAGTAGTTCTCTCTTGTTGTTCATAAGTGAGCACTTGCGGAAAATTCGAACAGCAGATGGAATACTTACTTGGTTGCACTGGTTGTTTCATTTCACTTGATCAGGTGATGAATGAAACTGTTAGAGTAGGTTGTGATGAATAAGCTCCCCTTTGAGCATCATTTCCAGTTTGTCGGTTGTGTTTAAGTATCGAGTCAGTTTTTAGTTGAGTGAGAGTCAATTTGTGTTGTCAAGTCATCAGTTTTCAGTCATGCATTTCAGCTTGAGTTTTTGACTCCATTGCCCAATGGATGAAGGCACTGGTCTGCTCTCCCAAAGATCTGTTGTTCTTGGCACCTCCAAGGAGCTACCATCCCCATTGGAGCCAATGTTAGTGTCAGCCTTTGTAGCCTTCCTCCAGTGATCAAATATGCTCTTACAAAGTGATTTTAAGGTGTCAAGGTCAATTTTGTCATTTCAAAGAGTCTTCAAGAAAAATTTGGTCATTAGGCATTAGGTCTAGGGATTGTTTTACACTCTTTTCAAAGTTGTTCAAATGTCAGTATATGTCACTATTCAGCTGAGTCTATAATCATTCATATGGTTGTTATCATCATATTAGGTTCCACTGGGTCATGTTACACCTTGTTCATGCTTCAGTTGCGCCTAGGCAAGGTTCATTTCCCTCTCCTAGGGTTTTGAAGGCAATTTCTCTTGAATGGTCAAATCATTAGAAAAACTTGTATCCAGATGTTCATACACCTTCCCCTATCCTTCATGTACCTTATTAAACACTTCCCATCACTGAGATCCCCCAAATTCCTCATTTTTCCACAAACCCTAGTTTCTTGCGACAACTTGGCAATTTTCTAGGCTAGGCCTGTGTTTTTCCCTTTTGGAACCCTTCCCCTCACTCAATCTCTGAGATTCCACTTTTCCCTGCTTCCTAACATCCCTCCCTACTTCCAAAAATTTCCCCAAGAATTTAGAAGTCCCTTATCCCCTTCATTTCGCTTCATTTCGACAAAATCCCTTGTTTCACACATCGGGATAGGTTTCACTCAAATGATGTTTCAGAGCAATAAAAGATGAATTTTAGAAAACTGAGAGATATTTTTTTTCACAACAGGCCAAGGAAGTAAAACCTCCTTCACTTTTTACACAGGTGTCATGGTTTTACATAAATGTCAAAAATACAATCGCCTCGAGAGAATTGATGCACCTCTGAAGTGACCTTGGGAACATCAATTTTTCTCCTAGATTGGTTGGCCAACTAACTTTCTTGATGAGTCAAAGGATAACTAGACAAAACGATCTTTCCAATGAGCTATCATGAGCTCAATTTGGAGTTGAATAAGGTATTCAAAAGTTCACTGCAACAGCACTCTGCCTTGAGGCAGTCTCATTTGGCACATTTTGACCAGTCTTGGGATATTTGATTTTTGACAAGGCAAATAAACTCCAAATTGAAAAATGCCAATTGTTTTGGAAAGTAGACTCAAATACCTTTCCACCGAGCTATCCTGTGCCCAATTTGGACACCTGGAAGGCCTCCAAAAGCCTCCTGCAAAAGGCGCTACGCACAGAGAGTGCGCGCTACGCATTGGGAGCACACTACGCATAGAGCTTCAGCAGCGTGTGTAAAAATACTGCGCACTACGCATTGGGAGCGTGCTACGCATTGGGTAAGCGCGCTACATGTACAAATTCAGAGCTAAAAAAAATTTCTCCTTCGTCCAGATTCATGCCAAATCGCCCCCAACTGCTTGCAAGTAGGTCCTTCGTGATTGTTCAGTGAATTTTAGACATCATGGTTATGGTGTGTTGAATGTGGAGAAAAAGTGTGAAATGTAAAACCCTATGTTGATTTCCAAATTCACTTCTTAGGGTTTGAAGCAAATGAAGCCAAAAACGTCTTAGGGACTGTGTGGGTTAATATATGCCTATGTCATCTATTTTCAGTGGTGTCCATGCTCATTATTAACCTTAGCCTCACACCCTCTCTTTGCCATTACATCACTGCTGTCATTGTTATGGCCATTGTCATTTTCACACTGTTTATCATTCATGTTATGACATAGTCCCATTTTCACTTGTCCACATCCTCCACTGACATTTTTCAAACAATGCCAGGGCTATTGTCACTTTTGTTCCTAATAGTTATGTCCCCCGCATTATTCTCTTTTCTACTCACTTGTCAAATCCCCTCATAATCAAAGCCGTTACTGTTTTTTTTTCATGGAGAGTTGGCTCGGAAAAGACATGGTGATTTGACACCTTTTGAGTGGGAATTTTGGCTTGAGAAAGTCAATCGACATCTGGAGGAGTTGTTGGCGAAGGCCAATAGAGACAAAGACATGCTCCATCACATGAAACATCATTATTGGGCTCGCATGCATGTCAGCAAAGCAAAAATGAAGATTTTGAAAAGGAGGTTGAGCAGAGCAATAAAACGGCGAAAGAGGCTGGATCCACTTCAATTTTTGGACGAGGCTTCACTAGCTGGGCATGACACATAATGGAGGGTCTTCGCTCCGAATTTGAGCAAATTCGGAGAAATTTCTGTCATTTTGAAATTTTTGGTCCCAAAAACAGTTTTTTCAGCTATACGAGTAGCGCGTCGACGCGCTTGCTTTTTATTGGGACACTTGCTAGAGGGAAACTTTGTATTTTTGGGTTTGTCATGGTAATTTATGCATGCTCATTTATTGCCGAAGCATTTCATCAAGTTCTGGATGATCAAAAGGCCCAAAAACACCATGAAAACCACCTTGCTGCCACCTTTTGCAACAGCAGGAAGTACTTATGGGAGAATGCAGTTTTGGAGGGGCAAATGAGCTCCAAATTGAAACATTCCACTTGGGTTTGAAATTAGACATCCCGGGCTTTCCAACGAGCTATCATGAGCTCAATTTGGATGCCGGGAAGTGCCCCAAAAACAGGCTGAAAGGTGCTACGCATAGAGGTTTTTGGTCAAATTTTCATCCTCCAGCTCAAGAATTCGGCCAGTTTTCACTAGTTTCACTTCTTGATGTGATTTTTGACCTAGCTTGATGTAATTTGATGTGTATGAGGTAACTTGGCACTTATTTATCTTATTCTAGATGATTCATCCACAAAATAGCAAAAATTTAATGTAATGAATCAATTTCCTAGCATATAGGGGTTAGTTGTTTGACTACCTAGATTTCAGTTCCTTGTTTAGAATTGGTTGAAACTGCTCCTAGAAGGAGGAGCTCGACCCATAGAGGTTAGGGAATGGGTTGGCTTGGTCTATATTATGTAAATTTTCAGTCAGTAGCAAGGGTTGGACTCTTGGGAAGATTTTGGCACACTATTGTACATATTTTTCATATTTTGGCTAAGGAAAGATCAGAGGTTTTGCAACACCTGTTGGGATTCTTGTGGCTTTCAGTTCTTGATGGTGTTATCTCTCAGTTTATTGTAAGTTTATTCATGTTTAATGTATTCCATTCCCTTCTTATGCTTCTGAAACTAAATGAATGAGTAAATGAGGTTGAATCCATTGTTTACAGTGCTCTTCCTTTAAATTTGTTTAGTTTTACATGTTTTCGCCAGTTTGGAGAGGATCCATGTTCTCCCTTGCCCTCTTCAGCTCCTAGTCGCTCTGATCCATCCATACACCTGATAAAAGGCATCAAGACTACTTCCTACCTTGCCCCAACTCGAATTCTGCAAAGATCTGGCCTTATCCCCGGACCCAAAATTGGTTTTCCCGTTTCTCCAACAAAAAACTCAAAAATCTAAATCAAACTTTCCTATCTCTTTACTAGCCTAAAATCAGTATTAATTTTGAGTCATCTCAGCCCCTTTGAAGACCTTTTGCCGAGATAGACCCGGAGAGAGCCCTCTCCTGTCCTCGTAGGGCTAGCTACGAGGCTGAGCTTGGTTTGATGTTGCCTTGAGTTTTGCCTTCCTTAGCCTGAGGCAGATTTGAGCGCTAACAGAGTTCACCCTATTCTCCAGGGCTACGTCTCCGGTCCAGCTTCAGTGGTGGCCTTGTTTTATTGTGTCTTTCAGCAGAGAAATTACAATACAGGGACTCAATATGAGTTCTCCTGAAGCAGATTTTGGTTGGCAGGGTGGTTCTTGGATTCCCCAAGCCACTCAGAGTACACAGAATCTTGCTCTTCCTACCAGCTCTGTGACCCTTGGTCTACAGTGGAAAGAGCCAACTGTGATGCTCAATCCGGACAGATTCCTCTATGGGAAGGCTTGATGCTTCAAGCTCTCTGGTGCTTGATGCTGCCTATGGTCAGCTCGGCCCTCTGTCTCCTCTGCTTGGCTTTACTGCTCTCTTTGTTCAGTCCTCCTCTCAGGGTTCACTGTTCACTGTATCTCTTAGTCACTTGGATTCTTCTCTCTTCCTCTTCTCTCTTACTTCATTTGACTATCTCTGTTCATGGCTTTAGCCATTCAATCTCCATGCTGGTTCGGTTCCTCTCCCGCCTGTGTCAATTCGCCTACCGCCTATGTGCTTGGAGTTCCCTACTCGGCGTCAACATACGCTCAGGAAGTAGCCACGTGTCCTCATTGGAATAGCGCCAGCCTACTCTTCGATTCGTTTCTTCCGATATGTCGTGGATACGTTCTTTCTCCACCGTGGCAATCAAGGAATTCAAAATCCCCTTAAATCGCGGCTTAATTCCCTGTCGATTCCGCCTCTGTTTATCTGGCACAATATCAGCCGTCCGATCTAGGCTCCTCCAGATCCAACGTCATACGCATGTCGAGCGTGGTTGACTTGCTCGATCGATAACGCGCGATCACGGCGGTTTTTCTCTCACCTCCGCTGCCATGCGTCGATCGCTGAGTGGGATCGCTCTGCTCTCCTCAAAAACCTCTTACCGTTCAAGGGTGCCCCGATCAAACCGCCAGTTTCCAGGTTGTGGGTCCCACCTTCGTACGTTGGCGCTTTTCATCTCTCCGCCCGCGGTCCTCTGGCTCCCAACGTGACCGAGTGCTTAAGGCTCTACCATTTCGGCCCTGTTTGCCCAGCGATGCACGATTAGCGCCTAATCGCGCATCGAAAATCAGCTCCTTTTCCCATTCCGAGGCTCCCATGGGCTACATCGACCTCCTGCGCAGTCTCCATGGGCCTCGGTTAGCGCGCTTTGACTGAGGTCCTCATCATTCCACGCCAGCTGCCATGGCCACTGGTTCAGGGTGTTTTCGATTGCTATTTGGGTTCTTCAAGGATTTGTTTCGTCCCGATACAGTCATGGTTCTATAACAGTCGTTTATGGATCCGATTTGGATCACGGCCTCCCTACTTAAAAGCTTTTGGACAACCAAAAGTTGTTTTTCTTCAAGCATCGACTGAGTGAGGAAACTGTTGTCTCACTTGTCCAATCTCAATCCACTTCGCACTGCTCGGCTTCGAACCTTTAAGCCCAATCCTAAGGTATTCCACCTATCCACTGCGCATCGTTCTTACCTTCCTGTCTAGCACTGTTTCTTCCTGTAACTCATTAAGATATTCAGGTAGCAGGTCATCAACAGAAGGTAATTGACTCTGCTCTTCAGGGTCCTCAATCATTGAAGGTTCAAACAACCTTAAGCAATATGTGTTCACGACTGAGTAGATGTGCATGTAAGCTAGGAGATCAAGGCGAAAAGCATTTTCACCAATCTTCTCAAGTATCCTAAAGGGTCCATACCTAATAGGTTTTAGCTTCTTGCCTTCAACTTGCATCCTGTCCTTGCTGATATACAGCCAGACTTGGTCTCCAACTTGAAAACTATGCTCCATCCGATGCTTATCATGCCTAGCCTTGTACTTGGCCTGGCTCTTTTCCAGCTGTTCCTATACTGCCTGGTGGATCTCCTGGATCTATTCAATGAGCCTAGTTGCCCTGTCCACGTCACTGTGTCCATCAACCATGGTATCTTTACCAAAGACAAAATCCAAGGGAGACCTTGGTATGAAACCAAAGCAGGTCTCAAAAGGAGATCTCTGGGTAGAAGAGTGTTTGGCTCTATTGTAAGCATGTTGCACATAACACAAGTGTTCATCCCAAAGCTTAGGGTGTTTGCTGCAATATCCTCTCAGTAACTGGATCACTGTCCTGTTAACTACTTCTATCTGGCCATCTGTTTGTGGATGAAAATCTATGCTTTTCTTTAATTTGGTGTCCATTAGTTCCCACAAACTGGACCAAAACTTTCCCACAAATCGGGTGTCTCGATCAGATATAATAGAAGTGGGTAATCCAAAATGAACCCATACATGTTCAAAGAATAATTTTGCAGTTTGTTCAGCTGTAATCTGTTTACTACAGGGTATCAAAATACACATTTTGCTGAACCTATCCACAACAACATATAGATAATCATGACCTTTCCTAGATTTAGGCAGTCCTCCAACAAAATCCATGGAAATGCTTTCCCAAGGGTGAGAAGGAACTGGTAAGGGAGTGTATAAGCCTAGTTTTCTGTTGCTGGGCTTGCTTTTAGCACACATAGCACACCCCTTTACATATCTAGAAACTGTCTCACTCATTCTTGGCCAATAACAGAACCTTTGCAGCTGTGCAACTGTTTTACTTACCCCAAAGTGACCTGATATCAGAGAAGTGTGTGCTTCCCTAATTATCTTTGCTCTCTCAGTTTGTGGAATGCAGAGTTTCCCACAATGATATAAGAGTCGGTCCTTCACATGATAGTCCAATTCTTCTACTATTTTTCCTAGACTCAAAGTTGCATATACATCTTTAAAGTCCATGTCCTGAGCATACTGTTCTATGTAGCTTTCATGTAGCACAGAATTATGCTTAAGTATGGTAGATGCATTTATAATAGGTCTAGATAACATGTCTGCAACCTTGTTATGTGTGCCCTTTTTATATCTGATGACTAAATGAAACTGTTGTAGAAAACCCATCCATCTGTAATGTCTTGACTGTTGCAACTTAGTTTGGGAGTGTAGATATTGAAGTGGCTGATGATCAGTATGTATTACTGTTTCTTTGCCCATTAAGTAATGTTTCCACATTTTCACACTCTGAACTAATGCATACAATTCTTTATCATATGTAGGATAGTTAACTACTGCAGGATTAAAAGTCTCATAATGATAACATATGGGTTTACCATGCTGTGTCAACACTGCTCCCATGGCATAGTCACTGGCATCAGTTTGGATCTCAAATGGTCTTTGTAGATTTGGTAGTGCTAGTACAGGTGTTGTACTAATTTTTTCTTTCAAGGTGTCGAAGGCCTTCTGCTGTTTGCCTCCCCACTGAAACACCTTGTTCAATCCTGTCAAAGCATGTAAGAGAGCTGCAATTGAGGAAAAATTTGAAATGAAATTCCTCCAATACTGTGTTGCTCCTAAGAAGCTTCTCACTTCTGTAGTAGACTTGGGTTTAGGCCAGTTTACAATGACTTCCACTTTAGAGGGATCTATTTTCAATTCACCTCCCCCTACTATATGACCCAAATAATTTAGAGAGGTTTTGCCAAATTCACATTTGGAGAGTTTAACATAACGTTTTTCTCTTTTCAAAACATCTAATGTCTGCTTAACATGCTTTAAATGTTCTTCCCACATTTTACTAAAAATCAGAATGTCATCCAGATACACAATAACAAAATCATCAAGAAAAGGTCTGAGTATATCATTCATTAATCTCATGAAAGTAGCAGGGGCATTAGTTAGGCCAAAAGGCATAACCAGCCATTCATACAATCCTTGCTTTGTTTTGAAAGCAGTCTTCCATGTATCTTTCTTTGCAACTCTGACCTGATGGTATCCACTGTGTAAATCCAGCTTGGTGAAATAAACAACTTCCTTCAGTTGATCTAAAATATCATCTATGCAAGGAAGGGGATAACGATTTTTGATTGTTATCTTATTCAATGTTCGGTAATCAATGCACATTCTCCATGAGCCATCTTTATTCCTCACCAAGACGATTGGTGACCCACATGGTGATGTGCTAGGCCTGATGAACCCTTTCTCGAGCAACTCCTGCACTTGCTTCTTGATTTCAGCATTCTCTAAAGCAGATAACATGTACATCCCAATGTTAGGCAAAGGAACATCTTGCTGCAAAATAATATCATGTACTATTCCCTTTTTGGGTGGCAGACCTTGAGGTTCTTGAAACAAGACATCATACTCTAAAACAATCTTTTCTATATCAGCTTGCTGAACAGAATTACAGCCCTCAAATACATTGGTTTTATCAGTTTTCTTTTCCTTTACAACCAGCAGTAAGAACTGTTTGCATGAATTTATCATTCTTTTCATCTGTCCTGAGTTTATGAGAGTATAATTATTCTTGAGCTTATGAGCTCTTACAAAGTATTCGATTCCATCTTTAACAAGTAGATACTTGTTCTAAACTCTATAGAAAATAGCCTTTCTATCATACAAGTAAGGAATTCCTAAAACAATTCCACATATATCCAAAGGAATTATATCTAACTCAACCTCATCTACAAATGCTGACCCAAAAGAAAACTTGAGTTTGCACTGTCTAGTCACTTGTAGTTGTGCTTTATCATTCAACCATCCTAATGGGTATGGCTTCTTGTGAGGTGTAGTTGCTAATCCCAATTTCTTTACAATTGCTTCAGAAATCAGATTTACTTATGAGCCACTATCAAACAAAGTATCAATCTTTTGATTTTTGGAAACAACTCGAATATGGAAAAGCTCATGCCTTTTTCTCTCATGTTCTTCATCAATAACAGATTGAGCAGAATTACTAGTAGATGCTTCAGAATTCTTACCTTTTATACCTGTGGTTGCAATGATTGTTTCATCTCCCGAGTCTGACCCTAAGTCCCTCTGAATAGCTGCAACAGTCTTCTTCTTCTTGCCCTCGGACTTCTTAGGTCTGAGCTCTGGATGCAGAATCCAACAGTGCTCCTCATCATGCCCCTCCTTTTTACAGTGAGTGCATGAAGTTTTGCCTTTCTGTGCAGTGTTAGCCTTCCTTGCTTTCCACTTCTGCTTTCTTTTCTCCTTTCTCTTGCTTACCGTGGGTTGGGATGGTCCCCCAACTTCTAGATTTCCATTCTTTCCTCTAGCTTCTAGATGAGTAGCTTGTAAAGATACCTCATATATACTAGTGGGATTAAACATGAGGATGGTATGCCTCATGTAGCTGTGTAGACCACCAATGTACTTCAAAAGAGTTTCTAGTGAGTCTAATGAAATACCCAACATCAATGCTCTCTTTCTGAACTCTTGAGTATACCCTTGCACACTTTTCCCTTACAACTACCGAAGAGTTTGCCAACTCATCATGGCTTGTTGCATGTAGGCCAATGGATAGAACTTCTTTTTGATTGCAGTAACAAATTCACTCCAGACAGAGATGATCTTACCATGCTTCCTCATATCGGCTTGGGTTATGCCTTCCCACCAAACCAAGGCAGTGCCTCCTAGGCGTACGCTTGCCAGCTGAATCTTACTCTTGTCTGAGTCTATGTTCTGTACTCTGCAATACACATCAATTTGTCTAATCCAATTGTCCAACTTTTCGGCATTTAGCTCTCCATCATATATAGGCAAATCAAATTTAACATCTAACTTAATCAAAGATGCTTTCTTATTGTGCACAGGGCTATTAGGAGGTGTAGGGAAGCTTTCTTCTTTCCCCTTCCCTTTGGAGTGGTCATGGGAATGAGATTCATCTTCTTCTTTATCTTGCTTAGAGCCTGATGAATCTTCACCCTTATGCTTTCTAAAGTCCCTATACATTTCTTCTACCATAGAATTTATAGCTAGGAAACTTTCTATGAATTGAGGGTCTGGCCCTATAGAACCTTCTTCTGACATGGTCTTCCGAGAATAGACTCTCCCAATTTCAGGATTAGTTTCCACCAACTCTCCTTCTCCTAATTTGAGCTTTGATCTAGTGAGCATTCACAGCTAAACCAACACAAGCTTGTCTAACCTTACAGCCTAGAGCTCTGATACCACTTGATCTGATAATCACCCTATGAGTGACCTCAGTTGAAGATTTAATAAACAAAAGGTATTACAGACTCGTGTGATGGTGTGTGTGTTCTGTGTTATTTGAGCAATGGATCGATCAGATTGCTAATACACAGAAAATAAGTAGAAAGACAGCAGAGAAATACAGTAAGCAACACAAAGACACAAACACTTTTTAATAAGGAGTTCACCCTATTCTCCAGGGCTACGTCTTCGGTCCAGCTTCAGTGGTGGCCTTGTTTTATTGTGTCTTTCAGCAGAGAAATTACAATACAGGGACTCAATATGAGTTCTCCTGATGCAGATTTTGCTTGGCAGGGTGGTTCTTGGATTCCCCAAGCCACTCGGAGTACACATACTCTTGTTCTTCCTACCAGCTCTGTGACCCTTGGTCTACAGTGGAAAGAGCCAACTGTGATGCTCAATCCAGACAGATTCCTCTATGGGAAGGCTTGATGCTTCAAGCTCTTTGGTGCTCGATGCTGCCTATGGTCAGCTCAGCCCTCTGTCTCCTCTGCTTGGCTTTACTGCTCTCTGTGTTCAGTCCTCCTCTCAGGGTTCATTGTTCACTGTCTCTCTTGGTCACTTGGCTTCTTCTCTCTTCCTCTTCTCTCTTACTTCATTTGACTGTCTCTGTTCATGGCTTTAGCCATTCGATCTCCATGCTGGTTCGGTTCCTCTCCCGCCTACGTCGATTCGCCTACCGCCTGTGTGCTTGGAGTTCCCTGTTCGACGTCAACATAATGCTCGGGAAGTAGCCACGTGTCTTCATTGGAACATCGCCAGCCTGCTTGTCGATTCGTTTCTTCCGTTATGTCGTGGATACGTTCTTTCTCCACCGTGGCAGTCAACGGATTCCAAATCCCCTTAAATCGCGGCTTAATTCCCTCTCAATTCTGCCTCTGTCTATCGAGCTCAATCTCAGCCGTCCGATCTGGGCTCCTCCAGATCCAACGTCATACGCACGTCGAGCGCAGTTGACTTGCTCGACCGATAATGCACGATCACGGCGGTTTTTCTCTCACCTCCGCTGCCACGCATCGATCGCTAAGTGGGATCGCTCTGCTCTCCTCCAAAACCTCTTACCGTTCAAGGGCGCCCTGATCAAACCGTCAGTTTCCAGGTTGTGGGTCCCACCTTCGTACGTTGGTGCTTTTCGTCTCTCCGCCTACGGTCCTCTGGCTCCCAACGTGACCGAGTGCTTAAGGCTCTACCATTTCGGCCCTATTTTCCCAGCGATGCGCGATTAGTGCCTAATCGCGCATCAAAAATCAGTGCCTTTTCCCATTCCAAGGCTCCCAGGGGCTACATCGACCTCCTGCGTAGTCTCCATGGGCCTTGGTCAGCACGCTTTGACCGAGGTCCTCGTCGTTCCACGCCGGCTGCCATGGCCACTAGTTCAGGGTGTTTTCGATTGCTGTTTTGGATTCTTCAAGGATTTGTTTCGTCCCGATACAGTCATGGTTCTATGACAGTCGTTTATGGATCCGATTTGGATCACTATTTATAGGCTACGCATGACGACAAAGTATATAGAACTAATGTGTTTAATTTTATTGTGTCATAAATAATAGAGAGACAATTTAGATAGAAGAATTCTAAAATCATATATATAGCAAAAAAACTAGTTTTTTTATGGCAAAAAAAGTTGGAAAGGTATTTTTCCAAAAAAAACAATGTGTGGTGTGTTTTATTGACAAAAACACTTACAATTTTTCTTTGGTGTTGCTTGCTACATAGAAATATCAATTACTAGTTTTTCTAGTTTTTACTTTTTCCATTAACTCCATGCATTGTTTTTTGTCCACCAATTATGTATGGGTTTTGTTCCTGCATATGCATGCACTAGCTATGACACTTTATCTAACTGTTATGATGTGGATATGTCAAAAGACTATGTCGTTCATGTGTTAACCATAGGTATGCTCAATAAATTGGAACTATATCCATTTGCACTAAGTTTAAAAAAAAAATACTACATTATGCTAGGAACCTGTTGTGCTATACAACAACCCCCCCATTTCAAATTTTTTTTATCTTAGTCTAAATATGCTAAATAAGAAATAGGTCCCCTTTAGGATATAAAAAGCAATAAAACTTTTTGAGTAAAAATAGATTTTCCATACTTTTCATATAAAAGTTGCTTTATGAGTGTTTGGAACTGCTCATCGCAAATCACAATTGCTTAAGACCAATGAACATCCATTTGATAAGTTGTGAGGCAATCAAAGTCATCACAAATTCCTCATCGCAAAGTTTTAAATTGAAATAATCCATTTATAAACATGCGATGTGATATAACTATCGCATTTCACATATCGTTAATCCTAAGGAATAAGTTATGGCACTCCGTTGAAACCTTGCGATGCGATAAGGCTATTGCATATCGCATATCGCCAATCCATAGGAAAACATTGAAACCACTCCGTTGAAACTTTCCGATGCGACATAACTATCGCAATCACATATTGCATATTGCGCTCCCAATAGAAGCAAGTAATATATACCATGGAGACTCGCGATATAGTATTAAATCAATTGTAAAGGAAAACACGATTTATGAAGTAAAAATCATGATTCGCCAAGTTTAAAAAGGAATCGGCCAAATCTAAGTGCCAGCTCACCACTCATTGCAATCGCAACAATACAAAGAATTCTTTTGAACATAACATTTGTAACTCCTGATTTGCGATATGCGATGGCTCTACAAGTATTAAAATAATACAATCGCTAATCGCAAAATCGCAGAGTTATGGAACCTATTCTAAAAGGACTATTGGAAAACTTGTGATGCGATATATATTAATTTGGCATTAAAGTTTCATGTCATGGGGATACGGTAAAGCATTAAGAGGTAGTTATGGTTACAATCCTTTAAGGATTTCATCCTTTGTGACTATGTACAATATGAGATCTTTTTGCATCTAATGTGCATACACTGTTTTTAGTCTGTAATTAGTTGTATTGGTTTCTCTCAAAGTTTTTCGCCTATCACGCTCCTCTTTCTCATTTTGCAGTGTAAATCCAGAATTACGTAGTCAGTCAAGATGTCTAAGAAAGTTCGAAAGACAAAGGCTCCCCTTACAGTGGAAGAAGGACAAGGAAAATTGGTGTTAATCTTAGATACTACCTGTCAAGGCTTTAGTAACATCTCATGGGAAGGCATATATGCTCTGCTTGAAAATGAAAAGCCGAAGGAGATAGAAGAAGAAGCAATAGCTAACGGAACTGAAAAATCAGAAAACACGCTCAGTGATTTGGCCAGCTCTTTCCTCCATCGGATAGCAGCTCATGAAAAGGTTTTACCATATAATGATATGGTAATATGGGTAATTGAGAGCATTAACATAACAGACAGGACTTTCTTCACAACTGATGGAAGGATGTTTGGATCCTTCAAACTTGAAGACATCAAAATCACTTGCCAGATCCCCAGCAACACTACAACAAATCATTCCTGGAAAAATTCGCAAAGGAAATTGATATTGAGTCAAACCCTATCAGGCAATGGGGACACTTTCCTAACAAGCACAAACATGAATCATCCGGTATGTATTCTATAGACTCCCTAGCCTCTTCATATTGTTCTGTTGCTGCTATGATGTGTAGACTCTTTGGAAGCCCCAATTCGGCTAGATTTTCTATTGAAATGGTTCCACTGATAGAAGCAGTAGTAAAATCCTTTGTGATGGATTGGGCCAACATCCTATCAGATAAAATGGCCATTCAAATAGTGGATTATAGAAGGAACAGATATGTCACCACCCGGATTGTGCCCCCAGTCTATATGAGTGCTTATATAGTTGACAAAATTTGTTTCAATTCAGACTTTCCCATCTTAGGATGGAAATGGACTGTTTAGGATCCAACCCCCATTCATATTTACCATAAATATTTGTGGAAGTCTGAATACAAGAATTATTTATACAGAATTTGCCATGGTTTCATTTTACCCATCCATCAAGCTATCTTTAATAAACCCGCTCCTCGGCTATCTGACAAAGCTAGCATTGATTTAACCTCAATTGGCGGTTAGTTAGGGGAAGAAAAGTTCACCTATGTTAGGATTTTTGGCAGCATTGCAGACCCTCATGTCCTTCCTCTTTACATTCCAGATAAGCTATTAGCCAGGGAAGTAGCTTATCAAATAGTTGAGAAAGGGATGAATAAAAATATTAAAGAGTCCAAGAAACAGTTATGGACTTCCTTTCCTCTTCGTTATGGAACCTATTCATTGCATGATTTTAAACATGCCTAGAAAGAAGCAGAAAAGACAAAGGATCTAGGCCTAGCTGTTATCCCTAAAAGACAATTTGACCCAAATAAGGTTGCTTTCAATTTCACTACTTAGATGAAGGTTAATAAATTCATCCATGAGAATGATGCATTTGATGAATTATTTGCCTCAGAAGAGATATTCTCACAAGTAAGTCATTTGGCATCAATCAAATTGGGTTATGAGAAAATGGAAGAATTCATGAAATACAAGACACAGAGGTTATTGACAGTACCTCTGGATTTATTAAATAATATACCAACCATTCAACAAGCAGAGCAAAACAGGGAACAGCTTATAGAAAAGAGTTATGGAGAAGCTTAACAAGTGAGAAGGCCAGTGAACAACTAAACACAGATGTTCACATTGACCCAATATTGATTAAAGAATGGGAGAAATTTGATCAACAGATCAAAAGTCAGACTGATGCTCAAAATATTATCACACCAGAGCCTCCCATAACACAAAAACTCACTATTTCTGATATTGTCATGGAAGAGACACCCATCAAGGACTCAGCTCAAAAGGAAATAGAGATAATCCTAGAGAATCCTTTAGGAGAAATTACATTAAGCATTGAGGAAATTCTGCCCTTGGACGTTTTTTACAGTCCTGAACACAGGGTTGTAGTCAAGAGGCAGAGGAAAAAGATCAAAATAGACCAAACATCATCCACAACTCCTTAATCTGAATTTATGAATGTCATATGGAAATATTCAGAGATCAATCCTTCTGAGGATTTGACCAAATTATCTCAATTTGCAAGGGCATACATAGCTGCTACAATTGATAAAGAGACTGAAGTTAATCAATTGATCAAAGAAAAAGATCAAAAGATTAATCAGCTTGAAGAATAGTTGGTGGTGGGGCAACAGAAGAATAATTAGCTTGAAGGACAATTAGTTGTAGAACAACAGAAGATTAATCAACTTGGAGAATAGTTAAACCTGGAGAAACAAAAAATTGACCAACAGGCCATTCAAAGACAGCAACAGTTGTCTCAAGAGCTCGAGCAACTGAAATTGACACATCAACAAGAGATTAAATCTAAAGAAGAGCAAATCACATAGTTACAACGCTCTATAGAACAATTCAAAGATTATCCCAAGGTTGAAGAGTTTAAGAAGTAAGCCTTAGAGGCAAATAAGGCTTTATCTTTACAACTGAATCTACTCTGCCAGAAAATATCTCTTATTGATCCATTATGCATCACAACTAAATCATTTATTGACCAAGTAGTCAATACCAGATTAGAATTTGAAGATGCAGATGAAAAAGTCACAGATTATCTCTCCTGACAAAATACAGAAATTGGAAGGGCTGATAAATTGCCTAAAATTGAAGAGTCTCATAAGGAGATATTATTCTCAGAATGGGAGACATAGTTGATAAAAGCAGAGAGAGCTACCTCCAGGGCCAGAGCTGTAATGAATAATGTTATTGAGTTGGTGAATGATAACTTATATGGTGCAAACTTAATTTCTGATTGTTCCCCAGGAAATCTTCCAGAGGCAAAAGTTTTAGAAAAACAATGGAGACAAGATTTGGACACCAAGGAAGAGCAGCTCAACGGAGTACAACGCCTTAACTGGGATGCGCATTGGTCCTTTTTGATCAAGCCAAACAGCCAACAAATGACTATCAAGTGCCTCGTTGATGTCATTGATCGCATGATGCCCGAGCTCTCAAATGCCACATACACAGGACAATTACACTCCAGGATGAGTCATCCTCCAGAAATCCAAACCATGCTCTCGATTTGTCGTTTGAAGATACAAGAAAAAACATAGATGTGATGAATCTCTTCAAAGGTTATCGTAATTCTATTTTTGAATTCAAATCCCATATTTTGATGAAGGAAGTTCCAACAACTCTCAGCAATTTTTATGGACAGTTTGCTTTTAATTTTACTATAAAGACCCTTTCATGTCATTTTAGAAAGGGTCCTCAATTTGTATAAAACTAGACTTGAGAAGTTTTCACTTCTGCACTTCTTAATTTACTTTTTATAAGTCATGGATCGAGGTTCAAACTTGTTGTGAAAGAGCTTCATAAAGACTTGCATTTTTTTATCTTCTTGGAGTTTTCAGAATAAGAATATTGAACCAGATTGATACTTGCATAACGAGACCCAAATGCATATGGTACTTCTATTGTTGTTCTTTTTGTCTTGTTTTATGTAATTAGCATTCCATTAATTTGTTATTGTTGATATATTCTCATGTTTCAAACAGCTCTATATTATTTCGCTTTTGAATGATCTAGAACTGTTATATTGTATACATATGTCAACTATAAATATTAGTGTGTTATGCGATATGTTTTCACATTGATTTGTTTAATTTCTTATTCAAAGTAATCATCATTTAAATACATCTTTCTGTAGATAAGTTAATAATCTATATTAACATTTGTCTGCTAGGAATCATCAATAATTGCATTATTATGAGATCACCTGGGTTATATAGATATATCTGTATATTTTAGAGCTTATATATTAAACCACCTATCATCTTTTTGTATATTTAAAACACTCATTCATTAAATAATACTTTATTCTGAAACTAGTCCCATAATATCCAGTCGGAGCCACCATACCAAATGGAGAAGGAGCTGCACTAAGGTCCAGACCGGGTGGTTATACCCCAATGTTAGTGCTACGAATTTTGAGGCATTAACATTTTTGGTGCTAGAAGGAGGGCCTGACTGTGAATGGTGAGTAAATCTAAATCTACAGGCCATTCTAAGAGTATAACTCCCTCAACAACACCTCCAACTTCTCCTTTGCATTCTAAATATCCTATTCCTAAGCGAGAAGTTGAAAAGAAAAATACAAAAGCCACTGCTGAAACCCTAAACAAGCCAGACAGTTCTTCTCTTGAACCTCCTAAAGTACAATCTTTGATTCATAAACTGCAGGGGATTTCAATATCCCAAGAAGAGTCTGAGTTATCCCAAGGCAGTGTTACTTCCTAATATATCCCATCACAGCCGCTTACTAGGGCAAAGAGTGAAAAGCTTGGCATTCCACCAGTTGAATTTCCTCTACCAAGTCGAAAAAGGGCTAGATAGACACCATTGGAATCTAATAGTGAGACTTTGTCCTCATCATCATCCATTCCATCCATACCATTGCAAGGTCATACATCTGTTTCCCAACTTCAGATCATAGTCCAAACAGGTACAGGAGCTTCAACGTCCTCTACCCAATCACTTTCAACTGCTTCATCACCCTCTTCTACTAATAGCTTAATAATGGCACAGAATCAACCTCAACCAAGGCCATGGACCAACCCAGGAGCTGTCAGAATGCTTGCACCTTTGTCCCAATTACTAGCACATCCTGAAAAATGGCTACCTAAATTTAATCCTGACAATGGTATATTAGCGGAAGAACATATAAACAATTTCATGTTATCGATTAACTTGAATGCAGTAATGGAAGAAGATGCTGTTGTTAGACTATTTCCATACACTCTACAAGGAGCAGCAGGATCGTGGTACTTTTCGTTACCACCAGGTTCTATCAATAGCTAGGATGCTTTCCAAGAGCAATTTCTAACTAAGTTTGGAGACGATAGGTCTACAGCAACTTTGATTAATGACCTCTCCAACCTGAAAGTCGAATCAAAAGAGCCCATTAAGGACTTCAACTCACGCTTCAATAAGTTGTTGAATAAAATACCTGCGGCATCCAAGCCTAGTGAGGAGGTCCAAAATGAATGGTACATTTATGCTCTGTCTTCAAACATAGCCATATTTGTTGATAGGGCTGCCAAACCAACATTAGCAGAAAATATGAAGGAAGTAATAGCTGTTGAAAAACGTATCCTTTCTTTGGAAAAGAAAAACACCCTAGAAGAAAGGAAATCCAATAAAGTTACCTTTAGATATGATTCAAAGAAGAAAGCAACCAAGGATCCACATGACATGGATGGCTTACAAAAAGTTCTTAAAACTATGTCTAACGAAATGGTTGAAATAAAAAAGTAGGTAGATGAAACTTCTACGAAAAGACCATTTAGGAACTTTAAAACAAATCAACCAACTGATCCTAAACCACCTAATGCAGAATCTGACCTGGATGATGATGATGAAGAAGATATAGTTTTATCAGTTGAATAAACGGAAGAAGATGAAACAGTTGAATGTCATGGAATGTGGGACTATATCCTACCCAACTCTGATAATGAAAGTGAACAGGAAGCTCTGCCAGTAAACACCAGATGTAAACGTATAGTAGAGCCTAATCAATCAAATCAAAAGAAGCAAAACTCAAATCCTATTAATAAAGAGAAAGTTCCCGCAAAGAAAGCTCCAGTTGCGTCTCCCCACAATCAACCATCTTTGTCCAACCCTCCCTCACCATCTAAAATGCTAGTATTTTCAGATTCCATGGATTATAACATAGTGGAAGATATGAAGAAGACCCAAGCAAATATTTCTTTGCATGAACTTAGCAAGCACAAGCATCAACAAAAGTTGTTGCTTAAAGAATTAAATGCAATACCTTCTTCTCCTCTTCCAGCTAGTGTATTATCAAAGGCTTCTAGAGGATCAGGTAAGCCACCATCTGATAAGGTGGATGCTACTGATGCCATTTTATTTGGGGATGGATCAAATTCTCATACTCCTTTTCTCTTGATTTATGAGATCTACAATAGAAATTTTCATAACTGCTTGATTGATCTAGGGGCTTCATCAAACATAATGCCAGCATCAGTTTGCTCCAAGTTAAATATTGAACCCCAGAAGTCTATAGTTCATATTGTCCAATTAGATCAAACTAAGGTTCAAGTTTTAGGAGAAATAAATGTTGGCATTATGATTCAAGTGTTGTCCTTGATGGCAACTCACTCAGTGGATGGTACAGGTGCTCAGAGGTTGGTACAGGTGATGGCAACTCAATCAGAAGACAGATCTCAGTACAGCATGCCAAGGAAGCTCATACACGCTGTTTCGTTAAGCCCAAGTCGCGTGTACACGCAAGTTCTATTCATAAAAAGCGCGTGTATGTGGAAAGGTTCCTTTGGTTCATGGTGGTTAGTCCTTGGAAGTTGTGCCTATGATTTCGGACCATTATGTCTCGACGGGCGTGTCGATCCCTAGTTTTAAAGTTGATGGTATTGTGTTACTATGGTTTTGGCTCTTGGTATTGAGAAAGGCCTAAGGCTATATAAGGAGAAGAAGATCATTAGGCAAAGATCATCTTTCGACAAGGCTTGAATATCTAAGAGAGAGAAAGAGATCTGATATGCAGGTTCTGAGTTGCTTGATCTAAGTCAAGGAGAGATCACATCGGTTGATGGAAGACTAGATCTAAGGATAGATCGGGGTCTAATGGTTTGAAATGCACTATCATGATATGGTTGATTATGCGTATTTCTAGATCTGCATACTGTCGCAATGTTACGTTCTGGGTCTAACTAATATCTGGTACAGCTGCAAATTGAGAAAGTTTATTTTTAGATCTGTACGCAGGTTGGCTTCGGTAAAAGAGCGTGTACACGCGGGTTCTGCTCATTAAAGTAGCGTATATCTTTTGAAGCTTGATTTTGGGTTTACAGTGGGGTCTGACTGTTATTGCAGAGTTCTGTAGTCTGCTCTGTGTTCTGGTAACTGGTGATTGACAGGGTTCAGTGGTTCAGTGATTCAAAGATTGGTTGTCTTATGCTTCAATGATCTGTTGTGGAAATTGAATGAATTGTGGTCTTCAGATTATAATGTTGTGCTTCAGGAATATCCAAGTCTGAAAATGTATGAAAAGTGATACCTGGAAGAAGGAAGATTGTAGGTCAGCACCTACGTACTAGTATCTTGGCTAGTACAAGAGCAAAGGGGGTTGGAGCTCCCTTCCAAGGAAGTTTGGAGAACGAGAGAAGGTTGAAGCCTTCTGCAGGTTGTAGCCTGCGTACTGGTATAAGGCTGCACCAGTACAAAAGATTGTAAACTGAAGTTTCATATTAAAGAAAGATAGAGACAACTTGCAGCAGGTGGTTTTCACCCACATTGGGTTTCCACCTTATATCTTGGTGTTCATGTGTGTGGCTTTTTATCTGTTCTGTTATACTGCACATGTTTACTGTTAATATGATGAATAATGTCCTGATGCACTTAATTGAAGAATAAGCTAACTAAATTGTGAGTTTTCTGCTTATACGCTGTTTTACTTCGTCACAGTAGCGTGTACACGCTGGTTCACTTAACTGAAGTAGCGTATATGTTTTTGGGCATAGAAAAAGTTTGATTACTCTGATAATACTGATTCACCCCCCCTCTCAGTATTATTTCCAACAATTGGTATCGGAGCAGGTCCTTCAGAGAAGCTTGATCGCTTGAAGGAAGATCATTCATCATGAGCAACTACGAGAAAGAAGCATCAATCAGGCCACCGGTTTTTGATGGATCAAATTTCAATTATTGGAAGGTAAGAGTTACTGCATATCTTCAATCTCTTGGTACAGAAGTTTGGGACATTGTAGAAACAGGCTATGCTTTTCCTTCAGCTACTCCTACAGATCCAGCTGAGAAAAAGGCATATGAAACAAATGCAAAAGCAGTCAGTACTCTATTAGGAAGTATATCTCAAACGGAATTCATGAAGGTCATGCACTTCAAATCAGCAAAAGAAATATGGGACAAAATGATCACTAGCTATGAAGGAGATGAACAGGTAAAGCAAGCTAAACTTCAAACACTCAGGATTCAATATGAAACTCTCAAGATGTATAATGATGAAAGTGTGGCTAATTATTTTCTTCGGGTAGATGAGATTGTTAATTGTATGAAAAATTTGGGTGAAGAAATAAGAGAAACTATAGTAGTTCAAAAGATTCTAAGATCTTTATCCCCCAAGTTTGAATCTAAAGTATCTGCAATAGAAGAAAAGGAAAATCTCCGTGTTCTCACTATGTCTCAGCTACATGGAATTCTAACCGCTTATGAAATGAGAAAGGGAGGTCCATCTGACAGAAGGGAAGCTGCTTTTAAGGCATCAGGAAAAGAAGATTACTATGAAGCAAGCCATGTTCCAGAAGAAGAGGAAGAAGAATCAAATTTTGTCAGAAATCTTCAAAGGGGTTCTGGAAGGTTCAGAGGTAAGCTACCTTTCAAATGCTTTGCTTGTGGGAAAGTAGGTCATTATGCTGCAAAATGTCCTTATAAGGATAAAGGAAAAGAACCTGCTAGATGGAACAAGAAACAAAGTGCAAATAAGAAAAGCTACTACACCCATGAAGATAGTGATGGCTTATCAAACAGTGATGAAGATGAACAAGGTAATAAATATAAGCTGTTAATGGCATTTGAAGATGATGATTATGAAGATGCTATAGATGTGGATAATCTCTATAATGAAATCACTAGACTCAAGAGAGGCATAGAAGAAAAGAATGTGATCATTGATACTTTGCAATTTCAGATTGATGAAAAGGAAAAACATCTTGAAAAACTAGAAGGTGAAATTGTTGGTCTCAGAAAAGAAATTGAGAAAACAAAAGCTATTAATCTTAAATTTGTCAAAGGATCTGAAACTTTGGATGAGATTATCAGTGTGCAGCGGTCTCCTCTAAACAAGACAGGTTTGGGCTATAATGGAGAAACCTCTCAAGCATCCACCTCAAAAAGTTATCTTGATGCAGCAAGAGGAAATGAGCGGAAGAACAATGAAGATAATCAGGTAAAGCAGGGACGAGTTACAAACAGAAACTATCAGGGACAATCCTCCTTAAGGATGAACAAAAGCTACAACCAACCACAGGTAAAATCTTCTCAGTTTGGCTCAAGAATAGATGAAAATAGAAATTACAATCAGTTGGCTGGTAGATTCAATAACCGCAAAAGCTTCTTCAATGGACAATGCTTTTCTTGTCACAACTTTGGTCACAGAGCAGCTCAATGTGTTGCATATAAAACAATCATGACTAGGGAAGCTCAAAAACAAAGAAGTATGACATGGATTACAAAAAGGACCTATAACAACTTTTCGGTGCTTGAAAATGAAGTTGAATGTTCTATTTGCAATAATTTTGGTCATAAAGACTCTGAATGCAGGAGCAGGTTTCAGGAGAAAAAGGAACTAGCCACAAGCACCAAAACATGGAGAATAAAGGAACCTCAAACAGAAAGATGTGGGATAGCATTTTATGCAGAAGGACAAGAAAATCTATGGTACATTGACAGTGGATGTTCGAAACATATGACAGGTGATAAAGAAAAACTTGAATCTTATTCTACTTTAGAAAAGGGAAAGAAAGTCTCTTTTGGAAATGATACTCCTGCAACTATAAAAGGAAAAGGTATTGCTCCTTTGAAAGAAAAGGTCAAGGCTGGAAATGTTTTGTATGTTGATGGATTGAAACATAATCTTCTAAGTGTCAGCCAGATGTGTGATCAAAAAACAGAGGTTATTTTCAGATCGAATGGATGTCTTGTTCGTGATCTTGATACAGGTAAAACAGTTCTCAAAGGCAAAAGAACTCCAAATAATCTGTACATATTTGAAGAAGGACAACAACAATGCTATCTTAGCAAGGATGAAGAGCACTGGTTATGGCATCGAAGGTTGGGACATCTAAGCTTCTCGCAAATAAGGAAAGCATGCAAATATCAGGCAGTTCGTGATCTTCCAGATATCAAAATTCCAGACAACACCATATGCAAATCTTGTCAGTTTGGAAAGCAGACCAGAACTAACTTTCCAGAGAAGGAAGGATCAGCTAGCTTGCCTCTTGAGCTAGTCCATACAGATGTATGTGGTCCATTTAGGAAAAGGTCACCTCGAGGAGAAGAATATCTGATATTATTCATTGATGATTTCTCAAGGTTTGTTTGGTTAGGGCTTATGAAGCACAAAGATGAAGCATTCGAAAAATTCAAATCCTTCAAAGCATTGGCTGAAAATGAATCAGGACACAAAATCAAGTGCCTCAGATCTGACAGAGGTGGGGAGTTCACATCAAATGAATTTTTCGATTTCTGCGATGAACATGGGATAAGAAGAGAATTCTCTACAGCTAGAACTCCTCAGCAAAATGGGGTTGTGGAAAGAATGAACAGAACTATCCAACAAATGGCTCGTGCTATGCTCGATGAATCAGGTACTCCTGCAACCTTCTGGGGTGAAGCTGCACATGCTGCTGTTATCATTCTTAACAAAACAAATGTCCGAGTAAACAGCACTCAAACACCTCATGAGCTTTGGAGTGGTAAAACTCCTTCCGTGAAGCATTTCAAAATCTTTGGGAGCAAATGTTATATTAAGAATACTGATGAGCAACTTGGCAAACTTGAACCTAGAGCAGATGAGGGCATTCTTCTTGGTTATTCTCCACATAGCAAAGCATACAAGTGCTACAATAAAAGACTTGGCAGAATTGTTGACAGTATTGATATAGTGGTTGATGAGAAGGGATATATTCCTAGGCAAGTTCATCATGAAGAAGATGAAGGTTACTCTCAAAGGCGAAATGATGAAGAAGAAGAACCTCAAGAAGAAGAAGAATCTCAAGAAGAACCAGAGGAGCAGACAAGAATAGAAGAGAAGACTCCATCCAGATATGTCCAAAAGAATCATCCAGAATCTCAGATTGTGGGGCAGAAAGAAGCAGGAGTACAAACAAGAAGGACACTTGCAGAAGCTTCAAGCTACTTGGCTCTACTCTCCTCCATTGAACCACAAAATGTGAAAGAAGCATGCAAAGATGAATGTTGGGTCAAAGCAATGGATGAAGAACTTGAGCAAATCGAAAGGAACAACACTTGGGAATTAGTTCCTAGACCAAAAGATAAGAATGTAATAGGAACAAAATGGGTCTTCAAGAATAAGTTAAATGAAAATGGAGAAGTAATTAGAAACAAGGCCAGACTTGTTTGTAAAGGGTATGCACAGCAAGAAGGAATAGATTTTGAAGAGACCTTTGCTCCTGTGGCAAGACTAGAGGCCATCCGAATGTTCCTTGCTCTCTCAAGTTTTCAAAACTTCAAGGTATTTCAAATGGACGTGAAATCAGCCTTCCTGAATGGAGACTTAGAAGAAGAAGTATATATTGAGCAGCCAGATGGGTTCATTCTTGGGAATGATCCAAACCTTGTATGCAGATTGAAAAAGGCTCTCTATGGGCTCAAACAAGCCCCAAGGGCTTGGTACTATCGGTTGGACAAATATCTTCACCAACAAGGCTTTTCAAAAGGATCAGCAGATAGCAATCTCTATATAAAAGTTGAAAATAACAAATTGCTAATTCTTGTTGTTTATGTAGATGATATTATTTTTGGCAGCAATGAAGAGACTATGAGTCAAAACTTTGCCTTGGTTATGCAGAAAGAGTTCGAAATGTCACTTCTTGGAGAATTGACATATTTTCTTGGATTGCAAATCCAACAAAATGAAGGGGGTATCTTCTTGTCTCAAACCAAATACCTCAAGCAGATCTTGAAGAAGTATGGCATGGAAGAGTCAAAACCAGTATGTACACCCATGGTTACAGGATGCAGCCTCAGTGCAAATGATGAATCAGCAGCAGTTCACCAACCCACTTATAGATCCATGATTGGGAGTTTGCTTTATTTGGCAGGTACTCGACCAGATATTACTCATGCAGTAGGAATGGTTGGAAGATTTCAAGCCAACCCAAAGGAAACCCATCTTCAGGCAGTCAAAAGAATCTTCAAATATCTTCAAGGGACCCAAAACTATGGCTTATGGTATCCTAGAAATACAGATCTCACTCTTCATGCTTACACAGATGCAGATTGGGCTGGAAGTGTGGATGATAGGAAAAGCACAAGTGGAGGTGCTTTCTTCATGGGTTCCAGATTAGTATCTTGGTTCAGCAAGAAGCAAAGTTCGATTGCCTTATCTACAGCTGAAGCAGAATATGTGGCTGCAGCATCTTGTTGCACACAACTTCTTTGGATGATGCAGACCTTGCAGGACTTTCAAATCACTTGCACTCCACCTGTCTCTATCTTATGTGATAATACAAGTGCAATCAGCATTTCAAAGAATCCAGTCATGCACTCAAAGACCAAGCACATACCAATCAAGTACCATTTTCTTCGGGAACAAGTGCTTGAGCAGAAGGTCAAATTGGAGTATGTTCCTTCTAAGGAGCAAGTTGCTGATATTCTCACAAAACCACTGCCCAGGGAAACTTTTGAATATCTCAGACAAAAGCTGGGAGTAGTTGATGCTTCATCACAGCCGCTTACTAGGGCAAAGAGTGAAAAGCTTGGCATTCCACCAGTTGAATTTCCTCTACCAAGTCGAAAAAGGGCTAGATAGACACCATTGGAATCTAATAGTGAGACTTTGTCCTCATCATCATCCATTCCATCCATACCATTGCAAGGTCATGCATCTGTTTACCAACTTCAGATCATAGTCCAAACAGGTATAGGAGCTTCAACGTCCTCTACCCAATCACTTTCAACTGCTTCATCACCCTCTTCTACTAATTGCTTAATAATGGCATAGAATCAACCTCAACCAAGGCCATGGACCAACCCAGGAGCTGTCAGAATGCTTGCACCTTTGTCCCAATTACTAGCACATCCTGAAAAATGGCTACCTAAATTTAATCCTGACAATGGTATATCAGTGGAAGAACATATAAAAAATTTCATGTTATCGATTAACTTGAATGCAGTAATGGAAGAAGATGCTGTTGTTAGACTATTTCCATACACTCTACAAGGAGCAGCAGGATCGTGGTACTTTTCGTTACCACCAGGTTCTATCAATAGCTAGGATGCTTTCCAAGAGCAATTCCTAACTAAGTTTGGAGACGATAGGTCTACAGCAACTTTGATTAATGACCTATCCAACCTGAAAGTCGAATCAAAATAGCCCATTAAGGACTTCAACTCACGCTTCAATAAGTTGTTGAATAAAATACCCGCGGCATCCAAGCCTAGTGAGGAGGTCCAAAATGAATGGTACATTTATGCTCTGTCTTCAAACATAGCCATATTTGTTGATAGGGCTACCAAACCAACATTAGCATAAAATATGAAGGAAGTAATAGCTGTTGAAAAACGTATCCTTTCTTTGGAAAAGAAAAACACCCTAGAATAAAGGAAATCCAATAAAGTTACCTTTAGAGATGATTCAAAGAAGAAAGCAACCAAGGATCCACATGAGATGGATGGCTTACAAAAATTTCTTAAAACTATGTCTAACGAGATGGTTGAAATAAAAAAGTAGGTAGATGAAACTTCTACGAAAAGACCATTTAGGAACTTTAAAACAAATCAACCAACTGATCCTAAACCACCTAATGCAGAATCTGACCTGGATGATGATGATGAAGAAGATATAGTTTTATCAGTTGAATAAACGGAAGAAGATGAAACAGTTGAATGTCATGGAATGTGGGACTATATCCTACCCAACTCTGATAATGAAAGTGAACAGGAAGCTCTGCCAGTAAACACCAGATGTAAACGTATAGTAGAGCCTAATCAATCAAATCAAAAGAAGCAAAACTCAAATCCTATTAATAAAGAGAAAGTTCCCGCAAAGAAAGCTCCAGTTGCGTCTCCCCACAATCAACCATCTTTGTCCAACCCTCCCTCACCATCTAAAATGCTAGTATTTTCAGATTCCATGGATTATAACATAGTGGAAGATATGAAGAAGACCCAAGCAAATATTTCTTTGCATGAACTTAGCAAGCACAAGCATCAACAAAAGTTGTTGCTTAAAGAATTAAATGCAATACCTTCTTCTCCTCTTCCAGCTAGTGTATTATCAAAGGCTTCTAGAGGATCAGGTAAGCCACCATCTGATAAGGTGGATGCTACTGATGCCATTTTATTTGGGGATGGATCAAATTCTCATACTCCTTTTCTCTTGATTTATGAGATCTACAATAGAAATTTTCATAACTGCTTGATTGATCTAGGGGCTTCATCAAACATAATGCCAGCATCAGTTTGCTCCAAGTTAAATATTGAACCCCAGAAGTCTATAGTTCATATTGTCCAATTAGATCAAACTAAGGTTCAAGTTTTAGGAGAAATAAATGTTGGCATTATGATTCAAGTGTTGTCCTTGATGGCAACTCACTCAGTGGATGGTACAGGTGCTCAGAGGTTGGTACAGGTGATGGCAACTCAATCAGAAGACAGATCTCAGTACAGCATGCCAAGGAAGCTCATACACGCTGTTTCGTTAAGCCCAAGTCGCGTGTACACGCAAGTTCTATTCATAAAAAGCGCGTGTATGTGGAAAGGTTCCTTTGGTTCATGGTGGTTAGTCCTTGGAAGTTGTGCCTATGATTTCGGACCATTATGTCTCGACGGGCGTGTCGATCCCTAGTTTTAAAGTTGATGGTATTGTGTTACTATGGTTTTGGCTCTTGGTATTGAGAAAGGCCTAAGGCTATATAAGGAGAAGAAGATCATTAGGCAAAGATCATCTTTCGACAAGGCTTGAATATCTAAGAGAGAGAAAGAGATCTGATATGCAGGTTCTGAGTTGCTTGATCTAAGTCAAGGAGAGATCACATCGGTTGATGGAAGACTAGATCTAAGGATAGATCGGGGTCTAATGGTTTGAAATGCACTATCATGATATGGTTGATTATGCGTATTTCTAGATCTGCATACTGTCGCAATGTTACGTTCTGGGTCTAACTAATATCTGGTACAGCTGCAAATTGAGAAAGTTTATTTTTAGATCTGTACGCAGGTTGGCTTCGGTAAAAGAGCGTGTACACGCGGGTTCTGCTCATTAAAGTAGCGTATATCTTTTGAAGCTTGATTTTGGGTTTACAGTGGGGTCTGACTGTTATTGCAGAGTTCTGTAGTCTGCTCTGTGTTCTGGTAACTGGTGATTGACAGGGTTCAGTGGTTCAGTGATTCAAAGATTGGTTGTCTTATGCTTCAATGATCTGTTGTGGAAATTGAATGAATTGTGGTCTTCAGATTATAATGTTGTGCTTCAGGAATATCCAAGTCTGAAAATGTATGAAAAGTGATACCTGGAAGAAGGAAGATTGTAGGTCAGCACCTACGTACTAGTATCTTGGCTAGTACAAGAGCAAAGGGGGTTGGAGCTCCCTTCCAAGGAAGTTTGGAGAACGAGAGAAGGTTGAAGCCTTCTGCAGGTTGTAGCCTGCGTACTGGTATAAGGCTGCACCAGTACAAAAGATTGTAAACTGAAGTTTCATATTAAAGAAAGATAGAGACAACTTGCAGCAGGTGGTTTTCACCCACATTGGGTTTCCACCTTATATCTTGGTGTTCATGTGTGTGGCTTTTTATCTGTTCTGTTATACTGCACATGTTTACTGTTAATATGATGAATAATGTCCTGATGCACTTAATTGAAGAATAAGCTAACTAAATTGTGAGTTTTCTGCTTATACGCTGTTTTACTTCGTCACAGTAGCGTGTACACGCTGGTTCACTTAACTGAAGTAGCGTATATGTTTTTGGGCATAGAAAAAGTTTGATTACTCTGATAATACTGATTCACCCCCCCCTCTCAGTATTATTTCCAACAATTGGTATCGGAGCAGGTCCTTCAGAGAAGCTTGATCGCTTGAAGGAAGATCATTCATCATGAGCAACTACGAGAAAGAAGCATCAATCAGGCCACCGGTTTTTGATGGATCAAATTTCAATTATTGGAAGGTAAGAGTTACTGCATATCTTCAATCTCTTGGTACAGAAGTTTGGGACATTGTAGAAACAGGCTATGCTTTTCCTTCAGCTACTCCTACAGATCCAGCTGAGAAAAAGGCATATGAAACAAATGCAAAAGCAGTCAGTACTCTATTAGGAAGTATATCTCAAACGGAATTCATGAAGGTCATGCACTTCAAATCAGCAAAAGAAATATGGGACAAAATGATCACTAGCTATGAAGGAGATGAACAGGTAAAGCAAGCTAAACTTCAAACACTCAGGATTCAATATGAAACTCTCAAGATGTATAATGATGAAAGTGTGGCTAATTATTTTCTTCGGGTAGATGAGATTGTTAATTGTATGAAAAATTTGGGTGAAGAAATAAGAGAAACTATAGTAGTTCAAAAGATTCTAAGATCTTTATCCCCCAAGTTTGAATCTAAAGTATCTGCAATAGAAGAAAAGGAAAATCTCCGTGTTCTCACTATGTCTCAGCTACATGGAATTCTAACCGCTTATGAAATGAGAAAGGGAGGTCCATCTGACAGAAGGGAAGCTGCTTTTAAGGCATCAGGAAAAGAAGATTACTATGAAGCAAGCCATGTTCCAGAAGAAGAGGAAGAAGAATCAAATTTTGTCAGAAATCTTCAAAGGGGTTCTGGAAGGTTCAGAGGTAAGCTACCTTTCAAATGCTTTGCTTGTGGGAAAGTAGGTCATTATGCTGCAAAATGTCCTTATAAGGATAAAGGAAAAGAACCTGCTAGATGGAACAAGAAACAAAGTGCAAATAAGAAAAGCTACTACACCCATGAAGATAGTGATGGCTTATCAAACAGTGATGAAGATGAACAAGGTAATAAATATAAGCTGTTAATGGCATTTGAAGATGATGATTATGAAGATGCTATAGATGTGGATAATCTCTATAATGAAATCACTAGACTCAAGAGAGGCATAGAAGAAAAGAATGTGATCATTGATACTTTGCAATTTCAGATTGATGAAAAGGAAAAACATCTTGAAAAACTAGAAGGTGAAATTGTTGGTCTCAGAAAAGAAATTGAGAAAACAAAAGCTATTAATCTTAAATTTGTCAAAGGATCTGAAACTTTGGATGAGATTATCAGTGTGCAGCGGTCTCCTCTAAACAAGACAGGTTTGGGCTATAATGGAGAAACCTCTCAAGCATCCACCTCAAAAAGTTATCTTGATGCAGCAAGAGGAAATGAGCGGAAGAACAATGAAGATAATCAGGTAAAGCAGGGACGAGTTACAAACAGAAACTATCAGGGACAATCCTCCTTAAGGATGAACAAAAGCTACAACCAACCACAGGTAAAATCTTCTCAGTTTGGCTCAAGAATAGATGAAAATAGAAATTACAATCAGTTGGCTGGTAGATTCAATAACCGCAAAAGCTTCTTCAATGGACAATGCTTTTCTTGTCACAACTTTGGTCACAGAGCAGCTCAATGTGTTGCATATAAAACAATCATGACTAGGGAAGCTCAAAAACAAAGAAGTATGACATGGATTACAAAAAGGACCTATAACAACTTTTCGGTGCTTGAAAATGAAGTTGAATGTTCTATTTGCAATAATTTTGGTCATAAAGACTCTGAATGCAGGAGCAGGTTTCAGGAGAAAAAGGAACTAGCCACAAGCACCAAAACATGGAGAATAAAGGAACCTCAAACAGAAAGATGTGGGATAGCATTTTATGCAGAAGGACAAGAAAATCTATGGTACATTGACAGTGGATGTTCGAAACATATGACAGGTGATAAAGAAAAACTTGAATCTTATTCTACTTTAGAAAAGGGAAAGAAAGTCTCTTTTGGAAATGATACTCCTGCAACTATAAAAGGAAAAGGTATTGCTCCTTTGAAAGAAAAGGTCAAGGCTGGAAATGTTTTGTATGTTGATGGATTGAAACATAATCTTCTAAGTGTCAGCCAGATGTGTGATCAAAAAACAGAGGTTATTTTCAGATCGAATGGATGTCTTGTTCGTGATCTTGATACAGGTAAAACAGTTCTCAAAGGCAAAAGAACTCCAAATAATCTGTACATATTTGAAGAAGGACAACAACAATGCTATCTTAGCAAGGATGAAGAGCACTGGTTATGGCATCGAAGGTTGGGACATCTAAGCTTCTCGCAAATAAGGAAAGCATGCAAATATCAGGCAGTTCGTGATCTTCCAGATATCAAAATTCCAGACAACACCATATGCAAATCTTGTCAGTTTGGAAAGCAGACCAGAACTAACTTTCCAGAGAAGGAAGGATCAGCTAGCTTGCCTCTTGAGCTAGTCCATACAGATGTATGTGGTCCATTTAGGAAAAGGTCACCTCGAGGAGAAGAATATCTGATATTATTCATTGATGATTTCTCAAGGTTTGTTTGGTTAGGGCTTATGAAGCACAAAGATGAAGCATTCGAAAAATTCAAATCCTTCAAAGCATTGGCTGAAAATGAATCAGGACACAAAATCAAGTGCCTCAGATCTGACAGAGGTGGGGAGTTCACATCAAATGAATTTTTCGATTTCTGCGATGAACATGGGATAAGAAGAGAATTCTCTACAGCTAGAACTCCTCAGCAAAATGGGGTTGTGGAAAGAATGAACAGAACTATCCAACAAATGGCTCGTGCTATGCTCGATGAATCAGGTACTCCTGCAACCTTCTGGGGTGAAGCTGCACATGCTGCTGTTATCATTCTTAACAAAACAAATGTCCGAGTAAACAGCACTCAAACACCTCATGAGCTTTGGAGTGGTAAAACTCCTTCCGTGAAGCATTTCAAAATCTTTGGGAGCAAATGTTATATTAAGAATACTGATGAGCAACTTGGCAAACTTGAACCTAGAGCAGATGAGGGCATTCTTCTTGGTTATTCTCCACATAGCAAAGCATACAAGTGCTACAATAAAAGACTTGGCAGAATTGTTGACAGTATTGATATAGTGGTTGATGAGAAGGGATATATTCCTAGGCAAGTTCATCATGAAGAAGATGAAGGTTACTCTCAAAGGCGAAATGATGAAGAAGAAGAACCTCAAGAAGAAGAAGAATCTCAAGAAGAACCAGAGGAGCAGACAAGAATAGAAGAGAAGACTCCATCCAGATATGTCCAAAAGAATCATCCAGAATCTCAGATTGTGGGGCAGAAAGAAGCAGGAGTACAAACAAGAAGGACACTTGCAGAAGCTTCAAGCTACTTGGCTCTACTCTCCTCCATTGAACCACAAAATGTGAAAGAAGCATGCAAAGATGAATGTTGGGTCAAAGCAATGGATGAAGAACTTGAGCAAATCGAAAGGAACAACACTTGGGAATTAGTTCCTAGACCAAAAGATAAGAATGTAATAGGAACAAAATGGGTCTTCAAGAATAAGTTAAATGAAAATGGAGAAGTAATTAGAAACAAGGCCAGACTTGTTTGTAAAGGGTATGCACAGCAAGAAGGAATAGATTTTGAAGAGACCTTTGCTCCTGTGGCAAGACTAGAGGCCATCCGAATGTTCCTTGCTCTCTCAAGTTTTCAAAACTTCAAGGTATTTCAAATGGACGTGAAATCAGCCTTCCTGAATGGAGACTTAGAAGAAGAAGTATATATTGAGCAGCCAGATGGGTTCATTCTTGGGAATGATCCAAACCTTGTATGCAGATTGAAAAAGGCTCTCTATGGGCTCAAACAAGCCCCAAGGGCTTGGTACTATCGGTTGGACAAATATCTTCACCAACAAGGCTTTTCAAAAGGATCAGCAGATAGCAATCTCTATATAAAAGTTGAAAATAACAAATTGCTAATTCTTGTTGTTTATGTAGATGATATTATTTTTGGCAGCAATGAAGAGACTATGAGTCAAAACTTTGCCTTGGTTATGCAGAAAGAGTTCGAAATGTCACTTCTTGGAGAATTGACATATTTTCTTGGATTGCAAATCCAACAAAATGAAGGGGGTATCTTCTTGTCTCAAACCAAATACCTCAAGCAGATCTTGAAGAAGTATGGCATGGAAGAGTCAAAACCAGTATGTACACCCATGGTTACAGGATGCAGCCTCAGTGCAAATGATGAATCAGCAGCAGTTCACCAACCCACTTATAGATCCATGATTGGGAGTTTGCTTTATTTGGCAGGTACTCGACCAGATATTACTCATGCAGTAGGAATGGTTGGAAGATTTCAAGCCAACCCAAAGGAAACCCATCTTCAGGCAGTCAAAAGAATCTTCAAATATCTTCAAGGGACCCAAAACTATGGCTTATGGTATCCTAGAAATACAGATCTCACTCTTCATGCTTACACAGATGCAGATTGGGCTGGAAGTGTGGATGATAGGAAAAGCACAAGTGGAGGTGCTTTCTTCATGGGTTCCAGATTAGTATCTTGGTTCAGCAAGAAGCAAAGTTCGATTGCCTTATCTACAGCTGAAGCAGAATATGTGGCTGCAGCATCTTGTTGCACACAACTTCTTTGGATGATGCAGACCTTGCAGGACTTTCAAATCACTTGCACTCCACCTGTCTCTATCTTATGTGATAATACAAGTGCAATCAGCATTTCAAAGAATCCAGTCATGCACTCAAAGACCAAGCACATACCAATCAAGTACCATTTTCTTCGGGAACAAGTGCTTGAGCAGAAGGTCAAATTGGAGTATGTTCCTTCTAAGGAGCAAGTTGCTGATATTCTCACAAAACCACTGCCCAGGGAAACTTTTGAATATCTCAGACAAAAGCTGGGAGTAGTTGATGCTTCATCACAGCCGCTTACTAGGGCAAAGAGTGAAAAGCTTGGCATTCCACCAGTTGAATTTCCTCTACCAAGTCGAAAAAGGGCTAGATAGACACCATTGGAATCTAATAGTGAGACTTTGTCCTCATCATCATCCATTCCATCCATACCATTGCAAGGTCATGCATCTGTTTACCAACTTCAGATCATAGTCCAAACAGGTATAGGAGCTTCAACGTCCTCTACCCAATCACTTTCAACTGCTTCATCACCCTCTTCTACTAATTGCTTAATAATGGCATAGAATCAACCTCAACCAAGGCCATGGACCAACCCAGGAGCTGTCAGAATGCTTGCACCTTTGTCCCAATTACTAGCACATCCTGAAAAATGGCTACCTAAATTTAATCCTGACAATGGTATATCAGTGGAAGAACATATAAAAAATTTCATGTTATCGATTAACTTGAATGCAGTAATGGAAGAAGATGCTGTTGTTAGACTATTTCCATACACTCTACAAGGAGCAGCAGGATCGTGGTACTTTTCGTTACCACCAGGTTCTATCAATAGCTAGGATGCTTTCCAAGAGCAATTTCTAACTAAGTTTGGAGACGATAGGTCTACAGCAACTTTGATTAATGACCTATCCAACCTGAAAGTCGAATCAAAATAGCCCATTAAGGACTTCAACTCACGCTTCAATAAGTTGTTGAATAAAATACCCGCGGCATCCAAGCCTAGTGAGGAGGTCCAAAATGAATGGTACATTTATGCTCTGTCTTCAAACATAGCCATATTTGTTGATAGGGCTACCAAACCAACATTAGCATAAAATATGAAGGAAGTAATAGCTGTTGAAAAACGTATCCTTTCTTTGGAAAAGAAAAACACCCTAGAATAAAGGAAATCCAATAAAGTTACCTTTAGAGATGATTCAAAGAAGAAAGCAACCAAGGATCCACATGAGATGGATGGCTTACAAAAATTTCTTAAAACTATGTCTAACGAGATGGTTGAAATAAAAAAGTAGGTAGATGAAACTTCTACGAAAAGACCATTTAGGAACTTTAAAACAAATCAACCAACTGATCCTAAACCACCTAATGCAGAATCTGACCTGGATGATGATGATGAAGAAGATATAGTTTTATCAGTTGAATAAACGGAAGAAGATGAAACAGTTGAATGTCATGGAATGTGGGACTATATCCTACCCAACTCTGATAATGAAAGTGAACAGGAAGCTCTGCCAGTAAACACCAGATGTAAACGTATAGTAGAGCCTAATCAATCAAATCAAAAGAAGCAAAACTCAAATCCTATTAATAAAGAGAAAGTTCCCGCAAAGAAAGCTCCAGTTGCGTCTCCCCACAATCAACCATCTTTGTCCAACCCTCCCTCACCATCTAAAATGCTAGTATTTTCAGATTCCATGGATTATAACATAGTGGAAGATATGAAGAAGACCCAAGCAAATATTTCTTTGCATGAACTTAGCAAGCACAAGCATCAACAAAAGTTGTTGCTTAAAGAATTAAATGCAATACCTTCTTCTCCTCTTCCAGCTAGTGTATTATCAAAGGCTTCTAGAGGATCAGGTAAGCCACCATCTGATAAGGTGGATGCTACTGATGCCATTTTATTTGGGGATGGATCAAATTCTCATACTCCTTTTCTCTTGATTTATGAGATCTACAATAGAAATTTTCATAACTGCTTGATTGATCTAGGGGCTTCATCAAACATAATGCCAGCATCAGTTTGCTCCAAGTTAAATATTGAACCCCAGAAGTCTATAGTTCATATTGTCCAATTAGATCAAACTAAGGTTCAAGTTTTAGGAGAAATAAATGTTGGCATTATGATTCAAGTGTTGTCCTTGATGGCAACTCACTCAGTGGATGGTACAGGTGCTCAGAGGTTGGTACAGGTGATGGCAACTCAATCAGAAGACAGATCTCAGTACAGCATGCCAAGGAAGCTCATACACGCTGTTTCGTTAAGCCCAAGTCGCGTGTACACGCAAGTTCTATTCATAAAAAGCGCGTGTATGTGGAAAGGTTCCTTTGGTTCATGGTGGTTAGTCCTTGGAAGTTGTGCCTATGATTTCGGACCATTATGTCTCGACGGGCGTGTCGATCCCTAGTTTTAAAGTTGATGGTATTGTGTTACTATGGTTTTGGCTCTTGGTATTGAGAAAGGCCTAAGGCTATATAAGGAGAAGAAGATCATTAGGCAAAGATCATCTTTCGACAAGGCTTGAATATCTAAGAGAGAGAAAGAGATCTGATATGCAGGTTCTGAGTTGCTTGATCTAAGTCAAGGAGAGATCACATCGGTTGATGGAAGACTAGATCTAAGGATAGATCGGGGTCTAATGGTTTGAAATGCACTATCATGATATGGTTGATTATGCGTATTTCTAGATCTGCATATTGTCGCAATGTTACGTTCTGGGTCTAACTAATATCTGGTACAGCTGCAAATTGAGAAAGTTTATTTTTAGATCTGTACGCAGGTTGGCTTCGGTAAAAGAGCGTGTACACGCGGGTTCTGCTCATTAAAGTAGCGTATATCTTTTGAAGCTTGATTTTGGGTTTACAGTGGGGTCTGACTGTTATTGCAGAGTTCTGTAGTCTGCTCTGTGTTCTGGTAACTGGTGATTGACAGGGTTCAGTGGTTCAGTGATTCAAAGATTGGTTGTCTTATGCTTCAATGATCTGTTGTGGAAATTGAATGAATTGTGGTCTTCAGATTATAATGTTGTGCTTCAGGAATATCCAAGTCTGAAAATGTATGAAAAGTGATACCTGGAAGAAGGAAGATTGTAGGTCAGCACCTACGTACTAGTATCTTGGCTAGTACAAGAGCAAAGGGGGTTGGAGCTCCCTTCCAAGGAAGTTTGGAGAACGAGAGAAGGTTGAAGCCTTCTGCAGGTTGTAGCCTGCGTACTGGTATAAGGCTGCACCAGTACAAAAGATTGTAAACTGAAGTTTCATATTAAAGAAAGATAGAGACAACTTGCAGCAGGTGGTTTTCACCCACATTGGGTTTCCACCTTATATCTTGGTGTTCATGTGTGTGGCTTTTTATCTGTTCTGTTATACTGCACATGTTTACTGTTAATATGATGAATAATGTCCTGATGCACTTAATTGAAGAATAAGCTAACTAAATTGTGAGTTTTCTGCTTATACGCTGTTTTACTTCGTCACAGTAGCGTGTACACGCTGGTTCACTTAACTGAAGTAGCGTATATGTTTTTGGGCATAGAAAAAGTTTGATTACTCTGATAATACTGATTCACCCCCCCCTCTCAGTATTATTTCCAACAATTGGTATCGGAGCAGGTCCTTCAGAGAAGCTTGATCGCTTGAAGGAAGATCATTCATCATGAGCAACTACGAGAAAGAAGCATCAATCAGGCCACCGGTTTTTGATGGATCAAATTTCAATTATTGGAAGGTAAGAGTTACTGCATATCTTCAATCTCTTGGTACAGAAGTTTGGGACATTGTAGAAACAGGCTATGCTTTTCCTTCAGCTACTCCTACAGATCCAGCTGAGAAAAAGGCATATGAAACAAATGCAAAAGCAGTCAGTACTCTATTAGGAAGTATATCTCAAACGGAATTCATGAAGGTCATGCACTTCAAATCAGCAAAAGAAATATGGGACAAAATGATCACTAGCTATGAAGGAGATGAACAGGTAAAGCAAGCTAAACTTCAAACACTCAGGATTCAATATGAAACTCTCAAGATGTATAATGATGAAAGTGTGGCTAATTATTTTCTTCGGGTAGATGAGATTGTTAATTGTATGAAAAATTTGGGTGAAGAAATAAGAGAAACTATAGTAGTTCAAAAGATTCTAAGATCTTTATCCCCCAAGTTTGAATCTAAAGTATCTGCAATAGAAGAAAAGGAAAATCTCCGTGTTCTCACTATGTCTCAGCTACATGGAATTCTAACCGCTTATGAAATGAGAAAGGGAGGTCCATCTGACAGAAGGGAAGCTGCTTTTAAGGCATCAGGAAAAGAAGATTACTATGAAGCAAGCCATGTTCCAGAAGAAGAGGAAGAAGAATCAAATTTTGTCAGAAATCTTCAAAGGGGTTCTGGAAGGTTCAGAGGTAAGCTACCTTTCAAATGCTTTGCTTGTGGGAAAGTAGGTCATTATGCTGCAAAATGTCCTTATAAGGATAAAGGAAAAGAACCTGCTAGATGGAACAAGAAACAAAGTGCAAATAAGAAAAGCTACTACACCCATGAAGATAGTGATGGCTTATCAAACAGTGATGAAGATGAACAAGGTAATAAATATAAGCTGTTAATGGCATTTGAAGATGATGATTATGAAGATGCTATAGATGTGGATAATCTCTATAATGAAATCACTAGACTCAAGAGAGGCATAGAAGAAAAGAATGTGATCATTGATACTTTGCAATTTCAGATTGATGAAAAGGAAAAACATCTTGAAAAACTAGAAGGTGAAATTGTTGGTCTCAGAAAAGAAATTGAGAAAACAAAAGCTATTAATCTTAAATTTGTCAAAGGATCTGAAACTTTGGATGAGATTATCAGTGTGCAGCGGTCTCCTCTAAACAAGACAGGTTTGGGCTATAATGGAGAAACCTCTCAAGCATCCACCTCAAAAAGTTATCTTGATGCAGCAAGAGGAAATGAGCGGAAGAACAATGAAGATAATCAGGTAAAGCAGGGACGAGTTACAAACAGAAACTATCAGGGACAATCCTCCTTAAGGATGAACAAAAGCTACAACCAACCACAGGTAAAATCTTCTCAGTTTGGCTCAAGAATAGATGAAAATAGAAATTACAATCAGTTGGCTGGTAGATTCAATAACCGCAAAAGCTTCTTCAATGGACAATGCTTTTCTTGTCACAACTTTGGTCACAGAGCAGCTCAATGTGTTGCATATAAAACAATCATGACTAGGGAAGCTCAAAAACAAAGAAGTATGACAGGGATTACAAAAAGGACCTATAACAACTTTTCGGTGCTTGAAAATGAAGTTGAATGTTCTATTTGCAATAATTTTGGTCATAAAGACTCTGAATGCAGGAGCAGGTTTCAGGAGAAAAAGGAACTAGCCACAAGCACCAAAACATGGAGAATAAAGGAACCTCAAACAGAAAGATGTGGGATAGCATTTTATGCAGAAGGACAAGAAAATCTATGGTACATTGACAGTGGATGTTCGAAACATATGACAGGTGATAAAGAAAAACTTGAATCTTATTCTACTTTAGAAAAGGGAAAGAAAGTCTCTTTTGGAAATGATACTCCTGCAACTATAAAAGGAAAAGGTATTGCTCCTTTGAAAGAAAAGGTCAAGGCTGGAAATGTTTTGTATGTTGATGGATTGAAACATAATCTTCTAAGTGTCAGCCAGATGTGTGATCAAAAAACAGAGGTTATTTTCAGATCGAATGGATGTCTTGTTCGTGATCTTGATACAGGTAAAACAGTTCTCAAAGGCAAAAGAACTCCAAATAATCTGTACATATTTGAAGAAGGACAACAACAATGCTATCTTAGCAAGGATGAAGAGCACTGGTTATGGCATCGAAGGTTGGGACATCTAAGCTTCTCGCAAATAAGGAAAGCATGCAAATATCAGGCAGTTCGTGATCTTCCAGATATCAAAATTCCAGACAACACCATATGCAAATCTTGTCAGTTTGGAAAGCAGACCAGAACTAACTTTCCAGAGAAGGAAGGATCAGCTAGCTTGCCTCTTGAGCTAGTCCATACAGATGTATGTGGTCCATTTAGGAAAAGGTCACCTCGAGGAGAAGAATATCTGATATTATTCATTGATGATTTCTCAAGGTTTGTTTGGTTAGGGCTTATGAAGCACAAAGATGAAGCATTCGAAAAATTCAAATCCTTCAAAGCATTGGCTGAAAATGAATCAGGACACAAAATCAAGTGCCTCAGATCTGACAGAGGTGGGGAGTTCACATCAAATGAATTTTTCGATTTCTGCGATGAACATGGGATAAGAAGAGAATTCTCTACAGCTAGAACTCCTCAGCAAAATGGGGTTGTGGAAAGAATGAACAGAACTATCCAACAAATGGCTCGTGCTATGCTCGATGAATCAGGTACTCCTGCAACCTTCTGGGGTGAAGCTGCACATGCTGCTGTTATCATTCTTAACAAAACAAATGTCCGAGTAAACAGCACTCAAACACCTCATGAGCTTTGGAGTGGTAAAACTCCTTCCGTGAAGCATTTCAAAATCTTTGGGAGCAAATGTTATATTAAGAATACTGATGAGCAACTTGGCAAACTTGAACCTAGAGCAGATGAGGGCATTCTTCTTGGTTATTCTCCACATAGCAAAGCATACAAGTGCTACAATAAAAGACTTGGCAGAATTGTTGACAGTATTGATATAGTGGTTGATGAGAAGGGATATATTCCTAGGCAAGTTCATCATGAAGAAGATGAAGGTTACTCTCAAAGGCGAAATGATGAAGAAGAAGAACCTCAAGAAGAAGAAGAATCTCAAGAAGAACCAGAGGAGCAGACAAGAATAGAAGAGAAGACTCCATCCAGATATGTCCAAAAGAATCATCCAGAATCTCAGATTGTGGGGCAGAAAGAAGCAGGAGTACAAACAAGAAGGACACTTGCAGAAGCTTCAAGCTACTTGGCTCTACTCTCCTCCATTGAACCACAAAATGTGAAAGAAGCATGCAAAGATGAATGTTGGGTCAAAGCAATGGATGAAGAACTTGAGCAAATCGAAAGGAACAACACTTGGGAATTAGTTCCTAGACCAAAAGATAAGAATGTAATAGGAACAAAATGGGTCTTCAAGAATAAGTTAAATGAAAATGGAGAAGTAATTAGAAACAAGGCCAGACTTGTTTGTAAAGGGTATGCACAGCAAGAAGGAATAGATTTTGAAGAGACCTTTGCTCCTGTGGCAAGACTAGAGGCCATCCGAATGTTCCTTGCTCTCTCAAGTTTTCAAAACTTCAAGGTATTTCAAATGGACGTGAAATCAGCCTTCCTGAATGGAGACTTAGAAGAAGAAGTATATATTGAGCAGCCAGATGGGTTCATTCTTGGGAATGATCCAAACCTTGTATGCAGATTGAAAAAGGCTCTCTATGGGCTCAAACAAGCCCCAAGGGCTTGGTACTATCGGTTGGACAAATATCTTCACCAACAAGGCTTTTCAAAAGGATCAGCAGATAGCAATCTCTATATAAAAGTTGAAAATAACAAATTGCTAATTCTTGTTGTTTATGTAGATGATATTATTTTTGGCAGCAATGAAGAGACTATGAGTCAAAACTTTGCCTTGGTTATGCAGAAAGAGTTCGAAATGTCACTTCTTGGAGAATTGACATATTTTCTTGGATTGCAAATCCAACAAAATGAAGGGGGTATCTTCTTGTCTCAAACCAAATACCTCAAGCAGATCTTGAAGAAGTATGGCATGGAAGAGTCAAAACCAGTATGTACACCCATGGTTACAGGATGCAGCCTCAGTGCAAATGATGAATCAGCAGCAGTTCACCAACCCACTTATAGATCCATGATTGGGAGTTTGCTTTATTTGGCAGGTACTCGACCAGATATTACTCATGCAGTAGGAATGGTTGGAAGATTTCAAGCCAACCCAAAGGAAACCCATCTTCAGGCAGTCAAAAGAATCTTCAAATATCTTCAAGGTACAGATGACAAACCACAAAATGTGAATTTGGGACTTGGACTTTCACCTGATGAAAGATTTGCCTTCATCAGATTGTTTAAAAAATATAAAGGTATTTTTTCTTGGAATTATGAAGATCTGAAAACTTATGATACTTCTATTATTCAACACACCATTCCGATGATTTCTGATGAAAAGCATGTACAACAAAAATTAAGAAAAAATCATCCTAATCTTGAGAGTCAAATCAAATCAGAGATGAATAAACTCCTTAAAGCCAAAATAATCTTTCCTGTCAGACATTCGAAGTGGGTCTCAAATTTAGTACCTGTCAGGAAAAAGAATGGTGATATTATGATTTGTATAGATTTTAGAAATCTTAATAAATCATGTCAGAAGGATAATTTCCCATTACCAACAATGGAGCAGATACTTCAATCAGTTGCTGGTTCATAATTAATGTCTTTCCTTGATGGTTTTTCAGGATATAATCAGATCCTGGTACACCCAGATGATAGGCTAAAAACTACATTCATAACAAAATGGGGAACATATGCTTATCAGAAAATGCCTTTTGGTTTGATAAATGTGGGAGCTACTTTCCAACAAGCCATGGATATAGCCTTCAAAGGTTTGATCAATAGGACGGTCATTGTTTACTTATATGACATAACTGTCTATTCTAAGAAAAAGAGGAATCATCTACATGATTTAAAGTAGATCTTTGAACGTTGCAAAAAATATGGGATTTCCTTAAATCCCAAGAAATCATTCTTTTCTCTTAATAAAAGTAAACTTTTAGGGTTTATTGTATCCAAAAATGGCATATACATTGATCCTGACAGGATAAAAGAAATTTCTGATATCCCTTTGCCACATAATAGGAAATCTATCCAATCATTTTTAGGACAGATAAATTTTGTGAAAAGAATTGTTCCTGATTTTTCTCATATTGTTTTACCCTTCCAATCCATGATTAAGAAAAATTCAATCTTCAAATGGGGACATAACTAAAAAGAGGCTTTTGACTTGATCAAACAAGCGATCATTAATTCTCCTGCATTGAATACTCTAGATTTTTCTAGTCATTTTATTTTGTATACTTTGGCCACTGAAACATCTTATGCTGTTGTTTTAACACAAATCAATGATCAACAAGTAGAAGCACCCATATCTTTTTTTAGTTCTAATTTGCAGGGTGTTGAGCTTAATTATTCCGAAGTTGAGAAACAAGCCTTCACTGTGTTTAAATCTGTTAAAAATTTTAGACCTTTCCTCTTAAAAACACATACAAAAGTGATAGTCCCATTTTCTGCAGTGAGGCAATTGCTGATTCAAAGAGAAGTAGGAGAAAAAAGGGCTAATTAGGTAACAACTTTACAAGAATATGACATTGATATTAAACCAGCGAAAATTGTTAGAGGGCAAGGTTTTTGCAGGTTATTGGCAGGAGCTTCCAATATACCAGATTATGAAGATTCAGATAGTACTGCACAAGTAAACGAGATAAGTATCATTGACTCTGAATCTCAATATGTTGATATACTCTTTTACTTAAAAAATGGATATGCTCCCCCTGAATTCATCCACAAAAACAAACGTTATTTAAGGTTAAAAGACAAACACTTTGAAATCATTGATAATGTGTTATTCAGGAGAAACTATGATTCAGTTTTATTAAGATGCCTTGAAAAAGTTGAAGCACAAATGGTTTTGCAGGAAATACATGATGGCCCAGCAGGTGGACATTTTGGAGGAGACACTACAGCCCACAAAATACTACATGCTGGATATTATTGGCCGACTTTGTTCAAAGATGCCCATGACTACATGAGGAAATGTAAGACATGCCAAAATGCTAGCGGGAGACAAAGGAAACCAGTCTTTCCTTTACAACCAGTTAACATTGAGCAACCATTTGAACAGTGGGGGCTTGATATCATAGGAGAGATTGTTTCACATTCTTCCCAGAAACACAGATACATCCTGACATCCATGGACTATTTCACAAAGTGGGTAGAAGCAATTCCACTAAAGGTAGCCAATTCTGATGCGATTATCGAATTTATTAATCAGTTCATCCTTACAAGGTTTGGTGTACCTAACGCGCTTATCTTTGACAATGCATCTTATTTTTCTGGAAATAGTATAGTCGAATTTTCTCTTACGAGAGGTTTTAAGTTAAAATACTCTGCAAATTACTATCCTCAAGGAAATGGCTTAGCAAAGTCAACTAACAAAAATCTCATTAGGATTATTAAAGTAACTATTGATCAAAACCAAAAGAATTGGCATAAATATTTAATATTTGCACTATGGGTAGATCGTATAACACAGAAGGCCTCAATAGGTACTTCTCCTTTTAATTTAGTATATGGGAAAGAAGTCGTAATTCCACCAAATCTAGCCCTCCCATCTCTAGCCCTAGCACAATTCATTGAAAAAACTCCTTCTTTCTCTATTCAATTAAGGTTTGATCAAATTCTTAAATTAGATGAAGAAAGAGAAAAAGCCAAGATTACTCATGCTAAACATCAGCAAGTCATTAAATCTTCTTTTGATGCAAGTCCAGCCGACTCAAAAACATTACAGATTGGTGATCTCGTTTTGAAATGGGACAAAGCACATGAAGACAAAGGTAAGCATACCAAATTTCAGAAGATGTGGCTTGGACCATTTCAAATCGTTGAAAAGATAGGCTCATCAACGTTTCTACTACAAGACTTATCAGAAAAGAGAGATTCTCTTCCTGTGAATGGGCTTATCTTAAAGAAATTATTTTCCTAAGGAGGTAACCCCTTCTTACCAGTACATATTCTTTATGCAAATTTTGGTTTCTTTTAGAAATAATGTTGTAAATAGCCTACCATTGGCTTTCTACTATTGAAAAGCTCTTTGAATGAATATTGTGACTACTTTCTTTTAAAAAGTAGAAACTTTCAAGGAAATGATTATAGTTTTGGAAATTAGATAAAAAACATGAAACTCTGAAATGTTCTTTAAAAATTGTGAAATCTTTCAAACCTTGAAAACACATCGAATCATTTTGAGTTTTATCAGTTGAGAAAGGTTATTTATAAAAAGGTAAAGACTTTCTCCAACTAAGCATCTACAACTCTATAATTGTCATCCATAAACTCTTAAGGAGTCAAGCATTCACCCCATCCACTAGGTTTATGATTTTTTAGAGTGTAATTCTAAAATATATCCAATTTAAAAGATAAGAGGTCTCATTACGAGCCTGCTTACCATGATCATAGGGAACTAATTAAGCTGACATTACCAATACTGCATACCAAAACAGGGTAATGGCTTATAATCAAAAGACAAGGGGTCTCATCACGAGCCAACTTGTTCAGTTTAATTACAACCAGTGAATGGCATTGTCATCTTCTGGCTACCAAACCAGGGAAATGGCTTTTAATCAAATAAAATAATAAAATAAAAATATGAAATATATATATATATATATATATATATATATATATATATATATATATATATATATATATGTAGATATATCTTTCTGAATTTATATTTAAAAGATTATACTCTTAGATGGATGGGACAATGAATAATTGATGGTTAAAAGGTAACCCTGTTGAGACTATAGATGTTTGCTGGCAGTAGTGGCACTACCTGTGACAAAACAGTAAATTTAAAAGCTAGGTTGGAGGAGCCCCATACTTTATCTTTAACAACCAATCAAAGCTTGAAGAAACCAAAATTTGTAAAGAAATTGGAAAAATTGATATCTTTATTTTATTCAGAGTAAAAAAAAATTTATCTAACCGATTCCAAGATAGTTCCCTTTTCCTCAATTGGTTCTACTTAAGAAAGTGTTAGAAATTTCATTATTTTATTTAGAGATAACTGGTTCCTCCAGTGAATCGCCAATTATTGTGCTATACAACAACCCCCCCATTTCAAATTTTTTTTATCTTAGTCTAAAGATGCTAGATAAGAAATAGGTCCCCTTTAGGATATAAAAAGCAATAAAACTTTTTGAGTAAAAATAGATTTTCCATACTTCTCATATAGAAGTTGCTTTATGAGTGTTTGAAACCGCTCATCGCAAATCGCAATTTCTTAAGACCAATGAACATCCATTTGATAAGTTGTGATGCGATCAAAGTCATCACAAATTCCTCATCGCAAAGTTTTAAATTGAAATGATCCATTTATAAACATGTGATGTGATATAACTATTGCATTTCGCATATCGTTAATCCTAAGGAATAAGTTATGGCATTCCATTGAAACCTTGCGATACGAAAAGGCTATTGCATATCGCATATCGCCAATCCATAGGAAAACATTGAAACCACTCCATTGAAACTTTGAGATGCGACATAAATATCGTGATCGCATATTGCATATCGCGCTCCCAATAGAAGCAAGTAATATATACCATGGAGACTCGCGATATAGTATTAAATCAATTGTAAAGGAAAACATGATTTACAAAGTAGAAATCATGATTCGCCAAGTTTAAAAAGGAATCGGCCAAATCTAAGTGCCAGCTCATCACTCATCGCAATCGCAACAATACAAAGAATTCTTTAGAACATAGCGTTTGTAACTCCCAATTTGCGATATGTGATGGCTCTACAAGTATTAAAATAATACAATCGCTAATCGCAGAATTGCAGAGTTATGGCACCTGTTCTAAAAGGACTATTGGAAAACTTGCGATGCGATATATATTAATTCGACATTAAAGTTTCACGTCATGGGATATGGTAAAGCATTAAGAGGCAGTTATGGTTACAATCCTTTAAGGATTTCATCCTTTGTGACTATGTACAATATGAGATCTTTTTGCATCTAATGCGCATACACTGATTTTAGTCTGTAATTAGTTGTATTGGCTACTCTCAAATTTTTTCACCTATCACACTCCTCTTTCTCATTTTGCAGTGTAAATCCAGAATTACGTAGTCAGTCAAGATGTCTAAGAAAGCTCAAAAGACAAAGGCTCCCCTTACAGTGGAAGAAGGACAAGGAAAATTGGTGTTAATCTCAGATACTACTTGTCAAGGCTTTAGTAAGATCTCGTGGGAAGGCATATATGCTTTGCTTGAAAATGAAAATCTGAAGGAGATAGAAGAAGAAGCAACAACTGATGGAACTGAAAAATCAGAAAACACGCTCAGTGATTTGGCCAGCTCTTTCCTCCATCGGATAGCAGCTCATGCAAAGGTTTTACCATATAATGATATGGTAAGATGGGTAATTGAGAGCATTAACATAATGGACAGGAATTTCTTCACAACTGATGGAAGGATGTTTGGATCCTTCAAACCTGAAGACATCAAAAGAATGTATCACTTGCCAGATCCCCAGCAACACTACAACAAATCATTCCTAGAAACATTCACAAAGGAGAATGATATTGAGTCAGACCCTATCAGGCAATGGAGACACTTTCCTAACAAGCACAAACATGAATCATCTGGTATGTATTCGGTAGACTCCCTAGCCTCTCCATATTGTTATGTTGCTGCTATGATGTGTAGACTCTTTGGAAGCCCCAATTCGGCTAGATTTTCTATTGAAATGGTTCCATTGATAGAAGCAGTGGTAAACTCCTTTGTGATGGATTGGGCCAACATCCTATCAGATAAAATGGTTGTTCAAATACTGGATTATAGAAGGAACAGATATGTCACCACCCAGATTGTGCCCCCATTCTATATGAGTGCTTATATAGTTGACACAATTTGTTTCAATTTAGACTTTCCCATCTTAGGATTGAAATTGACTATTCAGGATCCAACCCCCATTCATATTTACCATAAATATTTGTGGAAGTCCGAATACAAGAACCATTTATACATAATTTGCCATGGTTTCATTTTACCCATCCATTAAGCTATCTTTAATAAACCCACTCCCCGGCTGTCTGACAAAGCTAGCATTGATTTAACCTCAATCGGCGGTTGGTTCGGTGAAGAAAAGTTCACCTATTTTAGGATTTTTGGCAGCATTGCAAACCCTCATGTCTTTCCTCTTTACATTCCAGATAAGCTATTAGCCATGGAAGTAGCCTATCAAATAGTTGAGAAAGGGATGACTAAAAATCTTAAAGAGTCCGAGAAATAGTTATGGCCTGCCTTTCCTCTTCATTGCGGAACCTATTCATTGCATGATTTTAAACATGCCTAGAAAGAAGCAGAAAAGACAAAGGATCTAGGCCTAGCTATTATCCATAAAAGACAATTTGACCCAAATAAAGTTGCTTTCAATTTCACTACTCAGATGAAGGTTAATAAATTCATCCATGAGAATGATGCGTTTGATGACTTATTCACCTTAGCAGAGATATTCTCACAAGTAAGTCATTTGGCATCAATCAAATTGGGATCTGAGAAAATGGAAGAATTCATGAAATACAGGACATAGAGGTTATTGACAGTACTTTTGGATTTATTAAATACTATACCAACCATTCAACAAGCAGAGCATAGCAGGGAGCAACATATAGAAAAGAGTTTTGGAGAAGCTGGAACAAGTGACAAGGCAAGTGAACAAATAAACACAGATGTTCACATTGACCCAATATTGACTAAAGAATGGGAGCAATTTGATGAACATATCAAAAGTCAGACTGATGCTCAAAATATTATCACACCAGAGCCTCCCATAACACAAAAACTCACTATTACTGATATTGTGATGGAAGAGACACCCATCAAGGACTCAGCTCAAAAGGAAATAGAGATAATCCCAGAGAATCCTTCAGGAGAAATTACATTAAGCATTGAGGAAATTCCACCCTTGGATGTTTTTTACAGTCCTAAACACAGGGTTGTAGTCAAGAGGCAGAGAAAAAAGTGGAAAATAGACCAAACATCATCCACAACTCCTCAATCTGAATTTATGAATGTCATATGGAAAGATTCAAAGGTCAATCCTTCTGAGTATTTGACCCAATTATCTCAATTTGCAGGGGCATACATAGCGGCTACAATTGATAAAGTGACTAAAGTTAATCAATTGATCAAAGAAAAAGATCAAAATATTAATCAGCTTGAAGAACAGTTGGTGGTGGAGCAACAGAAGAATAATCAGCTTGAAGGATAGTTAGTGGTAGAACAACAGAAGATTAATCAACTTGGAGAACAGTTAAACCTAGAGAAACGAAAAATTGACCAGCAGGCCATTCAAAGACAGCAACAGTTGTCTCAAGAGCTCAAGCAGCTTAAATTGACACATCAGCAAGAGATTAAATCTAAAGAAGAGAAAATCACACAGTTACAACTCTCTATAGAACAATTCAAAGATTATCCCAAGGTTGAAGAGTTTAAGAAGGAAGCCTTAGAGTCAAATAAGGCTTTATCTCAATAGCTGAATCTACTATGCTAGAAAATATCTCTTATTGATCCATTATGCATCACAACTAAATCACTGATTGACCAAGCAATCAATACCAGATTAGAATTTGAAGATGTAGATGAAAAAGTCACAGATTATCTCTCCTGGCAAAATAAAGAAATTGGAAGGGCTGCTAAATTGCCTAAAATTGAAGAGTCTCATAAGGAGATATTGTTTTCAAAATGGGAGACACAGTTGATAAAAGCAAAGAGAGCTACCTCTAGGGCCAGAGCTGTACTAAATAATGTTATTGAGTTGGTGAATGATAACTTATATCATGCAAACTTAATTTCTGATTGTTCCCCAGGAAATCTTCCAGAGGCAAAAGTTTTAGAAAAACAATGGAGACAAGATTTGGACACCAAGGAAGAGCATCTCAACAGAGTACAATGCCTTAACTAGGATGCACATTGATAATTTTTTATCAATCCACACAACCAACAAATGACTATCAAGTGCCTCGTTGATGTCATTGATCGCAAAAAGCCCGAGCTCTCAGATGCCACATACACATGATAGTTACACTCTAGGATGAGTCATCCTCTAGAAATCCAAACCATGCTCTCGATTTTTCGGTTGAAGATACAAGAAAAAACATAGATGCGATGAATCTCTTCAAAGGTTATCGCAATTCTATTTTTGAATTCAAATCCCATATTTTGATGAAGGCAGTTCCAACAACTCTCAGCAATTTTTATTGACAGTTTGTTTTTAATTTTACTATAAAGACCCTTTCATGTCATTTTAGAAAGGGTCCTCAATTTGTATAAAGCTAGACTTGAGAAGTTTTCACTTCTGCACTTCTTAATTTATTTTTTATAAGTCGTGGATTGAGGTTCAGACTTGTTGTGAAAGAGCTTCATAAAGACTTGCATTTTTGTATCTTCTTGGAGTTTTCAAAATAAGAAGATTGGTCAGATTGATACTTGCATAACGAGACCCAAATGCATATGGTACTTCTATCGTTGTTCTTTTTGTCTTGTTTTATGTAATTAGCATTCCATTGATTTGTTATTGTTGATATATTCTCATGTTTCAAACAACTCTATATTATTTCACTTTTGAATGATCTAGAATTGTTATATTGTATACATATGTCAAAAATAAATATTAGTATGTTATGCGATATGTTTTCACATTGCTTTGTTTAATTTCTTATTCAAAGTAATCATCATTTAAATACTTCTTTTTGTAGATAAGTGAATAATCTATATTATCATTTGTCTGCCATCAATAATCGCATTATTATGAGATCACCCAGGTTATATAGATATATCTGTATATTTTAGAGCTTATAGATTAAACCACCTATCATATTTTTGTATATTTAAAACACGCATTCATTAAATCATACTTTATTGGGAAACTGGTCCCATAATATCCAGTTGGAGCCACCATACCAAACGGAGAAGGAGCTGCACTAAGGTCCGGACCAGGTGGTTATCCCCCAATGTTGGTGCTACGAATTTTGAGGCATCAACAAAACCTAAATTATTTACATTTTATTTGATAGCATAATGTCTTTATAATGCAACAATAAGTTAGTAACTTGGACATGGTGTAATTTCTAGCTTTATAGTAATAAGAATTTGAATATGTCATTATTTCAATAAACTTTTGAATATGATTATTGTTTTAAGTAGTCTTATGCTTGTTATTTTAAATTAAATTTGTTTATTATAAAAAGCTATATTGTAATTTGGTTTTGAAAATAATAATTGGATTTTATTTGATTTATACATTTTGAAAAGAATTTACAGTAATTGTCAAAAAAAATTACAGAATTTTACAAATTAAATATTGTGTTTTGAATTTTTTTTAAATGATTATAATGTTTTTATTGCTATTATTTTAAATTGCATAAATGTATTTAGTTTTAAAATACGTTTCAATTGAAAAAAATGCATTTTTTGAGGTTACTTGTGGCCATTTCATCTACTCCTTTGTCGTTGTGCTAGGTGCTCATTTTCGGAGTATTGTAAAACAAAAAAGGGAAAGAAAATGTAGGCTAGATAATATATGAGGTCTAAATATTTTCTAGTATCATATGTGGTGATTTAACATTCAATGCAATCCATGCTCTTAATTCTATAAATCATTGTCACATTTGGACAATTTGTCATATTGTCTCAATATACTTTATGCCAATGAAAAATAATATTGCGTTGAAAGGATCAAAATTGCAAGAAATTGATCACAAGTTATCTAGATTCAATTTACATAGATTAGAGAATTTCTTATATTATCTTGGTGACTGTTATTTGACTCATTTGTTCTTCTTCTTCAATTTCACTATAGTTCAACTGAAATACGACATGGAATTTTAAACCACTTTCGACATTTCTTATCTCATGGACACGATGTTTCTTTGAATTCATTGCACACATAATTGAATCATGAATATCTTCGGGATCTTGATCATGTTAATGATATTGCAATGTACTTGAAAGGATTGTCTACACCTTCTTCTATTTGTGATCCATCTACAATTAGCTTATGGGGGGATGCATTCTCTATCAAATGGTTCTCCAAGTGTTTGTCAGTTCCAGTCATTGTTTGGGTATTTACAAATGGCCAAACATATCTACAGTTCAAATCAGACATTCATGGCTATCAATATAATATTTTGCTACATAACCAAAATCCTTTATGTAGAAATTTTGAACAACTCTTGATGCATAGCATAGTAGATAGTCTAGCTTAAATAGATAGACAAATTGTCCCATGCATTTGTCCATACCAATTCTCACTTGGACAGTTTGGCATACTGTCAATTGATCAAATATTATTTGAACAAGGTTTCCTGATCTATCGACAAAATTTCAATGACTTTCATGACTCTTTGTTTGAGTCTATTTGTATGCTTGCACCATGGTTTGATATGTATAATATGAGAAAAACAATTGCACAAATTTTTTACAATTGTTTCATTTGCAATGATGATAGAGATAACAATTGCTTACAACAACACCTAAGTGCTAGAAATATTGAACAAGAGCAATCTATCAATGATTGGAAAGCTTATATTATAAACTTATCAATTCCATATGAACATTTTGCAATAAAATGGATATGTGAAATCCTTTATGTTAACATATATATCTAGAATACAAAAACAAAAGATATTTCCTTGAGATTCTATTCATCAAAAACTTGCTCCAAATTTTTGTACCTAATGCATGTAGCAATATCTACATCACATGCACATTTCCATGGAATTCTAGAAATTCAGAATGTTGAAAATATTAATGACAATTACAAGACACCACAAATTCTCATTACAAATGACAAATGAAAAAGTATTGCATTATTACAAATGACAATTGCAATACCTTGTAGATATCTTGTTAGTAAATAATCTAGGTTTACTATATGTTCTACTCAATTAAATCATTTGTCAATTGACAATACAATATCAAAAAAAGGAAAATTTGATGAAGTATCAAGCAATTCTACATCATCAAATGAGGACAATAATCCTTTTTCAATGGAGTCCCAAAATAACAAAGAAGTCTCTACTTCTTTTTCCAATGGATATAGTAAGCATTACACTCACTTAAATCAGTTGAAATATGCAATATGAGCACAAGGTTCTATAATACAAGAAGCACACAAGCAACATGTAAATTCAAATAAATAAATTGAGGCATATTCACGATAAATCCAAGACACGCCTACATATGCATGTTGCATTTGTGATAGACTGTCCTTTGGAAAGGACATGCAATCTATTAACAAAGACATATTATCTACAATTTACTATCTAATGCCTGCTTCAAACTTCAAAGACAATAAACTCAATGAAAAAATATGCAAATCTTGTAGTAATGAAATACTCAATGAAAAAGTTCCTACATTTTCATCACCTCGTCATATTCGACGAAACGAAAAATTGATCTTCAATGCACAATTGACATATTTGGAAGAGAGATTAGTGGTACCAAGGATGGATTTTACTGAAATAAGACAACTTGGTTACAACATATCACAAATTGGATTAACAGAAATAATCACAAATGTTCCTTCTAGTCTAGATAGAATTCAAAGAGAATTACCTAGAGGTATTGATAACAATATGACAGTGGGAATTAGGCTAAAAAGAAAATTGGAATATAAGAATACCTATTTGTCTGGAAATATTCGACCCAAGAAAGATTTGTGTGCATTACATGACTTGTGTAACACATATCTATACAAGAGTGAACAAATATTAATCAACCTTGAATGGAAAAAACATTTTGATCAAAGTACTCAAGATCATCAGAATGATAGTCCAAAAATGAAGGAACTAGACTCACCAAATGTAGATAATGATCTAGAGCCAGAAACTAAAACACTTGTACATGGTTATTAAGAGGCCCACCTTATCCATGATCTTGATATAAGGATAATACAAATTTCACCTTCTAAAGAGTTTCGTCCCCTAGGAATTTTTAAAGACAAATTCTCTGAAGAACTGAACTTCCTGGCACTATTCTTTAGATCAAGTCGCCCTACTGATGTTATCAAACGCTTTTCATATCAAAAAATTGCACAATGGGAACTGTTGCACATGTCTAGTGAATTTTCAACACATATTGCAAACATATTTTCTAAAGCAATTCATATTTTGATAAACTAGGTTTCTACCTCAGCTTGGATTTCTATTCACAAAAGAGAACTGAAAGAACAAAAGCTAGTTGCTAAAACATTAAAAATAAAATCAATCTTAAGAAATTATTACAATCGCCAATTTCATATCAATGTTTATGAAGCATTCGCACATCACCTCACTATTTTGAACATTTACGAAAAAATAAATTTGTAATGATACGACATCTTGTCCTACCGACTTTCTTTTTCACATTCACTAGTGTTGAGCATCCTTGGGAACCATTGATAAATGCACTAAAAATACAAAGTACTGAATCCATAACAAATTAGGCAAAGAAAATTGATGATGGACGCATTGACACATTGATCAAACATCAATCGGTCATATGTAGTCGATATTATAGTCATATAGCATCTCGTCACTACGTTCCTTGATAACAAAAAATAATGAATTATTTGGTCAAGTGCAAGATTATTTTTTTATTACATAATTCTAAAGTAGAGGAATAGAGCATGACCATGGATTAATTTAGATTCAAAATGTGCAAATATATCAACAATCCCTTGATGTCAATGTCATAGGTTTCATTTATCAGTATTTGAATTGTGATTCAATAATTTTGTCGAATGAAATGATTCAATTTCAAACTCATCACCACACAAAAACTTGCAAAAAACATAAAATTTCTACTTGTATATTTGGTTTCCCTATCCCACCAATTGATGAAAATTGTATCTTGCATCCTTCATGCAATGAAAACAATGATATATAAACAATGCAAAAGAAACTTTCATTTATTCTACAGGATAAATCCTATTAAAAAAGAATAGCATTTGCCATGTTTTTAGTTGATCTTGGAATTACAAAACAAGAATACATCACGCTCTTATGATTTTGTATTACTAGGCCAACTGTGTTGCTCAAAAGAAATCTTTGCAATGTGTGAATAAATGCATTTGCAAAAAAAATCCCTTCGTTGTGGAAAGAAAACAAAAATGCTCAATTTATTTTAGATGCCTATGCTGTTGAAACATATTTCAACTCTTATATGAAAAAAATGGATCGCTCCATGGTAATTGCTTTCAAACAAATTCGAAAAAATTGCATATCTTGTGGAGACAACAAAATTGAAACTATTCATAAGATTAGAAACACATTGCTAAATATGCAACAAATTTCAAGTTGAAAAGGAGTCCACATTGCTTTGTCATTGCCTTTGTATTCAACTTCTAGAAAAACAATTTTCATTAAAACTGCTCCTGCTGAAAAACAAACATATGTTCTAAAAAGACCTATTTTGTTAGAACAAGAACCTGGTAATTATGAAGATATTGTTTGCATGACAACTGTTGATAGATATGTTGCACATCCTGTTTCCCTTGAGCAAGTTTTCTTGGCAGAATATGTTTCCTCTTATTCAATCACGGAAACAACATCAAAAAACGAAAATTTCCATGTGTCATAAGATTCATTCGATATAATGAGCACATGAACCTAGAAAACCATTATAGAGAAAAAATGATGCTTTACATCCCATATAGAGATTCTGAATACACATTAAAGAAAAATGAAGAAATATGGGTTGAAGCATACTTTTTACATAAATACATTATCGATGTCACAAAAGAAAAGTTTTCTCATTTAGTCACACCATGGTGTGATATTGAAACTGCTTCTACTACAATTTCATCCCAAAGTGACGTGATATTTATGCTTCCCTTGCCATTAGAAACTGACAATAGGGCTTGTTCTAATGAAAAACATGACATTGAACAAGATTTGCAAGAGAAAATGCAATTAAAAATCACTCAAATTAAATATACAGAAAACAATGAATTCATTAAGCATCCCTTTTTTTTGGACACATTCACATACCATGAAATTATGAGACAGTTAAATCAAGAGCAACAATAAATAATCAAACAAATAGTTTTAAGGAAAAAGAATAATCCTAGTAAGCGCTTCTATTTTTTCATCACTGGAGGTGCTTGATACAAGAAAGATATTCACTGCGCAAGCACTTTACCATGCACTGGTATGTCTTTATAACAAATACTTGAAAAAAAAGGTTGAATACTTGCATTTACTAGCAAAGTTTCATATATTGCACATGGTTTTACAATCCATTCAGCCTTGCATTCCACTTTCACCATGTCACATAGTTCCATTGGCTTAAATACACTCGATATATTGAGCAAATAATACGAACAACTTAAATTTTTTTGATAGATGAGACTTCATTAATTGGGTCTCTATTGCTATATAACATTGACAAGAATCTCAGCAAAATTTTGCATACTCCAGCTTCAACATTTGGGAATGTTGACATAATATTCTTTCGTGACCTATGTCAAGAACAACCTGTATGTGATTGTTGGGTATTTGAACAATCGTACTTAAAGGAACTAGTGCCCCTTACAACTTTTGGAAAGAAAATGTGAAAACTTATGAACTAAAACAAGTACCGTGACAAGATAATAAAGAATTTGTATCCATATTAAATAGAATTAGGAAATGTTCACATACTGATGATGATCTTGCATTCTTGAACAAACATTGTTATACATCGGTACCAAATGATCCAACTTTTCCATACCTCTTTTATTTAAAGAAGAATGTACATGAACATAATGAAAGAATGGTGTCTCTCATAAACAAAGAAGAAATTATATTAAATTCATATGATAGAACAATTGAATCAACAAATATAAATTTCAATAATAGATCAAAATGCAAATGCCATCTTCTATTGTACTCAAAGAAAATATGCTTATTGAACTAATTGGAGAAAATTACAATTTTCAGGATGGCTTGGTCAATGGTGCTAAAAGAATTTTTAGAGCATCAACGACATTTGAAAATGGTGCAATTTGGATCGAATTTGTTGATCCAGCCGTTGGAACTATTCAACGCAAAAAATGGCACATATGTACAAAGATGGAATAATGTCTATGTGGACACCTATTACTAGAGTTTGTAAGAATAATGAATCAAACAACAAAATTAGTTTTACAAGAGAACAATTTCTTGTTCAACTGGCATGTGCACGAACTATACATCGATCACAAGGGTTAAAAATGGACAAATTGGCTTTTGACCTCGAAGGAGTTAGGCAACATGAACTTGTTTATATTGCACTTTAAAGATATTAAATTCTTGTATTTATTAAATAAATTGGGACATAGTAGCTTTTCCCTCAATGAAAAAGTTTCTATTGAGCTAAATAAACTTAGACAAAATGCATCTTATGAACTTGAATATAACATATATCAAAGTAAAAAAACTAACGATTTGGCAATATGTTCATTGAACACTCATAGTTTCATTACAAGAAAAAAGGTCATTGGTGAGGGTCATGCTTGTGATGGACCTTTAAGGTTCGTCACCAATGTCGCATATGGTGATGGTCCTTAAAAAACTGTTGTTTTAAGTGTATATAGTGATGGTCCTTTAAGGTTTGTCACTAAAACCATTTTCAATGACACTTTTGGTGAGGGTCGTTAAATGCCCGTCACTAATTCTCTCTTTGGTGACAATTTTGGTGAGGGTCGTTAAAGGCCCATCACTATTTCTCTCTTTGGTGACACTTCTAGTGACGAGATTTTATTGACCCTCGCCAATGCTCTTTTTGGTTACTTTTGGTGATGGTCAAAAAATGTTCATCATCACTGATCATTCCAATGAGTTTTTTATGACATTATGTACCTGTTACTATATTTTTTGTCAAAATATAATGACTTAAGACCACTTTTGTGGAGTCCTTTCATTATGTTTCCAAGGCCATAATGGTTAGAGTCAGCCAATTTGTTAAGAAGCAATTAGTGTGTATCATTTCCCTCAAGCAACAAGAATATAGTTTTACTATGAGTCAACACATGATTCATCTCTATTAGGTTTATTATCTAGAAAATTTCCTTTAGATAAAGTTCCACTAGTGTGTGTAGGAACTATAATATTTAATACATAATCAAGATCTAGCAATTCTATTAATGAGAGAGACCTAGCACTCCTCAACACTCATGGCACACCTTAACATGCTTTGGCACACACTAACATTCCTTGGCACCTCGCATGTCTTGGAACATCTTTGTTCCTAGAACACCTTTCCATGAGTAGGATTCCCAAGCACATGTTGGCATGCCCTAGCATAGCATAACACTCCCCTAGCATGTGTTGGCATGCCCTAGCATAGCATAACACTCCCCTAGCATGTGTTGGCATGCTCTGTAGTCCCTAGCATGCCCTGGAATACCTTGGCATAATATTTCATTGACATACATTAGCACTTGGCACACATTGGCACTTGGCACATCGGCACTTCGCACATTGGCACTTTTGCGACTTGGGAACCCAACCAATTCATTAGAAAAACAATATTGTGCCCAACCCAAAGTCTCCCTTTCTCTGAAATTTCTTTTTCCATGCCTTATCACAACCATAGGCTTGCCTCCTAAAAGTCCTATTATGAACTTCTCCTAAAACACTTCCTCCTTGGGACACTTGAAATTCACTAACACTCCTTGGCACACACTCTTATTCATTCATTTCCAAGCATTTTGACCTAGTTCTCTCTTGTGTTCCCCTGACACTCCCTAACACTCCTCAACATCCATTGACACTGTATGCTATGTGTTAGCATGCCTTTTCATTCCTTGGCATGCCCTGACACTCCTTAGCTATCATGCCCTCACAACTGCCCTTACCTTTTTTGAGACTTGGGAACCCAACCAAGTCTTGCCTCGACTACAACAACTTAACCAAGTTATAGTTACTACAACTAGACTATGCCTTGTTCACCTAAGAAATTCATATAACACATATTAGGCTACTCATGTCCAATCTCAACTCATCCCACTTAATAAGTTACCAAGTCAAGGCTCATGTCCAACCATGGCCATAAAATAACTAAGCAACACAGTTTACATCTTGACATGTCACAACACCTGGCACGTCTAACAATCTTGTAGCACTATGTGGTGCGTGTTAGCATCCCCTATATTTATTGGCATGCTTTTCACTCCCTAACACACCATAGCACTCCATGGCATGCCCTGTCACTCTAGCATGTCTTGGCACTTCCTATCATATAACCATGTCACTCCCTCCTTAGAACACTTGGAACTCACTGAGACTCCCTATCACACACTCTTATCTATTCATTTCCATGCATTTTGAGCTAGTTCTCCCTTGTGTTTCCATGGAACTCCCTAACACTCCCTGATACCTGGCACATCTTGGCATGTTTCCCTAACACTCTAGCATTCCTTAGCACTACCTAGCATACCTTGTCACTCACTCCTTAACACACCTAGAACTCATTGACACTCCCTGTCACATACTCTTATTCATTCATTTCCATGCATTTGAAACTAGCGCTCCCTTGTGTCTCAGTGGCACTCCCTAACACTCCCTGGCATGTATTGGCACACCCTGGCACTTGGCACATCTTGGTGTTAGAAAATTATATATTACAAAGCAATGGATCACATAAAATATATTGCATAAATATAAACACATAAAACAAGAGAGACACAGATATATGTGGTTCACCCAATTTGGGCTACGTCCATGGAGAAACAACCAGTCCTTCCTTTTATATTATCCAACCTACAACAGATCCATTGTAATTCCCTCTTTGCTCTCACACAATCTCCTCTCTCTTTCTCGCTCAGAATACAGATCTACATAGATGCAATACAATTCCCTCATATATAGCAAGGGGGTTTCCTTCTAGGGAATAAAACCCTAAATTAAACATAACTTCTACCGTCAGATCTCCGCCTAATGAACGACCCATATTGACTACGAAATTACAACATTTTACAAGGAAATTTTACATCTATTTTTAGCTTCAGGGATGCTGCCCTCGATCCCCCACCAAGGCGGGGATCTAAATAATCGTCGTCACTCCCCCTAGACCCCCCTAGCGATGAACAATTTACGGGCAACGTTTCTGCCACATTATGAACTGGGGTCCAATGCAGTGATACCTCTGAATAAGGAAGATAATCAGGCTCCACACCCAACAATCTCCCACTTGGAGACTGATTATAGCAACTCCATCGCTGCTTCATTTGTTGGACAATGACTCCACTTTGGACCTGGTTGTTTCTCATCTTCTTCATCATACTTGAAGACCAATTGAAACTGAGCAGAATCTCAGTTTCTCCCTGGTTACAACTTTTGTTAACATATCTGCAGGATTCTGGCTAGTGTGTATCTTTTCCAGCTTCAATTGTCCATCTTCCAACACTGACCGTATGAAATGGTACTTGAGCTGTATATGTTTAGTCTTGGAATGAAATGCAGAGTTCTTTGCAAGATGTATGACACTCTGGCTGTCACTGTATAACCTGCCTAACTCCTGCTTCTTACCCAATTCATCCAAAAGCCTTTGTAACCAAATCATTTATTTACTAGCCTCTATAGCAGCAACATACTCTTCTTCCGTTGTTGAGAGTGCAACAACACTTTGCAGTTTTGAAACCCAACTGACAGTTGTTCCACCTACAGTAAACACATACCCTGTGGTGCTCCTCCTGTTATCTCTATCACCTGCCATATCTGCATCAACATATCCCTGTAGAGAAATGTTTGAACCACCAAAGCATAATGCTTGATTTGTGGTACCTCTCAAATACCTAAGAATCCACTTCACTGCCATCCAATGTTCTTTTCCTGGATTGTTCATGTACCTGCTTACAACTCCCACTGCATGTGCAATATCAGGCCTTATGCAAACCATTGCATACATTAAGCTACCAACTGTTGATGCATATGGAACTTTAGACATATAATCCATTTCTTATTGAGTCTTGGGACACATTTCCTTACTTAGTTTGAAATTGCTAGCCAAAGGTATACTAACTAGTTTTGCATTTTGCATATTAAACCTTTTCAAAACCTTTTGTATGTACTCACTCTGAGACAATGTTAATTTGTGATTCTCCCTATCTCTAGTTATTCTCATACCAAGGATTTTTTTTGCAGCACCCAAATCCTTCATTTCAAATGAGTTTGCCAATTTTCTTTTAAGCACATTTATTTCCTACATGTTAGAACATGAAACAAGCATGTCATCTACATACAATAAAAATATAATATAGCTTCCATCATTTTTCCTTTTGAGATAAACACAATTATCAGAGTGACATCTAGTATAACCTTGTTCAGACATAAACATGTCATATTTTAGATACCACTGCCTTGGAACCTGTTTTAAGCTATACAAGCTCTTCTTCAACCTGCACGCTAATTTCTCCTTCCCTTTTACCTCATATCCTTGTGGTTGCTGCATATATATATATATATATATATATATATATATATATATATATATATATATATATATATATATATATATATATATATATATATATATATATATATATATATATATATATATATTCCTCCAAATCCCCATGGAGCAATGTTGTCTTTACATCTAAATGCTCAAGATGCAAATCTTCAACTACTACTAGACTTAAAATAGTTCTGATTGAAGTCATTTTAACAACAGGAGAAAATATCTCATCAAAGTCTATACACTTTTTCTGTGCAAACCCCTTCACCACAAGTCTAGCTTTATACCTTTTTCTACATCCATCTTCTTCCTTCAACCTGTAAACCCATTTATTCTACAATTTTGTTTTACCTACGGGCAACCTCACTAAGTCCCAAGTCTAGTTATGTGCTAAGGAGTCCATCTCTTGTTTCATGGCTTGCTCCCACTTCTTCCTAGTTTCTACCTGCACTGATTCTTCATAACATTTTGGTTCACCAGAATCAGTCAACGATATATAATATAATGAAGGAAAGTATCATTCAGGGGATCTACTTATCCTGGTAGATCTTCTAACACCACTTTCAGATGTTTGAGGTGCTTTTTGTTGTTGTGGTTGTTGTATTTGTTCTGGTTGTTGATCATTATGATTTTCAAGCACCTTCACTTTTTCTGTGATCTCATCAAGCATTGTATATTCTTTGTTTTCTTTTTCCTGATTCTTTTCCTGCATCTGATCCTTATACAAAACCTTTTCATTGAATATGACATCTCTACTCCTAATGTTTTTGTGTTTTTCATAATCATAAAAGTGATAACCAAAATCATTAACACCATATCCAATAAAGGTACATTTATTTTATTTTTCCTCAAGATTTGTTCTATTTTCTTTATTAATGTGGACAAAGGCTTCACAACCAAAAGCCTTTAAAAATGAGTAGTTTACCTTTTTACCTTTCCATTCCACCTCTGGAATTCCACCATCCAAGGAACTTGAAGGCTCTCTGTTTATTAGATAAACAACAATATCTATAGCATCTACCCAAAATTTTAAAGGCAATCCTACATGCAATCTCATGCACCTTGCATGCTCCATGATTGTCCTGTTCATCCTTTCTGACACACCATTTTCTTGTGGTGTTCCTGGAACTGTCTTCTCTCTGCAAATTCCATTCTCTGAACAGTGCCTATCAAACTCTTTGCTGCAATATTCACCTCCATTTTCTAATCTGAGACACTTCAACCTTTTTCTTGTCTCATTTTCAACCAAAGCTTTCCATTTCTTTAAAGTATCAAATACATCAGATTTATTTTGAATACAATAAATCCATGTTTTTATGGTTGCATCATCAATAAAAGTAACATAATAATGAGAGCCACCGAGAGATGATACCTGAGTAGGTCCCCATATATCTGTATGCACAAGCTCTAATTTTTTGCTCTTCTTTTCTTTCCCAACTCTGAGGAATCTGACTCTCTTCTGTTTTCCATAAACACAATTCTCACAGAATTTTAAATCAACATGCTTCAAACCTGGCAAAAAATTTCTTGAGTGAAGAATCTGCATCCCCTTCTCACTCATGTGCCTGAGCCTATAATGCCACAATGTCATATCTTCTCGTATAGAGGTTAAAGCATTAACATAATTAGAAATACCATTGCATAAATACAATGTACCAACATTTTCTCCTTTTGCTATTACCAGGGCTCCTTTAGTGACCTTCCAGGTTTTATCTGTAAAAGTAGTTACACAACCTTCACCTCCCAACTGCCCTGTTGAAATTAGATTTTTCTTCAGATCTAGAACATTCCTTACCTCCTTCAACAACCATTTATTTCCATTATGTTGTTTTATGAAAACTGTACCCATTCCAATGATTTTACAGGGTTTATCATCACCTAATCGAACATGTCCAAAATCTCCTTGAACATAATCATGAAAATGTTTCCTATCAAGTGTGGCATGGAATGAGTCCCCTGAATCTACCACCCAAGCATCAATAATATTTTCTAATGAAAGAATCAAAGCATCTTGCAACACATCACCTGTCACATTCGCTTCATGATTTTTTTATTGCTGCACATCTCCTTCGTTTCCCTTCCGAGACTTGCAGTCTTTCTTCAGGTGCCCTTTCTTCCCACATTTCCAGCACACTATCCCCTATCTGGAATTGGATCTACCTTCCCTTGACTTACTGCGATATCCTGGGCTCTTTCCTCTTTCCATTTTTCTTTCCCTATTCACTGTAGTCAAAGCATTACCTGATGTCACACCGGATCTTTTCCGTCGCAGTTCCTTGCTAAGGATTGGATCGACAACATCATCAAACTTTAAAGTACTAGATACAGAGATAGAGTTACTAATGGCCATAACTAAACCATTCCAACTTTCTGGCAATGAGCATAGAAATAACAAAGCCCTAAATTCATCATCAAAAGTTACCCCTACAGAACTTAACTGACTGGTAACTGTATTAAATTCATTTAAATGATCAGCAACAGATCCACCTTCTGACATCTTCATATTAAATAAACACTTCATAAGAAATACCTTATTTGAGGCCGAGTTTTTTTCATATAGTTTGGCCAATGCCGACATTAAACCCTCTATTATCATTTCCTTTGAAATATTAAAGGCTACCAACGCTGCTAAACACATCTGTATTATTCCAAGTGCCTTTCTGTTGAGAATATCCCATTCTGTGTCTCTCATACCTATCGACTTCTTTGTCTTTCCACTCAATGGTAGGTATAGATCTTTCTGATACAGATAATCTTCCATCTACATCTTCCATAGCTAGTAGTTTTGGCTGTTAAAGTTTTCGACCCTAAACCTACCATCTTCCACCATTGTGCCCACTCGAACAAGGAACCCTTCTCTCCTACGAGTTTATCAGCTAAATAGACCTTCGACTCTGATACCAGTTGTTAGAAAATTATATATTACAGAGAAATGGATCATATAAAATATATTGCAAAAATATAAACATAGAAAACACATAAAACAAGAGAGACACATATATACGTGGTTCACCCAATTTGGGCTACATCCACGGAGAAACAACTAGTCCTTCCTTTTATATTATCCAACAAACTGAAGAGAGACAACCTACAGTAGATCCGTTGTAATTCCCTCTTCTCTCTCACACAATCTCCTCTCTCTTTCTCGCTCAGAATATAGATCTACATAGATGCAATACAATTCCCTCATATATAGCGTGGGGGTTGCCTTCTAGGAAAAAAACCCTAATTTAAAGATAACTTCTACTGTCAGATCTCTGCCTAATGAACGACCCAGATTGACTATGACATTACAACATTTTACAAGGAAATTTTACATCTATTTTTAGCTTCGGGGGCGTTTCCCCTGATCCCTCGCCGGGAGGGGCTCCAAATAATCGTCGTCGGCCCCCCTGGACCCCCATAGCGGTGAACATTTTACAAGCAGTGTTGCTGCCACATTACGAACTAGGGTCCAATGCGGAGATACCTCTGAATAAGGAAGATAATCAGGCTCCACACCCAACACTTGGCATATCACTGCCCTGACCTCTAGCATGCCTTAGCACTGCAAATAATATCTTTTCACTCCCTCAACACACCTGGAACTCACTGACACTTCCTGTCAGAAAATATTATTCATTCATTTCCATGCATTATTTTGACCTAGTGGTCCCTTGTGTTTCCATGGAACTCTGTAACACTTCCTAGCACGTGTTGGCACACCTTGGCACTTGTAACATCTTGGTCGGATGTTATCCTCACACTCTAGCATGCCTTATCACTTCCTATCATACCATGTCACTCCCTCCTTAACACACATGGAACTCACTGCACTCCCTATCACACACTCTTATTCATTCATTTCCATGCATTTTGACCTAGTGCTCCCTTGTGTTTCCCTAGCACTCACTAACACTCAACATGCATTGGAAAACTTTGGAACTTGGTAGATCTTGTCATGCTTTCTTAGCACTATAGCACGCCTTGGCACTACCTAGCATACCTTGTCACTCCCTCCTTAGCACACTTGGAACTCGCTAACACTCCCTATCACACACTCTTATTCATTCATTTCCATGCAATTGAAACTAGTGATCCCTTGTGTTTCCTAGCACTCCCTAACACTCCCTAGCATGTGTTGGTGCCAAACCCTAACACTTGGCACATCTTGACATGCCTTAGCACTTGGCATGACTTGGCATGCCTATCATGCCTTGGAACTGTCTAGCATGTGTTAACACTTCTTGGCATTTCCTGGCACATGTTGGCACTCCCTAGTTGTCATGCCTGTATAGATAGCCTTACCTTTTTTGCGATTTGGGAAACCAACCAATTCATTGAAAAAATAATGTTGTGCCTAGCCCTGACACTCCCCAACACTCATTGGCATGCATTCACACTATATGGCATGTGTTAGCACGCCTTTTCATTCCTTAGCATGCCATGGCACTCCTTAGCTATCATGCCTCACAACTACCCTTACCTTTTTTGCAACATGGGAACCCAACCAAATCTTGCCTCAACTGTAACAACAACTTGACTATAACAACATCTTGACCAAGTTACAATTACTACAACTAGACTATGCCCTGTCCACCTAAGAACTTCCTATAACTCATCTTAGGCTACTCGTGTTGAATATAAACTCATACAACTTAACAAGTTACGAAGACAAGGCTCACATCCAACCATGGTCGTAAAACAACTAAGCAACAAAGTTTACATCTTGACATGCCATAACACCTGGCATGCCTAACAATCCCTTGGCACTATGTAGCATGTGTTAGCATCCCCTGCATTTTTTTGCATGCTTTTTCACTCCCTATCACATCCTAGCACTCCCTGACACTTAGCACACCTTGTACTCACTAACACTCTCTGTCACACTCTTATTCATTCATTTCCATGCATTTGAAACTAGTGCTCCTTTGTGTTTCCCTAGAACTTGGCCCTAACACTCCCTAGCATGTGTTGGCGCCACACCCTGGTGCTTGGAATTTCTTGGCATGCCTAAAATTCCTTGGAACTATGTAGCATGTGTTAGTACTTCCTAGCATTCCCTAGAACACATTGACACTCCCTAGTTGTCATGCCCTCATAAATAGCCTCACTTTTTATGCGACTTGGGAACCCAACCAAGTCATTGACAAAACAATGTTCTGCCCAACCCAAATTCTCCCTTTGTCTGAAACTACTTTGTACATGCCTTATCACAACCACAGGGTTTCCTCTTGCAAGTATTATTCTGAATTTCTCCTAACACACTTCATCCTTGGGACACCTAGAATTTGTTGACACTCCTTGGCACACACTCTTATTCATTCATTTCAAAGAATTTTGACGTAGTTCTCTGTTGTGATGCCTTGGCACTGGCTATCATACCTTTTCACTCCCTCCTTAACGCACCTAGAACTCGTCGACACTTCATTTACATGCATTTGAAATGAGTGCTCCCTTGTGTTTCACTGGCACTTGGCCCTCCCACTCCCTAGCATGTATTCATGCTAGACCTTGGCACCTGACACATCCTGGCATGCCTATCATGCCTTGGAACTATATAGAATGTGTTAGTACTTCCTAGCATTCCTTGGCACACCTTGGTACTCCCTAGCTGTCATGCCCTCGTAGATAGCCTTACTTTTTTTGCGACTTGGCAACCCAACCATGTCATTGGAAAAACAATGTTGTGCCCAACCCAAAGTATCCCTTTGTCTGAAACTACTTTGTCCAACCCCTTATTGTAACCATAGGCTTGCCTCCTACAAGTCTTATTTTGACCTTCTCCTAACACACTTTATCCTTGAGACACCTAGAATTCATTGACACTCCTTGACACACACTCTTATTCGTTCATTTCCATACATTTTGACATAGTTCTCCCTTGTAATGGTATCTCACTCCCTAACACTTCTCAACATGCATTGACACTATATGGCATGTGTTAGCACACCTTTTCATTACTTGGCATGCCCTGGCACTCCTTAGCTATCATGCCCTCACAACTACCCTTACTTTTTTTGGGACTTAGCGCTGCCTAGCATAACATGTTACTCTCTCCTTAGCACACCTAGAATTCGTTGACACTCCCTGTCACATACTCTTATTCATTCATTTCCATGCATTTTCACCTAGTGCTCCCTTTTGTTTCTCTAGAACTCCCTAACACTCCTTAACATGCATTGGCACACCTTGGCACTTGACACATCTTGGTATGCTTCCCTAGAAACTTTGGCATGCCTTGGCACTGCCTAGCATACCTTTTCACTCCCTCCTTAGCACACCTGGAAGTTGCTAACACTTCACTTCCATGCATTTGAAACTAGTGCTCCATTGTGTTTCTTTGGTACTTGGCCCTCACGCTCCCTAGCATGCATTTTCACCACACCATGGCACCTGGCACATCCTGGCATGCCTTAGACCTTGGCTTGTCTTGGCATGCCTATCATGCCTTGGAACTGCCTAGCATGTGTTATTACTTCTTGATATTCCTTTCCACACCTTAGCACTCCCTAGCTACCATTCCCTCATAGATAGCCTTCTTTTTTTTGAGACTTAGGAACCCAACTAAGTCATTGGAAAAACAATGTTGTGCCCAATCCAAAGTATCCCTTTGTTTGAAATTTCTTTGTCTATCCCGTTATTGTAACCATATGCTTGCCTCCTACAAGTCCTATTCTGACCTTCTCCTAACACACTTTATCTTTGAGACACCTAGAATTCTTTGACAGTCCTTGGTACACATTCTTATTCATTCATTTCCATGTATTTTTACCTATTTCTCCTTTGTGATGTCCTAGCACTCCTTAACACTCCTCATCATGCATTGACAATGTCTAGCATGTGTTAGCACGTATTTTCCAATACATGGTCCTCTTTTGTCGACAATTTGGGCCCTTTGTCTCAAGATATCTTATCTTCTTTTGAAATAGGACATAAACAAGTTGTTCTAGATATTTCAAAATGGAGCACTCTTCACCTATGTTCCTCTCCTTTGTGCCACATGTGATGTGATTGTCAATTGTCATTTTCTTGACTTAAACGTTCTCTTTTTTGTAAATGTGACCCTTCACTATGCCATGAAAACCCTCCAAAACATTTTTAAATGATGGGAGTTCTTCTTCATGTGTGAAGCTAGTGGACTGTGACAAGTCATCCAAGATGCCTCCAAATATTTGATTTGTGCCTTGGGGAATGTGAAAGATGCCCTCAATAGAAAACACACATACAAATTTGTAGCCAAGTGCCCCAAATATGATATCTTTCCACTTGTGCAATTGTGCTTCCAAATATGTGAACTCAACAATAAAACACACCTTAAAATACATGAATTTCTCTCAACATGTGAAAGAAGTAAACCCTTACCCGGGTCTTCCTTTGTTGGCAATTTGGACTTTTTGTCACAAGATATCTCCTCTTCTTTGGAAAGAGGACATAAACAAGCTTTTTTATGTTTCTAAATGGAGTACTCTTCACCTATGTCCTTCTCCTTTACGACATGTGATACAAATGCCAATTTTTTTATTCTTGGCTATGGTGTTCTACTTTTATACATGTGACCCTTAACTATGCCATGAAATCCTCCAAAATCTTCTAAAAGGATGGGAGCTCCTCTTCATGCATCAATCTAGTGGAATGTGACAAGTTATCCAAAATTCATCCAGATATGTAATTTGTGCCTTGGGAAATGTGAAAGGTACCCTCAATGGAAAAAAATGCATAAATATTTGTGACCAAGTGCCCTAAATGTGAGATGTTGCCACTTGTCAATTGTGCCTCTTGTTGATGATGAAACTGACACCCTAGTTGTGCAAGGCTCACAAAGTGTCACTTTGCGTCAACTCAAGGTTGTTTCCATTATCACCTCAGCAATGAATCCTCACTTTGGATTAATTATTGAATCCTAGGGGTATCACAAAGCACAAAATTATGGAGTCTTTTATGTGACTAGATCACTAGCATTGAAAATCATCTTTACATTGGATGGTTTAAGATCTTGATGATCCATGTCCTATTGACCACAACTTTCGTATTCATTATTGCTTTCATTGCAACACCTCTAGTAGATATTGATGTTGTTCATGAGACTATTTCTAGTTGTGATAAGGGGATTAGGGGCTCCCTTATCACAACCCATAACCCCTAATGTGCTTAATCCCTTAGCCAAGGGGGCCCAAGGGTGTAGTTGTAAGGGCATAACATTAAAAAAAGTGGAATGGCATGACCAAAAAATGTTGTAGGGGGGGTATCGTGTTATGGTGTATTGAATGGGGCAAGGGAACACAAAGGTAGCATGGATGGTAGAAGTCAAAGGTAAAAGCATGGTTTACTAAGATCTATAATACTATCATTAGAGAATGAGAATGGGTCTTAGGACTTACTTTCATAGGATCTATGGGACTTAGAGAGAAGGTAGTGACATAAATTGATAGGGGAACCCCCAATAGTGGTGATAAGGGTATTAGGAGTCCAATTATCACAAACAATAAGCCCTTAACCCATAAATACTAAATTCCCTATCCCCTTAACCCCCAATCCATAATCCCTTAACCCCTACACTCACAACTCATAACCTATAAACCCCTTGACTCATTAAATCTTAAGACACTAACCCCTAACCTATAATCCATGAACCATCTCCTAAGACATGACTCCTTATCCTCTTAACCTGTGACCCTTAACCCCTAACCCTTCACTACCTAAACACCTTAACTACTAACCCCTTAACCACTAACACCTAAATCCCATAAATCTTAAGTCCTTAACCGCTAAACTCAATTGTGTCAATGTAGAATAATATACACAAGAGAAAATAAAATGATCTTATCCACATCAATGCTTGAAATAGCCTTAAATTAACCATGAGTGGTGAGCTAAGGGGTGAATTTGGGGCACTATTAAAGTTACATCATGTTTAAATTCCTTTTCCATTGTGAGGTTGTTCTCCAATAGGGTTGAAGAATCATCAAAAGGAAGCATGACACATTTTTGTGGGGGAGCGATTAAAGTTGTAACACAATTCAAGTGATTTACACCTCCAATGTAAATGGCATCATTATATGTTTGTGTCAGGTTGTTAGAGAGGTTATTTATAGACAATACATTCAATGTACTTAGACTTCATCTTTTCAGGGCCTCGACTCTAACATGGATTTGTACCAGGAACACTTCATGCAAATGAAAGGGGGGCTTTTTGTTTAACCACATATGCATAAGAGCATCAGATGCTACCCTTCAGATCCCCCTTGGTGCATTCAAAGTGGGTTTACATTGGAACTCACTAACACTCCCTATCACACACTCTTATTCATTCATTTCCATGCAATTGAAACTAGTAATCCCTTGTGTTTCTCTGACACTCCCTAGCATGCATTGGAACCACACCCTAGCACCTAGCACATCTTGGCATGCCTTAGTACTTGGAATGTCTTGGCATGCCTAACATGCCTTGGAACTGCCTAACATGTGTTAGTACTTCTTGGCATTCTCTGGCACACCTTGGCACTCCCCAATTTTCGTGCCCTTATAGATAGCCCTACGTTTTTTTGCAACTTGGGAACCCAACCAAGTCATTGAAAAAATAGTGTTCTGCCTTGCCCAAAGTGTCCCTTTGTCTAAAATTGCTTTTGTCTATCCCCTTATCGCAATTGTAGGCTTTCCTCCTACAAGTCCTATTCTAAAATTCTCCCAACACACTTTGTCCTTGGGACACCTGAAATTCACCAACACTCCCTGACACACAATCTTATTCATTCATTTCCATGAATTTTGACCTAGTTCTCCCTTTTGGTGCCCCAACACTCCCCAACACTCCTCGACATGCATTGACATTGTCTATAATTTGCTAACACACCTTTTCATTCCCTGGCACACCCCGACACTACTTAGTTATCATGCCATCACAACTAGCCTTACTTTTTTTGCAACTTAGGAACCCAACCAAATCATGCCTTGACTTCAACAGCTTGACCAAGTTACAGTTACTACAACTAGACTATTCCTTGTTCGCCTAAGAACTTCCTATCAAACGTGTTTGTATAGGTTTTGGATTCGAACATGGGTCTCAACTATAACTGTACCAGAGTTGAAAATGGGTCTCAATCACGAGACCTTTTTGAAGTTTGACCTCACCCATCATCATAGCCAGAATATTTGTGTAACTCTGGCATACTTTTAATGGTATCTATATGAAGCAGGTGTGCAACATGTAATCACATTTTAGAAGAGTCAAATATTCATAGTAAAAAAATTCTAGTTTAATTTCAAAAATATGATGAATATTTGACTCTTCCAAAATGTGATTACATGTTGCACAAGTGCTTCAGATAGATACCATTAAAAGTATGCCAGAGTTGGAAAATATTTTTCGAATTATTGACCGGAGAATCCACAGTATGAACATTTTTATACCAACGTTTCAAATCCCAAATGGGATCCATCATCAGGGTTAAGAATGATGATAAAAGAAGAGAAATCAAGACAGAATAAATACTTATGAGGGAAAATTTTTAGGAACACACTGTCGGCTAGAATCTTAAATTAATTTTAATTTTATTTTTATTTTTGCTTTTTATTTTTATTATTATTTTTATAATTACTTTTATTTTAATTAAAATTTTTGAGGAGATAATATTAGGTATTAGAAATAGATTTAGTTTAAAAGATTGAACTAATTTTTATTTTTTTTATTTAATTAAATTAATTTCTATATAAATTAATTTAATATATTAAATTAATTCATATTAACAATTATAAATATTTATAATTGATTAATATGATAATTAATATATTAATTAATAGTTATATATAAAATATTATAACATTAAAATGTTAATTAATATGATAAATAGTTAATACTAGAATATAAAGGGATAAAAAATTTTAATTCATATAGAAATACTAGGATAATATATCAATTTCTATATATAAATTAAATTAATATATTTAACCAAATCATATTAACAATTATAAATAGTTAATATTTATAATTAATTAATATGATAATTAATATATTAATTAATAGCTATATAGAAATTGATATATTAAAGATTTTTAATGATAATAATTCTATGATAAAAAGTTACTGACCACTGATAATAGAATAGGGTAGGGATAACATACCTGCTGAAGGCCTTACCTGGGGATGGGTTGGCGCTTTTTGATTTCACTGATCAAGGGAAGCCAGCTCCCGCTAATCTCCATACCATTGTCTCTGTTCAGATTATGAGGATGCTTAATAATCTCAAGTGCTTCTCTGATCTTTCACCTCTGATGCTGCTCTTCCCTTGCGATAATAGATGCATTTTCCAGACAGATGTGGTGCTTAGTCTTCAAGGATTGTTCTGCCAAGGCTGAGGTACGAGATCTTCCATTCCTAATGTCAGCGCCATGCTCTTTGAGCCTTGTCTGGAGGGAGCGACCTGTTTCACCTATGTAGCTTTTTCCACAGGAACAATCTATCTTGTAGACTCCTTTAAGTTGATGTTTGTCAATATCATCTTTTACAGAAAATATTATAAAACGTGGAAAACTCTAATTCACAGTACGATTTTACATCCATCAAGAATATATTTAATATTCATCAATAACACCCACATCTCTAGAAAACGTAAATGAAAATGGTATATAAATAAATTAGAAAACCGCTAGTAGAAAAACCTAATGATGGACCACTATAATCTAAATTATGCATCTTTATAGTTGTTCTTGATTACAAGTACTATATAACACAATTATTTTAAATAAATGTTATCCTAAATATTAGCCGACGATGATGCTAATACGCTTCTTCAATGACCTTTGAAAAAAGTATGAAGGTGAATTGCACACTATGTTGCATGGTATACACACTACCATAACCGAAAACATAAGAAAATGTTAATCATTTCATTATATTGAAGTTCTTGCCAATGGAAATGACATATAATTCTTTACAATTGCAATGAAACCTTTCTTAAAAAAGAAAGATCTGAATGTAAGATCAATCCCAATGTAGGATCCCAATAAAAGTGAAGGGTTTTTTGCTTTTCATCTTACAAATTGGAAGGTGCCCTGGTAATTGTCAGAGAATTGAACCTTGGCTAGGAAGTGACCTTACCAAATTAAAATGAAAGATATCAATGTAAGTGAAGTGCTAGTTATTTTTTAAATTACAAATTGGAAAGTCCTCAGGCTAATTGGGAGAGAATCAAGCCTAGGCTAGGAAGTGCCCTTACCAAGTGATAAGTTTACTAGGATAAAAATGCAAGGTTCTAAGAGTATGGGGTCCTAAAAGGTTTTAACCTAACTAGGGTATGTTCTTGAAAGATTAGAAAAAACTAGACTTGAATATGGTTTTAGAAGTAAAAAGAGGGAGACCCAAAATATGACATGTTGCGAACAAAAGTATGAAGGAATGGAGTTAAAATATACCCTTATATTGGATTTGACAAATCAATAATACCTTTGATAGTTTTTGGGATGGGTGATGGAAAAAATGATATCTAAGGACATGGAATGCAAACATAGAAAGGAAAAATAAAAAGCTTGGAAGGCCTAGCACTAGATAATCACAAACAAATCCATGATATATGTAGGGTTTGTTACTGGGCCCTAAAGTAAGAAACATACTGGGTTGTGATAAGAAAGTGCTAGTAAGTGGTCATGCACACGTGAAGAATATCTATATATTTCCTAGAAATGTCATTCATAAGTAAGATATGGATAGCCATTATCTTAAGAGGAACTCAAACGAGGAACCTTGTAATTGTAGCAATTCATTTGTTCCATTTTAAAAGGAGATGCTTGGCTCTCTAAGATCGATTAAGGTGCAGTTTTGATTTACAAAAATTCAAGTTTATTATTTGAAGTGACAAGTATAGAGCAAAGATGAATACATACTTGGACCCTCTTGTGTAAGAACCCATGTTTGAGCAAAATCACAATCATAGTTGTGGCGACCAGTTAGCTAGTAATAAGAATTCATTGCATACGTAGCATGTGCCACAACAATATTTGGAGTTTTGATCACATCAAAGAAGGCACTGGTCCAATGGCAACATCGATCCATTAACCTATAATTTTAATACCCCTAAGATATCTGACCAAAGGGACCTGGAAAAGGCACAATTAAAAAATAAACAATTGACAATTTCTGAATCTTTTGTGCAGAGAACACATACATTTGCCCCATGAAAAATTTTCCGCAATAAGCAGTCCCAAGTTTGAATATGGTTCTCTAAGGAAATCCACATAAAACATTTTAGTTTAGGGGCAATAGGCCAATACCATAATTTTGAATGCCACCAACTAACCCTTTGCAAAGGGTAGCTTTCTGATATAGCACAATAGGCATGGTGAGTTATGACATGCCCGTACGAGGAGTTGTAGGCCCATTCAAAATAATAATCCTCCTCAGATAGTGTAATACCACTGATAATGAGGGATTTAGTGAAACTTTCCCACTTCGCAACAAAAGAACCCCACAGGCCCAAATCATCGACGCTTTTCCATCTGCCAGCTGTGAACAACTTTGAAGGGAACACATAAACCCAATGAAGTCTGGTAACACCTTGAGCAAAAATATGGTTGGAAATATTAAGGGAACATCTATGAGAGCACAAAAACACCTACTTCTATAGATGCACCTATAATACTTTTTTGGGTTTGACTAACCACTCTTTGGTCAATGTCTGTACACTAGCCTAGATTCTAAAGTGATGTCCTTACAATCATAATCAACTAGGTGTATTTGCTCTTAAAAAACTATGCAAAGATATATGTTCCCTTTATGTCCAAGTTCCACCGAAATGGTTCCTCCTACCTGCCTAGTACATCCATTTATTTCATAACAAGACTACCCTACAAGCCACCAAATGCCAATCATATCCATGAGGTCAACGACAATTTTTGGTTCAAGATATAGCTAAGTTGGAACAAACTTAGCTCTAGAGCCTATGTTATTTTTCAAACCCTAATGTTTATGGACAAAGAGATATCAATTTTCTAAAGCATGTGGGAGCCAAACTATCACCTTTCTGATGTTGAATCCCTATATTGAACATCATGGAAAATCTCCATAAGTTATTTATCCTTACTAAACCAAACATTTAGTTGAAAATGATCATTCATCATGTTACTACTTAACTACATTTTTTAACCACACAAAACTTATTTTAATTTCAACATAATTCACCTTTAATATCACAACCGAAATCCCCTCCAATAATGTTTAGTGACATAGAAACCCAACAATTTTCATATGATTAATAATTATTTATAATTGGAAATACTTCCCTATTAACCAAAAAGTTACACATTTCATTTAATTCCCCTTGAAAAACCCATATGCATTTCATTTAAGTTCAAGATTTCCAGGGATATTTGTCTTTCAAATATAAAAAAATTTCATTTCCCTCGTTTATTTGTGTCCAGGGAAGGGCAAGGAAGGGCACAGCCATGTCGTCGTAGGTATGATCTGATGCATTTGGTTGAATTCAAGATATTGGATTTTCGGTTCCTCCAATCATGGTGATTTTGTTCTATAAAGGGAAGAGGGAATTTGCACAAGGTTCCCACATTCCTGGGCGATGGCCCATCCCCAAGCCCTCCATCTCTCTTTGCCACTTCAAAATACTTCTAGACAAGCACAACTAGGCGTTCAATAGGCTATATGTTCAGGATTCCATGGAGGAAGATGAAGCTAAAGGAATGGGCGATAATGGCTTTACAAAGAAGATGGCACATGCCTTTCCAATTTGAAGATTAGCGAAGAATAATATAAGAGAGCAATAATACATTGATTACGACAAGGAAATCAAATGTCTTAAGATCATATGTGGTCACCAGCTACATGCTCTAGCACAGATGGATCACAGATGGATTGTGATGATCCAATCATCCCTAAAAATTCCAGAGACCCAAAAAGGGCCCCGGATTTGCATGGACCCATGTTCCTAGGAGTCCCAAAGCAAAGAAATTGGATCCTAGGGAAATAAAAATGTACTTAGACGAGAAGGATTAAGGCTCTGTGCTAGAGGAGAAGCTTCCAGAAGCTACTAAACCAACTCAAGTGGTAGCTAACTAGATTTTATTTTTATTGTTTACTTACCTTGGGTGTCCCAAGTTGATCAATTAGGCTTCATAGCCTTCTCATTGGCTCACTATTTTAATTGTTTCTTTGTTTTCAATCCTTCTTTCCTTTCCTTTTCTCATAATTGTAATTCCTTGCTGCCCTATTAAAATTTTATGGTTACTAATGGAGTGTATTTTTTCTTTTGGTGTCACTAATCGAGGATGTTGTAAACACATCTCTCTTTTCAGATGTAAATTTTATTTTAGTATGAAACAAGTGGAAAACAAGCAATAAAATGTCTTGTGCCCTAAACTTTGTGCATTGCATGGCTTGACCTTTTAGGCATGAGAAAATTAGATAAAGGATTAAATTGACTATAGTTGATGTTGTTTTTGTGATCGATGATGTCAAGTTGAATGGAATGTATAGATTGAAAGATGGCATCATAGATCAAATAACAATGGGATCTCAAGAGCTAAAAGAAAAGTTGATAGACTCAACCTGGAAAGTGGAACAATCAAGAAAGAGTGCAATAGTTTGACCAAGATTCAATTAAAGCTATGCAAAACTATGTTAATAGTGAATTCACTAGGGTTTTTTCTCCCAATGTAGGATCATGCTTGAGATAGAATCACTACATGAGAGTTCTTAGGAATCCATTCTTGAAATTATCTTAACTTGCTTGTACTCACACTATAGAGAATTCCAGGATGATGTTCCTTCCATGGAGCACTCTTTGATGCTCCATAGACATAAAATGATGCCACAATTAGGTTCTTGCCTAACCATCTCGGTCAAATCTTTGTCATATTCACCCAAAACAACATGCTTTCCCTAAGAGCCTCGATCAATAATTTTTTTTAAACTTATGAGTTGCTTGTATAACACTAAGCACACCTCTTCTATGCTGCCACATTTGGCATACAGGTCAACAAGAGCATTCTCCACAAAGATGTTTGAGTCTAGCCTAAATTTAATGATGATTATATGGAACTACATCCTAAACTAGTGCAAGATGCAAAAGCAGTGGAAAAGGTGAAATTATCCACTGTCATCCCATTCTGTTACAGCTGATTGAACAATTTCAATGACTCCTCACAAAGACCATTGTGAGAATATTCTTCATCACATAGAAGACCTTAAAAAGTTGATCCTTCAACATAGCTAACATTTCTATATCTAACCTCCGGGCAACATAGCTTACATTTCTATATCCAACCTCCCAGCATCAAATTGGTTAATTCTTGATAATTCACTAGTATTAACCCTATGCCAAAATAAGGGGTAACACAGGCTCCAACTCAGAGATGTTCTCTTCTTGGGAGTGCATGAGAGTCTTAGAATTTTTTCATGTATATATGGGAATGGCCTCCACTTCTAGTAAAATCACCACATAATTTTGTATTTTACAAAGAAAATGACAAGTCATCTATTTATGACAACATGAAATCAAATTTAGTGAACAAGGGAGCTTATTCATGCTACACTACTGCTCAAAGGAGTTTATTCCTTTCCTACCCTACTATAGCATGTGAAAAATGAGGGTGCTACCTGAAATCACTGATCTAGTGCAACCACTTTAAAACTTCATCAATACAATGTTTTCTTCCCTTATGCTTAGTTATCATGAAAAATAATGAAACATGAAAATTCCAACATTCATAAGCTGAATTTTCTATCACCAATGGGATGAACAAGAATTCGAGTACCTGTAAATCAGTAGTAGCTTCAAAGTTCAAATGCATGTAAGTGTTGACATAAGCTACTATAGGATCTCTCCATCCAAGATTTCATAGGACTGTAATAGTTATTACCCATTAAATTTGAAAATTATCCTTTGCTACCACTTGGGAGTACATAATGATGTTATGTTCTGTCCCTCATGAAATATTGGCTCCATGGGATAAGCATGTTGTTTTAGTAAGTCTGTATCAGGGAATGTGAGTGATAGACACATATCAACCATTGAGGGATTAGATCTTGTTGTCTTGGGAACATAATTTCTTTTGAAAATTTGCATCCACACCTCTATCATGTTGATATATCTAGTGAATCACTAGTTAGGTGATTTCTCTACTTATGATAATTGCTTGTGATAGGCTTTTTAATTCTTGAAATATTTTCTTCTTGAGTTATTATCGTGTTATTTTCATCAAGACAATTACCAAATCATGAACAATAAAGAGACAAGGCACACAGTATATACGCTAGTCAACCAGGGCCAAAAACCTCTCACTCTTTGAGAGGAAAACCCAAACGAAATTATTCTTATGGAACCTTCAATTGATGAATACCAAGACCATGAAAAATATCCTTGACACTAGAGTCCTCCCAAGACCAAGTCAGTAGCCTCCTCTTCAAAGCTAGTCTTCCTCTTCCTCTTCTCAGCTTCCTTCAAATTCTCGGCCTCTTCTTGTAGGTTTGCAACCCTACAACATAAACCCTAGATAATTTTCCAACTTGAATAGTCTCCTTAAGAGAGAGACTCGTTACAATTCTACTCGGCTTCTTCTAGCGAAGTCTTCCACCCAAACATGATCACCTCAATCTGACTACAATCCTTTTACCTCCTCTTGACAACTTCAGATCTGCTACCTTCACACATGAGAGAGTAAACTAGCCCAAAACAGTCCACAACGATCTTCACTATCCTTCCTTCTTGCTTCGCTGATGTAGAGGCTTCTTCTAGTAGGATTTGCGCACTTATATGAGAAATTTGCTTCACCGAATTGATTGCCTCCAATTGAGGCTGAGCACTACTATATAGACTTTTTTGTCCATGCCCATTAGGCTGACATGATCTCTAGGGTTAGCCAACATTATCTCTCTCGAATCATCCTTACATTGTAAGATGACTTGAGTGAGGTCTAGTGACAAGGTCTTGGAGGGTTACTTACATTTACAAGTATGACTCTTTAAAATGTGTAACATGCCTTCATTACATGACAATGACTCTTTTAGACTTTTATGACTAGATGACAATATCCCTAAAGGCTCTCAGTGGGAGCCTTAACTAAAAATAAAATCATGTCACAATCTTCCTCCTTCGCACTGTATCACTTCAATCCTTCTTCACACTGTTATTACACTGTCACTGGGAGAGTCTCGGTCTCCTTAATTTTCTTTTGCAACCCTAGATACAATTCTCGGCCTTCACTGATATCTTCTTTCAGTCCAAGATAGCCTCTCTATCTTCGGTCTTCTTCTATCACCATTCAATGCTTGATATATCCCTTAACTATAGCTATCATTGTCTTAGAACAAACATTGATCCTTCGCTTAGATGACAGACTTGGCCCAGAACCCTTAAGACATTTACGCACCTATAGTCACCTTCCTTCTTCATTGTAATAACCTTATCTTCTTCACTCTGAGATTCGTATTGTTTCAGATCAAAGATGTTTGAATTGCTTGACGATTATGAGGTGAGTTTACTCTATATATATATATAGTGACTTATGCTTGCCATTTAGGCCAACATGAGATCCTGTAGATAGGCCGACATTACCTTAAGGAGAATGTTGTCCTTCTTTTAGCCGACTACAAGAGAGATAGTGATAATTTCTTGGAGTGTAACTTTGACATGTGTAACATGACTTCATGACTTCTTAATTATATTCATAACAACACAACAAAACCTAAATACATTAAGAAGAAGTATTTGACCTATGAAAAACAGTTCTTGCTCATGAAACCCATGATGCATGGAATACAATAAATACATTTGTTTCTTCTTTTCATGAAATCATAATTATAAGTCATTATGAAAACCAAACCTAATTACACCTTTCTTCAATAAGAGCAAGACCATAGTCACTTCCAGCCCTTGTTTTCTACCCAAACTTTCTCTCTACACCTGTGGTAGTTCTTTCTTGAGAGGTCGTGCTAGTATCTTGCAATTCTGGGTTGTTCTAGCCCTCATATAGACCTCGCCCCTCCTTCTAATCATTGTGTCATGCTTCAGAATGGCTCCACAGGCCTCCAACAACCTTGTTTGAGGACAATCCACCCACAAACAAGCTCCTCCCTACAAATTTTAAGACTTAGAGCACATCCGATGCTACTAGAAATAAACACTCCCTCTTAGTGAGGAATGTGCTCTAGTAATGCACCCCCCTAGAGCATCACCCTGTTCCGTAAAATCTCCTTCTACACTACTGATGTCTAACATATTGTCCACCAACTACTGTGCAAATGTTGCATCTGTAATGTTGTTGGCCTTGCCACAACCAACACTACATTTGTACTGCAACTCCCTCTAAAATTCTGTATCCGTGTTGTTGTTGGCCCTGCCATTGCCAACACTGCATCCTTCTCCAACTACTGCTGCTACTGCATCAACAACGGAAAAGAATCCAAAATATTAAACTAACTGTGTTCAGTATGATGCATCTCGTTGCTGGAGTCTGACTATTGCTAGTCTCTGCACTGACCCTATGAAGCATCTGCATTGTTGCTGACTCTACTATGTGCCAATTGCACGACTTCCAACTCTTCTCTGCGTTGCTCAGTCTTCGGCGCTCCTAGCCATTGCAACTATCACTTCAACACTCCTCCGCACCAATTGAGACTGGTCCATCTTGCTACTACTGATCTGGGCTCTCGTAGTAAGGTATTGATCCGAGACATGGACTCCTCAAGGATCCTACCCATCTGCAACAACTCTGAGGGTTTTTATTATTAAGCAGTAGTAATTTATGAAACAATCTCTAAATGCTTTCCCGACAATCCAATTACAAAGAATATCACTGACTCTTATCATTTATGGGAAATCCAAACCCGTAAGTGGTGGTGCTCCCTCCTCCAAAACCTGAACCCCAGGGGTTCGAGTACCTCCCAAGCTACTAAAAAATCAACACTCCCTCTTAGCGAGGGAGGTACTTCTAAGACTAGGAAGTAAATCATCATCATCATCACTACTCGCAACACTCACCCAACTCTTGGCGCTTATCAGTACAACAATCATTGTAGCATGAATTACACCTCTCTTAAAAGTGTAACTGTCACTGGAAGCATCTTGCTTCTTCTTCTTCTCCTGTATTGTTTTCCAATCCCTTCATGATTCCTTCTTGGTAGATGTGGAAGCACCCTTGCTTCCCACTGACCGCACGCTCTTCTTGGGTTGCAAAGTCTCCCTCTGAATCTGCAAGCTTCCGCTAGAACTCGACTCCCTCTGAGCCTCTGGAACCTGGACCTTCTTCTCTAGAACTTGTACATGTACCTCTGAAGCCTGCACCTGCACCTGCTCCACCTACTTCTTCTTCCCATGATCCATAAGCTTTCCCATCAGCCTGTATAGACCATGCTCTCTGACTCCAAGTGTTATCACCAAAAAATTGATCATCTGGCCTAATTTAATAGATGGATCGAAGTACACCATGTAAAGCCAATTTTACCATAGTATAATTGCTTTCACTGTGAGAAATTACCTAATAAACCACCTTTATTAAGTAATTTATAGTTAAACCCATGAAGAATAATTAAATAAATCACTATTTATTTGATTTTCTTCTAGGAATAATTAATTAAACCATTGTTTTATTATTATTCCTTGTTAAATTTGACCTAATCATGAAAAATAAATAGATAAATCACTATTTTTCTTATTTTTCTCTAAGAATAATTTATTAATCACTAATTAATTATTATTCATTGTTAAATTTGACTAAATCCCTTAGGAATAATTAAATAAATCATTATTTGTTTATTATTCCTTAACTAATTCATTGAGATAATAAATAGATCATTTATTTATTTATTATTTCTAAATAAAATTTTAAATACTTTTTCCCTCCTAAACAAATATAATAAAATACTCCAAGTGGTTATTCCAAGAATGGGATTAATAATATTTTATTATTGCTCATTATTTGAGGATAACTCAATATTTTGTTATAAATAGGAGGGTTTTCCATTCATTATTCACTTTTTATTATTTTCATTGTTGCACTCACTATTGTAACTCTGATTATTTTCATTGTCGCACACCATATTTTTGTTGGGTTTATGCATTATAGAGGAGAGAGACTCTAGAGAAGCTGAAAGTGTTTGAGGATTGCCAAGAACCCATCCCATAGAGGGGGACAGGTAACATATATTTGTTCCCTTCACAAGTGTTATAATAAAATCATTCTTTACAAATTTAGTTTCCATTGTTTTGGGGTTATTACTCTTCATTTTACTGTTTAACTATGATTGCAGAATACATCAGGATTTTTCCAGGCTTTGTTTCTATCAATAGTTGTAGATCTACAATGTTTAGCAGTCATTTCTATTGTTGAGATCGTTTGTCATCCATGATCTTAAGTGGGTTCTTTTCGTACATCATTGAGAAGAAAACACTACAACACCAAGCACAATACTTGTGGAGCTAGAGCCTCTATATGTGAGTCCTAGTACAAACAATACATCCCAGACTCGCATCACCCATCCTGTCTCCATCCTACATGGCACAAATCTCAATCCTTGGATCTCCTTCTGACACTTGTCACCCAACACCATGTGCAACTTCGAGTCCCATTTAGCTAGAGTCTCAAAAACCTCTTGTGACCCTATCATATGTTTCGAAGCACCATTGTCCACGTACCATCCATCTTCATCGATAGTACCCTACGAGAAATAGGAGATCATAGAAAAGTCATTCTCCTCCAATCTCCTAGTGAGAGAATCTATCTCAGCAGAAGTGGCAACATCGACGACTTACTTCCCTTTCTTCTTCTCATCGTCTCCCTTCTTCTTCATCGGACATCTCGATGAAAAATGACCCCATCTTGCCACAGTTGAAACACTTGACTTTACTCAAGTCCTTCTTCTGCTTACCCTTCACTCGTGCTGCAAATGCCATGTCATCATCTGAAGCCCTCTTCTTTGGATGAAGATCCTCGTCTCGCAACTCCTCCTGAATGAAGTCATCCCATAGCCTATTCCACTCTGGAAACCTCTCTCTAGCAACAATCCATTTGATGAAGGGCTTCCATTCCTCTATGAACCCTTTCAAATCCATCCTCACCATATCAGAATCTGAATTAGTCACATCGATGATAGTGTAGAAACTTTTTCTACACTTATCTAGCTCCCTCTGATACCATGTAGAAATTTTGAATAATTTAACACATATTCAATGGAGATTATCCCGATCATGTACTATTGCGGAAAACATACACAATACATAAGCTCCTCTACGTTGATCATCAATATAGCAGCAACAATAACAATAAAACATCAAGAGCATTCACACATTAACACAGTATGTATCCCGGGGAAAGCATCTCGCTAAAAACCCCAACTATATGTATATTAATGATTGAGTCATGTAACATTACACAGCATAATACTTCTCACAAGTATCTCCACCTCTGTTACACACAATACAGCTCAGATCTGATCTCCAAATCTCTTCCACTGCTTGCCTGCCTCCACTGCTCAATACATGCTCAAGAACTGATGAGAATGGCTTCCCAAACTCGTTTTTCACCTGCAAAATAGTCACTCACTCTTTGTGGACGTGAGCAAAGGCTAAAATGTGGGCAAATACGTGAGAAAACTCATTGGCATACTCAATCCCATGATTGTGCAAGATCTGGTGCACAACTATAGTCACAACTGATAGCAATCTGATTCTCTACCACCTGTCCCTGTTGAACTGAACATGCACTGACATGCAACTGAGTTAACTGATGTATTCATTAGTTGTATTATGAGTTAATAACTTGTGAATTAATTAATAACTAATTCGCCCAACTCATCTCTAGTCTATTTGCCAGTTAGACTAAATACAACCAGTTTAACAAAGCTAAACTGAACACAACTCCATCAACTCCACAATCAACTCCACCAAACTCAACTGATTGAGTTCTAACTGAAGTCATGCATGCAACAACTCAACTGACTCATAAGAAAAGTGTATTTCCTTCTGACAGCTGCATGTGCCACCTCTGTAGCTCAAACTGAAGTGCTCCAAGAGAATAAGATTAAGTTTATAGTCCAAATATTATTGTGAGATAATAATATTTGACTTTTCTATTTTTGACAGCCAGTTTAAAAATAGACTTGATCACTCACACTGTGATCACTCACACTTTCATAAAAAATAGAAGTCCATCTATTTTTCCCAACTTGATCAATCATCCATAAACAGCAACCTGCAATCCATAGACATGATCCATATGTCTAAAAATAGACATAGTCTAAAAATAGACTTGCGCCAAAAATAGCCTGCGGGCCCACTTAGTGAAGGCGACTCTTTTCACTAAGCTCCATCATCTTGTTGCAATCTCAACACTCCCTCTCGACAAGATATGGATTATCAGCAACCCCTATCCTGCCTCATTGGTACTCGAATTTGCTCCTGGTGAGAGCCTTCGTCAGAATATCAGCATCCTGATCCTCCATTGGAATGTACGAAAGTAACATGATCCTCCGCTGCACACAATCTCTGATATGATGGTACCTGATGTCAATATGTTTATATCTATCATGAAATACAGGATTAGCCGAGAGTTTAATGCAACTCTGGTTATCACAGTAAATCACAGTAGGATCCAAATGAGAACCGAACAAACCAACTAGGATCTTCCTCATCCATATAGCCTCGCATGTAGCCAAACTTGCTGCCATATACTCGGCCTCCGCTGAACTGAGTGCCACGGATCTTTGTTTCCTGCTGTACCAAGAAACTGATGTCGATCCAATACTGAAGACCCCTCCTGATGTGCTCTTTCTGTCTGTTGGGCTCCCTTCCCAATCTGCATCCGTGAAGCCACATAGCTTCACCTCATCCTCCTGTCTGTACCACAAACCATATCCCGATGTGCCTCTCAAGTAGCGCAATACATGCTTGCCCGCCTTCGAGAAGAGCTTGGTAGGCTTAACCATAGCTTGTGAAATCTGGTTAACTGCATAACATATATCAGGTCGTGTATTGACCAAATACATCAGCGACCCCACCAACTGTCGATAAACAGTGGCATCCACTTCTTCTCCCGAAGTGGCATCCTCCTTCCTCCAACCTCCAGGAAGAGGAGTATCAACAGGCTTGCAGCCATGCATATTGAACTTCTCCAGTATCTCCCGAGCATACTTGCCCTGAGAAACAAACAATCCACCACTACGCTGCCATATTTCCAATCCCAGGAAATAGTGAAGGAGGCCCAAATCCTTCATCTCAAACTCTGTAGCAAGATCCTTCTTGCATGACAGTATCAACAGCTCATCACCCGTTAGAATCAAATCATCAACATACAGTACAATGATAAGCAACTTACCCTCCACCACAATCTGGTATAGGTTCGGATCCGCCTCGCTCTTGGAGAATCCAAGTCCTGTGAAATAGCTGTCTATCCGTGTGTACCAAGCACGTGGTGCTTGCTTCAACCCATACAGCACTCTCTTGAGCCTGCACACATGCGACTCGCTGCTAAAGACTTCAAAGCCTTCGGGTTGCTCAATGTACACCTCCTCCTCAATGACTCCGTTGAGGAACGCAGTCTTCACATCCATCTGATGAATGTGCCATCCCATCTGCGCTGAGAGAGCAAGAATCGTCCGTATGGAAGAATACCTTGCGACAGGTGCAAAGGTCTCCTCATAGTCAATCCCCTCTATCTGTGAAAAGCCTCGGGCAACAAATCTTGCCTTTTACTTCTCCACACTCCCGTCAGCTGCTTGCTTGACCTTGTAGATCCATCTCGAACCCACAATTGATTTCCCTTCCGATCTAGGAACAATCTCCCATGCACTGTTTCTGACAATAGAATCATACTCTTCCACCATGGCGTCTACCCATGCGGGATCCTCCACAGCTTCCTCGAAAGAGGATGGCTCAGTCACAACACACTTGCTCATAAGAGCCATGTATCCAGTGTACCGATCAGGTGACTGTCTCTGCCTGCGTTGGGCTGTAGGTGGTCCTACAACTTTCTCTGCATCTTGAGCCAGTCGCTCAGCTTCTGTCAAGCGCTTTTGTCCTCTGATGGTTGGCGCTGCATGAGTGGACTCGTCCACTCCATGAACCTCATCCTGTGGCTGATCCACATCCTGAAGCTCATCCTTAGGAACTAATAGCTCCTCATCTGCATGCAAGTGTAGCTCCCTCTCAAGCGAACACTTCATGGCTTTCTCCTCCTGAAATTTTATATCCCGTCGCACAACAGTTTTACCACTGTCTGGAAAATACACACGATAGTTGTGAGGCGTATCAGTGTACCCCACAAATATCCCAACCTCTGCAGTCGGCTCCAACTTCTTTCTGGCATCCTTCGTCACATGCATGTAAACGTTAGCACCAAAAATACTCAAATGAGAAAGATCTGACTTCTTACCAGAATAAGTCTCCTCAGGTGTACTCATGCCAAGTATCCTATGAGGACAACGGTTCTGCACATAAACTGTTGTATTGCATGCTTCCGCCCACAAGTGAAGGGGTAGGCCCTGATCATGCAACATTGCCCGTGCAGCACCCACAATCGTTCTGTTCTTCCGCTCAGCTACCCCGTTCTGCTGTGGGTTATGGGGAGATATGAGCTCTCTACGAATCCCTTCTGCCTTGCAGAAATCCTTGAACTCGTCCGAGATGTATTCACCACCATTATCGCTCCTAAGAGCCTTCACCTTCTTCCCCAACTCCTTCTTGACCAGTGCTTTGAATTCACAGAACTTTGAATATGTCTCGCTCTTCTTCTGCATGAAGAAGATCCAACACTTACGAGAGAAATCATCAACAAAAATCACATAATACCTGTGTTTTGTTGTCGAAGCAACTGAGAAAGGTCCACACACGTCTGTGTGAATTCTCTCAAGGATCGTCGTGGCGCGACTATCCTTCTCGTGAAAGGTGGCTTTCACAAAATTCCCCAAAGTACACCCCTTGCATTGATCTGACTGCGGAAGTGTGCCTTTAGGAAGCCCTGTAGTGATTTGTTGCAGTATCTTCAAGGCTCCATGGTGAAGGTGACCCAATCTCCTGTGCCATAACTTGCCATCATCCCGGCTCACCAATCCTTCTGCCTTGCCTACCATTGCTGCGCATCCATCTACATGCAACTGATAAAGGTTCCTCACTCGAACCCCTATCTTCCGGGTCTCACCAGTTGTCTTGCTGCGCAGGAAGGCCTTTCCCTCGCTGAAAACAACATCATACCCCTTGTCTTCTAACATCGCCACTGAGATGAGATTCTTCTTCAATCCTGGAACATGCATAACTTCCTTCAATACAAAGGGTTTACCAGACTCCCTCTCAAAGGAAATGGTACCGATGCCGGTCGCACTGTATCTACCATCATCGCCCATCTCGATGTGCACTCCAAGATCTTTGTCCTCCAGATCAGAGAACAAATCTCTATCTCCCGTCATGTGAAAAGACGCACCACTGTCCAAGAACCACACTGATCCCATCACACTTGAAACCAAGCATGCGATCAATGAAAAATCAAGCTCAAACTGAGAAGCTAAGGCCTCTCCCCCTGCAGATCCAGCAGCTTGCTTGTTCTTCTTCTTCTGCGGACAATTTGTGGCATAGTGTCCATGCTGGTGACAGTGAAAACACTTCACCTTGGACATATCCTGCTTCTTGCCTTTCGCACCAGACTGAGAAGCTTTCTTGCTCTTCCCTTTCTTTGCTTTGGCAACCAAAGCACAATTCTCTTCATCAGCTCCCTTTGACGAAGATCCGTCCCTGGTACTCCGCCTGATCTCCTCCTGCACAAGATCTGACCATAGTCTTTCCCATCCTAGCAACTTCTCCCGACCATTGACAGAGTCCTGATAGGAATGCCAACTCTTCGGAAGACCAAGGAGAGCCAAGCTCACCAAGTCCTCATCATCGAAAGTAACCCCCACACTTCCCAGCTCATCTCAACACTGAGTGAACTTCGTGAGATACTTGGGAATATTGTCACCCTTCTCGCATTTGATGTTTCTGAGTTTATCTTTGAGTGCCAGCTTCCTCTGATCGCTCTTGCTTTGGAATAATTCTGTTAATGATTTCCACATCAAATATGGAGTAGCCTTTCCATGGAGGCTGGACACAATGTGATCCTTCACGCCCTCCAACAGAATCCTTCGACATTTTGCGATCTTCTTTTGCCAAGCATCAGCTTGAGTAGCATCAGTAGGCTTTGGGATATCCGTATCTATGAACTCCTTCAGCCCGTTATCATCCAATACTGCCTCCATCCTGTCCTTCCATGCAATATAGTTTGAGCTGCCCTCAAGAGCATACTCCAATCGCAATCCGTTGAAAGACATTGTTGCGTTGTCACCAAGAAAACACTGCTGCAAATTCAAATTCCACCAGCAACCAACTCAACCGCCTCGGATCTAAGATTCGTGAGAACACAATATTTCTTGTACAGAGATTGACTGTATGGGCTTTTACCAGATATTTCACCTTCCAAAGGAAGGATGAATCCAGAGGCTACCTGACCCGATTACAGGCTCTGCCTGAAGAAATAGAATGTAAACACTTCCTGAATAGTAGATCTGATGATCAACACCTCTGATACCATGTAGAAATTTTTCTACAATTATCTAGCTCGCTCCGATACCATGTAGAAACTTTTTCTACACTTATCTAGCTCCCTCTGATACCATGTAGAAATTTTGAATAATTTAACACATATTCAATGGAGATTATCCCGATCATGTACTATTGCGGAAAACATACACAATACATAAGCTCCTCTACGTTGATCATCAATATAGCAGCATCAATAACAATAAAACATCAAGAGCATTCACACATTAACACAGTATGTATCCCGGGGAAAGCATCTCGCTAAAAACCCCAACTATCTGTATATTAATGATTGAGTCATGTAACATTACACATCATAATACTTCTCACAAGTATCTCCACCTCTGTTACACACAATACAGCTCAGATATGATCTCCAAATCTCTTCCACTGCTTGCCTGCCTCCACTGCTCAATACCTGCTCAAGAACTGATGAGAATGGCTTCCCAAACTCGTTTTTCACCTGCAAAATAGTCACTCACTCTTTGTGGACGTGAGCAAAGGCTAAAATGTGGGCAAATACATGAGCAAACTCATTGGCATACTCAATCCCATGATTGTGCAAGATCTGGTGCACAACTATAGTCACAACTGATAGCAATCTGATTCTCTACCACCTGTCCCTGTTGAACTGAACATGCACTGACATGCAACTGAGTTAACTGATGTATTCATTAGTTGTATTATGAGTTAATAACTTGTGAATTAATTAATAACTAATTCACCCAACTCATCTCTAGTCTATTTGCCAGTTAGACTAAATACAACCAGTTTAACAAAGCTAAACTGAACACAACTCCATCAACTCCACAATCAACTCCACCAAACTCAACTGATTGAGTTCTAACTGAAGTCATGCATGCAAAAACTCAACTGACTCATAAGAAAAGCATATTTCCTTCTGACAGCTGCATGTGCCACCTCTGTAGCTCAAACTGAAGTGCTCCAAGAGAATAAGATTAAGTTTATAGTCCAAATATTATTGTGAGATAATAATATTTGACTTTTCTATTTTTGACAGCCAGTCTAAAATAGACTTGATCACTCACACTGTGATCACTCACACTTTCATCAAAAATAGAAGTCCATCTATTTTTCCCAACTTGATCAATCATCCATAAACAACAACCTGCAATCCATAGACATGATCCATATGTCTAAAAATAGACATAGTCTAAAAATAGACTTGCGCCAAAAATAGCCTGCGGGCCCACTTAGTGAAGGCGACTCTTTTCACTAAGCTCCATCATCTTGATGCAATCTCAACAGATAGCAAACTCATCTTTGACCTTAGACAATCTTGTCAAAGCTGAAGTCACTCCTTCACCCTGTATCATCTTGGTGGAATTCAACTTATCCTCCAATATTAGTACTAGGTTCTTGTTCTTAATCTGGAACAAATTCTGAAGAGCCATCCACATCTCATGTGCATTGTTCTTCCTTGACACTTCCAATTCCTTTGGGTCAGTTGGCTTCTTGATGGTTTTCGCGGTAAACTCCCAGATCTTGTTGACCTGCAAGACCAAATTCATCCTTTCCTTCCATGGACTATAGTTGGACAAACCTCCAACCTGTCCTCATACTGGAGACCAACCTGCAATTTTGACATTGTCACTTATTGTTAAATTTAGGATCACATTTTCTTGTTGAAGGCAGAAGCTTCAATATCTCATTAGCCCAATTATTAACTCATTAGAAATCATGTGAAACATTATCATGATGACAGTAACTGAGAGAAGAACATGTATAATAAAAATATGAAGACAAGCCAAGACAAGAGGACACAATAAATTGGCTCAAGCCAGGGAAAAACCCCAAGATGGGGAAAACCCTTGATCAATATTCTTATTATTATTAATCATCAAATGTTTAGCAGAGAGAGAGAAGGAGAGTACAATCAATGTCAAGGATGACTTTCCAAGATGATGACTAGAACCACTGACCATATGCCAAATATACTACCCATACAAGTTTGTAATTTTGTCTTCAAATAATAGCAGAAAAGTGCTACCCTAACCAATAGACAATAGAATCAAAGGAGAAACTCAACATGTTCCAAAAGATCTCAGACTTGATTCACTTAAAGTGGCTTCCTTTGCTGATTATGAAGAGGCAAAGACAGTCCCAGAATTTGAGTAGTGAATCCTAGTCAAAGATTTGACAAGTTATGTGGTCAAAAATTTGTAGTTAGGACTTGAAGATATATTGCCTAAATAGCCTAGATCTAGAGACACAGGTTGTGGTCCTTCCTTCAGGAAAATCTAACCTTATTTGGCTAAGGTTCTGAGCTGTAAACAACCCTCACCAAGGTTCCATGTCTATTGTACTTGGGATTAGGATATGCGACCTGTTCTGCTTCATAGAACAACCCTTCAACTCCTCTGTCAAAGACTCACACATCCTGTGGCCTTCCTGAAATGATTACAAGGAGATTCATACTTCACCACTGGAGAAATCTCACCAATCTTCACTGCCCTAACCTGCAGCTTCCATTCAGATTTAAGATCGAACCTATAGAAAGGAAAACACACTAAAATCATACCCAATACATGTCCTCCTAGCTCCTTCAAGCTATGGTTATCTCACCGATATATTAGAGCCCTTTTCATTGAGTCAAATGAGGTTGAAAGGCACCTCCTTATATACAATTCAATGGTGTTGAAGAAATGTGACCATTGGACTAGGTGAGCCGACATATAGGAGAGGGCGACCTTGATAATTTTATATGGGAGAAACAAAAATTCAAAATCACACTTTCGCTTAACCAAATTCGATGATATTTAGGTAAATTTTTGTTCTCTCGAAAAGAGGAATTCAATGGAATGATTATCTCCATCAACTGAGTTGTCCAAAGTTGAATTTGGCCCTCGTTTCCAATTTTAACACTCCCTCTCAACTAGGGAGAATTCCCTTGCAAATCCATCTGTCATCATCATACCATCCAATCATCATGTACCATCTCTATCATCATCGTTTTGCTCTGCTCTTCTGTGCTGAACCATGAAGTAATAATGAAGAAGAAGTGATCAAGAGTGAGTCACAAGACTTTACCGCTCTCCATTGACAAAAGTCAGTCCTTGATCCCAGATCAAGTTGTTGAACACCATGCATCCTAGTCACAGGGAGTACGGTAGTACACGATGCATCCATTGGTAGTGCTATGGTCCCTAACCACTTTTTCAAACTCATTGGCCAAATGAGAGGTACTTCCCATGTGTCTCGAACTACATGGGTAGGATGATGTAAGAACATCAGCAGGGAAAGAATATATCACAACCTGCTCACAACCACTCGTAGGGAAAGGAGAAACCACATCCTACAAACAAATGTCATAGTCATATGTAGGGAAAGGATGAACCACCTCCTACAAGCATGAAAAACACCGAGAGTAGGGAAAGGATGAACCATGTCCTACACGCATGCAAATCAACAATAGTAGGAAGGATCCTACATGCGGGGAAATGATGAACAACATCACACCGACATGTCAACCATAGATCGTAGGGAATAAACATCCTACATGTGGGAAAGGATGAACCACATCCCACCGACATGTCAACATATGCCTATAAGCATCTCTGACTGGGGTATCTGCAGGAGAAGGTGAACCACTCATCTTGCTCATATGCCATAGGAGAATGTGAACCAATCATCCTATGCATGTGTCATCAATAGTAAGGGAAGGTGAACCACTCACCCTATGCATATGTCATCAACCCTAGGGGAAGGTGAACCACTCACCCTATGGTCTCTTATAGCTCAATTAGTACCACAAGCCCCTAGAAGTTTCCAGAGCTTAATTGTTCAATCTTGACCAAGGATCCCTTCATATAGGGAATAGTGCCAAGATTCTTTCTAAAAGTCCAGACTATATCACTGGGAGCCTCATAGCTCCATCCAGCAGCATATAGATGTATATATAGTAGGAAACACTTAGAAATCCTCTGCTTCTTGTATATATTGATGAAGAAAATATTTGATTGATTTTACTCCCTCTTACTCAGGGAGACCACAACCTAAACTTGTCTTTTTAGAGTGCAAAGCATCTATCTGACATCCTGCTCATCATTAGATCCATCCACTTTGTAGATAATTTATTAATACACTCAATCAAGCCATGATTTTGGCGGTTCTCTTTCTCATACTGCTAGGAGGGTCCAACAGACAACTCTTCAATATGTAATAATTAGTCTATTATTCATTTTCTTCAAAGTTCAAAGGCAACTTAAAAAAAAAAGCTTCATCCTTAGATATAAATATCAGTAATCAATGAGAGGATCCTAGCATGGTCCTATCTTCTTGAGGTAAAAAATTAGGGAGACTTCAAACCTTTCTTCCAAGTTTTGGGCTTATGCCTTTTCTTCATACTGAAGTTCAAATTCCCGGCACAGTACAACAGAAAATAGGCAGTCATAAATTGTAGCAAGATATATACCAAAATAGCAAGATCCATAAATTGTCTATGCTTGAGAAGTAGAGAATAGGATTTTGACCTTTCTAAAAATTCAAATCCCTCTCAATGAGAGGATTTTTATCTGATAATGCCTGCACCCGAGGTCATGACTTCTTCTAAATATCGAGCTATCTACAATCTGCTAGCATTCCTATCATTATTCTTAGGTTTATGAGCCACAATCATATGCAGCTTAGGAGATATAACATATCATCAGAGTTAAAATATTAGAGACATCCAGGGATACTATAGCTCCGTCTTAAGCCTTCATCAATCTGCCCCTCTTCTTTAATATGGGATTTTATCATACTGCAATTGTATTAGAAAGCTTCCTAATCGGAAAAATTATCATCATGATCCTTCTTTAACCAGGGTGAGGAAATCCTTTTATGGGATCATCCAGACAATCAACTACTTCATGATTCCTACCAATCCATTTTATGAAGGTCCCTTTTATTCAGGCATTACAAAATATGGGTTTTCCAAGGATCCAATCATTGTTCCTTATGATTATAGGGGTTGCACAAAGGGGTTGGTTCTCTCTTAACTGAAAAGAAAAGATACTTTCAAGTTTTCTCATATTGAGACCTTTATTACCAAATTTTAACTGCTTCAGGACCTATTGGAGTAGCTTGCTTTAAATATGATTATGTCAAGGTTTCTTATGTAATCCTGATTTAGAGTCCTGGCCCTTTCTAGCACTGTTCCTAACATCATCTGCCATGCTCTGGAATCTAGATAGTCTAGAGAGAATCCAATACGTAGCAAGGATCAAATGTTCCACAATCATAACTCTAAATGCCACCAATCTGATTGATTCCCAACTGCAGATAGTATCATAGGTTGGCAAACTAATGTGCTGCAACAAACCCTAGCATTAGCATGCTCTGCTTCACTGTACCATTTTTTCAAGTACCCTCTACTCAACCTCAGTTTTGACATATGTCAAAATCAATAGGTTAATAACTGCAACGAGACCCTGTTGTATTCAATGTTGTCAATGAGACCCTTTGATGCTACACTTCTTGAAATAAGTATCATGCCACTTTCAAATGTTCAAATGATGAAGCCCTAGACCCTGCTGCAAGATTATGAAACTTCTTTACATATTCTGAACACTCTGCTCAATAGTAATCAGCATTCAATGGCTCTAAAGGTTTCTTCCTATCTAAGGCAACTTTGTTTTGTTGTCAAACCAACATACTGTAACAAACCAGAGCCTCAAATCATGCTTATATCAATTTCGATGGCTTTCAATCTCAAGGAAACATATCACCGCATAATATAAATGGCAGTAAGAAAGGGACTTGTCACAATTCAGAGCTTCAAGAGAATCTTCACAATTCAATCTCATGAACCTCAGTTCTGCGCTGATCCCTACCACTGTGGAATTAATCGCACTCACTCTTGCAAGAAAATAAATTTTATGCATATTCTATCTCAAATCACTCTACCACATAAGGACCTTACACTCTCAAAGAACAAGAGAACTGATATCCTTGTGACATCATTAATTCTAGAAATCTATCCCAAAACTTGATTTGAATGTAGTCAATGTGTACATTAAATAAGCCACGATCTTCATATTCTCTCCCCACTTTAAAGTAAAGTTGGGGCTGTTAAGCCAGCGAATTCATACACATAATGTGGGAAAACGATGTTTTGAACCCATGTCATTATTGTGGCTACCCCCTCTCTTAAATTCTAGATGGAACCTCGGCAGAGAGCTTGATCAGCCAATTTCAATATCTTGTTTTAAATTATTTTTCCATGTATTTTCACCATTCTTCATCTAGGCAAAACATTTATGCTTTGTCATGTTGATTATGTGGCTATATTTTTTTTCATATTAGGCTTCATTTCTTGATCTTCATTCAATGTAGTTTATGGCTCTTCTTAATTATCCTTTTCCTCACTTAGAAGTTGAAGGATGCTTTTACAAAATTGGCACAGACATGTCCATACCAAACATTGTTGGGTGCTCTTATGTTTTGTTCTCCTCATCTTATGGATTGACTTCAGTTTCAGATTAAGTAGAAGCTCGCTTTTACTCAAATTATTGTTTCTTAGGTTTATATCTAAGAATTATTTTCCCATGTGTTCCTCAATGATTTTGTTCCTTTCCTCATATGTTTGTAAAATTAAAGTGGGTTGTCACCCTTTAACTGCCCTTTTGAAATTTTTGGCATCCTTCCTTGCTATCTTCCAGTTGGTGTAGGCTTTAATGCATCTTGTTTCTCCATTGTTGGGAAATTTCTTGATTTTTTCCACATTCAAAATAAGGTCTACATTTCAAGGGAGTGTTTCTGTAGTGTACTCTCTACTTCTAAGAATGGTCAAGGAGTTTCAAATTAAGAGAAGATGGTAACCCCTTCATTTCCAAATCGATTATATAATATTTGGCTATCCTTTTATCATTTGTAACTTCTAAAACTTTCAGCAATTTTCTTGAGGTATTGTTTGTGCTTTCAAAGAGCGATGCTTCACTAGGATCCCAAATATAAGTTTGGCAATCTTACTAGAACATAGGCTATGAAGGTGGAGTTTTACAACAGATCAAAGCTTTCTTTTGAATATTATCTATCCTGCCTAAATGATCCATCAACCTCCTCTGAATACATTATCCCGTACTATTAAATCAAGAAAAACACTATGAAGTGCTCTCGAATTAGAATGGTTACCTTTGTTGCTTCTTAGCTGCACCCTTTGACAAAACAACAAATAGAACCCCCAAAATAAGACATAGGGGATGTGAAAATATATATATTTATTTATATATATGAAATAAAAAATATTAAAATTACAGAAAAAATAAGACTCGCGGACATAAGGAGCTACATCAAACACATGTTGGGACACTTTATTGATCTGTTGGGACACATTTCTTACACATCAAACACATCTGAACAGATTTTTGAAATTTTTTGGTGCCTCGACTGTCGTATATGTAGGGGTAGCTGGGGCTAGACTGTTTGACACATGTCAGACATGCAAGCTTGCATGCCCATGAATCCAGGTGTCCAACATGTGGATTTATGGGGATTTTGATTTGTTGATATCCAACTTAGTATGGATTTAATAAGAAGACCTTACTCACATTATTTTGCATTATGTGGTTTTTCTCTAGTTGATTATGCCATATAAGATGGTTTTGGTTTCAAAATAACTTTGGATTATTCTACTTACTAAAAAACAATATTCTCTTTAGGTGCGGATAAAGCTTCTGCTTTGAATCTTCTTGGAAAAAAATTTGGTAACTCTTTATGGTCATATGAATTCTAGAGAGTAAATTTAAGTCTTTCTCCCCTTCCATGAAATAAGATTTTTTGTGGTTTGTTGGGATATAAGTATGCTCATAAGGAGCAAGGTATGGTCAAAACATAGCCTAATGCTCGATGACATATCCATGTTTATCAATAAGCTTCAACCTTCAAGGTGCTATATCCCATTATTTCTACCTCTTGAATGTCCAACATTAGGCCTATCAGCCTACTGAGCTACCTTATTGCTTGCAAAAGCCTCTAAGATTTTTAGGTAGCTTTGCAACTGGTTTGGATGCCCACATGGTTTGCAAAATTGTTGGCTTTATTTTTCCATGTTTTGGTCCTACCTTAAAAAAGAACCCCTTTGCAATACTTCTCATGTCTTTTTTTTTATTTTTTTGTAAAGTAAAAATCTATTTAAGCCTTGAAGAGAAAAATCTTAACAATTTATGGTTTTCCTTCGTTTTCCACTTGGGAAACCAAACCAGTGACAAAACCATAAATTTTCCAATATCCAAATAAATTGTCTTTGAAATTTCATCAAAGAAACAAAAAAACTATACTACAGGGCTAGAAAGCTTGATCTATCAACTAACTTAGAAATAAAAAATTCACAAAAGTAACTTAAAAAACTAAAATGATTAACAATTTTCATTTGGATTTGAAAATTTTTGAAGCATCCATCGCTATTGGATCCTTTCTACTTCCAAGAGAACATCTAGGATCCTTGAAGGCTTATATGTTCTTCAATATGACCTAGACCCCTGTCTAGGTTCATCATAGTTAGTTGTAACTTGTCCAACATGAGAAGGATTTCCTTTTTGGACTTATTTCAATCTAGAAAGACATGTCCAAGCAAGAGATTCAAATGCTAATTGGTGTCAAAATGTGTAAGTATTGAGTATAGGAAACTCTGGCATGCCCTGTATCAGGAACCCAATCAATTATTTCCGAAAGCACTTCAAAGTTTGTCAAACAACGAAATCCCCTAGCTGTGTCACATTATACCTGAGTAATTTCTCCTTAATATGTTTTGAAGTATTGGCTAGATACCTTTGGGAAAAGATTGATTCTCTTTGTTGGGCTCTAGAGCTCCCTCGATCCTGAAATTAAGCAACTCCTCATTGACTCCTGGCGCGTTGATGAGGCATTGGGATAAGGTTTTAGATAAGAGATGAATTTATTAGAAAGAAAATATCATTTCCTAGGGAGGGTATTAAGAGAAAAAGTAGGATGAGGAGGGGAAATTAAGGGAGAGCTTGGTCTAGCAGCGAGAGAATAAAGACAAGAATATTGCAAAAGAAGATACATGGCAAGGAAATTATGCAATGTTTATCATGTTATCTAACATTAGGTCATTGTATTAATGCTTCATTAACGATGTGATTTTTTAGCAGTCATATGTGGTCGTGTCATTTATTAAGTATTAGGGGTTCCAATTGAGATTCAACTCTAACTTTGAAAACCATATTTTTTATCCTTTACACTATACCAATGCTTATTCATTTCCTTGAATTATACATATATTGGTTAGAAAAGTTGCTTACGTACATTAATAAAACTTCCCTTTCAGCTTAGGAAAAACTAGGGGATAATCATTCTCTAGATGGAATTGGGGGAAAACATAATGTTTAGTTTTATATACCACAATTCATATGGTCTACAAAAAACAACTAAAATTAATTTGGATGATTCCATGGTTGGTTTGGCAAGATTTTTAAGGCTGATTTGGGCCTTACGATACGAAAATGGATTTGGTTCGCCAAGTGTCTCTATGACAAGACAACAAATATTTGTGCACCCCTAAAAAAGCATGGGATTTTCATAGAGATTTATTATTGGAACACCATTTTGGCTTATAATATTTTCTCATTGAGAAGTACAAACATGTACTTTCACAACATCATTGAGAATAAGCTCTCTTCTAGTATTCCTTAGCGATCATGTGCAAATACTTGTAGAAAGCTACTTCTCAAGTTGAAATTCACTGCAATGTTTAGTGACTGCTTTAGGTGGGAAATCAAAATGGTAGTAAACAAACTCTAAAATGGCACAGGTTAGAACTTGGCACTACCAGTTTTACAATATTTGCAAGAAATTCTATTTTTGGTTGTCTCTGGCCTTAACAAAAGGTTTCAAAAGGATTCAAAATGGAAAGATTTCTTGGAGCATACCTCTCTAGATCATAATAAAATGAATCTGAATCATCTCCATTGTTATGATACAATGGCAATCGTAATATTTCAATACATACAAAACATAATAATAACAGAAAATGAAAAACTAACAGAAAGAAGATATGTATTGTGTTTAATTACAAGAGATCACCTATATTTATAATATAATGAGAGGGGCCCGACATTAAATATAGGTGGTTGGCTTGTTCACCTACCAATTAGTGACAAGTCAAATATGCACATGATTAGACACTGTAATCTAAATAAACTTAACTACATTATGTATGTACACCAATGCCCCATCATAAGTGCAACTTAGGGACATAGGGAAAATATGTTTCTCAAAATGGGTCCTGGCTACAAGGTCATGATAGGTACCATGTACAAAGTGTTCAAAACAAAAAAAATCAGATATGGGGAGTGAGGTTACCCCCACCTTAGGGACAATTTCCTTCACCCCAAGCAAGGTATGAAGTTGAACATAATGAGACTTTGTCAAGTGTTAGCAAAGATGTTAGAAACCTGCATCTCATTGTATGACAATATTGCAAATCAATAATCCTACCATTAATAAATTGTTGGATGTAATGCATATGGACTTCTATAGGTTTGGGAAGTTGATGCTTGCTATGGGGTAAAATGCACGGTGTATGGAGAATGAAAACTACCCTCAAAGGCCTTCCCGAGACCTTTGACAGACTGTAATATTATCTGCAAAATCTACCAACTTATACACATGTTCATCTATCAAATATAAGTTGACAAAGTATGGAAAGAGGATTACCTTAAGTCTCCTTCTAGATTTGTTTGGAGATCGCTATGTAGCCAAGAAGAACTCCTTCAAAGTCGACTCCAAGACAATTCCTGCACAAAGGAAAGGAAAACACAATCACAGCATACAATATTGAAAACTAATATAAGAATGATCAATGAACATATATTTGTATACAACTTAAACTACTCAACTCGACAAGTATCGAAATGAACAATGTTACCGACACTATGGAGTAGGGAACACAACCGCAGTTCTATATTTATAATGGAAGAGTGATTACAACCATCCGTTGTATCAGCCTTCCCTTGCCCCTTCTTCCTCTCTCTCCCTCTCTCTCTTTTAGCTCACTTCTTCAAGTATATGACAGTTCACAACAGCTTAATGGGCTATCCTTTCAAATGCTCTGACCCCTTTCACAATGGCCCTCTCACTGCTTATGTAGCAATCGAGTTAGGGCTGCCAAGCTCCTCCTAGAGTTCATTAGGGAAAAAGAAATGAACCTGCCTCTTATTCCATCTCTTTCCCTTTTGCCTTCTTTTTCAAATTGGAATTTCCCCAAATAGTTTGATTTTTGGGACTTTCCATGCTTTTCTTGAGCAAATTTAGGGATAAATATCTAGATATTTGTGAGCAGATTCATTGGCTTGACCCACTGAACATCTCTTAGTTTCACTAACGCTCCCCCTGGTCTAACAACTTGAGTTAGCAGGGTGACTAACGCTCCTCTATGTTTGGTAACAATATTTATAAAGCAGGTTAGCAGTGCAAAACTACCGTTAGTGTGGATTCAAGGCCTATAATTGTGGTCTTTGCTTCAGTCATGCTGTCTTTCACCTCTGAGTTGATGAGGAGATCATTTTGTCCTATAACAGATGCCCCCTAAAGTGTGAGATCAGAGGCAGAGACGATGGCCGAAATACTTTACTAAAACTGTAATTTTCTGTCAAAATTTTTAGAGAGAGAAGCTTTGGGCGGCGAGGGAAAACCTGATACAATAATATACATATATATAAACTGCTAAAATCATGTCCTGAGTTGGGCATTCCCATGCTCAGTAGCTATGTCACAGTAATTTTCTCTTCTGAGATATAACAATGTTGGTCGCCGATAAGCACAGATCAGATCCAGTGTCATAATAGATCATCCTGAAATAGTTGTCTCCAAAGAAAAATATCCGTAGCTTGGGAGAGGAAACAAGGCTGAATGATGCAAGCCTCTACCCAAGGTCTTGATTTCCGCTTCACCGAACAACATAGATCGGTACATGTGATGAGATGTGTTGACGTCGAACATGCATGAAAATCATCTGATTACCAGTCAATAATGGAGACCATTAACAGATGCGAGGAAGGCCACTGATAATGGTGATGGTCTCCAAGATGCATAGTGCAAACTAGCGAGTGTGAAAGATTTATTTGTCATCGAACACCCGTAGAATCGCTTAACCAGGAGCCAATAATGAAAACCCCTGATCAAACACAAGGTAACCTGCCACTAATTTCTGCAAGTACCAAGGCACTAAATGTGTTTTTGGGTTATCTTCCTAGATAGAGTGTTGAAGTCTATAGGAAGAAACCTATCGAAAGGTAGGCAATGACGTGTCCTACATCAGTCGACATGAAACTGGACAAGAATGATTTTGTTTTTTGAGGAATCTTTTGAGCATTTGGGTCTAAATGATGGAGGGCATGATGAAAGGATATGTATGATTGGTTGATAGAGGAGACAAATGGGAACCCTTGAACAATAGAAGGCACGACAACGGTTTTAACCAGACAGCACTAGACTCATGAACACTACAGAGTGTTAGGATACAGAGATGCAATTACGTCAGGGTATATAGGCTAAAAACTCATAGGTTGGTAGGGTTCATATTGAGAGGCCATCAAAATGAAGGTTTATCTGAGGGAGTTCCATGTTCAAGGGAACAATTGCTGCCAAACCACGCTTTCTAATATGGAATACAGTTATATTGTCCACTTTCCCCGTCTGATTAATTTAATGAGTCCAGACGGGTAAACTCATCGATCTTTTCATGTTTAAAGAGTCTGAAAAGGATCACAAAAAAGAACGACTCTTTGCCCTATCTGATTAGTTTAATGAGTCCAGACAGGCAAACTCGTCGATTTTTTCATGTTTTAAGAGTCTGAAAAGTATCGTAAAAAGAACGACTCTATATCTTGTCTGTGTAATTTAAAGAGTCCAGACTAGACAACTTAGTGGTCTTTTCATGTTTAGAGAGTCTGAAAAGATCGTAAAGCGAGACTCCATGGTGGTCCCTTTGTCATAGTTGTTAACCGGGTGCGAAAAAAGGTTAATAGTATACCTGGATCAGTTACTTTTCTGTATTTTAATCTGTTGAACCCGGATAAAGAGAAACCTTTTTCCAATAGATGTCGACCTCATTTTGTTACGAGTACGAGGTGACAGACTAAACTCGTGTTTCGTCATGAATTTTTAATGAGTCACGCGACGACAAACTCAATACCTTCATCAAAAATTTTAATGAGTCAAATGAAGAAAACTCAGGGTATCTTTTTCAGTTTAGTGAGTGAGAAAAAGAGGGAAAAGAATGGCTCATCGCTTCTTTATAGTTTTACGAGCTCGAAGGAGGGGAAAAACTCAGGGATTTTTTTATTTAAGAGCGAGAAATGGTCCCAAAAAAGAAAGTGCTCTTACTACTGCCGTATATTTTTAACGAGCCCGATAACAAAAACTCGAGATTTTTCAGTTTAATGAGCGAGAAAAGTACCTAAAAGAATGCTCGGGTCATCTTCATCAAGTTTAACGAGCAGAAAGACTAAGCTCGAGATTTTTTCAGTTTTAAAGAGCGAGAAAAAAGCGCCTAAAAAGAATGCTCCTTTGGTCTTTTTCAGTTTATGAGCTGGAAAAAGATCAAAAAAAGAGTTGCTCAGAGCATCGTTGTATAAACTTAACGAGCGCAACGATGAAAACTCAGAGATGTTTCTATTTTTTAAAGAGCAATAAAATATCACAAAAAGTGCTCTAACTATCGTTGCATAGATTTAATGAGCTCAATGATAAAAACTCGGAGATGTTTATATTTTTTAAAGAGCAATAAAATATCTCAAAAAGTGCTCTAGTCTTCGTTGTAGTAATTTAACGAGCCCAAAGCAGGAGACTCTAGGTTTTTCAGATTAACGAGCAAGAAAAATACCATAAAAAGAATGCTCGACCTTCCTTGATCTCATGCTTGACAATAGAAGGGTCTATGCCATGCATTTCCTCATAAGACCAAGGGAAAACATTGCGGAAGTCCTTAAAAGGGCAGGTGAAGCTCACAATTTCCTCAGGATTGCGATTGGCTTCAATCTGTATTTTTTCCACGATGCCTGTCATGACAGAAATATCGATGAGCAATGGTTTTGAAATATTGCCCCTGTTTCCTTCCGCCTCCACAGTTTGGAGGATCGCATAGGGTGAGGAAACAATTTCTGGTATGTCAGGGGCAGGATTTGAAGAGGCAGCATGTCCGAATCAGATATCGAAACATGATGGTGTGAGTCCTCCCAAGGTCGCTCTTCTAACCTCATGATCTCTCTAATAGCTTCGTCCATAGGTAGGACTTGATTGAGTGGATCGAAAGGAGTGGTTATGGGAGGGGTAGTGGTACCGTTGGCCGAAACCAAAGTGACCAGAGATTCGGATGCAATTTGAATGGCTTCGCAGGGCAATTTAGCTGGTGACAACGGCATTTGTACTCCGTATGTGTCAATGTCTAAAGGAGCCAGTAGGATCCATGGATCGGTCTGTTCATGAGGAATAAATGAAAGCATATTGACCATCTGTGAAACCTTCGGTGGCTGAAGAGGGAAACAACCCATGAGGGAAGAAGCCTTCAATAGACCGGTACCTAAACTGACATAAGAGTCAGTTCCACCTCCTACTAGGGGTACGAAGCCACTTGGTAATGGTGAATAATCAAGGGTGCAAAAATACAACTGATCTACTGTAACTACCTTTCCATCCAATGGAAATTGGATTATGTGAAAGACAGTAGATATGATGGCCATCATCGCATATGTCCAACTACGACCCAGCAAGAGATTATAGTTGAGTTTTCTGTCCACGACTTCTATATCCACCATTACGGTTTTCCTGCTCAAAGTGATGGGGAAACCGGCTAAGTATCCTTTTGGTATAAAGGTGTGGCCGTCGAAATCTTTCATGGAGTTCGACAGCGGGGATAGGGTTGGAGAACCCAAGGTGAGCCAACATGAAGCTGACATGACGCAGGTTGAAGCACCTTCGTCAATGACAGTTCTGTGTATACCTTTACCTTTCGAAGTGATATGCACCTAAAATGCAAGCTGGTGGGAAAGGGGAGGTTTACACTTGTCCATGTCGAAAATAACAAGCATGGAATCTGTAGGGTCAATACCTCCAATAGCCGAAAGCAAAGCTTTCCATTGCGTGGGGTATGTTTGTAATACTTCGAGCGCTGACATAGCCGACGGCGCTTGCGCCAAATCCTCTACGATGTTGTAGTGTTGGGCGGCATGTGCAGATGTATTGTGCATTGTGCATCGAAGTGCCCCTTTTGGGGGTCGAATTACAAAGTCCTCAACTGACCTTTCGATATGCAAATCGTTGGGCGGCGATGGGTTTTGACCTAAGGATGGTTCTGCTGCAGGAGCGATAGGAGCTCCATAAGATTTGGCTCTTGTGGCGAGTTCTATCGTTTCAAATGTGAAAATGGTAGAAGATCCTTCACCAGCTGAAGGATGTTGTGAACCATCGTTGCCCCCTGGCGTGGGTTGCTGTTGGTTTGCAATAAGATTTTGCTACTGCTAAGTGGGAAAAGGATTCATAAGGACAGTGGGGGTCTTACCAGTATCTCTTTTGGCAAGGTAATCTGTGCATTCTTGAAGCCGCGGACAACGCCAGGTTGTGTGGTCTTCAGCACAGAGTTTGCAAGGAAATCTGGTAGGTGTATCCTTTTCATCAGCAGTAGGCGCAGCAGCCTTCTGTTTTGGGTTGGGCTGCTTTGTTGACTACTCCTCAGAAGGAGCAGTCTTTTTCTTATTCTTCTTTTTCTTACCACTGGGATTTTGTGTAGACTACACAGAGTTTATCGCAGTGGCAGGAAGAGTAGTCGTATTGGTAGAGGGGTCCACTGCTATCTTGGAAATGGAACCTTTGAGTTGTTTTACAGCAACCCCAGAGGTTGTGCTGACAATCGCGTCGGTGTGCACTCCAGGGTGCTGAGTGGTGGAAGCATTGGGGTTACTAGGAGCATGGGGGATTATGTCGTAAAGAGTGCCAGACTATGAATAAATCAAATCTAAGTGTTGGGCACAATGTATGGATTCGTCTTTTGTGACCGCACCACCTAGAGCGACATCTCTAGCGATTTGTGGGAGTAAGGACTTACAAAACTAGTCCGTTAAGAGAAAATCAGGGATGGGAGCTTTGTCTAACCTCCACCTACGTCTCCATTCATGAATATGATCGAAGATGTGGGTGGCAGTATCCTAACGAAATGAAGTAAGGAGCTTTGTCCCAGTCTCATAGCGAATAGGTAACTGAAAGTGCTTTAGGAACTCCGTCGCTAAAGCATCAAAGGTATTGACTAACGTGCGTGGTAACTCAATATACCATTTCGTTGCATTGCCAGTGAGGGTGCGGGGAAAAAGACGTAACGAGACACTATCATCCACCATAGAGTTAGAAACACACCAGAGATGGTAGGTGGTGATATGGGTGCCCGAATCCTCCCCTTGTTTTCCATCGAACTTTGGGATGTTCGTTAGTATTTTATGCGGGATCGACAGCCATTGTAAGTTGTGGTAGATGGGGTTGTTTGTCATCTTGTATAAGTCAGGAATATCCAACGTTGCCAAAAAAGGCATAGAGTTAGATGCCCCCGACTCGGACCATGGTGACGACGGATGACCTGAGGAGCTCTGTGCTCCTCCCATCATTTGGTTCCCCATAGTGTACATGGGTTGTGTGGTGTAACAGTTGCTTTTCGGTATGGTGTTGTAGAGTGGATTTCCATGAGTATTTTGATACTAGGGTATGAAATTGCCCCCAGTAGAAGTGGTGCCCCATTGACTCATTTGAGTCTGTGAGTAGGGTGCCCCCATGGATTGGTTGGGAACCCCTTGTGGATTCCCGACCGACACAGAACTAACCATTTGGATTTGATTGATGGAGGGAACACTCATGTCAATTAGCGACTGTCCATGCATGCTTGAGAATGGAGGGGGAACTGTGATATTCCCTACTGACATGTGCATATTGGGAACCCCCCCAGATATCTGAATCTGGGGGTTGGAACTGTACATTGGCGGCCGACCATATTTCTGGTAAACGAGAACTGCACCCATAGTGCCGCATTGAGTGTTATATGGAGCACTTGATGTGGCACTTGTCGAAGGTATGTATTGTGGTACCATAGGAGTGGAGCCTGGCATCTGCTGGGATCCATTTATAGAGGGTGTCATGTGAGTTGTTGTACCTGGGACAAACATAATAGAGAAATTCCACATTACCGGTGTTGTGATGACTGTCGACTGGGGAAGTGGTAGAGGACCAACAGTGTCTCTAAAATTCCACAACCCGTGAGTCATTGACTGGATAGATGGGAAAGTTCCACCTACAGAAGAAGGAAGTACAGGTACCACGGGAACCATGATAGGGTCCGACGGATTTGTGAGCGGAGTGCTAAAGTGAGGAAGAAATCCTTCCGTGAAGAAATCCTCCGACAAACTTGAATCGTCGGTCGTCCACACAGATCTCGTGTGAGATTTAGGAGACTGATTCCTTGAAGATGAGGAATCCGAGTCAATGGAACTCGGTAGATCTTCCACAATGAGTGGAGGAAGTCCTAACAATCGTCTGGAGTGACGACGATGTAGCCACGGTGACGTTAAGTTTCATCAAATAAATTTTAATGTGATATTCTTTAAAGTCTCAAAAATGATATGACTCAGGTACCTAAAAATAAAAAATACACTAAATATATCGGTCAGCAAACAGAGGGAAAGTACCTCATCTAATAAGCACTGATCACTGGAGATGAAACCCAGTTTCTCAATGAATAACAGAGAAGGATGGCCAAATGTATGGTTACGGTTACTCTAGAGCTTCGCCCGAACCTCGAATTGAGGGGCCAAGTACTCTCGTGAAGACGAGCACCCTCCCAAAAACTGAAGATAGAGTAGATCCGTCCGTGTTAGGTACCAAGACAGCCCGTCCCAATCACCTTGTGTAAGTACCTAGAAGTTTTGGCCACTAGAGATACCTCAAATCACAAACATTACCAGGGGGGACATAGTCGTAGACAACATGCTGTGTGGGCAGGAAACCTGAGTCCCCGACTCAGTTCCAAAATCCCCGAAGGGACTCCCAGTGCACAGAATGCCCAAAGGATTTGTAAGAGAAGGCAGGCTACCTTCAATTACATTTCGATGTTGTCTCGTATTTCACTCTGTTGTTAGTGGAGTGGTCCTGGTAATATGAGTGCAGAAGGATTTTTCACTCGTTAACGACACTAGTTTTGGTTTTCAACCTTGGGCAGTTCACTCACATGCTTATCCCAAGATCCTAGCCTAGCTAATGTTGGTTTGCTCAAAAGAGTAATTGATTGATTTTAATGTAAATTTTAAGTGTACTTGATTATTTGTCTTCAGTAGGGGTGTTGACGTATGAATATGGTGAGACTCTTGACTCAATAAATCATGCAGAACAATGCTCTGAAAAAAATTTCAATTTTTTATGCAAACAAGTCTTATTCTACATATTCATCTTTTCACATATTCATAGATTCATCTGTGCATCTATAGCCTTTCAACACTTGCATAACCAAAAGATTATTTTTCCAATATTTCCTAACAACTACTGAAAACCAAAATGAAGCAGCTTACAACTATTTCGATAGAAGGATGAATACAATTTATCAGTCTTTCTTTAAAAAAAATGTATTTTAAGAGAGAAAAACTAAAACTTTTTCCAAAAAATAAATTTTCAGGACACCAAATTTGCTAACATAATATAGTTGCAGATCTTACTTCAGCCCATGAGAAAATTTCCTGCCCCTTTTGGTCCACAGACACTACTGGAAATCATGGAAATGGGAGACTAACGCTCTGTTTCAGTGTAAACAGAGAGTTAGTTGGTCCACTAACGCTCCCTGTACATAGACACAGTGCTTTATAAAGCTCTGTTTAGCCTGGTAACCTGCGTTAGTGAGGGAAATTGCTCAAACAGAGGGCCTTTAGGATCAGTTTCTGAGGTGAATGCAAACTAGTAGGATGTAACAAGATAGTTGGTGGATCAGAAAAGGATTTGAAGAAGTAGGGAGCTCTTAGAAGAAAAAGAAGAACTGAGAGGAGTCCAGGTAAACCGGGAACTAGATGTATAGTCCCTAGCGGAGTCGCCAATTCTACTATGGGGTAAAATGCACAGTGTATGGAGAATGAAAACTACCCTCAAAGGCCTTCCTGGGACCTTCGACATACTGTAAGATTATCTGTGGAAGATACCAAGTTATACACATGTTCATCTATCAAATATAAGTTGACAAAGTATGGAAAGAGGATTACCTCAAGTCTCCTTTTAGATTTGTTTGGAGATCACTATGTAGCCAAGAAGAACTCCTTCAAAGCCGGCTCCAAGACAATTCATGCACAAAGGAAAGGCAAACACAATCACAACGTACAATATTGAAAACTAACATAAGAATGCACAATGAACATATATTTGTATACAACTTAAACTACTCAACTCGACAAGTATCGAAATGAACAACTCAATGAACAATGTTAACGACACTATGGAGAAGGGAACACAACTGCAGTTCTATATTTATAATGGAAGAGTCATTACAACCATCCATTGTATCAATCTTCCCTTGCCCTTTCTTCCTCTCTCTCTCTCTCTCTCTCTTTCATCTCACTTCTTCAAGTACATGACAGTTCACAACAGCTTAATGGGCTATCCTTTCAAATGCTTTGACCCCTTTCACAATGGCCCTCTCACTGCTTATGTAGCAATCGAGTTAGGGCTGCCAAGCTCCTCCTAGAGTTCATTAGGGCAAAAGAAATGAACATGCCTCTTATTCCAGCTCTTTCCCTTTTCCCTTCATTTTCAGATTGGAATTTCCCCAAATAGTTTGATTTTTGGGACTTTCCCTACTTTTCTTGAGCAAATTTAGGGATAAATATCTAGATATTTGTGAGCAGATTCATTGGCTTGACCCACTAAACATCTCTTAGTTTCACTAACGCTCCCCTTGATCTAACAACTTGAGTTAGCAGGGTGACTAACACTCCTCTATGCTTGGTAACAAGCTTTATAAAGCAAGTTAGTAGTGCAAAACCAGCGTTAGTGTGGATTCTGTTATGCTCCTATACCAATAGGTGTCATATTTCATGATTGACTGGTAAAATGCCAAATATGTTCATCCTTTTCATGCTGCAAAGGTTCCATATTTTGAAAAAATCAAAAAATTAAAAAATGAAAAGAGGGTATGCCCTAAAAGAAAGATCAAAGGGAAAAAGAATGAATTGGTCAAAAGAAAGAGAATGAACCCCAAAGAAGACCAGGAAAATGCGCTAGTCCAAAATGCCACTACTATCCTATTTTTGCAAAGAAGTTCAATCTGTGCAATCAGTTGGTTCCTGTCACAGTTGATGGATGGCCAAACAGCTTAATCTTGGCCAGTCCATGTTTAAATTTCCTCTTTTAGCGGTAGAGAATAAAACCTGTCCAAACAGTTCAAGCTTGGCAGATAAGTAGTTAGGTAAAGAAGAAAAGGTGCTCAACAGTTAAATCTGAGCCCGGGAAGATATAAGGGCAGACTTAGATAGGATGGCAGTTAAAAGAAAAGAAAAGAGTAAGGGTTTGCCAGTTCAAATGCACCCAAGGGAAAGGAAGAAAAAATGTTAGGTATAATAGGCTGGGTAGGCAGTTTTGATGTTGCAGAAGCAGGTTTGTGAGCAATTTTGTCTTTTAAAGATGATTCATCTCTCATGGATATCATAAGCACAATGGCAATGGTTTGGCTACAAAACAGATGAAGCATGACTAATTTCCCCTCACATTTCTCCAAAAAACCTTTACTAACCTCCCCACAAGGACATTGAGATCTGCTCAGTGCTCCTAGATCACTTCATTTCATGAAAAAGACTAAGTGAAACTTTGTTTTTACTTAGGCAAAGGAAGCCACATTTCTTGTGTAAAAATGCTTTTCTTCCATTATGCTAAGTTTTCTAAATTCACAACTTGGATCCCTTTTCATTTCCTTAAGCCTAAGTTTCACTTTTTCAACTTAGTGCTTTTATTTGAATATATCTCTCATATTAACATATTAACTTTATATTATAACTCCTACATAACATTCCCCCCCCTCCCCCCCATATTATATAACTATATAAAAAACCCCAAAAATATTTAAATATCCCGACCCCCGGCTAATTATAGCCATATGGTAATGTTACGGGAGTTAGTGGTTCATTCGGGGCCATTAACAACCCTTTGCACATAAGATCATTGGGATTTGTTTAACATTTGGTTAAATAAATAACCAAACCCGCCCAAAAACATTAAGTAATACCCCGCAAAAACATTGAAAAACGTCGATTTTATTATGCAAGTCCTACGTTGTAGCCTTCGCCATATCCCAATCGCCGCCAGCCGTCGGATCATAGCCCGCAGATCGGACGGCCCACAGCAATATCGCGAGCCCTTTCATGCCGACCTTTAGCGCCCGAGGAACGGTGGTTTTACCACCGTACCTTGGGACAGGTGGCAGCCTCCAGCACTGCTCGCTGCCCCCCCTCCAATACCACCTCTGTCCAAAAGCGGTGCGGGGGCCAAACTGTTGGCATTATTAGACAAGTATTGTCCTTGATGGAAAATCACACTGATGACAAATCATAGTGCAGAAGGATAGCAGCAAGGAATTGATGATCAGTCTACAAGTATGAAGAAAAATCTACACATGCTGGTTAGCTATATACCAAGTCGCGTGTACACGCTGGTTGGCTTCAGTAAAAGCGCGTGTATGTGGAAAACTTATCTTTGGTCCATGGCAGTTATTCCTTGGAAGTTGTGCCTATGGTTTTGGACCTTGGTGTCTCGGCGGACGTGTTGATCCCTAGTTTTTGAAGTTGATGGTATTGGATTTCTATGGTTTTGGCCCTTGGTATTGAACAAGGCCTAAGGCTATATAAGGAGAAGGAAATCATTAGGCAAATGTATCTGAAAAGTCTTGAATATCTGAAAAAGAAAGAGATCTGGTATGCAGGTTCTGGGTTGCTTGATCTATGCTAAGGAGAAGTCACACCGATTGATGGAAGACAAGATCTAAGGACAGATCAGGATCTAATAGTTTGAAATGCACTATTATGATATGGTTGATTATGCGTATTTCTAGATCTGTATACTGACGCAATGTTATGTTCTGGGTCTAACTGATGTCTGGTACAGCTGCAAGTTAAGAGAATTTATTTTTAGATCTATACGCAGGTTGTCTTCGGTAAAAGAGCGTGTATACGCGGGTTTCTCTCATTGAAGTAGCGTGTATCTTTTGAAGCTTGATTTTTTGGTTTGCAGCTGGGTCTGACTGTTATTGCAGAGTTCTGTAGTCTGCTCTGTGTTCTGGTGACTGGGTTTGACAGGGTTTCAGTGGTTCGGTGATTCAAATATTGATGATGCTAGTATTGGTTGTCTTGTATTAAAGTTGAATGAATTGTGGTCTTCAGATTGTAATGGTGTGCTTCAGGAATCTCCAGTCTGAAAATGCATGAAAAGTGGTACCTGAAGGAAAGAAGATTGTAGGCCAGCACCTACGTACTAGTATCTTAGCTAGTACAAGAGCAAAGGGGGTTGGAGATCCCTTCCAAGGAAATTTGGAGAACGAGAGAAGGTTGAAGCCTTCTGCAGGTTGTAGCCTTCGTACTGGTATAAGGCTGCACCAGTACAAAAGATTGTAAATTAAAGTTCTTATTAAAGAAAGATAGAGATGACTTGCAGCAGGTGGTTTTCACCCACATTGGGTTTCCACCTTATATCATGGTGTTCATGTGTGTGGCTTTTGTGTGATGATCTGTTCTGTTATACTGCATCTGTTTACTCTCAATATGGTGAATAATGACCTGATACACTTAACTGAAGATAAATTAACTGAATTATAAGTTTTTTGGTTATACGATGTTTTCTTTAGACACAGTGGTGTGTACACGCTGGTTCACTTAACGGAAGTAGCGTATATGTTTCTGAGCATTGAAAAAGTTTTATTGATCTGATAATACTGATTCACCCCCCCCCTCTCAGTATTATTTCCAACAATTGGTATCAGACCAGGTCCTTCAGAGAAGCTTGATCGCTTGAAGGTAGATCGTTCATCATGAGCAACTACGAGAGAGAAGCATCAATCAGGCCACCAGTTTTTGATGGGACAAACTTCACTTATTGGAAGGTAAGAGTTACTGCCTATCTTCAATCTCTTGGTACATAAGTTTGGGACATCGTAGAAACAGGCTACGCTTTTCCTTCAGCTACTCCTACAGATGCAGCTGAGAAAAAGAAGTATGAAACAAATGCGAAAGCAGTCAGTACCCTTTTAGGATGTATATCCCAAACGGAATTCATGAAGGTAATGCACTACAAATCCGCAAAAGAGATATGGGACAAAATTGTCACAAGCTATGAAGGAGATGAACAGGTAAAGCGTGCTAAACTTCAAACTCTCAGGATCCAGTATGAGACTCTCAAGATGTATAATGATGAAAGTGTGGCTAACTATTTTCTTCGGGTAGATGATATTGTTAATTGTATGAAAAATTTGGGTGAAGAAATAAAAGAGGCTATAGTGGTTGAAAAGGTTCTAAGATCATTGTCCCCCAAGTTTGAATCTAAAGTATCTGCAATAGAAGAAAAAGAAAATCTACGGATTCTTACTATGTCTCAGCTACATGGAATTCTAACTGCTTATGAAATGAGAAAGGGAGGTCCATCAGACAGAAGAGAAGCTGCTTTCAAGGCATCAGGGAAAGGAGATTATTATGAAGCAAGCCACGTCCCAGAAGATGAAGAAGAATCAAACTTTGTCAGAAATCTTCAAAGGGGTTCTGGAAGGTTCAGAGGTAAGTTGCCTTTTAAATGCTTTGCTTGTGGAAGAGTAGGTCATTATGCTGCAAAATGTCCTTATAAGGATAAAGGAAAGGAACCATCTAGATGGAACAAGAAACAAAGTGCAAATAAGAAAAGCTACTACACCCATGAAGATAGTGATGGTCTATCAAACAGTGATGAAGATGAACGAGGTAATGAATATAAATTGTTAATGGCATTTGAAGATGATGATTATATGGATGCTATAGATGTGGATTACTTTCATGAAGAAATCACTAGACTTAAGAGATGTATAGAAGAGAAGAATATGATCATTGATACTCTACAATTTCAAATTGATGAAAAGGAAAGACATCTTGAAAAATTAGAAGGTGAAATTGTTGGTCTTAGAAAAGAGATTGAGAAAACAAAAGCTATTAATCTCAAATTTGTTAAAGGATTTGAAACCTTGGATGAGATTATCAATGTGCAGCGATCTCCTCTGATCAAGACAGGTCTGGGATATAATGGAGAAACATCTCAAGCCTCTACCTCTAAAAGTTATCTTGATGCAGCAAGAAGAAATGAGCAAGAGCACAATGAAGACCATCAGGTAAAGCAGGGACGAATTGCAAATACAAACTACCAGGGGCAATCCATCTTAAGGACAAACAGAAGCTACAATCAGCCACAGGTAAAATCCTCTCAATTTACTCCAAGAATGAATGTGAATAGAAGCTACAATCGGGTGGATGATAGATCTGATTATCGCAGAAGTTTCTTTAATGGTCAATGCTTTTCTTGCCATAACTTCGGTCACAAAGCATCTCAGTGTGTTGCCTACAAGACAATCATGACTAGAGAAGCTCAAAAGCAAGGGAGAATGACTGGAACCATGAAAAGAACTTATAACAACTTTTCAGTTCTTGAAAATGAAGTTGAATGCTCTATTTGTAATAACTTTGGTCATGAAGACTCTGAATGCAGGAGCAGGTTCCGGAAAACAACTCAGAAGGAACAAACCTCAAATGTCAGAACATGGAGAATAAAGGAACCGCAACCAGAAAGATGTGGGATAGCCTTTTATGCAGAAGGTCAAGAAAGTCTATGGTACATTGACAGTGGATGTTCAAAGCATATGACAGGGGACAAAGAAAAGCTTGAGTCATATACTGCATTAGAAAAGGGGAAGAAAGTTTCTTTTGGAAACGATATCTCTGCAAGCATAAAAGGAAAAGGTGTTGCTCCATTGAAAGAGAAGGTCAAAGCAGGAAATGTTTTATATGTTGATGGATTGAAGCATAATCTTCTGAGTGTCAGTCAGATGTGTGACCAAGGAACAGAGGTAATATTTAGATCAAATGGATGTTGTGTTCGCGATCTTGATACAGGTAAAACAGTGCTCAAGGGAAGGACTCCAAATAATCTATATATCTTTGAGGAAAGACAACAATGCTACTTGAGCAAGGATGAGGAACATTGGCTATGGCATCAGAGGTTGGGGCATCTAAGATTTTCACAAATAAGGAAAGCATGCAAATATCAGGCAGTTCGTGGTCTTCCAGATATCAAAATTCCAGACAACACCATATGCAAATCTTGTCAGTTTGGAAAGCAAACCAGAACTAACTTTCCAGAGAAGGAAGGATCAGCTAGCATGCCTCTTGAGCTAGTCCATACAGATGTTTGTGGTCCATTTAGGAAAAGGACACCTCGAGGAGAAGAATATTTGATATTATTCATTGACAATTTCTCCAGATTTGTTTGGTTAGGGCTTATGAAGCACAAAGATGAAGCATTCGAAAAATTCAAATCCTTCAAAGCCTTGGTTGAAAATGAATCAGGACACAAAATTAAGTGCCTCAGATCTGACAGAGGTGGGGAGTTCACCTCAAATGAATTTTTCGATTTCTGTGAAGAACATGGGATAAGAAGAGAATTCTCTACCGCTAGAACTCCTCAGCAAAATGGGGTTGTGGAAAGAATGAACAGAAAAATCCAACAAATGGCTCGTGCTATGCTTGATGAATCAGGTACTCCCGCAACCTTCTGGGGTGAAGCTGCACATGCTGCTGTTATTATTCTCAACAAGACAAATGTCCGAGTAAACAGCACTCAAACACCTCATGAGCTCTGGAGTGGTGAGACTCCTTCGGTGAAGCACTTCAAAATCTTTGGGAGCAAATGTTATATTAAGAATACTGATGAGCAACTTGGAAAACTCGAACCAAGAGCAGATGAAGGTATTCTCCTTGGTTATTCTCCACATAGCAAAGCATACAAATGCTACAATAAAAGACTTGGGATAATTGTGGACAGCATTGATGTAGTGGTTGATGAGAAGGGATACATTCCTAGGCAAATTCATCGTGAAGACATTGAAGAAGATGAAGACTATCCTCAAAGGCAGAGTGATGAAGAAGAAGAACCTCAAGAAGAACCAGAGGAGCAGGCAAGAATAGAAGAGAAGACTCCATCCAGATATGTTCAAAAGAATCATCCAGAATCTCAGATTGTGGGGCAGAAAGAAGCAAGAGTACAAACAAGAAGAACACTTGCAGAAGCTTCAAGCTATTTAGCATTACTCTCTTCCACTGAACCACAAAATGTGAAAGAGGCATGCAAAGATGAATGCTGGGTCAAAGCAATGGATGAAGAACTTGAGCAGATCGAAAAGAACAACACTTGGGAATTGGTTCCTAGACCAAAAGATAAGAATGTCATAGGGACAAAATGGGTCTTCAAAAATAAATTGAATGAAAATGGAGAAGTAATTAGAAACAAGGCCAGACTTGTTTGTAAAGGGTATGCGCAGCAAGAAGGAATAGATTTTGAAGAGACCTTTGCTCCTGTTGCAAGACTTGAGGCCATCCGAATGTTCCTTGCTCTCTCAAGCTTTCAAAACTTTAAGGTTATTCAAATGGACGTAAAATCAGCCTTTCTGAATGGAGACTTGGAAGAAGAAGTATATATTGAGCAGCCAGATGGTTTCATCCTTGGGAATAATCCAAACCTTGTATGCAGGTTGAAAAATGCTCTCTATGGTCTCAAACAAGCTCCAAGGTCTTGGTACTATCGGTTGGACAAATATCTTCACCAACAAGGCTTTTCAAAAGGATCAGCAGATAGCAATCTCTATATAAAAGTTGAAAATAGCAAATTGCTAATACTTGTTGTTTATGTAGATGATATTATCTTTGGCAGCAATGAAGAGACTATGAGTCAAGACTTTGCCTTGGTTATGCAGAAAGAGTTTGAAATGTCACTACTTGGAGAATTGACATACTTTCTTGGATTGCAAATCCAACAAAATGAAGGAGGCATCTTCTTGTCTCAAACCAAGTACCTCAAGCAGATCCTGAAGAAGTATGGCATGGAAGATTCAAAACCTGTATGTACACCCATGGTTACAGGATGCAGCCTCAGTGCAAATGATGAATCAGCAGTGGTTCATCAACCAACTTATAGATCCATGATTGGGAGTTTGCTCTATTTGACAGGTACCCGACCAAACATCATGCATGCAGTCGGAATGGTTGGAAGATTTCAGGCAAATCCAAAGGAGACTCATCTTCAGGCAGTGAAGAGAATTTTTAAATATCTTCAAGGGACACAAAATTATGGCTTATGGTGTCCTAGAGATACAGATCTCACACTTCATGCTTATACAGATGCAGATTGGGCCGGAAGCGTGGATGAAAGGAAAAGCACAAGTGGTGGTGCATTCTTTATGGGCTCCAGATTAGTATCTTGGTTCAGCAAGAAACAGAGTTCGATTGCCTTATCTACAGCTGAAGCAGAATATGTGGCTGCGGCATCTTGTTGCACACAACTTCTTTGGATGATGCAGACCTTGCAGGATTTTCAAATCACTTGCACTTCACCAGTCTCTATCTTATGTGATAATACAAGTGCAATCAGCATTTCGAAGAATCCAGTCATGCACTCAAAGACCAAGCACATACCAATCAAGTACCATTTTCTTCGGGAACAAGTGCTTGAGCAGAAGGTCAAGTTGGAGTATGTTCCTTCTAAGGAACAAGTTGCTGATATTCTCACAAAGCCACTGCCCAGGGAAACTTTTGAATATCTCAGACAAAAGCTAGGAGTAGTTAATGCTTCATCCTGCTGTTGAAGCTTGTCTGTTCTACAGAAAAATTGGTATACGCAAGTTACGTAAGGGATATCCGCATATATACGCAGATCTATGCTGGGAAAGTCGCGTGTATGGCGTACGCGTGTTGCAGAAAGCATATCCGTGTGCATACGTTGTTTTATGCAGGAGAAATCGCGTATATGGAGTTCTGAACAGCAAGGGCAGACACTGGTTGGAGAAGGTTTGAGATGGGTATGCCAGAGGGCTTCAGGCACAGTTTCAGGGGGTGCAGCAGGCACAGGTTCAGGGGGAGCAGCTTAAAGTCTCACAAAGCATTGTTGGCATCTAGATGCTTTTGGTTCTAGTACACAACTGTTGTTGGTTTCAGGAGAAGGAGCTCAGAAGGATATCTTGGTTGCTTATCTAAAAGATGTTTATCAGATGCTGCTTGTGACTCTCATAAGTCTTGGTCTAGATCTGTTGTCTCTATGTCATGTATTTTTGTGATATCTTTTTTATGGTGTCAAGGTCATGTAACGGCCTATGTTGGTTTCCCCACTATGCCTGGGATGAATGATGTAATATAATTGGTTGTTTCTGATGTATCCCCTCTTGATTGGGAATATGGATGTATGTATTGAGTCTTTTTGTGATAGGAAGGTCCCTTATAGTGTATAAGTCTTGGTTCTTTTGAAGAACATCTTTTGCAGATCTTGCCTACAGTCAGGGGGAGCATGTTTCAGCACAGCTAAGCAAAGATATCAGCATGTACTCAGGGGGAGCACAGCCCTTTGCCCTTGATGACAAAGGGGGAGAGTGATTTGGTGTTATTGCCATCAAGTCCAAAGGGGGAGATTGTTGGCATTATGAGACAAGTATTGTCCTTGATGGCAAATCACACTGATGACAAATCATAGTGCAGAAGGATAGCAGCAAGGAATTGATGATCAGTCTACAAGTATGAAGAAAAATCTATACATGTTGGTTAGCTATATACCAAGTCGCGTGTACACACTGGTTGGCTTCAGTAAAAGTGCGTGTATGTGGAAAAATTATCTTTGGTCCATGGCAGTTATTCCTTGGAAGTTGTGCCTATGGTTTTGGACCTTGGTGTCTCGGCGGACGTGTTGATCCCTAGTTTTTGAAGTTGATGGTATTGGATTTCTATGGTTTTGGCTCTTGGTATTGAACAAGGCCTAAGGCTATATAAGGAGAAGGAAATCATTAGGCAAATGTATCTGAAAAGTCTTGAATATCTGAAAAAGAAAGAGATCTGGTATGCAGGTTCTGGGTTGCTTGATCTATGCTAAGGAGAAGTCACACCGGTTGATGCAAGACAAGATCTAAGGACAGATCGGGATCTAATAGTTTGAAATGCACTATTATGATATGGTTGATTATGTGTATTTCTAGATCTGCATACTGACGCAATGTTATGTTCTGGGTCTAACTGATGTCTGGTACAGCTGCAAGTTAAGAGAATTTATTTTTAGATCTATACGCAGGTTGTCTTCGGTAAAAGAGCGTGTATACGCGGGTTTCTCTCATTGAAGTAGCGTGTATCTTTTGAAGCTTGATTTTTGGGTTTGCAGCTGGGTCTGACTGTTATTGCAGAGTTCTGTAGTCTGCTCTGTGTTCTGGTGACTGGGTTTGACAGGGTTTCAGTGGTTCGGTGATTCAAATATTGATGATGCTAGTATTGGTTGTCTTGTATGAAAGTTGAATGAATTGTGGTCTTCAGATTGTAATGGTGTGCTTCAGGAATCTCCAGTCTGAAAATGCATGAAAAGTGGTACCTAAAGGAAAGAAGATTGTAGGCCAGCACCTACGTACTAGTATCTTAGCTAGTACAAGAGCAAAGGGGGTTGGAGCTTCCTTCCAAGGAAATTTGGAGAACGAGAGAAGGTTGAAGCCTTCTGCAGGTTGTAGCCTGCGTACTGGTATAAGGCTGCACCAGTACAAAAGATTGTAAATTGAAGTTCTTATTAAAGAAAGATAGAGACGACTTGCAGCAGGTGGTTTTCACCCACATTGGGTTTCCACCTTATATCATGGTGTTCATGTGTGTGGCTTTTGTGTGATGATCTGTTCTGTTATACTGCATCTGTTTACTCTCAATATGGTGAATAATGACCTGATACACTTAACTGAAGATAAATTAACTGAATTATAAGTTTTTTGGTTATACGCTGTTTTCTTTAGACACAGTGGCATGTACACGCTGGTTCACTTAACGGAAGTAGCGTATATGTTTCTGAGCATTGAAAAAGTTTTATTGATCTGATAATACTGATTCACCCCCCCCTCTCAGTATTATTTCCAACACAAACCGCTTACCACCTCTGTACCCCACTGACGTCATCCTCGCGTCATCTTCCCACGTCAACGCTACGTCAGCGCCATGTCACCCCGCTACACGAAAAAGAACTATGTCATGCTGACATCGCCCAACCGAAACGCGCCAAAACCCGCCAAAATCAATTTTTTGTTAAAAAAGGCGTGAAAGTGTCGTTTTCACTCATTTCTGCTTGTTTTCTCTACGCGACCTGTGCATGCCAATTTGCATTCCGAAGCAGTGTTTAACCACACAGTCTGCCACCCAGCTAAATTGAGTCCACAATTCGGCCTTCCAGCTCGTCCCGCGACCTGCAAATCGCACAATTCACTGTCAAAACAGGTATTTACCCGAATTTCATTCCCAAACCCCGTGTTTTTTGCTTTCCACTGCAAGATTGTCCAAAGAAGCTAAATTCGAATACATTTCACCAAATTACCTTCAACAAGTGCACCAGAATCGTTGTTTTTGCCCACTTTTACCGAAAAACCCTGCAAACCTCGTCTTCCTCTGCAAAATTTACCCACTAAGCTAAATACAAGTCGGCTTCGGTCTGCAATTGCCGGAAAAGAGCCCCAAAGTTGTCATTTTACCTATTTGGCTACAAAAACCCAAATTTCAATTGAAAAATCACGAAGAAGTGAGCAATGGAAGCACCAGTGGCCCTGAACATTGCTCCCCTCAATGCACCTCATAAGGACCTGGACTGGTTGCCCTTGGCTGATAGGGATTTTCAAATACAAGACTTAACTGGTGACAAAGACCACCTCCAAGCATTCTGTGAAATCAGGAACAGTCACCTAAATAAAACTGATCTCTATGGGATATGGGAATCCAATCTGCCCAAATATTATCTCCCCTCAGTAAATGTATTCCCAGATGTAATCCACATGTGCTGTGCCAATTATGAACCTACTCAAAGAGCAGTCATGTCTCCAACAGGAACTGTCCTTTTTCATATAACCCCTGACTCAATCAATGAAATGCTACACTTTAAACCTACTCAGCCTCTGGCTCCTCTTTCCATGGGACATTTTTTGGATGAAGGCTCTAAACTATCCACTGCAGAAATAGGCAGAATTGCCAAGTTATTCATGAGTCCAGATTGCTACTCCAGATACTCACCTCCCTATCACCATGCCTGGTTCAGTGAAGCTGGAAGATTCATTATTGACATGATATCCTATGTTCTGGGATTTAAGACAAGTGAGTATGTTGATGAGACAATTTTAGCTCTGATGTCCATGTTTATTCCAGGACACCCTCCTGCTGTCAAATTTGACTTTGCTACTTTCATTACCAATAAAATCCATGACCAATTCATGAGTCTAGACAGAGAAGGAGTCTTTAAATATACCTCTTATATATATCATCTGTTTTTGTACTATCAAACAGACAGTTTTCAGTTTCCTATCAAAAAATTGGATACTAAAGGAGAAAGGAGGTCTGTGATATTTTGGACCTCATTCTTCCATCAAGTCCATAGCTCTCCTTACACTTACTATGAATTCATTGATTTGTTTATACATCCAGTATCCTCTCTACTGATGACAACTCCTCCTCCCAGACTCTTTGGTGACATGCAGAAAATTTTACAGCTCTCCAAAAGCTATAAAATAGGTGACTGGTACTTTTACCAGAATCACACCGAGATCAGGATGTATGGTTGTGAGTTGTGCCCTTACAAACTACCAAAATATATGCCTATGAGACTGTTTGCTCTTGAATATTTTAGGCAATTTATCAACTCGGATTTCACTCATTTTTATGCTGCCAAGAAAAAGGCTCAGCTGAAATTAAGAAACCAGTTAGGCCCCTTCATTGTTAACAAAAAGGAAGCATGGCAAGATGCTAACAAAATATTGGGTGAACAACTCAAATTGAAAAAGAGCTTTTGGTGGGTACCCTATGACCCAAATGGATTCATCTGTGATAGAAAGGTAAAAAATAGGCTATCAGCCTATAATCATTGTAGGATCCCTGAAATAGAGCAGTATGCTAATCAAGATGAATGGGTAGAGGGCACATTGATAGAAGAATTCACTGAGGAAGAAAAGATGGAACAAGCAATGAAAAATATTGAAAAAACTCTTGACCTGGACTCTTTTGGACAGGTGTCTTTCAAATTTCCTCAGCAGACCGGAGTGGGCACATCAACTACTACAACTTCTCAATAGCCTACACAAGAGAGCACTACACCAGTTGCAAGGTCATCAAAAGGCAAAGAAGTGTTGGACTCAGAGCAGCACATAATGACAGATCAGCCAGCATCATCAAAAGAACAAGGCCAAGGGAAAATTCCTCCTGTCCAGACCAATGCACTAGAAACACCAGCATTATAGACTCCTTTAAATGAGGAAAAGGGCAGGAAAAGGGACCGAGAAGAAGCTACACCTGTAAGTGGGCCAACAGAGTAACCAGGGGCAAAAATGCAAAGAATAGATCCTCTACCTAAAGAGGAAATTATAGAGGAGATCATAGAAAGTCCAATAAGTGAGAGGGCTTCCAGCCCACAGACATCTCCAACGGTAGAAACTTCCACCAGCTCGCATAGGCAGCAATTGGAGAAAAAGCATAGTGTGGAAATTTCCTCCACAAGGCCACAAAGCAGGCAAAGTTCAGATATTACAAGAGCATTCACGGACATCAAGGCACAGAATGAGCCAATAAGACTGCAGCTTTATGATCAATTTCTCAAGATGACCCCCGCCAAATAGCAAAGGTTAATGTCTGCATATGACATTAAAGAAGGAAAGATGATCTTGAGTCACTTCAAGCCTAAAGTGCAGCAGCCACAGTCAGCAGATGATTATATTAGAACAAATCTGGAGGCCCTTGCCAAAGACATTCACCCTTTGGACCAGATTGAGTTGCACAAGCAAACAGGAGAGATGGTCTACTCCACATTGGCAGACAAAGCAATGCTAGCTCAACAATTGCAGAATTCATTGAACAACACATCTGCCCAACTGGATTTGGAGTAGGCATCTTCCTTAACCAAGGACAACAGGATAAAGTCCTTGGAAGATATTATCATAGTGCTGGGACATGATCCCAAAGATGCCAAGGGAATAAAAGCATTGATAAAGGAAAAGGAGGATGACATAGCTGCCCTCAAGAAACAATTGAAGCTGCCAATTACTATGCATCCACAAACCACAGAGGTTGCGCAAGAAAAAGAAGAAGAAGACATGATGGATTTGCTAATGAAAATGAATCAAAGACTAAATGAGACAGAGCAGGAATTGGAGAAGGCATTACAGGAAAAGAAGGGAGTGTCGACCTCCCAGCCATCTCAAACAGCTCCAACATTTACAACTACTCCTACAACAGTTACAACTGCTCCTACAACAGTTACAACTGCTCCTACCACAGCTACAACAGCAGTCCCTCCCACTGTCCCAGCATCAACAGCAGCAGGCAGCAGCACTACCATGACCACAGAGGAGTTAATTAAAGCTATGGAGGAATTAAAACTCCAAGTTTCAGAATTAAAGGATGCCAAAGAAAAATTGGCAAAATTAGAATTGAGTTATGACAAATCTAAAATGACTGTGGCAGAAAAGACAAGAGAGGTGAAAGCATTAGAGAACAAAGTAAAAGCATTGGAAAATGACCTCTCTTTAGATAAGCCTTTGGGAGAAATCAAGGGCATTTTGTGGGCTAACATTAATCAATCCATTTGTAATATATGGAAATCTATTCAGGTTATATATGAGGAGACTGATTTGATAGCAGCAGCCCAGGTGGAAATTCAAAAGGCCAGAACTCTATTGGGACACAAGCCCGAACAGGCCAATAGGTTAATACATTTTTTGAATACTAAAACTAGGGAAGAACTAGCAGCATTGGACATCAGAGACAGGACAGGCACCATCCTAACAGTCAAAAGAGTTCTAACCATGAGAAGCCTGATGCAGAATTTGGAAAGGAAGAGCCATGACATGCAAGAGGAGGTAAATTCTTTTATAGAAAAATTTGCAGTTTTGCATAAAAGGGGCTTGCCAAGTCTGGTGCGAAGTAATCGATGCCTACTGAAACAAGTTGAGTACACACACAGGTTAAATAAATGTGCTGCTGATCAAGTAAATGCTTCATCAAGTACTTCAGCAGAGAAGGCCCTGCCATCTGGCCAAACTCTCTACAGCAACCTGAAAAATCTATTTTTTATTGAGAATGAGGTGAAACATCTTTTTTCAGTCCAGCCTAACTTCTACAGGTACACAGATGCTGATGAGACTTTGATAAAGCTGCAAAGACATCAGTTACCAGAGGAGCAGTGGTGGCAAAGCATGTTGGAAATCTTGTAAGCGGGTTTCAAATTTTTTTTTTCCCAAAAAACAACAAACATCATAAAGAAGATTAAAGGAAAGGGTGATAGTTTCGCGGGGTTGTAGTCTTTTAAAGCACAATTAAAAGCACCCAAGAAATCAAAGCCAGCAGCACAGAATATCATTGAAAGCATCCATCGGTCGACTCACCAAGCAAACAGTCAACGCGCCTTACCAATTGAGCAGCCAGCACAGCAGCATTTACTTCTGCATTTATTTCTTCCTATTCCCAAGATCATTTACTTCTCCTGTAGAGTAGGTAGAAGAAGTTATTTCTAGATATTATCTCATTGAGATATTTTGTAAACATTTTTGTACAAATACCTCCCCAAGCAAAGTATTAGGGGTTGGTGATACATTTCTGGAACTGCGCTGTAACTCTGAGAACTCTTCTGAATAAAAAGTTTCTGGAATGCGTTGTTGCTGAACTATCTGGATGTGGAATTAATGGCAGAGGACTATGTTGCAGAGTTATCGAATTATTTCATGGATCAATAAGTCTTTTTAACTCATGTTTTACAGTTTCTGTGTTTTTATATATCATCTATGTTCATGATTTGAATAACATGGAAAACGAATAACCCAGAACTTGCTTAACTGTACTCTGTGTTCAATCTCTGTTATTTTTTATGTTTTCTTCAGAATTAGCATAAGCAGGAATTCTTAACTGCTCCTGTTTCCCCTGGTTCTTACATCTTGAATATAGCTAAGGAATTCTTAACTTCTCCCTTGTAATATTCATCTGTTTTCCCTCTATCAATATGATGAAGGATTCTTAACTGCCCTTCACCCCTTGACTCCATCCCACCTGATTTCAGCTCACAATTTGTTCCATGGTTGATTACCTTGCTTTGTAGTACCACCTTCTTCCAAACAAACCATATCCAACAGTTCATCCTCATAGACTCCTTAGCCCAATGGACTGAACTTCTCAAATTTACAACCCTGTTCTATTGAATATCACCATCCAAAAGTCAAACAAACCCTTGTACTTCATAACTAGCCTAATATAACTCAAAACAAAACTAAATCATAAAGAGAGAGCCCTATCTGGATGCAGATTGGCTAGAACCTGCATCTAAAAGATTGGTCTGTGGTTACCTCAGTCGTATTCCCTTTTATACAACTTTTGGGGAACAACCTGAGTGATAACATCATTGGTGACTCCACTGGGGACCGAACGATTGTTTGTTACTGCTGTCTATTTTCTAAAGCTACAGATGGAGCCTGAAGTTTGCCAGATAGCCTTTGAAACAGTTTTTTCTATGCAATTACAGGAGTAAATAAAAGCTGCTTCAGTCTATCTCCAGCCTAGTTTTAGGCTTTGAACAGCTGTCTCAAAGACTTGATCAGTTTCCTTTTCAATAAATCTTTAAGAAAATTCAAGACTCTCATAGTGGAAAACTTCCTAGAAACTTATTGATTAAAACTTGTATTCTTCAAACACTTCCAGAAAATACCAAAAAATAGATTTAGAAGCTGGCTCCAAAGAAGAAAATTCGTTACACTAGATTAAATCTAGATCCAAATCCTCCACCTATCTTTGAAAATCCTAATTTGATCCCAAAGAACCTTGGAAGCCGAGATAATCAAGAAAATTATGTTGATTTAAACCTTGACACACCTCAGCAGAACGCTATCCAAGATGAGCTTACTGCTGGAAAATCGCAAGTCCTTTCTGCCATCACTGTTGCTTCACCTAGTTCACCATCATCACTTCAGAACATCTGTTCCACTCCCCCATCCACAGCACTCATTTCCACTGTTATCCCTGTTCTTCCAGCTGTCGCATTTCTTCCTGCTGTCCCATTTATCTCTGTAAATATGGCAAACCGATATGCTCCCCTGCAATTACCTGCAAATCCAGGGGCTATGCCTCAAGATTATCAAAGAAAAATAACCTATTTTGATGGTACTGGCACTTAGACAGCTCAACAACACACCAAGAAAATGATGGATTATTTTGAAAACTATGAGATTGATGCTGATGATGTAAGAATGAAAGTCTTTGTCCAAAGTTTAACTGGAGATGTTAGAACCTGGTTTAGAGCACTCCCTGAAAACCATATTGCTGACCCAGATGCCCTTTATCAAATGTTCTTGAACAGATGGGAAAAGAAGAAGGACCCATTACACATCCTATCAGAATATGAAAGCTTGAAAAGAGGCCCACAAGAAACTATTCAAGATTATTGTGCCAGATTTAATAATGTGTACAATGCTATTCCTCAGAAACTTAGACCTCCACCAGACTTGGCCTTGATCAAATTCCCTGATGGATTTGATTCTGACATGGCTTACCAGCTTCGGGAAAGAGCTCCTCCAAGCTTAGAAGACATGCAAAGTATAGCTGTCAGTGTTGAGGCCAATCTGATTTCTAAGCGAGCTCGGGCTAGAGCTGAAAGGAGAACAACTTTCAAAGAAGAACCCTCTGCGTTTGAACAGAAGTTAGATGCCATTATTAAAGGAATGGATAGACTGGGTGATAGAGTAGAGACAATTGAGAGGAAATCCTCTTGGGATGGTCAACCAAGTAACACCGGCAAAAATCCAAACTTTAGGAAAAATCAGAATCCCAATGTTGGAAAGGTTGGTCCTGACCAAAACATTAGACCTCCATTCTAGGAAAACTATGCTGAAGCTTCAACTTCTAGTGAGCCAACAGAGGATTCTCAAATCAACTTAATGGGTCTAAACAGTGAACAACAAATATTTTTGACCCAGGATGATCAAGAAGCTCACACCTTTAATTAATTTCAAACCAAATCGGGGGAATCATTTGATTTTAGAGAGGGATATGATGCAGTTGTCTATGAGGTCCACAAACAATATAAGTTGAGAAGCAGAACAGTAGATGTTCCTGAACCCAACAAGCAGAAAGATGCCAAGCAACCTAAAAAAGCAAAGGTTAATAACCTCCCTGTACCACTCCCTGTTGGAACAGACTTCAACCCAAAAGAACCAACTGTTGAGGAAATATCAGACAATCAACCATCAAACAGTCAGCCTTCCACTTCCTTACCTCCCAAAGAAAATGCAAAGGAATCTCCTGAAATTGATTTTGAAGCACACTCAGTTCATAACAGCACTTCTGATAGAGAAAAAACCATTGAAAACACAGTAGAAAAAGAAAATCTTGCTGCCCGAAATGCAAAAATCCAAATAGAAAAACCTTTCAATCTTGAAACCGAAATAGGCAAGTTAAAAATAGCAATTCCATTGTCCGAATTGGCTAAACACGATGTCTATAGGGAACAAATCAGCAGATCGCTTCAAATTTCAGAAAACAGAGATGTAGTGAACGTTTTAGATGACCAGCCATAATTAATTTTTGGCCCTGAAGTAAATGGTAAATCAGTAGATGGAGGTGTTCCTCCTTTCTATGTGAGTCTGAATATTCATGACAAAGTACTTCACAATGCAATGTTTGATTCTGGAGCTTCCCATAATCTAATGCCCAAATCTGTGATGGAAAAGTTGGACCTAGATATCACAAGGCCATACAAAGACTTATTCTCTTTTGATTCTAGCCAGGTCAGATGTCTAGGATTAATTAAAGATTTATGTGTATCTCTAGTTCAATACCCTGCCAAGACAATTTTAATGGATGTGGTGGTAGCTGATATCCCACCAAAATATGGAATGCTTTTGTCCAGATCTTGGGGTGCAAAGCTCCAGGGATCTTTACAGTTGGACATGTCCTATGCTACCATTTCAGTATTTGGTCAGCCAAAGAGATTGTACCGGGAAACTTTGATGAAATATGTGGTCAGCAGTCAAGAGAAGCCCCAAAATTTTCCCATTTATTCCATGCATTCTGATATGGACTCTTTCATCCTGTTCAATACTGATATTTGTTCTCCAACTGATGACAAAGCTTTGGCTGTGGAGCAAAAAATTTGCATAAATGAGGAATCTATTGCTCAAACTCTAGAAATTGCTGAAATAATTGATATAACAGACACACAAGGGAAACCACATAAAACTGAAAATCCAAATCTGCCCACTAAGCAAGTTTCCAAAACTCCTGATGCCAACTGCAATCAAGAAATCCTATGGTACCTAGAGTTTGATGGATCAGTTAATAAACTAGGAGCAGGGGCAGGCATTTGGATACATAACATGCAAAATGATCATGCTAAAGGACATGCATACAGGCTAAATTTTAGATGCACAAATAACATGGCTGAATATGAATCCCTCCTACTAGGACTCAAATTGATCAAAAGTTTAGGGGCAATTAGGATATCAATTTTGGGAGACTCTGATTTGGTTATTCAACAAATGAAAGGAAACTTTGTCACAAATGATCGTAGGTTAAGAGCTTATAGAGGGGCAGCAATCGAAATACTCAATACCTCTCTAGAATCACAGCTTACTAAAATTTCAAGGAAACACAATTTGCATGCTCACAGTTTGGCAACATTTGCCAGCACTTGTAAACTGCCATTTGAGCCAAATCATCATTTTACAGCTGAAATTAAACACAGGCCGACTGTACCAGACAATGTTAAAAACTGGCAGGTGTTTGACAATGACACTCAGATTAACAATTTCCTGACTCTAAAAGAAGAATTTTCTAGCACAAACATAGACACAAGCACCATTTGTGAAGCTGATCAAATAGGAAAAATTGAAACACACATTTCAGCTGAAACAGCAAATCAGATTTTACATCCAACAACATTTACCAGCAAAGAGTTGCAAGAGCTTAAAGGAATAGACTTTGATGAAACTGTTGAAGAAGAGTCTGAAGTGATTGATTTAAAGGATAATTTTTTACCCACAGGCTTGACTCCTCTGGAGGATATTTTTGACTCTAATGATATTCCAAGAAAGCCCAAAATGCAGCCATTAAACGCAGAAATTGAGGACTGCAACATAGGGACTCAGCAAAATCCTAAAATGATAAAACTGTCTAAAACTTTGCCTCCTGACCAGAAGCTGAAATACATTGAACTGTTCAAAGAATTTCAAGATGTCTTCGCATGGAGCTATGAAGATCTCAAGTCCTATGACACTTCTGTCATCCAACATACAATACCCCTAAAAGAAAATCAAAAACCTTTCAAACAGAAACTTAGAAGGATTAATCCTGTACTCCTCCCTCTCATTGAGAAAGAAGTCAAGAGAATGTATGAAGCTGGAATAATTGCACCCATTAGATTTTCAGAATGGATCTCAAATCTAGTGCCCACTAGGAAGAAAACAGGAGAAATAAGACTGTGTGTTGATTTGAGAAATCTGAATAAAGTTTCTTTAAAAGACCACTACCCCTTACCTAAGATGGACCACATTTTACAAAGGGTAGTGGGAGCCTCTAGAATTTCACTGCTAGATGGGTTTTCAGGCTTCAACCAGATTTTAGTTCACCCTGATGACCAAGACAAAACAGCTTTTACAACACCTTGGGGAACTTTCAAGTATGTAAAAATGCCATTCGGACTGAAGAACGCAGGGGCAACTTTTCAACGAGCCATGGACATAGCTTTTGCTAAAGAAATTCATGATTTCCTGGTCATATATCTAGATGACCTTACTGCATTTTCCAAATCAGATCAGGAACATTTAGAACATCTCAGACAAGTGTTTTTAATCTGTAGAAAATATGGTATATCACTCAATCCAAAGAAATCATTGTTTGGCCTACAAGAGGGCAAACTGTTAGGTCACATAATCTCAAAAGATGGCATTAGAATTGACCCAGACAGAATACAAGCCATTCTACAAGTTCCTCACCCTAGAAATATCAAAGAACTGCAAGCTTTCCTAGGGAAAATCAATTTTCTAAGAAGATTCATACCCAACTTGGCTGAACTAATAATATTGTTGAACAACATGCTAAAAAAGATTTCAAAGTCAAATGGACAATAGAAGCTAAACAAGCCTTTGAAGAAATCAAAATAGCTTTAACCAAAACTCCAGTCCTCACAAGCCCGAAATTTGACAGAGACTTCATAATCTTTTCCTTTGCATCTGAACATACTATTGTTGTTGTTTTGCTACAGAAAGATGATCAAGGATGTGAAAAACCCATTGCTTTTTTCAGCAAAGCACTGAGAGATGCACCTTTAAAATATCAAATCATGGAAAAACAGGCCTATGCCCTTGTAAAAGCTATTAAGGATTTCAAAGTTTATATCTTATACTCTCATGTAATAGCTTATGTGCCAAACACTGTTGTCAAAGATATTCTAACTCAAGAAGGAATTGAAGGCAAAAGAGGCAAGTGGATAGCTAACATTTTGGAATATGACATTGAAATTAAACCAACGAAGCTGATAAAAGGACAAGGATTAGCTAAACTTATGACTGAAACCAACTTTCAAGCCCTTGACATCAATGAACTAGATAACGAGCAGGAGATGGCGACTCCACAGATCAATCAAGCCTTTTTACAATCACCCTGGTATGCTGATATATGTTATGTATTATTAAACCTGCAGGCTCCTCCAGGGTTATCCAGAATTAAAAAGATATTTCTAAAAATGAAAGCTTCAAAATTCTGTATTGTAGATAATGTTTTATTTTGGAAAACTCATGAAGGCAATTTACTAAGCTGCTTAACAAAAGATGAAACTGACAAAGTGCTTAAAGAATTTCATGCAGGGGATTGTGGTCGACATTTGTACTAGAAATCAACTACTGATAAAATCCTAAGAGCTGGATTTTATTGGCCCTCCCTGTTTGCTGATACAAAGAAATTTGTGACTTCTTGCCATAAATGTCAAATCTTTGAAGGCAAGAGAAAGCTTTTACCCCTACCCCTCAAACCAGTTTCCACTGAAAGACCATTTCAACAATGGGGTTTAGATTTCATTGGGGAAATTCACCCTCCCTCTTCTGGCCAGCATAAATGGATTTTGACTACCACAGAATACTTCACCAAGTGGATAGAAGCCATCCCTTTTAAACAAGCTAATGATTCAGTGATCATGCAATTCCTAGAAACCAATATCCTGTCTAGATTTGGTTGTCTGGAAAAGATTATAACTGACAATGCTGCTGCTTTTAAATCCAAAAGAATGATCAATTTTTGTCACAAATACCATATTACCTTAGGCCACTCCACAGCCTATTACCCTCAAGGTAATGGTCTAGCTGAATCATCCAATAAAAGCCTGATCAATATCATTAAGAAAATATTGGAGGAAAACAAGAAAAACTGGCATAAGAAGCTTATCAATGCACTTTGGGCAGACAGATTGACTACAAAAAGATCCATTGGAAAAAGCCCCTATGAATTGGTTTATGGCATGGAGGTTGTATTCCCTTCATCTTTGGGAATCCCTGTGATAAAATTGCTGCAAGGAATACAAGCAGAACCCAATGACATTCAGAGAAAAATCAATCAGACAATTCATTTGCAGCAAACTAGAGAAGAGGTGTATCAAAGATCTCAAGTTCTACAAGAAAAACTTAAAAATATATTTGACAAAAGCACAAAGGCAGAGGATTTTTTCATAGGAGACAAGGTACTGAAATGGGATTCCAGAAGGGAAGATAAAGGAAAACATGGGAAATTTGATTTTCTATGGAAGGGACCTTATGTCATTCAGGCTGTACAAGGAAACAACACCTACTTTTTGAAGAGCCTGGATGGTACAGAAGCAGAAGATGGACCAGTCAATGGTCGGATGCTCAAGAATTATATTGATCCACTTTGTTAAGATGTCAGGACCCTAACTTGTACATAAGAGTGTTTACTTTCTGCAGTTTTTTACAGCAATAAAATAGGAAGGAATATGTAGCAAATTTTGAGAAAAAGTCAAGGAATTGTGCCACCTTTTTGTATTACCTGTTACTTTATCAGAAGAATTGAAGGAGGAGACTTGGGAGCTGTAAGTATGATGGCAAATATTCAGACAAACTATCAAAAAACAGAGCTGCAATTGTTTGAATGGGCTAGGAAATATATATATGTTGCAGAGGTACAGTTTGTTTATTTACAGCAAAGGCAAAATTTCAAAATGCAGCAAGAATTGAACTCAAGGCTACCTGACCTGTTGTTCTTGGCTTTTCACAAGGAAAAGCCATCCCCAAGTGGAGCCAGTGTTATGCTCCTATACCAATAGGTGTCATATTTCATGATTGACTGGTAAAATGCCAAATATGTTCATCCTTTTCATGCTGCAAAGGTTCCATATTTTGAAAAAATCAAAAAAGAAAAGAGGGTATGCCCTAAAAGAAATATCAAAGGGCAAAAGAATGAATTGGTAAAAAGAAAGAGAATGAACCCCAAAGAAGACCAGGAAAGTGTGCTAGTCCAAAATGCCACTACTATCCTATTTTTGCAAAGAAGTTCAATCTGTGCAATCAGTTGGTTCTTGTCACAGTTGATGGATGGCCAAACAGCTTAATCTTGGCTAGTCCATGTTTAAATTTCCTCTTTTAGAGGTAGAGAATAAAATCTGTCCAAACAGTTCAAGCTTGGCAGATAAGTAGTTAGGTAGAGAAGCAAAGGTGCTCAACAGTTAAATCTGAGCCCGGGAAGATATAAGGGCAGACTTAGATAGGATGGCAGTTAAAAGAAAAGAAAAGAGTAAGGGTTTGCCAGTTCAAATGCACCCAAGGGAAAGGAAGAAAAAATGTTAGGTATAATAGGCTGGGTAGGAAATTTTGATGTTGCAGAAGAAGGTTTGTGAGCAATTTTGTCTTTTAAAGATGATTCATCTCTCATGGTTATCATAAGCACAATGGCAATGGTTTGGCTACAAAACAAATGAAGCATGACTAATTTCCCCTCACATTTCTCCAAAAAACCTTTACTAACCTCCCCACAAGGACATTGAAATCTGCTCAGTGCTCCTAGATCACTTCATTTCATGAAAAAGACTAAGTGAAACTTTGTTTTTACTTAGGCAAAGGAAGCCACATTTCTTGTGTAAAAATGCTTTTCTTCCATTATGCTAAGTTTTCTAAATTCACAGCTTGGATCCCTTTTCATTTCCCTAAGCCTAAGTTTCACTTTTTCAACTTAGTGCTTTTATTTGAATATATCTCTCATATTAACATATTAACTTTATATTATAACTCCTACATAACATTTCCCCCCCCGTATTATATAACTATATAAAAAAACCCCAAAAATATTTAAATATCCCGACCCCCGGCTAATTATAGCCATATGGTAATGTTACGGGAGTTAGTGGTTCATTCGAGGCCATTAACAACCCTTCGCACATAAGATCATTGGGATTTGTTTAACATTTGGTTAAATAAATAACCAAACCCGCCCAAAAACATTAAGTAATACCCCGCAAAAACATTGAAAAACGTCGATTTTATTACGCGGGTCCCGCGCTGTAGCCTCCGCCATATCCCAATCGCCGCCAGCCATCGGATCATAGCCCGCAGATCGGACGGCCCACAGCAATATCGCGAGCCCTTTCATGCCGACCTTTAGTGCCCGGGGAACGGTGGTTTTACCGCCATACCTTGGGACAGGTGGCAACCTCCCGCACTGCTCGCTACCCCCCCCTCCAATACCACCTCTGTCCAAAAGCGGTGCGGGGGCCAAACCGCTTACCACCTCCGTACCCCACTGACGTCATCCTCGCGTCAACTACCCACATCAGCACTACGTCAGCGCCACGTCACCCCGCTACATGACAAAGCACTATGTCATGCTGACGTCACCCGACCGAAACGCGCCAAAACCCGCCAAAATCAATTTTTTGTTAAAAAAGGCGTGAAAGTGTCGTTTTCACTCATTTCTGCTTGTTTTATCTGCGCAACCTGTGCATGCCGATTTGCGTTCCGAAGCAACGTTTAACCACACAGTCCGCCACCCAGCTAAATTAAGTCCACAGTTCAGCCTTCCAGCTCGTCCCGCGACCTGCAAATCGCACATTTCACTGTCAAAACAGGTATTTACCCGAATTTCATTCCCAAACCCCGTGTTTTTTGCTTTCCATTGTAAGATTGTCCAAAGAAGCTAAATTCGAATACATTTCACCAAATTACCTTCAACAAGTGCACCATTATCGCTGTTTTTGCCCACTTTTACCGAAAAACCCTGCAAACCTCGTCTTCCTCTGCAAAATTCACCCACTAAGCTAAATACAAGTCGGCTTCGGTCTGCAATTGCCGGAAAAGAGCCCCAAAGTTGTCATTTTACCTATTTGGCTACAAAAACCCAAATTTCAATTGAAAAATCACGAAGAAGTGAGCAATGGAAGCACCAGTGGCCCTGAACATTGCTCCCCTCAATGCACCTCATAAGAACTTGGACTGGTTGCCCTTGGTTGATAAGGATTTTCAAATACAAGACTTAATTTGTGACAAAGACCACCTCCAAGCATTCTGTGAAATCAGGAACAGTCACCTAAATAAATCTGATCTCTATGGGATATGGGAATCCAATCTGCTCAGATATAATCTCCCCTCAGTAAATGTATTCCCAGATGTAATCCGCCTGTGCTGTGCCAATTATGAACCTACTCAAAGAGCAGTCATGTCTCTAACTGGAACTGTCCTTTTTCATATAACTCCTGACTCAATCAATGAAATGCTACACTTTAAACCTACTCAGCCTCTGGCTCCTCTTTCCATGGGACATTTGTTGGATGAAGGCTCTAAACTATCCACTGCAGAAATAGGCAGAATTGCCAAGTTATTCATGAGTCCAGATTGCTACTCTAGATACTCACCTCCCTATCACCATGCCTGGTTCAGTGAAGCTGGAAGATTCATTATTGACATGATATCCTATGTTCTGGGATTTAAGACAAGTGAGTATGTTGATGAGACAATTTTAGCTCTAATGTCCATGTTTATTCCAGGACACCCTCCTGCTGTCAAATTTGACTTTGCTACTTTCATTACCAATAAAATCCATGACCAATTCATGAGTCTAGACAGAGAAGGAGTCTTTAAATATACCTCTTATATATATCATCTGTTTTTGTACTATCAAATAGAGAGTTTTCAGTTTCCTATCAGAAAATTGGATACTAAAGGAGAAAGGAGGTCTGTGATATTTTGGACCTCATTCTTCCATCAAGTCCATAGCTCTCCTTACACTTACTATGAATTCATTGATTTGTTTATACATCCAGTCTCCTCTCTACTGATGACAGTGTTGGAAATAATACTGAGAGGGGGGGTGAATCAGTATTATCTAACTCTTTTAATAAATCTTCCTTATTTGTTCTTTGAATTAGTTTTGCATGTCAGTACCATAAAATAATGAGCATGAACAAAGAAAACAGATAGTCACACCAAAGAACACAAGATGTAAGGTGGAAACCCATTGTGGGTGAAAACCACCTGCTGCAATATGTCTCTATCTTCTTTCAAATTAGAAACTCCTTTTACAATGGTTTTGTACTGGTGCAGTCCTTTACCACTACGCAGGCTGCAACCTGCAGAGAGCTACAACTCTCTCTCGTTTTCCAGACTCTCCTGGAAGGGAGCTACAACCCCCTACTTCTTTTCTTACAAGGACCACTTTTCATAAATTTTCAAACTGTATCCATAAGCATCAAATGATCATCAAGTATAAGAGAATCACCCAGTCAACTGTAGTAACCAGATCAACAATAATAGGACCAAACCCAGAACACAACAATGATAAACAAAGATTTTAAGAGAAGTAAGCACCCTGCTCAACTGCTCGCCTGCTTACGTAAGCACCCTGCTCAACTGCTTGCCTGCTTACAGTACTCACCCTGCTCAACTGCTTGCCTGCTTACAGTACGCACCCTGCTCAACTGCTCGCCTGCTTACGTACGCATCCTGCTCAACTGCTAGCCTGCGTACCTCGCTCTGAGTCCATTGAACTGCCTGCGGTCCTCCACACCTGAAACCCTTCTGTGCCTGCGTACGGGCACACCTGCAACCCTTCTGTACCGGCGCACCTGAAACCCTTCTGTGCCTGCGTACGGGCGCACCTGCAACCCTTCTGTACCTGCGTACCGGCGCACCTGAAACCCTTCTGTGCCTGCGTACGGGCGCACCTGCAACCCTTCTGTACCTGCGTACCGGCGCACCTGAAACCCTTCTGTGCCTGCGTACGGGCGCACCTGAAACTCTTCGTTCCTGCATATGTACGCACTTTTCTCTCGCTGTACCTGCATACCTTCGGGCATAGATGATTTCAAGACTTCAGAAAGAACCCAGACAGTCAGATCTACAGATTTGAACATGCGCCGAAGAGATCTTAGTCCATCAGTAGATTCACCTTATTTAGATCTAGACCAGATCTTGCCCTCATAAGATATTCAACCAAAAACATGCTTAAGCCAAATGATCTCCTTTGCTTTATATAGTAAAGCTCTTCCTTAAATCATGGATTAATACCACGGGCCGACACCATAATAACACAAAACCGTCTGCTAAAAAACAAGTGTAAAACATAAGAAACCCCACGTGTGCTTTTCTTTGCCTTGAAATGTGTGCACTGGGGGTACGCACCTCCTGAACGAGATAACTGCGGGTATGTACGCATTTTATGTAACACCGACCTGCGTGTACGCACCTTATGTAAGGTGTACCTACGTACCCCTTATTTTCTTCAATATTTGATAGCTAATCATCAATCTCTGCTGCTGACTTGAAGTACTGTGATCTATCACCTGAATGGGTTGCCATCAAGGACAACACGTTAGCCATAATGCCAACAGACAGCTCCTCCTCCCAGACTCTTTGGTGACATGCAGAAAATTTTACAGCTCTCCAAAAGCTATAAAATAGGTGACTGGTACTTTTACCAGAATCACACCGAGATCAGGATGTATGGCTGTGAGTTGTGCCCTTACAAACTGCCAAAATATGTGCCTATGAGACTGTTTGCTCTTGAATATTTCAGGCAATTTATCAACTCGGATTTGACTCATTTTTATGCTGCCAAGAAAAAGGCTCAGCTGAAATTAAGAAACCAGTTAGGCCCCTTCATTGTTAACAAAAAGGAAGCATGGCAAGATGCTGACAAAATATTGGGTGAACAACTTAAATTGAAAAGGAGCTTTTGGTGGGTACCCTATGACCCAAATGGATTCATCTACGATAGAAAGGTAAAAAATAGGCTATCATCCTATAATCATTGTAGGATCCCTGAAATAGAGTAGTATGCTAATCAAGATGAATGGGTAGAGGGAACATTGATAGAAGAACTCACTGAGGAAGAAAAGATGGAACAAACAATGAAAAATATTGAAAAGACTCTTGACCTGGACTCTTTTGGACAGGTGTCTTTCAAATTGCCTCAGCAAACCGGAGTGGGCACATCAACTGCTGCAACTTCTCAACGGCCTACACAAGAGAGCACTACACCAGCTGCAAGGTCATCAAAGGGCAAAGAAGTGTTGGACTCAGAGCAGCACATAATGACAGATCAGCCAGCATCATCAAAAGAACAAGGCCAAGGGAAAATTCCTCCTGTCCAGACCAATGCACCAGAAACACCAGCATTACAGACTCCTCTAAATGAGGAAAAGGGCAGGAAAAGGGACCGAGAAGAAGCTACACCTGTAAGTGGGCCAGCAGAGCAACCAAGGGAAAAAAGGCAAAGAATAGATCCTCTACCTGAAGAGGAAATTATAGAGGAGATCATAGAAAGTCCAATAAGTGAGAGGGCTGCCAGCCCACAGACATCTCCAGTGGTAGAAACTTCCACCAGCTCACATAGGCAGCAATTGGAGAAACAGCATAGTGTGGAAATTTCCTCCACAAGGCCACAAAGCAGGCAAGGTTCAGATATTAAAAGAACATTCACGGACATCAAGGCACAGAATGAGCCAATAAGACTGCAGCTTTATGATCAATTTCTCAAGATGACCCCCGCCAAACAGTAAAGGTTAATGTCTGCATATGACATTAAAGAAGGAAAGATGATCTTGAGTCACTTCAAGCCTAAAGTGCAGCAGCCACAGTTAGCAAATGATTATATTAGAACAAATTTGGAGGCCCTTGCCAAAGAAATTCACCCTTTGGACCAGATTGAGTTGCACAAGAAAACATGAGAGATGGTCTACTCCACATTGGCAGACAAAGCAATGCTAGCTCAACAATTGCAGAATTCATTGAACAACACATCTGCCCAACTGGATTTGGAGAAGGCATCTTCCTTAGCCAAGGACAACAGGATAAAGTCCTTGGAAGAGATTATCATAGAGCTGGGACATGATCCCAAAGATGCCAAGGGAATAAAAGCATTGATAAAGAAAAAGGAGGATGACATAGCTGCCCTCAAGAAACAATTGAAGCTGCCAATTACTATGCATCCACAAACCACAGAGGTTGTGCAAGAAAAAGCAGAAGAAGACATGATGGATTTGCTAATGAAAATGAATCAAAGACTAAATGAGACAGAGCAAGAATTTGAGAAGGAATTACAGGAAAAGCAGGGAGTGTCGACCTCCCAGCCATCTCAAACAGCTCCAACATTTACAACTACTCCTACAACAGTTACAACTGCTCCTACAACAGTTACAACTGCTCCTACCATAGCTACAACAACAGTCCCTCCCACTGTCCCAGCATCAACAGCAGCAGGCAGCAGAACTACCATGACCACAGAGGAGTTAATCAAATCTATGGGGGAATTAAAACTCCAAGTTTCAGAATTAAAGGATGCCAAAGAAAAATTGTCAAAATTAGAATTGAGTTATGACAAATCTAAAATGACTGTGGCAGAAAAGACAAGAGAGGTGAAAGCATTAGAGAACAAAGTAAAAGCATTGGAAAAGGACCTCTCTGTAGATAAGCCTCTGGGAGAAGTCAAGGGAATTTTGTGGGCTAACATTAATCAATCCATTTGTAATATATGGAAATCTATTCAGGTTATATATGAGGAGATTGATTTGATAGCAGCAGCCCAGGTGGAAATTCAAAAGGCCAGAACTCTATTGGGACACAAGCCCGAACAGGCCAACAGGTTAATACATTTTTTGAATACTAAAACCAGGGAAAAAATAGCAGCATTGGACATCAGAGACAGGACAGGCACCATCTTAACAGTCAAAAGAGTTCTAACCATGAGAAGCCTGATGCAAAATTTGGAAAGGAAGAGCCATGACATGCAAGAGGAGGTAAATTCTTTTATAGAAAAATTTGCAGTTTTGCATAAAAGGGGCTTGCCAAGTCTGGTGGGAAGTAATCAATTCCTGCTGAAACAAGTTGAGTACACACACAGGTTAAATAAACGTGTTGCTGATCAAGTAAATGCTTCATCAAGTACTTCAGCAGAGAAGGCCCTGCCATATGGCCAAACTCTCTACAGCAACCTGGAAAATCTATTTTTTATTGAGAATGAGGTGAAACATCTTTTTTCAGTCCAGCCTAACTTCTACAGGTACACATATGCTGATGAGACTTTGATAAAGCTGTAAAGGCATCAGTTACCAGAGGAGTAGTGGTGGCAAAGCATGTTGGAAATCTTGTAAGCGGGTTTCAAATTTTTATTTTTTCCCAAAAAACAACAGACATCATAAAGCAGATTAAAGGAAAGGGTGATAGTTTCGCGGGGCTGTAGTCTATTAAAGCACAATTAAAAGCACCCGAGAAAGAAAAGCCAGCAGCGCGGAATATCAGTGAAAGCATCCACCGGCCGACTCACCGAGCAAACAGTCAACACGCCTTACCAACTGAGCAGCCAGCACAGCAGCATTTACTTCTGCATTTATTTCTTCCTGTTCCCAAGATCATTTACTTCTCCTGTAGAGTAGGTAGAAGAAGTTATTTCTAGATATTATCTCATTGAGATATTTTGTAAACATTTTTGTACAAATACCTCCCCAAGCGAAGTATTAGGGGTTGGTGATACATTTCTGGAACTGCGCTGTAACTTTGAGAACTCTTCTGAATAAAAAGTTTCTGGAATGCGTTGTTGCTGAACTCTCTGGATGTGGAATTAATGGCAGAGGACTATGTTGCAGAATTCTCGAATTATTTCATGGATCAATAAGTCTTTTTAACTCATGTTTTACAGTTTCTATGTTTTTATATATCATCTATGTTCATGATCTGAATAACAGGGAAAAAGAATAACCCAGAACTTGCTTAACTGTACTCTGTGTTCAATCTCTGTTATTTTTTATGTTTTCTTCAGAATTAGCATAAGCAGGAATTCTTAACTGCTCATGTTTCCCCTGGTTCTTACATCTTGAATATAGCTAAGGAATTCTTAACTGCTCCCTGGTAATATTCATCCACTTTCCCTCTATCAATATAATGAAGGATTCTTAACTGCCCTTCACCCCTTGACTCCATCCCACCTGATTTCAACTCACAATTTGTTCCATGGTTGATTACCTTGCTCTGTAGTACCACCTTCTGTCAAACAAACCATATCCAGCAGTTCATCCTCATAGACTCCATTAGCCCAATGGACTGAACTTCTCAAATTTACACCCCTGTTCTATTGAATATCACCATCCAAAAGTCAAACAAACCCTTGTACTTCATAACTAGCCTAATATAACTCAAAACAAAGCTAAATCATAAAGAGAGAGCCCTCTCTAGATGCAGATTGGCTAGAACCTACATCTAAAAGATTGGTCTATGGTTACCTCGGCCGTATTCCCTTTTATACAACTTTTGGGGAACAACCTGAGTGATAACAGATTCAAGGCCTGCAATTGTGGTCTTTGCTTCAGTCATGTTGTCTTTCACCTCTGAGTTGATTAGGAGGTCATTTTGTCCTATAATAATGCTCTACTAGCTACTTGATAAAATGGATAACACTCTAATTATTGCCCCATATTAGTGTAGGTTTCTCTTGTTGAAAACTAGACTTGGTCAAAATATGTTCAATCCAAATAGACTCAGTGGCAGCACTATCAACACCTCGATATTTTGCATCCATAGGAGGAAGGGAATTGACAACTTACTCTTTGCTAGACCAAAAACCAGGACCATAGCCAAGATGAATGACATAGACAGAGTTGGACTTGCAGTAATCAATATTTCCAACCTAAATAGAGTCAGTATAACCCACTAAATTTGCATTACCATCAGAATAATATTGAACGTAGATTTCTAATGAAGCTCATGTGGTTCCTTCATGACTGGGAGACCAACTAACTGCATAGGAGATATCTGGACGATTGTGAGTCAAGTACAAAATGCCTCCAACGAGCTATCGATACAACACAACATCAATCAAAGGAGTGGAAACACTTGGTTGACAGATTGACCCCTGACAAAAAGGGTGTGGGTGTAAATTTCCAATCCAATCTCTGAAATCTGCAAAAGAGATCAAAGGCGCAATTGAATTGTAATATGCCTATCCTAGATGCAAACTAAAAGAGTTGTTGATACCACATAGTGTCAACCAAAGGAGTGGAAACACTTGGTTGAAAAAATTACCCTTGACGAAAAGGGGGTGGGTGTAGATTTGCAATCGAATATGTGAAATCTACTTAAGAGATCCAAGGCATACTTGAGTTTGCGAGATGCTTATCTTGGATGCAGACCAAGTGATCTGTATCTCAAGAAAGTAGTGAAGGAGCCTCATGTCTTTCATGTTGAACTATTGATAGAGAGTGGACTTCATGTGATTAATGAAGGTAGGAAAAGGCCCTACAACATACTACACCCTACTACCCACAACAAAGGAATAATCATATCTTGATGGAGATGACAAATTGCATGATCCATTCCAGAGGTCCTTGCTGGTAGTTTTGGGCTGAAGCCATCAATTCTGTCAAATATGTTCAAAATTTCATGCCTCGGAAAAGTTGTCCAGATGGTGTCCCAAGAAGAAGCCTTGAGAGGATGGACACGCTTTATTGGCTATCCCAGAGTCTTTGTATGCAATGTTGGGCCCAAAACCCCAAAGAAAAATGCAAGGCAATGTACATACAATGTATGGTTTGCATATTTGTTGGCTACCCATAATATGCTAAAGGTTGTAAATTTCTTGTTCTAGATACACATCAGTTAGTCGTTAGGAGTGTTCAATTTTATGAGCATGCCCCTTGGAATATTGATCTTCATATGATTTTTCTTCTTTTGAGTTGACTTCTCCAGCTAATGATTGTTCTCTTGAAGAAAATTGTGATGAAATGTTTCTGCCACTTTCTAAGTGGGGTGAAAGTGTACATACTTGGTTTAAGTTCACTTAGGTAATACATTAAATCCTTAGTTGGTATATCTGCCAACCAAATTCTTAATTGATAGATTCTTCCTAGTTTTCTATGAATGGAGGATCTTTCTTTGTATTCCAGACAAAACAGATTTTATATACAGTGATAATCTTGTTCCTTAAATTGGTTTTGAGTCTCTGTTCTTTTTTCCGAATTCTGTGGCATCCACATTTAAAACAAAGAGTGTTGAGCAGGTTGATTTGTTAGCTTGAGCTCCATACAGACAAGGCAAAACAACAATAGAAGAAGCAAAATTGACAGAAAGACTTATGTTGTTCTTCTTTGTCTGTATGGAGTTCTATAAGTTTAATTACAAGGAGATCACCTGTATCTATGAGATAGACTATGAGGAGCCCAACGTTAAATATAGGTGGTTGGGTAGTTCACCTGCCAAGCTGTAATAAGTCAATTATGCACAATAATTAGACATTGAACATCAAAGTTAACACGGATAGATCTGAGGGTATGGATGCAAAGTTAACATTCCATGGTTGGTTTGGAAAGGTTTTTAAGGATGATTCGGGCCTTACAATACATAAATGGATTTGGTTCACCAAGTGTCTCTGTGACAAGACAAAAAATATGTGTGCACCCCTAAATAAGCATGGGATTTTCATAGAGATTTATTATTGGGACACAATTTTGGCTTATAATATTTTCTCATTGAGAAGTACAAACATGTACTTTAACAACATCATTGAGAAGAAGCTATATTCTAGTATTCCTTAGAAATCATGTGCCAATACTAGTAGAAAGCTACTTCTCAAGTTCACTTTAGGTGCAATGTTTAGTGACTACTTTAGGTAGGAAATCAAAATGGTAGTAAACGAACTCTTAAATGGTACAAGTTAGAACTTGGCACTACCAATTTTATAATATTTGCAAACAATTATATTTTTGGTTGTCTATGGTCTTAGCACAAGGTTTCAAAATGTTAATTTTAGGTATGTTCTATGCTGAGAAAAAATTTACTTCAATTTTCCATATTAGCTCAATATCAATTCCATATTAGAAATCACATTTAGCATGATAGTAAAATGAAAATAGAACATAAACATAAATCGCAGAAAACAAGCCAAGACAAGAGGACACAAGATGTGGCGCCAACCAGGGACAAACCCCAATGTGGGGAAACCCTTGATCAATTCTTCTTATGTTCTTCAATAGTTCAGTAGAGAGAGAGATAGTACATCTACATCAGAAGTCAACATTTTGACTTATCAAAATAAGAGCAGAGATCTTCCCTAAGAATATGTCACATGAGGTAGTTGATCTGAACATAGGTGATTCCATCACCTTGTTGTACCTATCACTATGTTGTAGCATGTTGCACCATCATACCATGTCCATCATCACTGTGCTACACCATGCTGCACCATCACTGAGTTGTACCTCATCATGATGTACCCAACATGCTGCTCTTCATCATCATGTTGCACTATTCATCATGTTCCACTATTCATCATGCTGCACTATGCATCATTATATTGCACCACTGTCATTGTGGACTATGTTGCACCATTCATCATGTTGCTTCATTCACCTTACTGCATGATGTTGCCCATGCACCTTACTGCACCACGATGCTCCATGCACCTTACTGCACCATGTTGCACCCATCCTTACTATCACCTATATGCTGCAACCATTTACACTCACCAGCCTTAGCTGCTTGCTATGGCTTACAACCTAGAAAAGTAGCTAGGCTATAGTTGCATACTCCTTCAACAGGTCCAAAGTGCAGACTCCTAACAGTCCCAAAATCTGCCCAGATTTAACCGCAATTGATCTCCAAGGAAGGATTGTCCTCTTTATGTTCAGAGTAACCTTCTATTAATATAGTTGACCTCCAAGGGAAACCTATCCCCTTTCTTGTAATGCAAAGCTGCCTATTTTCCCTTAACTAGCTCTGATTTTCACAAGACCACTCTTCACTTGCCATCATGGGTCATGGTAAGTTACATCCAGTACCAGTCCTCAAGTAAGCACCCAAACAAGCTACTATTACTGCGGCTAGGTTCCTATTCTTAGTTGCTGCTCTACGAGGTAGTATAGGGCTAACACCAGCTCCTATACTTACCCAACAATCTGCAGATCACCTTGCACTCCTTCCACTGTCCCAACACAGTGCTTGCCTTAATTAACTCAGCTCTCATATAATATGAGACAGCCTCCACGCAGTCATAATGATCCTCACATATCTGCTTCTAAACAATAGTGACTAGGGCATTAATTCTGCCAGAGTATAGGAGTCTCTTGACTGTGTATAATAGTCACCCCTTGATCAGCAATTAGGGCTCCTTAGAACAGCAGTTTAGGCCTTCACATGCTACTGGTTAAGGCCTCTTCTTTTGTAGCTTAGATAACCCTTTTAGGAAAGCAGTTAGGGTAGCATAGGACACAACTAGGGCTGGATATGATGACGTCTAGATTTCCTTGTCTGGACTGCGTATAGGGGTCATTTTTTGGCTTCATATAGAAGCTCCCTTTTACTGTGTTTAGGGCTTGAACACTCTTCTAAGACAGCGTTGAGACTTCCTCCATTAACTATGTTTATTAGGGCAGTGTTAGAAGCTAGTTCATCTTATTTTAGGGCTGCATAGATCCTTCTTTTCCATGGCAACATTCAGATCTAGGGCATCTCTTCTTAGGGCAACGTATTCTCTTAGCGACTCCTCTATCCACCAAAACCCAAAGACAAGTGGAGAGGAAGAGATCACAAGAAGAGTGTGTGACTAAATGACTAGCAAGCCACCTCTTTTTATACTAAAACGTTGAGCACAAGTGGGGGCAATTTGGTTGCTGGCCGAACTTGACGAATTGTCCCATAACATAAATAAATTCATATCTCCATGAATACATGTCGGAATCGGATGATATTTAGATCAATCCTACACCTATCAACGATACGAATCCAAGAAATATATCAGTTGCCATAAATAAGATGACCCACGTGGAGTTTGGCCCTATTTTCCAATTTTAACACTCCCTCTCAACTAGGGAGAACTCCATCTGCTAATCCATCTTCCAAACTATACTATCTTTGCCATCAGTGCCCTGAATTGCTTTTCTCTTCTCTTCTAAACTATGAAGAAGAAGAAATGATCAAGAATGTATCATACCATCCTCTACTGACCCGAAGTCAGTCCCATATAAAGAGAGTGTGTCATACCACTCTTACTAATCCAAAATCAGTTCCAAATAAAGAGAGTGTATCATACAACTCTTACTGATCCGAAATCAGTTCCAAAAGAGAGTGATTTATATCACTCTTACTGACCCAGAGTTAGTTCCAATTGATCCCAAATCAATATCATCCTAGCATAGGGAGCACGATAGTAACACGATGCATCCATCGGTACTAATATGGTCCCTATCCTCATTTCCCTGCTCATTGGCCAGATGAGAGGTACTTCCAATAAGTCCCAAACTGCATGGGTAGGATGTCTCAGTAGGAGAAGGATGAACCATTCATCCTGCCTACATGTCGCCAGGGGTATCCTAGGGGAAGGTTGAACCACTCACCCTGTACACAACAAATCACTGGGGGAAGGTTGAGCCACTCACCCTATGATTATGTCTCAACAGGAGAAGGATGAAACACTCATCTTGTCTATATACCAGACCACTAGGGGAAGGTTGAACCACTCACCCTATGGTTGCGCATCGCTCCACGATGTACCCCTAAGCCCCCAGGAGCTGCCAAAGCTCAATTTCCATATCATACAGGACCCTTAGGACAGATTCTCTCCACAACTCCTAGTTGTTCTCGGAAAGTCAAGAAATTGACCTTTCCCAGGGGCTTCAACAAAATATCAGCAACCTGCACATCAGTCCCAATGTGATGGAGACTTCTTGCTCCTCGATGTACCATATCCCAAATAAAGTGGCACCTTATGTCTATATGCTTGGAGCGATCATAGAACACAGGATTCCTCAACAATCGAATCCAGTACCAGTCCCCAAGCAAGCACCAAAACAAGCAGCTATTATTGTGGCTAGGTTCCTATTCTTAGTTGCTACTCTACGAGGTAGTACAAGGCTAACACCAGCTCCTATACTTACCCAAAAATCTGCAGATCACCTTGTACTCCTTTGGCTATCCCAACACAATGCTCGCCTTAATTAAATCGGCTCTCATATAATATGAGACAGCCTCCACGCATTCATAATGATCCTCACATATCTGCTTCTAAACAATAGTGACTAGGGCATTAATTCTACCAGCGTATAGGAGTCTCTTGACTGTGTATAATAGTCACCCTTTTATCAGTAATTTGGGCTCTTTAGAACAACAGTTTAGGCCTTCACATGCTATTGGTTAAGGCCTATTCTTCTGCAGCTTAGATCACCCTTTTAGGACAGCAGCTAGGGTAGCATAGGACAATAGCCAGGGCTGGATATGATGATGTCTAGATTTCCTTGTTTGGACTACATATAGGGGTCCTTTTTGGGCTTCATATAGAAGCTCCCTTTTTCTTCATTTAGGGCTTGAAATCTCTTCTAAGATAGTGTTGAGACTTCCTCCATTAACTGTGTTTATTAGGGAAGCGTTAGAATCTAGGTCATCTTCTTTTAGGGATGTGTATATCCTTCTTTTCCATGGCAGCATTCAGATCTAGGGCATCTCTTCTTAGGGCAGCGTATTCTCTTAGTGACCCCTCCTTCCACCAAAACCCAAAGACAAGTGGAGAGGAAGAGATCACAAGAAGAGTGTCTGACTAAATGACTAGAAAGCCACCTCTTTTTATACTAAAATATTGAGCACAAGTGGGGGAAATTTGGTTGTTGTACGACCTTGACGAATTGTCCCATAACAGAAATAAATTCATATCTCCATGAATACATATCGGAATCGAATTATATTTAGATCAATCCTACACCTCTCGACGAGAGGAATCCAAGAAAAATATTAGCTATCATTAATAAGATGACCCACATGGAGTTTGGCCCTAGTTTCCAATTTTAACACAAAGGGATTGAAAATGGAAAGATACTTGAAAAAATTAATTAATTTCTTAGAGCATACCTCTCTAGATCATGATAAAATGAATCTGAATCATCTCCACTGTTGTGATACAATGGAAATCGTAATATTTCAATCCATACAAAATAGAATAATAACAAAAAATGTAGAACTAACAGAAATAATATATGTCTTATGTTTAATTACAAGAGATCATTTGTATTTATAATACAGTGAGAGGGGCATGGAATTAAATATAAGTGGTTGGCTTTTTCATCTACCAATCAGTGATAAGTCAAATATGAACAGGATTAGACATTGTAATCTAAATAAACTTAACTACATGATGTATGTACACCAATGCCCCATCATAAGTGCAACTTAGGGACATAGGGAAAATATGTTAAATCTCAAAATGGGCCTTGGCTACAAGGTCATGATAGGTACCATGTACAAAGTGTCCAGAACAAAAAAAATCAAAGAGGGGGAGTGAGATTACCCCCACCTTAGGGACAATTTCCTTCACCCCAAGCAAAGTATGAAGTTGAACATAATGAGACTTTGTCAAGGGTTAGTGAAGATGTCAGCAATCTGCATCTTAGTGTGTGACAATACTGCAAATCAATAATCCTATCATTAATCAATTGTTCGATGTAATGCATATGGAATTCTATAGGTTTGTGAATTTGATGCTCTACTGGCTACCTGATAACATGGATAGAACTCTGATTATTGCCCCATATTAGAGTAGGTTGATCTTGTTGAAAACTAGACTTGGTCAAAATCTATTCAAACCAAATAGACTCAAGGCAACGCTATCAACACCTTGGTATTTTGCATCCATAGGAGGAAGGGAATTGACAACTTGCTCTCAAATTTTCTCCACAACCCTTCAAATTGATCATATTTGGGGTGATCTCTGATGTTGTTGGTAAAGAAAAGATATCGATGAATGTCAGATTGCATGAGTCAATTTTATGTTATTGTTCCTTTATGATGTGCTCATTATCTTCTACTCGTTTACAGAGAAGAGGAATATCAACTACTGTGGGAGAAGAACTTACTCATAAAGGAGGAAGACCTTGGAAGGGATCATCCTTCTATGGCAGTGCACCTTCAGAACCTAGCAACATCTTATGCTTTATTGAGAAAATTTGAGAATCTGAATATATTCTTAGGAGGAGTCTAAGAATACTTTCAGCTAGCTTGGTTCCTAATGCTACATAGATTTCATTTCCTATGTTGAGTCTTGCAACAACTTTATATCATCTAGGGAGGCATAGCGAAGCAGAGGATTTAGCTCAGGAAGCCTTGAGGATACATGAAGCATCCTTTGATAAAAAAAGTCCTGCAGTTGGTGAGTTGTGTTTTCTTCTTGGTAATTGACATATGTCTTTTCAATTCTATGTCATGAGATCCACACTCTGGGTTACAAAGTCCATTTTCTGTTTGATTCTGAGCTTATTTCTTGAAACTTATTTTCTTTACAGGAGAGGCTTGTGATTGTTTAGCTTTGATACAACATGCTCTAGGTAAGGATGATGAATTCGATCCCCTCATGTGGAGGGTCTTACAGATCTAAGAAAAGGAGTTTGGCTATGACAGTCTAGAAGTGAAGTCTACATTAGAAATACTTATTGTCTTTCTTGGAAACTTGGGAAAAAAAAATAGATAAATCACTTCTTCGTCGAAGATTAATGAAGCTGCAAACAAAATACAAAGATTTATTTTCAATCTTGGCATCATTATAATGATGTTTGTTTTACCTATTAATAAAAGTATGTACTTGTTTTACTTGTTAATAGAAATATTACATGTTTTCTTTGATGTCTTGAACCATTAATAGAAATATGTACTTTTTACCTGAATTGAACATTCCTTTGAGATTGGTGGTTTTTCTCCATGAGTAAAATCTACAATAAAAAAATATGTTGTGTAAGCTTAAAATATCTCACTCGCATCGTCTTTTTCCCTGGAGAACTCTTCTTTCTACTCATCAAAACAAGTGAAACTTTGCACAATATAACTTCATAAATTCACTTTATAAGGCTTTGCAATTTTAACAAATTATTTATAATTTGACTTCCATAAGATATGCACAATGGAACTAATAAATACGAGTTTTTTTGGATGATTGAATTATTCAAATTCCCAAGGATTGTATATACTTTTTATAATACAAGAAGACCAACATTGGGTGTGGCCACCCTATCTAATTGGGTTGGCTAAAAAAATTAAGGAAGTTTGGGAACACATCATAGTTACATTAACAACTGGAATGACATAGAGTGGAGGTCAATGTTGTTGGCATTGTGGTGTTGGTGTTGTGGAGGCAGCCTATGTGCAACAATTATTCAATGGTAAGAGATCAGATTTTAATAATTTCCTCGTTTTGTTCGTTGTAAGTGATCTATTAGTAATGCAATGGGTGTAGAGAATTCATGGTGAACCAATTGTGTCTAGCCGCTACCCACTGAGCTAGAAGCCTAGAACTGGTGTTTCAATTGTTATTGTTTTATCAGTGCAGGTAATAGTTCTATAATTATCATTATTCTTTTTAATTACTTAAATAAGTAAGGAGAAATATACGCTCAGATATTGAGCCTTTGATCACGGGAGAAGACACTAGTAAGGCCGTAATAATATGGTATGACAAGGATAAGGCTATGACAGCTTTCAGGCTCTACAAAGCATATAAAGCTAGTGCCTTCTAGAGGTACATATCAAAAACTGTATCAGAGTGCAGGATTACATCAAACCTTTGGGAAACTTTGTATTTCAATCATGTTTATGTGTTTGGATCTGTATCCTTTTATATCGTATTCTCAAGGCATCTTGGTATTCCAATCGTGTTCCATTTATATCGTGTTCTCAAATTTACCCTGGAATAATTGTTTTTCAAGTCGCAATTTTTTAAACATTTAAGGATGTCAATCGCATTTCTAACTCTTTTTTTCTGGCCAAATTGTCCCTAACTTGTCTTCAACAATTGCTCTATTGATATGGGTGGTTGTGGGAAATTGTTGCTTGATCTGGAAGTGATTTTTTTGGGAAGTATATCTAACATATTTAAATCAGCCACAAACACTGGCTAAGTAAGGATTCTTTAAATAACCTTATAGCTTGGTTCCTTTTTGTTCCATCTAATCTTGCCAAAGTGTCATGAATTTACATTGAACAATGTAAGAATCTAGTCTTTTCCAGAAACAATCAAGCCAACTCTTTCATTTTTCAAATTACCTACCAGTTCTAGATATATTCTTTGAAATTTCTATGTTGAAGGTGTTGGATTTAGGTAAGTGATGCAGAATGCACACCTACAGTTCTATTGTTCACCTATTAGACCAGTGAAAATTATAGGAAAACTTGGAAGGGTTGGACATGACTATTCCAGCAATACTCTTATTGGCCCACAATACATATATTCATAACACATACCTACAATACTATTGTTCAGCTATTCAGCTAGTGCATATTGTAGGCAAACTATTAAATGTTGGACTTCGTTGCCTCAAGTTCACACACCAACACTAAAGATGCAACGTATCGTGTGCATCCTTAGATATTATGAGATTGCAAGCTAACTGTTTAAATAAATGCATGTATAAAACTTCTATATTAGCAAAAATAACCATCAATATTTTTTTCTAGCATTTTGGGCTGAATTCGCAATAGTATGCTAAAAAGTGTCATTTCAATGTCTGGAAATTAGGATATATAAATGTGAGATATATACTTTACATATTTGGGTTATCTCCTTTTCAAATCTGAGTTTTTTTAGGCTACATGTTAATTGTTTGAACTTTGAACGTTGAAGAAATTCCTGAATGGACTTCGTAAATACTCGAATGAATGGACTTCATAAGGTAGTGGTACCATAAATTATGTTATTTCAAAGATTTGACTTCCATATTTTCACAAAATACAATGTCCTCAATAAATACTTATATGTATAGATACTTATGTTTAGGATTATATATGTGTTGGAGCGGTTCCTTTATGTTTTACTATAATCTTGATGTTGACAAGCTTTAGCTGACCTTTTTCATCAATTGTTCATAGAATATGCAAAATATTTCATTGTCAAAATGTGGCAAAAATTACATTTCTCCTTATTTCTTTTTTTATTGTTCATGACAAGATAATCATGTTGCAAGAATGAGGTATCCTACAGTCTGTTTCAATTTGTGGATATTTTTTTTCCTCCCATTTTTTTCAAGGATGTAGATTTCATTTTCATGTTAATGGTTTTTGCATATATCTTATCTAGCCCCAAATGTTGGTAATGGAGCGGATCTTTAGAAATAGTCATGGACACAAACTATCAGAGGTTAATGATACAATACCAGTTCCACCTGGTATCAGAAAAATTTTAATGGTCTGTGAATTAAAGAAGATTTATTTAATGGCAGGGTTGAAAGGGAAACCTCATGTCTTAGTTCTAAGTCATTTATTTGTGTTTCTTGGTTGTAAGTCATCTGTTTGATTTTGATCTTTATCAGATCAATTATTTCACTAATCCAATATGAATGGTTTGTATTTCTCACCTGATGTTAGTTACTTGACATGGTTGATATAACATTCAATTCTAGGCCACTTTTATTTTAAGTCAGAGATTTTATCGATTAAAAATATGTTCATATTTTGATTGGTTTACTTGGAGCTTGATTTTAAAAAGTTTTGTAAATTCCAAGTGGAATTTATTTTTTCAGGGTGAGCTTTTTGCACCACTAAGGTCAGATGAGTCCTAGAACATAGGTATACAACAAGCACATCTTTGGCCTTTGTTGTGTATCTATTATTCTTTATATCATTGATGGATGGTTATTGATGATGTAAAATAGAGGATGGGAAGGTCCTGCCAATTCTCTTGACAAAACAAAATAAAATGGAGTGGTAGAATTGTGTTTTAAAGGGTGAGCCAGAAATCAGTATGTGAAAGGTAGAACTTGAGAATGGCAAGCTATCTGATCTGGATCTAGAGACACAACAGACCGTGGAAAAAAAAATGATGGTATTGATGAGTCTTCCCAACAAATAAGCTCTAACAATTAGACCACTGCCCAAATTTCAATTATCTGCAATGGAAATAGTGACTCTAGCTTTATTTGTATGAATAACGACTTTGGCCATTGTCATGTTCGTTTCCTATGAATGATTTTGATTTTCAAACTCCAAATAGTTTGTTGTTAAACTAATTAAAGCTTTGATGACAAACTTATAGTTTTCAAAGCTCTTTTCTAAATCTATTTTCTTGAGGAAATTTGTCTTTTTACTTTAGGTATTGTAGATTGCTACTGTGTGACATATGCTATGATATAATTGCCTGGATAAATAGATAGAAGCATCGTACAACATAGTCTTTTTTAAATCTAAAGAAACAGTATTTCCAAATACAAAGTTTATTAATTAAGAACATCTTTTGGACTTCTTAGCTAAGTTATGATTATATTTCAGTAGGGGATTTTTTTTACGCTTATATTTTGTTGTCTCTTTGGTTTCTATCAGGTAACAATGGTTAATAAGGAATGTGTTCTTGAGCAATAGGCACACATTTTATTCTACTATTGATAGGAAACTCCATGGTTTTCATGCATGGCAAAAAAAACGCAGGTGTCAGTGGGATATATCCAAAATCCGTGTTGGATGAATTTAATACTAGTGATGATTTTGATTCCTTGTCAGATAAAGAATGTCACAATTCAAATTCAAATAAACAAAAGCAACTCAAGAATCAAGGTGAAGCTATTGCTTTTTGTCCATGTCAGTTTTTTTTATTTGTTGGTTGTTGTCATGTTTTGAGTGTGGACTTGTGAAATTCCAAATTGCATGTTGGTTTATGTAAAGGGACATATATATATATATATATATATATATATATATATATATATATATATATATATATATATATATATATATATATATATCATTCATGGTTTCCAGAGATCCATGTTACATTTGCACATAAGTTTAGATATCATTTAGATATCTAAACACCAAGCATCAACAAAATTGAGATTTTTCTTACACTCAACCTATAACATATTGCATTTGTTTTCATAAATTCACTTCTTCCATATGCTATCCACTTATGACATTTCCTTTGCAATATTTGGTGCATTTGCTAGTTATAGGTCATTTATAAGTTATAAATGTCTTCAGAGTTTCACTTCTAATTGAGTATTCAACTGAACATATTGATTCTCTTATACATAATTATTTTTCCCTCCACCCACTTTTCATAACTTCTGTAACCATTAGGTAGGGATTTGTAGCTTTGATGCTTCTTTGCTTGTTTAGTAAAATATTTCCGAGACTTTAATTTATTGAAAGTTGTAGAATTTACAATTTATAAAGTTTCAAGGTCTAATTTTTAAAAATCTAATTCTTTAAAGGGTGCTAGCTCAATGGAAGAGCACCTGCTTTACATGCAAGAGGTTGGTGGTTCGATTCCATCGTGCCCTGACATCAATATGGAATGGCGATGATCAATTTTAAGTGACGGAGGCTCTTTTGACCATCACCAATGATCTTTGGTGACATCTTTTGACCCTCACCAAAAATATGAAATGGTGACGGTCAATGAACGCCACCATATATATGCATCAATAGTGACGACCCTCAAAGGTTTGTAACCATAAATCATTGTTGTTGATATGAAATGGTGACGGTCACTATTCGTCATTATAGTCATTATTCGCGACGGACCTTGAATGTCACCACAACACCTATACTTCTGGCAATGCGTCTTTTGGTGATGGTCAACGAACGTCACCATATATATGCACCAATAGTGGCGGCCATGAAACATCCATAACAATAAATTGTTGTTGTTCATATGAAATGGTGACAATCATTATCCGTCATTATAATAAATATTCGTCACAGATCTTGAATGTCACCATAATACCTATACTTTTGGCGACGCCACATTTGGTGACGTTCAGTTTTTGGTGACTGAGGCTATGGTCTGTCACCATTGCTCATATGAAATGGCGACAGTCGCTATCTATCATTGTAAATCATTATTGGTGATGGACTTTGAATGTCACTACAACACCTATACTTTTGGCGACGCCACCTTTGGTGACATTAATTTTTTGGTGACGGAGGCTATGGCCCATCACCATTGATCATATGAAATGGTGACTGTCGCTATCCGTCATTATAAATCATTATTGGTGATGGAATTTGAATGTCACTACAACACCTATACTTTTGGCGACGCCACCTTTGGTGACATTCAGTTTTTGGTAACGAAGGCTCTTTTGACCGTCACCAATGAGCTTATGGTGACATTTTTCGCCCCTCACCAATGTACTTTTTTCTTGTAATGTGTGTCCTTGCATTTTGAAGATATCACTGCTAACTATGATCTAATGAGTACTTCCATTCTCTGTTTCCAAGAAACAAAAGAAGAATCACCTCCATCGAATCCATTATTGTTAAGAAAATATCACTACATATGTTTATACCATTTACATTGAATTCTCACATATTATAGAAAAAATATTGTGGTTGAGAATCATTTCACTTATACAAAAGGCCAAATTGAATCAACAATTGCAACATTCCATGTTGAAAAAAAAAACATTATAGTTGCAAATGTATATATTGCACCAAATGCAAACATTGAACAAATAATTAATTTCATCAAATTCATTTTAGAGCACACATGTTGTTGGGTGTGTGTTATATTATTTCCATGACTAGTCGGGTGTAGCGGGGGGGTCACAGGGGGGTTTGTAGGGGGGAAGAAACCCCCTACATGGGGTCTAGGGAAATGCCCCGAGAATTGTTTTTTGGACCCTATATTAGGTGGGTAGACCTACCTATGGTTTTGTGCATGGATTTCACACATGGTTTTGGGCATGATGTTTTTCTGCCCATGATATTTTGTAGATCTGGTCAAGGGAACTACGATTATGTTCTAATCTAGGGTTAATGGATTTGGGTTTATGAATTCTTCGACATGTATATATATGTATTGTAACATTGAAAGGAACATAATGAAAAAAATCAATATGGTAGTCCCAGTTTTGGGATCCAGGGGAAATCTCTATGATTTGTTTTATGTTTCTTACCATTGTATATTTTCTATCTTTTAAGAATTCATTTGCAGGTAATTTATGTGCAGGGTTAAAACCTATACATGCAAAAACTACCCAATTATGCTTGTTGGTGATTTCAATTTGGACATGTTGAAAACTAGCCATCAACAAAAAAAACTACTTTCATTTATGCAAAATAATGGCTTCAATTTTCTTATGAAAAGCCCAACAACTTACTATATCTCAATGATAGAACACTTTTGGACAAACCTTTCAGCTAGTATTGTTTCTTTCCATGTCTTTGATGCTTATTGGATAGATCATCATACAATTTGTATTACCATATATTTGTTCTCACCTTGATTCATTTTGCCAATGTTCATATTCTACAATTTCATTTTTGATTTGTCACAATATTTGTCACATTTACAAATGTGCACCTTTGACATATGCTTTGATTTGAAAACAAAGAAATTATGCACAACAAGAAACAAGAAAGCAACCAAAACATGCAAATATCAAATTCCAGTAAGTCTTTGAACCATCAACATAAACTTGTTCAGTTTGTCTTGTATATCTATAATATTTTATGTCATGATTAGCATGAAATTTATGCATTTTCATTTTCACTTTGCTGCATTTTGTTTTATATATTGAATAGTATTATTTGCTTTAGCTTCTAGTTCATATTTCATTATTTCTTGTGCAATTGATTTTGAAAAAATAATGTGACCATAGTGATTCTTAATAACACATTTCTAGAAATGAGTCATATATGCATTTGTTAATGAAATCTATAAAACATTTTATTTATTGTAACTTATTCACATTTACTACATAGCCACCGACAATGGCTAATAGTATTATAAAAACAGGATACATGTATATATCATGGTATCACTGTAGATCATACATTGTTTTAAATTTTCTTTATGCACTTGTCTCAGACTTGATGAATTGCATTTTCGTTTTCTAGCAACAATTGGTCTAGTCATTTGGAACAATATCATGGAAACACCTAGCTCTAGCAAACAATTATTTGAAGAAGATATCGTGGAAGATGAGAATCCAAAAATGTTAGGTTTGTGTTACACTGAATGCTTCTATATTCAAATGACATGTTTGCATTAAATCAATGTCAATGTTTTTCGAAGCATATTGTTTTGAGTTTACATATAAACAAACCAAAAATAATAGAACCAACATCCTTTTCAATCATTGAAATATGCTCAGAACCATATGCAAAGACTTTTGAAGGCAATATATTGGTTATTTATGAGCCAACACAAACTAAAAGTCCTAACTCTCCTACAAAGGCATGGCTACTCCATGTTGATTTGGTTGATAGCCACGGTTAACTTCAACGTGTCCATAGTCTCTACAATTCCTTTTAGTTGATATTATTAGAAGTCTCCTTATCTTCAAGCCCTTGCATCTTTTACAAGGGAAATAACATTTTCAATCATTTGAAGTCCTAAATGTCAATCCCACGTCTCCCTGGCCTCCTTGAGGAATATTATGTGACATTTTTCCTCACCAAACTTTCACTGATGATTTTCTTCAAAAATTAACCTCAAAATAGGCATACAACCTTTCAAAATCATCGCAAGTATAGCAACTACATTGAAGTTATATGATATTTAGTGAAAAAATCTATTGATGGCAGAATTCGACATTATCTGATGATAGCCTGACATTCCTCTGATATTCAACTTCGCAAAAAAATGTTGGATATTCGACGTTAAAGGAAATAATTTTAGATATCTTACGACTATCTAGATTTTAAATAAATAAATAAATAACACATTTAGCTTCCAATAGTTTTTCCGATTTTATTTGTACCATCAAATTCTACCGCTAGATTTTTTGCCCATGTGTATTAGTGTTTTGTTACAATCATATATTGTTGTCATGCCATGTAAAGCTTAGTCAAGGTCTAATCATTGAAGTGTTTAGGGTTTTAATCTTGCTTATTAGGACCATACATTTAGGACTACTACTACAAGAGTTTGGAACTGCTACAACTATTGATGTCTGTGAACATGTCGATGATGAAGGGTAGTGTTGTATTTCTACTACCTGTTGGCACGGTTTCCAAAGACAGGGTTTGTGCTTGTTATTATTGAATACTATTGTACTTGTTGATGCACATTTTGTATCAAGAGAGTGTGGCTAGGATTTGTATTGCAAATTCTTCACTAGTGTTGATGGCCACCAAGGTTGAAGTTATCGATATTTTTATCCCTGGAGGTTGTGATATAGAAGTATGGTTGCATGATTGTTGCTGCTAGATTTTGGTTGCATCAATTGCCAATGATGCTATGTTGTGTTTCTTACTCTTCACAACTAGAGGTTATGTTGTTGTTTTTTTATCAGTATGCATATGGATCTATGATGTGTAATTGATTACAGGAGGATGGCTAATGGTATATTGTTGGTAATTACTATATGTTGATGAAGAGATATTTCTATAGTTGTTTTAATGTGTCTTATGATGTTATTTTAATGTTTCTAACTATTGTTGATGCAGTTTCGTAGTGTTCGCATGTATTGTAGATGGTTAATGTGTAGGTTTTAACCTCGTACAGAAATTACCTGCATATGAATTCTAAAACACAGAAAATAAACAATGCGAGAGCATAACACATAAAACACATATACACAGAGATTTTTCCCTAGATCCCAAAACTGGGACTACCAACTTGATTTTTCATTATGTTCCTTTCAATGTTACAATACATATTTATGCATGCCAAAGCATCCAATACCATGGACCGAAAACCATCGCGACCAAAGCCATGGACCGAAAACCATCACGTCCAAAACCATGTGCGAAAATCATGCACAAAACCATAGGTAGGTCTGCCCAACCTAATATAGGGTCCAAAAACAAAATTTTCTGGGGCATTGCCCCAGACCCCATAGAGTGGGGTTACATGCACCCCTCAAACCCTTATGACCCCACCACTACGAAATCGGCGCAACGAATGGGGTTGCTCCCCCCCCCCCCCCCCCCCCCCAACCCCATGGTTAACTACTTGAGCTAGTCGTGGAAAGAATATAACACAACCCAACATTCTCCCACTTGTTGTTTTCTTTCTACAGGGGGCTACAAGAGAGCTTAGTCATTTATCCAGCCCTGCAATGCCATTGTTTCTCTACACCAAGAGAACTTCTCAAAGCTCACAGATTTTTTCAATGCATCTGCAGTATTCTTCAAAGTGTCCACCTTTACTAGCAACACCGTTTTGTCTTCTATCATATCCCTCACAAAGTGATACTGAACATCAATGTCCTTTGTCTTTGAATGATATGCAGGGTTCTTTGCCAAGAAAATTGCACTTTGGCTGTCATAGTTTATCCTTATAGCTCCCTGTACTAACCCCATACTTGAACACAATCTCTACAACCAAACTACTTCCTTTCTTTCATGAGTGGCTGCCATGTATTCTACCTCTGTAGTTGATATTGCCACTACAGATTGTTTCTTACTCATCCAACTGACTGCACCTCCAAATAGGTTAAACACATACCCACTTGTAGATCTTCTCTGATCCAGATCTCTGGCCCAGTCTGCATCTGTTAGCACCTAAATCTGCCTTAGGCTGAAGGAAGGAAAAAATTAGGGTAACCACAAACCACGCTCAGTCTGGTAGCTAGCCCTACCAGAGCAGGAGAGGGCTCTCTCCATGTCACGCTCAGTGAATGGATAGACAAAATGGTATGAGATGACTTACAATGCAATATTGACCTTAGGCTAGTAAGTGAAAAGGGATTTTTGAAAAGATTTTATGAAGTGACCGAGCTTCTGGGATGTATATGGGACTGGCGTTCAACAAAGAACAGAGAATCGAATATGAAGGCACAGATTATTCCGTGAGGCAAGGTAGGCGGCAAGCGCAGCAATTTCGGCTTAAGGTAACGCGGAATGGAAAGATTGCTAAAGAGAGTGAAAAGGGCATGGTCGCATGAATCCTTTTCAACAGAAGAGTAACACTGCACATGAAATTTTCCCACAGGCAGAGCAATATAAATTGAATTCTACCTAATCTCACTTAGAAAATTTCACTGAAATGAAGCATGAAATGAAATATGAAACATAACAAGATACATATGGAACATAAGAACACATTTGCTACACTCATGACCACAAGAATCTCATGAAACAGAACCGTTGCCTTTCATTAATTCTTTGTCAAAAATACACAGTGCAAAAACAGAGTTTCTTTCCCACAGTCTCCCAGAAGTTACAAGCCAACCAACCCTTTGCAAATGAAATGCATACAATATATAGAAAGTGTAGGGAAGAGATGGAATGCCCAGGGTTTGGTAAGTTACTCAAATCATTTCGAAAAGGAGATGGAGAGCCAACCATCAGCTACAGGTGCAGCGATCTCAAGCATGACATTTGGCTGTGGTGACCCTTTGCATTCTTTGCCACTTGGATTGATGCCCACCTAGATAGAAAACTCTTTAGAATCCACCTTTTGTGCCAAAAAACCGAAGAGTAGATGACCGGGCCCACTTGGAGAAGTCGCGACCTGAAATTTCGCGAAACAGGAGCAAATTGGCTGCTTTTTCCCCTGTGCGTCGCGCCAAATTATCTGTGTGTCATGCCACTTTAGAGCCTGTTTTGGGGCACTTACAAGAGTCCAAAATGTGCCCAAGTGGGCTTGTTGGAAAGCCTGTCCTGTCTATTTTCTAACCCCACTGGAATTTCTCAATTTGGTTCTCATTTTCCCCTCCAAATCCTCATTCTCTCAAGACTGCTTTCTGTGTATCCAAAAAGTGGCAGAGAGGCCATTTTTGGGTGTTTTTTGACCTTTAGGAGACCCAAAACTTATCAAAATTTCTTGCCCGGACACCAGTAGACGTATTTTTTGATGTTGAATCCAAATATGCAAGTCGTTCCTCGATTAGAGTGCTATATTTTTAGCGTCGCGCCAGTGGCGCGGCGCACAGGGAGGAATTTCCTATTTTATGCCCAAAACATTTGCCTGTGACCAAAATTTGCCCAAATTTTTTGAAATTTGGGTTGGAGGTTCCCTATGAATTTCTTTTTTGTGCCAAGGAAGCCTCAGCCAAGATTTGAAGCCGATCTTGCTCCTTTGCCTCCTTTGCCTCCTTTGCCTTTTTTGTCGCTTTGCTCAATTTTGCCTTTAGGCTCCTGATTCTTGCTTTGGAACTCATGTTTCAGGCCTGGTAGTGATGATTCATGCACCTCAACATGTCTTTCTCCCTGTTTTCTTTGTCCAACAGCCTCTCCAAGTGCATGTTGACCCTCTCAAGGTTGGACTTCCGGTCTTCATTTATTTCTTGCTCCAAAGATGTGAGCGGAACCCTTCTTCTTTAAGCAGCTTGGTGGTACTCAGGGATGTTCTGCAGCTCCATGATCATCCGTTGGTACTCAAGCTGTTTGTTTCTCCACTCCAGGTAGTTCATGTTCCATTTGGCCCTTTCCAAGTCAAGGGACAAAGAATCAATCACTGACTGCTGCTCCTGGATGATCTCTATGAGCTCCTCATTGGTTGGTTCTGCATCTGTCTCTTCATCCTGGAGGAGAATGAATTCAGTCTCTTTTTCACCTGATGGCTCTCCTGAAGGCCTCTCCTCATGTGCTAGCTCCTTACCTCTGCTCTGCTCCTGTGATGCTGATGTCGGAAACGAGGCCCCTTCCACCTTGGGTGGAGATAACACTCGCTTTTCTACTGCAAACAAAGGTCCGGTGCCTTTCGGATAGCCTCTCTGATATGTGATGTACACTGGCATGGTGGCAGTCTCATGGTGCTTGAACTGATGTGAAGGGCTTCCCATCCCAGGCTCAAACTGATGTGAAGGACCTCCCGTCTCATGTTCTGCCTCTGATATCACCGGTGGAGTGCTGAAGAAATCACGGGAGATGAAGTCCTCCCAAGCAATACCCTGCAATCCCAACTGATGGTCCACCAAAATCTGGATGAGAGAAAAATGATAGACACTGTTTAGCTATTGTCGTGGGGTCTTGCGCTGCATGAAGTTTTTCATCTTCTCAATGTTGTTGTAGATGAAAAATGGGAGGCTCATCATCCTCACCCTGGTGAAGTGCATGAGCAAGCGGATGTGATAGGCATAAAGGCGAGAAAACCTCCCCTCGCAACTGAAATACTTCATGATCAATCTCATGAGTGGGGCATACTCATCCCTCAAGAATCTGAATGGAAAAACTTTGGTGAGCTGACTCAAGCAGCTGTCCTTGATGTAAGGCTCATAGTGATGCCTCTCCACCTTCTTCTTCTTATGCCACTGCTCCCCAATGTTTGGTATACCTGTTGCCACTGATATAGCCTCCGGTGTCAAGTTGAAAGTGACCCCAGCTAGGACAGATTGGCCTCCCTGTAGATGAAGTGCGAAAAGGTGGGCCAACTCATGATGGACTTTGACATTCGGCACCCTTTTAAAAAAATCATAACATGCCAAGTGCTGGAAACAAGACATGGCAAGTGGGCATGCCTGTAGCTCTGTGAGGGTGTTTGGCTCGTCACTGAGATGTCTGCCACTCCAGTGATGTCTCCTATGGGCCCTCTCTCCTGATGATGAGTCACTGTGTGTATCCCCCTCATAATCTGATGAATTTTCTGATGCCATCATTGTTGCTTGTACCCTGAGTTTAATGCTGCCCTTTGAATCCAATGACACTGATGAATGCTCTGAAAATCTGTTACCAAGGGGACAATAAAACAGGGGAGTGTTAGGAGGGGAATCATGAAAATGGGATAGGGGTTTAAAGGAGAAATTTATCAGGGATTTGGGAGTGTTTGGGGTATTGTTTCTATGGGGTAGGGTTTGGGATTTTTTTGGGCTATAGGGATAAAAGGGATGAATGGATATGTTTACAATATAGCTAGGGTGATGGTAAGGGGAAAATGCTACAGGGAGATTAGCTGATCAAGGTAGGATAGGAGCTTATTTAGCAATTGTGTTACTGTAGCAAAAAACCCTAGCTTTTTGTCCTCCTTTGTGTCATTTTTGGGTTTGGTTAAAAAAAAAAAATTGCCTTCGATTTCATGGTCACCGAAACATATTTCTCTTTGAGTTAGGGATCAATGGTTAAAAGATCTATGGCCACCTTTGCAAATTTGAGAGCCATTTACAAAAATTTGGGTGACTTCGGTGCTTTTTTTAGGCTCACAGGCCTGTGCGCCGCGCGCTTTGCCCAGTGCGCCACGTGCCGGGTATGCACCGCGCTAGTGCAGTGTTAACACTGTGGCCGGGCTCCCAGTGCGCTGCGCGCCCTGAGTGCGCCGCGCCACCATGTGTGTGCGCCGCACACTGTTAAATGACATTCCTTTGCTTGGAAAAATAGGGGAGAGGGCTTTAGGGCATTTTTGGGTGTTTTCTTTAGGAGGCAAGGTGGAATAGAGGTGACTATGATGAGGAGTGAGGGGACAAGGGGGAGGGGAAACAAAACCTTGGTGGTGTCTTCGAATTTGCAACCCCATTTATCTTTTGCTTTGATGAGTATTTTCATGGATGGCTGACCGTGCTTTGGATACCCTTCAACATCTTAGGAACACAAACCATTGACAAAATTTACAGAGAAGGGGTTTCATTAAAGCCTACCTCTTGCTTGCTAGCCTTCAACCGGGATATAGAACGGATTTGCATGTGTTTTTTAGCTCCCTGGCCCTGTGCGTCGCACGCCAAACCCAGTGTGCCGCGCGCCCTGAGTGCGTCGCGCCTTTGTCGATTTTTCACTGTGGGTTGGCTGCCGGTGCGTCGCACCCTCCGTGTGCATCGCGCGCCCTAGTGTATGCGCCGCGCCACCTAGAAATCTGCCCTCCTTACTCGAATTTCTCCTCCTTAGCTCTCTTTTCTTCAACAATTCCTCTCTCAAGATTTTCCTTATGACAATGACTTAGTTTTGGGTCAAAACAAATATATATAGCCTTTGAGAGAGTTGGGTTCAATTTTTTCCTCTTTGAAAACCCACTTTATAATGTTTATGTTTTGCACTTTTTATTGACTTTAAAACACTCTGCTTTTTCCCTTTTTTCTTTAAAATTTTGGCTCTCATGATAAAATTTTCGGAATTTCTTTGCGGGGACTGTGTGATTGGGCCTCTGGCTTTGAAATCCATGACTGCATCTGAAAATGTCAACTATCGATTTTTGGAAAATTTTGTCAAAGTTGACCTTGTTTAACTTTTCTTCAAAACAGAGTTTTGAAGAATAGTCGATGTCTCTTCAGGTGATGATGAAGCTTTCTAAACCATAGCTGTATAAGGTCTCCCTCTAGCCTGCATGACTTGTTCTAGACATGTTTTTCAGAGACCAAACTGATGAATTTCTAGACCCAAATAATAAAAAATGACTATGCCATGAAATAGGACCAGACCTTGACTATCATGAATTTCATTGATTTTGGACCAAGACCTGAACCAGCAGAGGCCAGACATGAGGGAAAATGAGTAGCATGACTTTCTCCATCAGATCATGACATGTCCCTAGCGAAATGCAGCTGAGTGGATGGAGCAGGACACCTAAAATTGAAATGCACAAAGAGCTTTGATCTCTGACGGAGGGCTGACCAGACCGACTCTAACAGCATCAACAAAGTCACAAATATCCAACACTCTATCCAATCCTAATCTTCCTTGGTAGCACAAACCATAATCACTAGTGCCACGCAAATACCTGAAAACCAGATTCATTGTTGTCCAGTGCTCCTTCCCTGGTTTTGACATAAACCTGCTCAATACTCCCACTGCATGTGCAATGTCTGGTCTAGTACAGACCATCGCATACATCAAGCTACTGACTGCACTTGCATATGGAACATGGGACATGTCCTCTTCCTCTTCTTATGTCTTGGGACACTGTTCAACAAATAACTTTACACCTACAAGAATAGGAACCTTCTGTTAGGTTCCTATACCTATAGGTGTCATAATTTTGAATGACTGAGATTGAACCATGTAATATGTACATACCTTTGCTTTTTGCAAATGTTTTCCATATTCAAAAAATTAAAAAATGTAAAGAGGGTATGCTCTAAAAGAATAGAAAAGGTCAAAAAAGATGAAAAATATGAACCCCAAGAAAAGAAAAAAAGACCATGAAAGTGAGCAAGTCAAAATGCCACTCCTAGTTACTTTTGAGCATAATAAATGATTGTGTGCAGCTTGTACTTTATTCCACAATCCATGATAGTCAAAGTGTTTAAACTTGGCTAGTTCATGTTTTCAATTTCATGTTGATAGATAGAGAATGAAAATCTGACCAAACAGTGTAAACTTGGCAGATAAGTAGATTAGGTAGAGTGAATAAAAGGAGCTCAACTACTTAATTTGAGCCCTTGGACGTAATAATGTTAGACATAGTTAGAATATCATTGTAAAAGAAAAGGAAAATGTTTTGATAAGGGTTTGCTAGCTTAAGTGCACCCTAATAAAGAGAAGTAAAAAAGGTAGGATGAGTAGATGGGTAAGTAGAAGAAAGGTTGCAAAATGATGATGATTGGTTAGACTTAAAAGTATATTTTTATCTTCATCATGAAAGTTCTAAGTGTAAATGAGAAATTGGACATGCATCAAAGTTCACAAGACTGATTAATTTCCCATTTATTTCACCCTTAACTTCACTAATTTCCCATAAGCAAGGTTCAAAGTGCCCAAAATCTTAAGTCAAAGGGGGTCAGAGCATTTCTCTGACTTCTGGAGAGACGAGACCCTCAGCCCAATGACTTATAGATCCTAACTACTAAAATACCCTTCACAAACATTCCCCCTCTTCACTTCACCCCATTTTCCCTAACAAATCCCTTTTTCTAAGGTTAAACACCGTTTTACCTAGGAAATGTGAATTGCCCATGAAAACCCCTTTTTTCCACAACCCAAAAAAAAAAAATACTTCTTAGCCTAAGTTATAATGTGTTTATGAAAAGCAAATTAATTATATTCATTACACTTAGCGCTAAACCCATTCTATATATATATATATATATATATATATATATATAATATATATATATAGATATATATATATTCCTAAAGAAAAATAAACCTTTCCTGTATAGCTATAAATAAATCCTTTTTATTAATACCCCACCCCCAAAAAGTTTGAAATATAAACTTTATAAAATCCTAACACATCAAAATGAGTTATTTAATCGATCAGCAATTAAATAATAATCGAATCCTCCGCCAATCAAATCACCCCCGACGCCCTAACCCCACTTTAATCCATCACTTAATCAAATCCCGCCATGCTTAAACCTCGGTCGGGCCCCCCCATTACCCTCGGCACAACTCCCACGCCCAATCATTGTGAAATCGCATCCCATTTAATCTGACAACCATTAACCATTTCGCACGGGCCCGAAATCCGAACGATACTTGCCTGAAATGGGTTGTTTTCCCTTGGGCCCCCGCAACTACGTGTCACCCGCTGAGTGGAATCAGGCGGCCTCCCCCCAAAACCACCCAGTGCTTATAAGTTGTGCGAAGAAACCCGCTTACTGCCTCCCGCTACGCGCCAAACTATCCCGTCACCTCATTAAATGCTGAAGTACTGTTTTTCCCATATACCCGCCAAATTGTTAACTTTGTTAATAAAGCCAAGAAACCTCATAAACCTTTGTTTTATCAAGAAACTGCAGTCAACAAACCTTCATGCACACAACTGTCAACCTACGTCCATTCCGCCGACCTGCTAAAGCCAGTGAACTCACAGTCCACCTTCCAGCCTCCGTTTCAACCGTACACAGTCGCCCATCGACCTGTTTGAAGATAATTTCCAGAATTTTAGGTATTTCATCCAAATTCACTAGAAACCTTGTCCCAGTTATCAAACCAGTACTTAAATTACTTGAAATTAATAAGAAATTAAGTAAAGGAACTAAACAGCAACCTTGGACTACTCTGCCATTGGAACCCAACTTGCTCGAATTGATTAAAAAAAAAAACTTTTTCCCCATTCTTAAATACACAACAACTAAGAATGGCTGCTCCAATTGCCTTGGAGATCTGACCAGTTACCACTCCCCATCGTGATTTGGACCACCTCCCTTTGGTAGACAAAGATTTTCAAATCAAGGACACTGTTGTGTTTGAATCCCCTCTGAAACTGCATTGCAAATACAACGACCTGTTCCTCAACCAAGATGACTAGATTGGGCTTTAGCAATCCAATTTGCCCAAGTACTAGTTCCCAGAGGTGCATATCTTCCTTGAGATCGTACATTATTACCATGCTAATTACAGCCCCAGTCTAAGAGCAGTGATGTCTCCAAACCAAGATGTACTCTTTACCATCAATGTTGAGTCCATAAATGAAATGATTCAACTACAGCCTCGACAAAACCTCACCCCTCTATTAATTGGTGACCTAATCAACCAATTCCCCAATTTTACCACTGAAAAAATAGCAGAGATGCTTCATACTTTCATCAGGAAAGAGGAACATATCCCAAAAGACCCCCCTCCTTATGTGGGCACCATATTTTCCCCAGGTGGCCGAGACATTGTAGCTATGATTTCCAGAGTCCTAGGTTACACTACCAGCGAGTATATTGGTGAAATCATTCTATCCTTCATATCTTTTTTTACTCCAAGTCAGCCCCCTGCCATCATTTATGATTACGCTAAATTCATAGCAGACAAGATGCATGATCAATTTCTGAGGATGAGCAATGAAAGAGTTTTTAGATATTCCTCTATTCTGTACCACCTTTTCCTGTCTTATCAAGCTGATAGATTTCCCTTTACTCTTCAAAAGCTTGATACCAAAGGTCATCCCAGGTCAGTAATATTTTGGAATCCTTTGATCCATAAGTATGGATCCCAATATGCTTATACAGACTTCATATACCTATTGGTGCATCCTGTTATAGCCATGCTGCTAGGCAGCCCTCCACCAAGAATCAGCTCAGACATCAGGAGAGTCCTACAGTTGTCGAAACAACACAAAGTGGGAGGTTGGTACTTGTACCAAAATCACAATGAAGTCAGAGTTTATGGATGTGAGTTGGCCCCATGCAAACTGCCTAGATACCTCCCAATGAGGTTATTTGCTCTGGAGTACTACGGGAAAATAATTAATTCAGATGAGGTACATTTTCTTAAAGCTAAAAAGAAGGCCCAACTCAAGGTAAAGGATCAACTAGGCCCTTTCATATGCAACAGCCAAGAAGCAAGGAAAGAAGCAGAAGAAATCCTCTAGAAACTCAAATTGAAACAAAGCTTTGTATGGGCATATGACCCCTTTAATTTCATCTGCAAAAGGAGACAGAAAAACAAATGGGTTCCTTACATTCATCACAGAGTCCCTGAAATATAGAAATATGCCAATGAGTTAGAGTGGGTAGAAAAAACTGTAGTGGATAGGGACAATACTGAAGTATCTGTGGCAAATGCATTAATACACCTAGAGAAAAGACTTGATGAAGTTTCTTTCCTACAGGTGCCAAGTGAAACACAAGTACCAAGTACATCATAGGCACAAAGTGAGCCACCAGCACAAGGAGAATCACAGGTGGAAGAAGGGTCCCAAGAACCAGAAGAATCAAACCAGCCAGACCTATCAAAGGAGCTTGTTCAAACAAATATACCATAACCAATCATGAGTACTATTTGGTCAATTTAGTGATGTCTAAATTGCAACTTTTAAATGTCAACCCGGGGCTCGTAAGCTGATGAAGTGAGGTGTACTATATGTACTTAGGTAACCATTTTCTTAGTCTTTTGTCGTTTTTAGCTTTTTTAAGTTTGTTTTCGAATGTATCTTTCCTACTGTGATGTGATGGAAATGTAATAAAGCATGTGAAATGTGGATGATTGTGGTGATCTCTAAATGGTTTCTCAAAAATTAAAAAGTATTCTACACGAAAGCTTGAACAACAACTGCAATAAAATCAACTCTTTAAGGAAAATAAAGACATCAAATAAAGGACTAATGACATCGGCCCAGTTTCTCTGCTTCTGAATGAAAATGAAAATGAAATCTATATTAAATCCAACTAAAAGTAAGAACAACTATCTCACACTATTTCAACTCTTCAACTTAATCTCCTCTATGAAAAGATATCATGAAATGTTAAGCACTGTGAAATCTAAGTGAAACTACATAAAAGAGACTAGTCACAATACTTTAACTTTCTCTTAACCTTTTGCCTTTTAGCTGAATTTATCATGTAAGAAACAGTTATGAATAAGTCAAGTAATGTGAGTTCTAAAGCAAACTAAATCAAGCTATACTAAGTGATATTTTGGCTCCCAATAAAGTTATTTGATTATGAAAAAGGAACCATCAATAGATGAACAACTTGATATCTAAGAGCAGAAAGTAAATATGCAATTTAAAGAAATGACAGTAAGGAAAATCAAAACTGCAAAACAATGAAGGTCAGCAACATAGACAAGATGATCACGCATGCCACTAGTTATGAAAAGAAAAGAAGGAAAATTGTCCCGGGCTTACCTAAGAAACCTGCATAACACACTTATCAGTCATGAACATAAAAGTGAAGAAATGTAAATCAACAGAAATCAAAGTTTATGTACAGCTAATATACATGTTGAAAAGAAATAAAAAATGCAGCAATTTAAAAGACATCTGTACAGCTAATATACATGAAACAAGAAAAAGAAATGCAGGAAATTAAAGGTTACTGTACAGGGCTTCAGCAAACAGGGGCCCTCTGCCTACTTCAGCCGGTTCAAGGAGCAGTTATACGCTTAAATGCAAAACAGTCTTCTCATGTATTAACAGCAAATGTAAAGTACAGTGGGGAGCTCAAAATTACATACAAAACGATTACAAAAACGATTAACTCTACAGTGTTCAAGGACGCTTTATTTATAAGGAGAAAGCAAACTACTTTAACGAGATCTATGCTATTCAACCAGCTGTTTAAAAACACATGAATCCTCTGCGTCCCCGGATTTAGGTAACTGTCATCGTGTTCATTCAATCTAGAGAGTATGGTTGTTGGATTCGTGCTTCTAGATTGTCTCCGTGGCTGAGGATGATGCCACCTAGATTCTCGTGCCCAAAAACAGAGCAACGCAGAGCCCTGCCACCGTTGAACACTTCTATTGACTGGTATTTTCCTCCTCGTTGACCGCGGGCTTTTATGGCTGTTCTGGGTGATCTGGAGGGACACGTGCCATGTCCTTGACCCCTGGAACTTGCCCATGTGGCTCATCTTCTCAGAGGACACCTGTAACATATCGTTTAATAAAACATCCGTGGAATCCTGTGTTGGCTGCAGAAACCTGGATCAGCTGCGGAAACCTGTGTTGGCTGCGGAAACGCAGCACTCTGAACCAAAATTCTAAACCAAACAACAGTCATTAGCTTAGTTAGAAAACCATGTAAAAAGTCCTAAAATACAATGATTTAATCAACTTGGTGGATGAAATGAGTGGGAAAAGGAGGCTGAGAGGTGTATGGGAAGGTACAGGTTCAAGGCTCTACATACCCCCACTGTGAAGGTGTTGCATGTCCTCATGCAACCAAAACTTAATTCTTTTCCTTAATCCATGTGCTCTGATGCGTCTGCAAGAACATCCAGCCTTCTTCTCTTTCTCCTTGATGCCAAAATGGTACTTGGTTTCTTAACTAGACACCTGAACTTCAAATTAATCAATGCCCTGCTCAGCCTCTTACACTTTTTCTTCAACTGTCTATTCTTCTTCTGCCACAGTCCTAAGTGAAGCATGGTATTGTCATGGACAATCTTGTCCACTTTACTTTGCTCTTTGATCCGGATTTAGACAGGAACGCCACAAATTACAGAGATAACCATAAATAGAGAGATGAGATAACCATAAATACTGAGATGCAGCGGAAATAATACTTCATTTCATTACTGTAAAATACTGAAATATGCTTACAAACATAAATGGGAAGAAACTAGCTAGGGCGATGGTAGCTTATCTCTGAGAAGAGATGTGGCGGCTACATGCCTCTGAACTGTTCTGAACTGAGTTACAATGAGGCTCGAAGGCCTATTTATTGTTGAGAAACAATGGAAAACCCTTCACATTCCAAAACCTAACCCTAGAAGATGAAACGCCAAATTGTGGGCCCCGTTTGGGTAAATTGGTACATCAATTTCCCGGGGTCGTAACTTTGGCATACGATCTCCGTTTGACGCGCATGATAGCTCGTTAGAAAGATCTATCCGAGTACTACCACTTTGGGAGGTAACATCGGTCCATGGACCCATGTTGCCCCAGAATCCCAAAAAAACGTCGTTTAGGGCCTCAAAACGGCTCCGGAAGATCAGGACCCGAAAACTGCTAAAAATAGTAAACTGTGCTACAATTTAGGAAACTAAAAAGACTGAAAGAGACAGTTGTGGGGGTCCAAATGGGATAGGAGGGTGGCCACCAACATCCACCTGGATCATTCCTCCCCCCTTAGGAAGCAATGGTCCCCATTGCGTTGAGTTCCTCCATCTGCTGAACTTGTCCTGCAATCTCTGATGTGTCCAGTGATGGTGGGAAGCATGGTCGACGACAGTCCACATTGAACACTCGGTGCAAGCCAAGGAATGGAGGAATGTTGTGCTTCGAAGCATTGTTGCCCGTAGCCTTGGTACTGGTGTAAGGACCATGTCAGAGTGCTCTGAGCTTCTGATGGGTTTTGGTAAGGCGTTCTTTCTGTTGATGCAACCAGACTTTGTTGCCCACCTGAAACTTGTGTGGTACCCATGTGGGTGAGGAGAAGTTGTTCCTGTGTTTTTTCATGACCGTATCCCTTAGCTGCTGCTGCTGCATGGAGGAACCCTTTGCAGGGGTCATGGATGTAACAACGATCTTCCCCTTATTTTGGGAGTGAACCAGACAGATGAATTTCCTGGTCTGTGATATGAGCTTGCTGCCTTTCTTGGTAGTGATCAAAGATGTGGCGGTAGGTGGGGCTACCTCCGGTATCCTGTATAATGAATTATTCAAAGAAATAATGACAGCACGAGGCCTGGACTCATACACAGCATGTCGCCTCCACAAGTATGGTTGGCCTAGTAATACATCACAAACATCCAAAGGTGTAACATCACACAATACCTCGTCAGTGAAGGGCTTGATGATATAGGGAAGGCGGCACTGCTGGCGAACTTTGAGATCTCGTCCTTCATGAAGCCACCCAATACTGTACGGCTGTGGGTGTGGTGTAGTCAGTAGGCCCAACCGCTTCACGACCTCTGCTGAAACGAGGTTCTTTTGGCTGCCACTGTCGACAATGAATTGTAGCGGCGAACCCTTCACCCACATCTGTGAGTGGAAAAGACGCTCCCCTTCCTCTGGATTTTCGGGCTCGTCTTTCTGGATCTTGGTGGTGGCAACAGTGGCGCTGGGATCCGCATCAATGATCTGCTTCCCTTTGCCATTCCCCTTGTCGGGTTCTTGCTCAGGGTCAGAACATGCATCTGATTCGGAAGCCTTCAACTCGGCCACCAATGACTGCTTGGTCCGACACTCACTTGTGTTATGAGTGGGACTCTTGTGGAACTCACACCACTTCCCTATGTCCTTCTTCGGCTTCATGGTGTTGTTCTTTTCTTGCGGCTTCGACGGGTTGTCTTGGGTCACCCCGCCTTGGCTTTGTCCTTTGGGCTTCGGATTTGCAGATCCAAAGTCTCGCTTCTTCTGTTTGAACTTTTGCTCGATTTTGACAGCGTATCGGTATGCTGTGCCGAGTGAGGAGATGTTCAAGAACCCCATCTCTTCCTGGATGTATCTGTGTAGGCAGCCGCGGTATTTGAGTACCAGATGCAGCTTAGAATCTTTGATACCCAACTGTGTGCGAAGGGTATGAAAAATTTTTGTGAACTTCGGCACATCTTGGTCTCGTCCCTGCCGCAGTGTGGTCCATTTGATGTATTTGTCCTCATAGCTTCCGACAGGGTAGTACTGCTCCTTGATGGCATCCCGGAAGTCATTCCAAGTGGGTGCATCTGAAAATAGTGAGCCTGTACTTTCATCCTTCTGCTCGCAGTAAGTTTCCCACCAGTCCTTGACGTGGGGGGCTGCTTTGAGAAGGGCAAAAACAATCTTTTCCCGACTTGAAAATTCATGAACAGAAAAATACCCATCTAGCAGATTTAACCATTTATCTAAAGCATCTGCATCTATTTGACCCTCAAAGATGGGGATTTCAAAATTAACTTGTACCTTAAACGGCGTGGCGTTTCCAGAATCGTTGTTGGAAGCCGATGCGTCGCCTCTGGGTAGCCGCTGAAGGATCTGCGCAAAGCTATCCATCATCGCGTTCCTTTGCCGCTCGAGCGCTTCTTCGAGCAAGATTTTGATAGGATCTCCTGCCCCCTCGTCTTTCTTCTCATCCGCCATGGGAGGCCGTCGATATTTGCGAGGCTACTCTTGCAAAGGTTCGACCAGTTCAAGCCCTAACTCCTTATATCCCGACCTCGTTGGGGACATGCAAAGAAAAACAGAGAAAAAGCAGACCGCTCTATTACCACTGATCCGGATTTAGACAGGAACGCCACAAATTACAGAGATAACCATAAATAGAGAGATGAGATAACCATAAATACTGAGATGCAGCGGAAATAATACTTCATTTCATTACTGTAAAATACTGAAATATGCTTACAAACAGAAATGGGAAGAAACCAGCTAGGGCGATGGTAGCTTATCTCTGAGAAGAGATGTGGCGGCTACATGCCTCTGAACTGTTCCAAACTGAGTTACAATGAGGATCGAAGGCCTATTTATTGTTGAGAAACAATGGAAAACCATTCACATTCCAAAACCTAACCCTAGAAGATGAAACGCCAAATTGTGGGCCCTGTTTGGGTAAATTGGTACATCAATTTCCCGGGGTCGTAACTTTGGCATACGATCTTCGTTTGACGCGCACGATAGCTCGTTAGAAAGATCTATCCAAGTAATACCACTTTGGGAGTCAACATCGGTCGATGGACCCATGTTGCCCCAGAATCCCAAAAAAACGTCGTTTAGGGCCTCAAAACGGCTCCGGAAGTTCAGGACCCGAAAACTGCTAAAAATAGTAAATTGTGCTACAATTTAGGAAACTAAAAACACTAAAAGAGACAGTTGTGGGGCTCCAAATGGGATAGGTGGGTGGCCACCAACATCCACCTGGATCACTCTTTTAATGCTTCATTTTCTTGTTTAATGTGCCTGTTTAGGACTTCTAGCTCAAACACTTCCTGTTTTAAAGACTGTACTTGTGCATCAAGTGGCAAGGTAGTGCTTGGTCCTACAGCTGATTGTTCCAAGGACTCTAAGTAGTTATATGCTTGTTGCTGGGTGGAATCTACCTCAGGTGTTTTTCTCGGCTTGAACTCAAATTCTGGTAAAGGAGGATTGTTTTCTCTTTCCTGCTGAAAAGGGCTTTCCTCACGTGGAGGACTTGGCTCAATGATTGGCTGAGTTGGAGATTTCTCAAGTGTCTCTTTATCCAAATTAATAAAATGAGACTGTTTTTCTTTGGTTTTATTCCCCTTCCCTTTTAGCCTAGTGCTTCTTCTCAGGTATGGACTAGTGCTCTCTTTCTGGGCACTCTGTTTTTCTTTTTGTTTTCTCTTTTTGATGGCAGCAGCATGAAGATGTGCTAATCTATCGACCAGAGTTTGAGACTCTTCTTCTATAGATGGTTCAGGAGATGGATATGTCTCTTGAATAGTTATATTACCTTTGTCCTTTTTCTGCTTCTTGTTTCTATCTCCCTCTTCTTCTTCCTCCTGAACAATTTCCTGAGTGTCTACTGTAGGAAGGTCCTGGGCTGTAACATTTCTTTCTTTCTTCCTACTTCTTTTTGGGATTTTTGGGGAACTGCTGGCAGAGGCTTCAGTCACTTCTTGGAAGTGATTTCTGATCAAAAACTTTTCCCAAGTATCGTTATTATTTTTCAATTGATCTTCAATGAGAATTCTGATGAGCCCGTGATGGTAAAGGTGGGATTCAATATGGCCTACATGTTTATGAACAGTAGAGCTCATTTTCTTTAGGCTTGCTAACAGAAAGTAAGGTAAATTAAGGGTATGGCCTTCCATAAAATTCATCATAATCCTTGCATGATACATGTACATGGTGCAAAAACGACCCTCGCATGTAATAAACTTTTGAACAAGTAATAACAGCGCAGACCATTCCTCTTTGATTACATGCACAGGAATTCCTTTAGTAAATATAGAAGTATCCATACCTAGGTTTTTGAGCATGACTTTCCATCCTTGATCATCCATACCTCTTTTTTTAAACCATCTGTCTCCCTCCTGTGGTAAACTGGTTGCTGCTGCTATTGTGGCCTCTGTTATTGTAAATTTCAAATCCCCTACCTCCACTACATGTCCATTAAAGGACCGAGCAAAAGCTTTAGTGAATTCCTTATCATAACCTCTGAACTTTTGAATGAATCTCAGCCACTTTGCTTTCTTCAATGACTCCTTCGTCTGCGGATACCCCTCCAGGTATTTTGGGCCCTCAGGTTTAGCTCTGAGTAACTTTCCCATTCTCGGCTTTCAACCCCGGCTGAAAATTTTACTGTGTGTGGACGTTCAAGGGAAAAACGAGCTGATTACAGGATTCTTAAGGTAAGTGGAGTGGTCGTAATCGAAATGCAAAGCGTATGCAGTGACTGTAATCAGGGTTTAGAGCAAAGCTTATGGAGGTTGCGGCGGAAATGGAGAGTAGGAAATAGTATGAATACGAGGGAGTAAAGGATAAATAACAGAAATGAGTTCAATGCATGCGGGAGTGGAGTGATAATGGCAGAATAACGGCTGAGTCCTATTGGGATCGGATGACTTACGCCACGTCTCAACGTTGGCTGCGGAAATTATGGTGGAGGAGAGTCGTGGTACAGTAGGTCACTTCTTCCTCGTACGGCCAATAAATGAAAGAGCAGCCCCATTTCGAGTTTGAATTAATAGTGGTTATGGGACCGTTAGAAAGAAATGAGGTGGATGGATTATCATCGTGGAAGAGGAGTGATATGGATCTTGCCGTATCAAATCATTGTATTTAGTGGAATTTCCATGATCTAATAACTATGCATACAATGACATTAAATTGCTATTTGGTAGAGATTTTGATCATACCTTTGGAAGTTTGTCATTTGTTGATTAAGGCTTCTGACCCATTATTGCTCTTTGATCTTGCAGATGCCTCATATCTTTGCTGCCTTTGGTGATGATGATGCTAACCTTTGACTGTGATTTTTTTTTTTTTAAAACAAAGTGCTGCTGGCTGTAGAGATAGAGTGATGTTGGTTGCGGAAAACGTTTCGAGCTGCGGAAACTGGTTCTAGCTGCGGAAACGGTTTCCAGCTGCAGAAACTAAGACAACACCCCTTTAACTGCACAAGATAGTTAGAAAAAGAACTAACTGAATGAAATATTCCTGAGAGGGACTTTTATTGATGGAGTGGAATGAGATGGGAATGAAATGGAGTGAAGTGGAATGGAGATGAAAATGAGATGGAGGTGAAGTGGAATGACAAGTGAGGTGAAGATGGAAAGAAAGAGAGATTTTTTTTTGGAAAATATAGAGTGTCAGGTGCCCCCGATTTTCACTCTACATTTTATGTATAAGACAGCCAATCTAAGATTGGTTTTCAGGCTTATACAAAAGATTTTTTTTTTTTTTTTTCAACTGAAAGAAACAAAGACTAGGCTAATGGAGGAGAAGGATTCTTCTCCACCAGCCTCATTGCAAAATTTTCTTGAAACATTTTGACAAAGTCCTCTTTTGAGAGTGGCTTATGATAAATTTTCAATCGGTGGTCATTCACAATAAGAGGAATTTGAAACTCATCAATAGTCTTGACTCGAACTGCTCCATTGCTAAAGACTTCATCAATCTCATATGTTCCAAGCCAATGAGTCTGAAATTTTCCTTTGAAGTCTTTAAACTTGGAATCAAACAGTAACGCCCAATCTCCCTTTTGAAACTTCCTCTCTTTGATATATCTGTCATGCCACTTAGTTCTTTGGTGCTGAACTAGATCAGTCCTTAAAATTGCTTCTTGTCTTATTTCATCTAGCTCATTCAGCTGCTCCATTCTGTGCTTTTGGGCTTCTGATAGATTCATCCCCAACTGAACTGCCATCTTGAAGGTCTTGACTTGAAACTCAATGGGGAGCAGGACTTCTTTCCCATAAACAAGTTCATAGGGAGAATGTCATGTTGTATTCCTCCATGTAGTTCTATAGGCCCATAAGGCTTCAGGAAGCCTTTCTGCCCAATCTCTTCTGTGGAGATGAACATTTTTGGTGATGATGCTCTCAAGAACTTTGTTTGTGGATTCCACTTGACCATTTGCTTGCGGATGGTACGGAGTAGATTTTCTATGCTTGACTTTGTATTCTTCCATCAGCTTTTCCATCAAGTTAGATGTAAATTGACTTCCCTGATCTGTCACAATTTCTCTTGGGACACCAAAACGAGTAAAAATATCCTCAAAAAGAAATTGAACAACCGAATTTTCAGTGGCAGAAGGCAATGCCTTGGCTTCTACCCATTTAGTAACATAATCAGTGCAAACCAATATATACTTCTTTTGTCTAGATGGTGGATTAATAGGTCCAATGAAATCTAAAGCCCATTTTTCAAAGGGTTCGATGAGTACCTGTGGCTGTAATGGCATTTCATTTGAAAGAGTTGGTCTCCCAACTCTTTGGCAGCTGTCACACCTTTTAACATATTGTTTTGCATCTTTGAAGAGAGAAGGCCAATAATATCCTAAAGAAAGGATTTTATAGGCAGTCCTCTTGTCAGCAAAGTGTCCACCACATGGTTCATCATGACATGCCTTAAGGATGTCAGGCATTTCATCTTCCCGAATACATCTTCTGATCACACAATCTAGCCCTGTTTTAAACAATTCATTAGAAATCCATGAATAATTTGAACTCTCTTGAATAATTTTCCTTTTCTCATTAGGAAATAAGTGTGGAGGTAGCTTCCCTGTAACCAAATAGTTAGCAATATCTGCATACCAAGGAGTTTAAGTAGTTACTGCAAACAAATATTCATTTGGAAACTTGTCCTCTACAGGAGAATCTTCGTTAGTATTTTGGATTCTAGACAAGAAATCAGCTACTGTATTTTGTTTCCCTGGTCTATCTAACACAGTAATATTGAATTCTTGCAAAAGTAAAAGCCATCTTGTAACTCTTCCATTAGTAACAGGTTTGTTCATGAGATATCTAATTGCATAATGATCAGTATGGACAAAAGTTTCATAGCCAATTATATAGTGTCTAAACTTGTTGATTGCATGAATAACGGCTAAGAACTCTTTTTTAGTCACAGTATAATTTAACTCAGTAGGAGTCAAATTTTTACTGGTGTAGTAAATGGCATAAGGAACTAAATCCTTTTGACCCAACACAGCTCCTAGAGTTGTATCTGAAGCATCTGTAGAAATATGGAAAGGAAGTTTCCAATTTGACCCTCTCAAAATGGGTGCTTCAGATATTTTTGTTTTTAAAGTTTCAAATGCAGATTGACAGTCAAGATCCCAATTGAATTCACAGTCTTTTGTAAGTAATTCGAAGAGCGGAGATGCTATCTTGGTGAAGTTTTCAATAAATCTTCTATAATATCCAGTAAATCCAAGAAAACTTCTAACATCTTTTTGACAATTTGGAATAGGTAACTTGGAGATGACTTCAACTTTTGATCTATCAACTTTAATTCCATCTCCTGAAATATGATGTCCTAAAACAATCCCTTCAGTAAACATCATAAAACATTTTTCATGACTTAATGAAAGATTTGTTTCTTTACATCTTATAAGGACTTTTTCCAAATTTTCTAATGCCTCTTCAAATGAATTACCATAAACTGTAAAATCATCCATATAGACCTCTACACAATCATGAATTAGATCATAAAAGATTCCTAGTACTGCCCTTTGAAATGTTGCGGGTGCATTACATAATCCAAAAGGAAGTACTCGGTAAGCAAAAGTTCCCCATGGACAGGTAAATGTGGTCTTGTCCTGATCTTCAGGTGCTACCTGAATCTGATTGTAACCACTAAAACCATCCAAAAATGAGAAATACTTTTTGCCTGCTAAAGTATCTAATACTTGATCAATAAAGGGCAAAGGAAAGTGATCCTTCAAAGTTGCTTTGTTCAATTCCCTGTAATCAATGCAAACCCTCCATTTACCATTTTTTTTAGGTACTATAACCAAAGGAGAAACCCACTGGCTATCTGAAATGGGGTAAATGAAGTTTACATTAAGTAACTTTTGGAGCTCTTCTTTCACTATCTCCCTAAGGTTTGGATTCATCCTTCTTTGAGGTTGTCTGATTGGTCTATTGTTTTCCTCAATATAGATGTGATGAATGCAAGTCTTCGGGTCAATACCTTTCATATCGGTATACTCCCATGCAAATGCAGTAGAATGTTTTTGCAAGACTTTGGTTAGCTCTTCCTGTTGCGATTTTTCCAAGTTTTTGTTGATATTCAATGTTTTTCCTGGAAAAATCTCAATGGCAGAACTACAAATTCTTCCATAGAGAAAAGGGACATTTGTCTAGATGATAGACACTCAATGTCAAAATCCAACTGAAATTGTGTGTGGTCATATTCTGAAGATGGTTCAAAGTTTTCTAATGTGTTTAGAATTTGACTATCTTCAATGATCTCAGAAATGGTAAAGACAGGTTGTATAATATCTTCATCATCAACCCACTCATTATCTCCTATTTCTGTAATTTCTTTTGCTGGAGGATACAGATTGAACTTCTTTGTCGAATTACCATCAGAAATATACATATCCCCAGACCTACAACTTATGAAAGCATCAGCTGTGGCTAGCCAAGGTCTTCCTAAAATAAGAGGATGTCCTCCTAGATTACTCTTGGGAGTTAAAATCATGAAATCCACTGGATATTCCCAAGAGTCTAAGGAGACTGGAATGTCTTCTAATACACCATCTGGTTTAATGATTGATCGATCTGAAAGTTGCAATAAGGTAGGTGTAAAAAGAAGATTAGGAAGTTTTAGCTGTTCCATAGTCTGTCTACTCATGATGTTGATAGCAGCCCCTAAATCAATCAAAGTATTTGGTATTTCTACCCCATTGATATGTGTTTTGACAATTGGACTACCGGGATCTACATATTTCTGCATAGTAATTTTTCCCATCATGATATCTGCAATTTTCCCTACCAGGTGGATCCTTCTGGTATCTCTTGGTTTCCTTCCTGGTCTTTTAAGACTCAACTCCTTTATTGTTTTTGCTAGAATAGGAATCTCTTTAATGGCTTGTAACAAGGGAATCTTGATACAGACATTCTTCAATTCATCTAGAAAATTATAGTCAGGCAACCAAATTTGTTTTTCCACTCCTTTGTCAATTTGTAATCTTTCAGGAAAAGGAGGTGTGGATAAAGATGCAGGTTGCTCAACTATGGGAATTGTGGGGGTTAATTCTTTTTCTTTTTCTTTTTGAGTGTTCGGATTTTGAAGAGATGCTTCAGAACCCTTATTGGCTTCAAGATACTCTTCCTCAAAAATGCTTTGCTCTTGAGCATTTATAGAAGGTTTATCTAGGACTCTACCTGATCTGAGTTGTACTTCATTGAGAGGAACAATCATATAGGTAGGAAATTGTTGACCTTCCATCATGTAAGCATTTTGAGGGTTTTTATTATTGGGGTTTGGAAATGGCTGAGAAGGAAGTTGATTTGACTTCTGTTGGAATGGAAGCAAGAGTTGAGAATTTGGATTCTGTTGAGAAGGTTGTTGTTGTTGTGGAAATGGCAATGATAGTTGTGGATTTTGATTTGGAAGTTGTGGAGCTTGTTGGTTTTGAAAAGATGGAGGATATTGGTAAAATTGAACAAATCTCCCATAAGGATTTTGCATACCTTGTACCCATGATTGAAAAGGATTTTGAGGTTGGGACCAAGGTTGTTTCCAAGGATTCCAATTTGGTGGGGGTTGAAAATTCATAGAGTTGCTAAACCCTTGATTTTGTTGCCCCTGCCAAGGTCTCCTTGCAACAAAACAGAGAGATTCGATTGTATTTGGATCTTCTTGAAAGACAGCTTTGAGCCCAGGAATTGAAGGACAATCCTTGGTCTCATGATTCTCTGAACAAATTACACATGTTTCTACAACTTTTGCATCCAAGGGACATTCCCTTAGAGCATGTTTCTTCCTACACTTTGGGCAAAAGATGGCCAAAGCCTCAGCTTCTGCTTTCTGCTTATTGTGAATCTTAAGGGTGTCTAGTTGCTCACTATGACTCCCTAAGATATCAGTTTTGAATTCATCAAGCATGTTGCCAATCTTAGCCCTACTTACCGATCCAGTTGCAGATTTATTTGCTCTGATGAGAGAAGGATCTCTAGGCCCTTTTTGAGTTTTAGATTTCCCCCTTGAGAGATGGACACATAATTCTGCTATATCAGAAAGTGGAAGTTTAGATATATCTCATTTTCCCATCATGTTCAAAATATCTATCCATTCATCTCTAATGCCTTTTAATAAAAGGGCTTTCAAGGTCTCCTCATCCAAGTTACTCATTTTTGCTCTTTTCAGATTATATTGAAATCTTTCAAGTAACTCCTCCAAGTTTTCATCTTCTTTTTGCATCATTTTGAATACCTCATCCTTGTGATTGGTGGGCATACAATAGTCCAGGTACCTATCCAAAAATGCTTGTTTCATATCATTCCAAGACCTAATGGATTGAGTGAGTAATCCCATGAACCATTTCAAGGCTGCTCCTTTCAATGTTGAAGGAAACAATTTGAGTTTTTGAGAGTCTTCCAAATAATCATAAGTTCGACACACTACCTCAAACTCAAATAGAAATGTTTCAAGGTCCTCATTCCTGAACCCATGGAAGTTTGGGAGGACAGATGGTGAGATGTTTTTCATTGTGGCTCGGGAGTCCTCATCGACTATAGGAAACTCGAATGAGTTATCCCCATCCCTATTTCCCCCAATGTTACCTCTACCTCCTCCATTGTTTCCTCCTCCTCCTCTACCTCTACCTCTACCAAATCCAGTTGCTCCTTCCTCTGTCATGGTAGTTTCCCTGGAGACTTCAGAGTCTTCTGGTTCTTCTTCTAAGGGTGTATGAGAAGGAATTTCTCCCTCTTCTTCAAATGATTCTACTTCTTCAATTCCAATTTGTCTCTCTGTAGAAGGAAGGAAAGGATCTCTTTCTAGTTCAGATTCGATGAAAGGTGTGGGAGAGTCGACTCCTACCTCTTGAATTCTAGGAATCCTAGGGCTAGGAGTGTAAGTTGGAGATGATGGAGGTGTCTCTTGTCTATTCCTTGAAGTATATGGAGTTGTAAAAATCGAACTTTTGGCTCTAGCTAAAAACCTTCCCCTAGAATCTCTTGCTCTATGCATGTCATTTTTTTTTACTTTTTCTTCAAGTCGGGCTAATAATTCTCTTTCTGATCTTCCAGGTCACTCTAGGTGCAAGAAGAGAGCATACTCAAGAAACTATTAAACCAATAACTTTCTCTTTTTTGATCCTCCAGATCACATTAAGTGCAAGAGGAGAGCATACTTTGAGATGTTATCAATTTTCCTTCCTTAAAGAGGGTATGCTCTAAAAGAATAGAAAAGGTCAAAAAAGATGAAAAATATGAACCCCAAGAAAAGAAAAAAAGACCATGAAAGTGAGCAAGTCAAAATGCCACTCCTAGTTACTTTTGAGCATAATAAATGATTGTGTGCAGCTTGTACTTTATTCCACAATCCATGATAGTCAAAGTGTTTAAACTTGGCTAGTTCATGTTTTCAATTTCATGTTGATAGATAGAGAATGAAAATCTAACCAAACAGTGTAAACTTGGCAGATAAGTAGATTAGGTAGAGTGAATAAAAGGAGCTCAACTACTTAATTTGAGCCCTTGGATGTAATAAGGTTAGACATAGTTAGAATATCATTGTAAAAGAAAAGGAAAATGTTTTGATAAGGGTTTGCTAGCTTAAGTGCACCCTAATAAAGAGAAGTAAAAAAGGTAGGATGAGTAGATGGGTAAGTAGAAGAAAGGTTACAGAATGATGATGATTGGTTAGACTTACAAGTATATTTTTATCTTCATCATGAAAGTTCTAAGTGTAAATGAGAAATTGGACATGCATCAAAGTTCACAAGACTGATTAATTTCCCATTTATTTCACCCTTAACTTCACTAATTTCCCATAAGCAAGGTTCAAAGTGCCCAAAATCTTAAGTCAAAGGGGGTCAGAGCATTTCTCTGACTTCTCGAGAGACTAGACCCTCAGCCCAATGACTTATAGATCCTAACTACTAAAATACCCTTCACAAACATTCCCCCTCTTCACTTCACCCCATTTTCCCTAACAAATCCCTTTTTCTAAGGTTAAACACCTTTTTACCTAGGAAAAGTGAATTGCCCATGAAAACCCCTTTTTTCCACAAAAACCCAAAAAAAAAAAATACTTCTTAGCCTAAGTTATAATGTGTTTATGAAAAGCGAATTAATTATATTCATTACACAGCGCTAATCTATTCTATATATATATATATATATATATATATATATATATATATATATATATATATATATATATATATATATATATATATATACATATATATATATATATATATAGAGAGAGAGAGAGAGAGAGAGAAAATAAACCTTTCCTGTATAGCTATAAATAAATCCTTTTATTAATACCCCGCCCCCAAAAAGTTTGAAATATAAACTTTATAAAATCCTAACACATCAAAATGAGTTATTTAATCGATCAGCAATTAAATAATAATCGAATCCTCCGCCAATCAAATCACCCCCAACGCCATAACCCCACTTTAATCCATCACTTTATCAAATCCCGCCATGCTTAAACCTCGATCGGGCCCCCCCATTACCCTCGACACAACTCCCACGCCCAATCATTATGCAATCGCATCCTATTTAATCTCACAACCATTAACCATTTCACACGGGCCCGAAATCCAAACGATACTTGCCTGAAATGGGTTGTTTTCCCTTGGGCCCCCGCAACTACGTGTCACCCGCTGAGTGGAATCAGGTGGCCTCCCCCCAAAACCACCCAGTGCTTATAAGTTGTGCGAAGAAACCTTCTTACTGCCTCCCGCTACGCGCCAAACTATCCCGTCACTTCATTAAATGCTGAAGTGTTGTTTTTCCCATATACCCGCCAAATTGCTAACTTTGTTAATAAAGCCAAGAAACCTCATAAACCTTTGTTTTATCAAGAAACTGCAGTCAACAGACCTTCATGCACACAACTGTCAACCTACGTCCAGTCCGCCAACCTGCTAAAGCCAGTGAACTCACAGTCCACCTTCCAGCCTCCGTAGAGTTTTTTCAACCGTACACAGTCGCCCGTCGACCTGTTTGAAGATAATTTCCAGAATTCTAGGTATTTCATCCAAATTCACTAGAAACCTTGTCCCAATTATCAAACCAGTACTTAAATTACTTGAAATTAATAAGAAATTAAGTAAAGGAACTAAACAGCAACCCTGGACTACTCTGCCATTGGAACCCAACTTGCCCGAATTGATTAAAAAAAAAAACTTTTTCCCCATTCTTAAATACACAACAACTAAGAATGGCTGCTCCAATTGCCTTGGAGATCTGACCAGTTACCACTCCCCATCGTGATTTGGACCACCTCCCTTTGGTAGACAAAGATTTTCAAATCAAGGACAATGTTGTGTTTGAATCCCCTCTGAAACTGCATTGCAAATACAACGACCTGTTCCTCAACCAAGCTGACTAGATTGGGCTTTGGCAATCCAATTTGCCCAAGTACTAGTTCCCAGAGGTGCATATCTTCCTTGAGATCGTACATTATTACCATGCTAATTACAGCCCCAGTCTAAGAGCAGTGATGTCTCCAAACCAAGATGTACTCTTTACCATCACTGTTGAGTCCATAAATGAAATGCTTCAACTACAGCCTGGACAAAACCTCACCCCTCTATTAATTGGTGACCTACTCAACCAATTCCCCAATTTTACCACTGAAAAAATAGCAGAGATGCTTCATACTTTCATCAGGAAAGAGGAACATATCCCAAAATACCCCCCTCCTTATGTGGGCACCATATTTTCCCCAAATGGCCGAGACATTGTAGCTATGATTTCCAGAGTCCTAAGTTACACTACCAGCAAGTATATTGGTGAAATCATTCTATCCTTCATATCTTTTTTTACTCCAAGTCAGCCCCCTGCCATCATTTATGATTACGCTAAATTCATCGCAGACAAGATGCATGATCAATTTCTGAGGATGAGCAATGAAAGATTTTTTAGATATTCCTCTGTTCTGTACCACCTTTTCCTGTCTTATCAAGCTGATAGATTTCCCTTTACTCTTCAAAAGCTTGATACCAAAGGTCATCCCAGGTCAGTAATATTTTGGACTCCTTTGATCCATAAGTATGGATCCCAATATGCTTATACAGACTTCATATACCTATTGGTGCATCCTGTTATAGCCATGCTGCTAGGCAGCCCTCCACCAAGAATCAGCTCAGACATCAGGAGAGTCCTACAGTTGTCGAAACCACACAAAGTGGGAGGTTGGTACTTGTACCAAAATCACAATGAAATTAGAGTTTATGGATGTGAGTTGGCCCCATGCAAACTGCCTAGATACCTCCCAATGAGGTTATTTGCTCTGGAGTACTACGGGAAAATAATTAATTCAGATGAGGTACATTTTCTTAAAGCTAAAAAGAAGGCCCAACTCAAGGTAAAGGATCAACTAGGCCATTTCATATGCAACAGCCAAGAAGCAGGGAAAGAAGCAGAAGAAATCCTCCAGAGACTCAAATTGAAACAAAGCTTTGTATGGGCATATGACCCCTTTAATTTCATCTGCAAAAGGAGACAGAAAAACAAATGGGCTCCTTACATTCATCACAGAATCCCTGAAATAGAGAAATATGCCAATCAATTAGAGTGGGTAGAAAACACTGTAGTGGATAGGGACAATACTGAAGTATCTGTGGCAAATGCATTGATAGACCTAGAGAAAAGACTTGATGAAGTTTCTTTCCTACAGGTGCCAAGTGAAACACAGGTACCAAGTACATCATAGGCACAAAGTGAGCCACCAGCACAAGGAGAATCACAGGTGGAAGAAGGGTCCCAAGAACTAGAAGAATCAAACCAGCCAGACCTATCAAAGGAGCTTGTTCAAACAAATATACCAGAACCAATCATGAGTACTGTTTGGTCAATTTAGTGATGTCTAAATTGCAACTTTTAAATGTCAACCCGGGGCTCGTAAGCTGATGAAGTGAGGTGTACTATATGTACTTAGGTAACCGTTTTCTTAGTCTTTTGTCGTTTTTAGCTTTTTTAAGTTTGTTTTTGAATGTATCTTTCCTATTGTGATGTGATGGAAATGTAATAAAGCAAGTGAAATGTGGATGATTGTGGTGATCTCTAAATGATTTCTCAAAAATTAAAAAGTATTCTACAAGAAAGCTTGAACAACAACTGCAATAAAATTAACTCTTTAAGGAAAATAAAGACATCAAATAAAGGACTAATGACATCGGCCCAGTATCTCTGTTGCTGAATGAAAATGAAAATGAAATCTATATTAAATCCAACTAAAAGTAAGAACAACTATCTCACACTATTTCAACTCTTCAACTTAATCTCCTCTATGAAAAGATATCATGAAATGTTAAGCAATGTGAAATCTAAGTGAAACTACATAAAAGAGACTAGTCACAATAGTTTAACTTTCTCTTAACCTTTTGCCTTTCAGCTGAATTTATCATGTAAGAATCGGTTATGAATAAGTCAAGTAATGTGAGTTCTAAAGCAAACTAAATCAAGCTATACTAAGTGATATTTTGGCTCCCAATAAAGTTATTTGATTATGAAAAAGGAACCATCAATAGATGAACAACTTGATATCTAAGAGCAGAAAGTAAATATGCAAGTTAAAGAAATGACAGTAAGGAAAATCAAAACTGCAAAACAATGAAGGTCAGCAACATAGACAAGATGATCACGCATGCCACTAGTTATGAAAAGAAAAGAAGGAAAATTGTCCTGGGCTTACCTAAGAAACCTGCATAACGCACTGATCAGTCATGAACATAAAAGTGCAGAAATGTAAATCAACAGAAATCAAAGTTTATGTACAGCTAATATACATGTTGAAAAGAAATAAAAAAACGCAGCAATTTAAAAGACATCTGTACAGCTAATATACATGAAACAAGAAAAAGAAATGCAGGAAATTAAAGGTTACTGTACAGGGCTTCAGCAAACAGGGGCCCTCTGCCTACTTCAGCCGGTTCAAGGAGAATTTATACGCTTAAATGCAAAACAGTCTTCTCATGTATTAACAGCAAATGTAAAGTACAGTGGGGAGCTCAAAATTACATACAAAACGATTACAAAAATGATTAACTCTACAGCGTTCAAGGACGCTTTATTTATAAGGAGGAAGCAAACTACTTTAACGAGATCTATGTTATTCAACCAGCTGTTTAAAAACACGTGAATCCTCTGTGTCCCCGGATTTAGGTAACTGTCATCGTGTTCATTCAATCTGGAGAGTATGGCTGTTGGATTCGTGCTTCTAGATTGTCTCCATGGCTGAGGATGATGCCACCTAGCTTCTCGTACCCAAAAAGAGAGCAACGCAGAGCCGTGCCACCGCTGAACACTTCTGTTGACCGGTATTTGCCTCCTCGTTGACCGCAGGCTTTTATGGCTGTTCTGGGTTATCTGGAGGGACACGTGCCATGTCCTTGACCCCTGGAACTTGCCCATGTGGCTCATCTTCTCAGAGGACATCTGTAACATATCGTTTAATAAAACAGTTTTGGAATCCTGTGTTGGCTGCAAAAACCTGGATCAGCTGCGGAAACCTGTGTTGGCTGCGGAAACGCAGCACTCTGAACCAAAATTCTAAACCAAACAACAGTCATTAGCTTAGTTAGAAAACCATGTAAAAAGTCCTAAAATACAATGATTTAATCAACTTGGTGGATAAAATGAGTGGGAAAAGGAGGCTGAGAGGTGTATGGGAAGGTACAGGTTCAAGGCTCTACAAGTACTCCTCCCGTAATGCAGACTCCTCTAAATGAGGAGAAAAGTCTCAAAAGAAATAGAGAAGAGGCCACACCTTCAGGCCAAGCAACACCACAAACCTATGTCAAAAGACAAAGGTTAAACCACTTCTCTGAATAGGAGTATACTGAAGAAACTAATGATGCCACAAGTACAGAAAGAATAGACAACAGACATGCTACTCCCTCAGAAGGCACACAAGAACCTTCCACATTACATACACAGATGTTGGAAAGACAACAGAGTGTGGAAGTGTCCTCCTTCAGAATGCCAGTCGACAGGGACCATGACATCAGAGAGAAGTAAAAGGAAATCAAGGCTAGAAATGAAAAGCTAAAAGCCCAGAGCTATGCCCAGTACTTAAAGATGGCTCCCACCAACCAAACAAGGCTTATGTCAGCCTTTGATGTGAAAGAGGGCAAAATGCAAATGACTTTCATGAAGCCCACCACTCAGCAGCCCAGAATAGCAGCAGACTACAAGAAAATAGACTTTGAAGTTCTAGCAAAAGAAATCCATCCCATAGACCAAGTAGAGCTACACAAGCAGACAGGAGAAATGGTGTACTCTACTTTGACCAGCAAGGCCATTGCAACCCATCAACTGCAGAACTCCTTAGATAATATATCTGCACAGTTTCAACTGGAGAAGGCCTCCTCAAAGGCCAAGGATACAAGAATCAAGTCCTTGGAGGACTTAATCATTGAGTTGGGACATGATCCCAAAGATGTGAAGGCTACAGAAAAACTAATTAAGAAAAAGAATGATGACATAGCTTCTTTGAAGAAACAGCTGAAAATTACACCATTGCATCATCCACAAACAACTAAAGTCATGGAGAAACAAAAAGAACAAGAAAAACTTATGGACTTGGTCCTTAACCTAAATGATCAGCTAAAAGAAACTGAGAAAGAATTGGATTCATTGATACAGTCCAAACAAAGTGAACTGGCCACCACTTCTAGGACTGTCATTCCCACAGTTTCCACTGCAGTTCCTTCAACCTTGGCAGCAGCACTGGCACCAACAGTTCCACCGGTCACAACCCTGCCAGTTACAACAGAAACTACAACAGTAGCAGGTACACCTACAGAGAAAGCAGCAAAGCTGGTTAAAGCCATGGAGAAAATGTCAATCCAAGCAGATGAGATCAAAAGGTTAAAGGAAAAAGTAGCAAACTTAGAAACAGACTGCAAGCTTGCTTAGATACAGCAGAAGGAAGAAACTCAAAAAGCACAAAGAATGAGTGAAAGAGTCAAAACCTTGGAGAAATATTTGACACTAGAGAAACCACTAGGCCAGACAAAAGAAATGCTCTAGGCCAATATCATTGACTCTACCAATGAAATTTGGCCTTCAATCCAAGTCATATTTGAGCAAAATGAACTAGTGAAGATAGCCACTAAAACTATCCAAAAGGTGAAGGAAGAGTTGGGTGATATGCCTGAGGACGCCAATCGACTCATCCACCTCCTAAATAGTAAAAATAGGTATGAACTTCATGAGCTGGACATAGAATATAGAACAGGAACTATCTTAGAAATCAAGAAGGTTCTCTCTAAAAGAAACCTTATGTTGAATTTGGAGGAAAAATGTCAAAACATGTAGGTAGTCATTGACAGGTTCATGGAAAAATTTCAAATCTTGAGGGAGAAAGGTCTTCCAAGTCCACTGGTCATCAATGATAAACTTATAACCTTGGTGGACTATGTTGACAGATTAAGAGGTTGGAAAAGGAACAAGCAATGACTTCTGGTATCAATGGCTTGCCAACAGAGAAAGTATTATATGAAACTTTTGAAAACTTGTTCTTCTTAGAGCATGAAACCAAACATCTGTTTACTACAAAGCCAAATTTCGCAAAGTACACAGAGGCAGATGAAATTTACAGGAGGATATTAAAAGTGAAATTACCTGAAGCAGAATGGTGGGAGAAAATGACAGATTTACTGTGAAATGTTTTACATCATAAGTTACTACAGTAAATCTGAGGACAGCCAGTTAAACAGGTGAAAAGAAGATTAAACATGGTCAAAGAGTAGCAAGTTAAAGAGTATCAGTGAAAGGTTAAAGAAAAGAAGGTTCCAACGTAGAAATATCACTACTACCAGCCTACCCAAAAGTCTCACAGTTCAAACTGCAAACAGGCCAGCAACACCAAAATAAAAGGGACAGCATGATGCAGTTTTCCATCTGTCTCTATCTTCATGCTTGAAGATATTTTTATTTCCTAGATTAATTCTCAAACTGTTTTGAGATATTTTGTAATTATTTTTTGTATAAATACTTCACATTTTGAATTATTTAGGGTGGATTCAAAAACATTTCTATAGACTATTTTCTGATCTCTAAAAGCTATTCTATCAAAAGTTGGATTGGCTTGCTGGATCATGGAATAAAGCTCACTCATTTTACAGGATTCATGTGCAAAACGGAAATCAAATAAGTATTTTTCTCATGTGTATTATTGTTTTTCCTTATGTTTTATAATAATCATATGTGTTTCTATGAAATCTGAATGGTGAGCTAGGAATGATATTTCAGAATTTTCTTTAATGCACTCTGTCTTAACTATTTACCTTCTTAACGTTTTCTTCTAAACTATCTTAGCTAGGGAATTCTTAACTACTCCTTAGCTTCTGTAGTTTTCCTTTTGATCTATGTAACAAAGGATTCTTAATTGACCTTTGTTGATGATCACCCTCTGTCCCTCCTTCCAACCTTGGTCTAAGGATTCTTAAGTGCCCTTTCACCCTGGTTAGAACCTTTCCATCCATCAACTCTTAAAGATTTGCCTTTTGTTTTGCTAGCTTGCCCTGTGAAATTTTCCTTTGAAGATTTGATCCAATTGTGCCATCCTTTTCTTGACTCCATAGCCCAATGGCCCAAAGAAGTTAGTCTTATCCATCTGTTCCCAGAATTGCACCACCCAATTTCAATCCCAAAAACAAAACTCCATGAGCATTAAGAACTAGCCTAGAATCTCATTAACAAACAAAGTTAAATCATAAAGAGAGAGCCCTCTCTGGACTTAGGTTGGCTAGATCCAAAGCCTAAAATATTGGTTTGTGGTTACCTCGGTTTATGCCCTCTTTTGATAACTTCAAGGGAAATTCTGAGTGATAACATAGTGGTGACCATACTGGGGACCCAAATCCTCAGTTTAATAAACCTTTGAGAAAATAATAAATCATCATCTTATGTATCTTAAAGGAATTATTTGAAGTTATTCACAAAACTTTATAAAAACAAGATAATTGAAAAAGCTTGAAATCCTGGCTTTAAGGAGAACTCACTATACTAGGGCCAACCCAAACCCAAATCCTGCCCCAGTGTATGATAATCCCAACCTGATTTTGAGAAGACCTAGAAGAGAAGAATGTCCAGTCAGTCCAACATCTTCAGTCAAAGTACAGTCATGTCTGGATGAATTTTTTTTTTTAGAAGAACTCTCTTTTGATGTAACTTTTGATTTGTCCTTATTTAAATCACAATCTGAAACTGCTCTTGATGAGATTGTTCTAGAACCTGAATTCATTACAGAGCTAGAAAAACAAAAGGCAAACAAGTCAATTGATGATAATATTGTAATTTCACCTCAGTCATCCTTTGCTACTGCTAAAATCCCTGAACTTTTTGAAACATTATCCACCACTCTCAATTATCCATCATTCCCTTCCACTCCCAAAGTTGTTTCCCCACCTCCATTTATACCTTCAATTATTTATCAACCTGTTATTACCCATCAGACATCAAATACTCCTAGTTCTCCACCCTCTACTACATCATCCCCCAATTCCTCGACTCCTGATTCTCCATCCACTACTGTATTATCCCCTAGAACCTTAAACCCACAACCCAGCCCCACTCTGCTTAGAGCCATGGCCAATAGGTATGCTCCCCTTGTGTTACCAACCCCACTTGGTGCCATGCCACAAGACTACCAAAGTAAGATTGTCCAGTTTGATGTCATGGGACCCTATACAGCACAATATCATGTAAACAAGATGACGGACTATTTTGAGCTGCATGAGATTGATGTTACAGATGTACAGATGAGACTTTTTTCTCAGACCCTTGCTGGTGAAGTTAGGACATGGTTCAGAGCTTTACTTGTAAATAGTATAGATAGTTTAGAATTTTTTTATCAGCAATTCTTAAATAGATGGGAGAAAAATAAAAACCCTCTTCAGATTTTGTCAGAATATGAAAACATTAAAAGAGGACCCAATGAAACAGTCCAGGATTACTGCACCCGATTTAACAAAATTTACAATGCAATACCTGTGGACATTAGACCCCCACCTGGTCTAGCTTTAATAAGATTCCCTGATGGATTTGATACAGACATGGCCGTTCAACTTAGAGAACGAAATACCCCTACTTTAGAAGACATGCAGAGTGTAGCTGTAAGTGTAGAGGCCAATCTATTAACTAAAAGAGCCAAAGTTAGCAACGAGAGAAGAGGACCCATTAAAGATGAAACATCACCCTTAGATATTAAGATAGATGTCCTGACCAAAGGCATGGAGAAACTTATGGATAGGATAGAAAATATGGAGAGAAAACCTCAATGGGATAATCAACAAGCACCTCCTGTTAGAAATCCAAACTTTAGGAAAAATCAAAATCATAACACTCGAAAGAATGGACCTGATCAGAATATCAGGCCTCCATTTCAAGAAAAGTATGCTGAAACATCTCATCCTGATGACCCCGAACAAGACTCACAAATTAATATGATCGGGTTGGATGATGAAGATACAGTCTTCTTGACTCAAGATGAGCAGGAACTGCATATGCTGCAGCACTTGCAGATCCAAACCGAAGAATCATTTGACTATAAACAGGGGTTTGATTCTGCCATTTTCGAAGTCCACAAACAATACAGCTTGAGGATTAAAAAGAATTCTGATACTCCTGATCAAACCAAAAAGACAGTGCCTAATCAGCCAAAGAATATCAAAGCTTCTCCAGTTACCAAAACTGTTCAAATCCTTTCTAGAAGAAACCAGAATCCTCCTAGCCCCATCATTGAAGATGTAACCTTAAATCAACCCTCTAATGATCAACCATCCACTATTATTCCCTCTAATGAAACAATTGATCAAACTCCAACCAAAATATTAGAAAATCCACTTAAAAAGATCCCAACTATTGAAAACAAAGAGATTCCTACTCAAAATCCTGCTGTGAAAATCTCAAACCCTCCAATAGAAAAAGCCCCTCTACCTTTCAATTTGGGAGCAGAAGTAACTAAATTGAAAATTTCAATTCCTTTGACTGAACTAATCAAGAGTGAAACCTACAAGTCTCAAATTCACCAAACTTTAAGCATCAGTGAGAATGGAGACTCTATCAATCTGTTTGATGATCAGCCTGAACTTATTTTCGGTCCTGATGTTAATGGTAAACCCCGGGAAGGAGGAGTACCACCCTTCTATATAAGCCTTAGCATTCATGATAAGATCTTACATAATGCCATGCTTGACTCTGGGGCCTCACACAATTTAATGCCCAAATCTGTTATGGAAAAATTAAACTTAGATATTACAAGGCCCTACAAGGACTTGTCCTCATTCGACTCAAATCAAGTGAAATGTCTAGGGTTAATCAAAGACCTTTGTGTTACCTTAGTAAAATACCTCGCAAAAATCATTCTCATGGACATAGTAGTTGCTGACATCCCACCCAAATATGGCATGCTACTGTCTAGGTCTTGGGGAGCCAAACTCCAAGGTTCTTTACAACTGGACATGTCATATGCTACAATTTCTATGTTTGGACAACCCAAAAAGTTATATAGAGAGACATTAATGAAGTATGTAGTGGGTAGCTAGGATAGACCCCAAAACTTTCCTATTCACTCCATGCATTCTGATATTGATTCTTTTATTTTGTATAATGCTGGAAAAACTTCACAAACTACTTCAAACAGTATTATGACAGAATCAAATGAAATTGCAGCTGCTATTGAAAATCAAACTGTCCAAAGAGCTATCCATTGAACAAAATGAACAAATCACTGGGGATAAAGAAAAGATTGTATCACCATATGGTAAAAACTATGAACACGAGATACTATGGCACCTTGAATTCGATGGTTCAGTGAATAAATCAAGAGCAGGAGCAAGTGTATGGATACACAATCTAGAAAATGATAATTCTGAGGGCCATACCTTCAGACTCAAATTTAAATGCACTAACAACATAGCCGAGTATGAAGCCCTAATATTAGGTCTTAAGCTAGTTAGAAATTTAGGAGCCCAAAGGGTCTCTGTTATGGGAGATTTTGAGTTAGTCATTAAACAAATTAACATTGTATGTATGACCAAAGATCCTAGATTAAGTCTTTATAGAGGTACAATTGTAGAAATAATGAACACTTTTCTAGAAACCAAGCTTGCAGTCATCCCAAGGAAACATAATGTGCAAGATCACAGTCTAGCAATGTTTGCTAGCACTTGTAAGTTACCATTTCAACCGAATCGTCATTTCACAGCTAAGGTTAGACACAGACCTGCTATCCCAGATAATGTGAAGAATTGGCAAGTGTTTGCAAATGACAAGCAGATAAATAATTTTTTGACTTTAGAGGAAGAATTTGTAAATAGTAACATAGATACAGACATAAGTTTAGATTCTAACCTTAGATATAATATGGAATTTAATAAAATAGAAGGGGAAGAGATAAATAGGTTTTATCCCACCAAATTTACACAATCAGATGTAAAAAACCTTAAAGAAATTGAGATTGATGAAGTATTGGAAGAAGACACTAAATTCATTAATCTTAAAGATAACTTTTTCCCCAAAGGATTGACCCCTTTAGAAGACCTGTTTGACTCAAACGATGTTCCTAGAAAACCTAAAATGGAACTCCTAAAATCTAATATAGAGGAGAGTAACATAGGCACTGAGGAAAACCCAAAGTTAATCAAACTTTCCAAGTCATTACCTCCAATTGAGAAAGTGAAATACATTGAACTGTTAAAAGAATTCCAAGATGTATTTTCCTGGAGTTATGAGGACCTTAAATCCTATAACACCAGCATTATACAACATCCAATCCCTATAAAAGAAAACCAGAAACCTTTCAAACAGAATCTTAGAAGGATTAATCGTGTCCTATTTCCTTCTATTGAAAAGGAAATCAAAAGAATGTATGAGACCAAGATAATAGCACCAATCAAGTTTTCTGATTGGGTGTCCAATTTAGTGCCAACAAGGAAAAAGACCCGGGAGATCAGACTTTGTGTCGATCTCAGAAATCTCAATAAGGTTTCACTTAAAGACAACTACCCTCTCCCTAAAATGGATCATATTTTACAAAGGGTAGTAGGGTCAACTAGGATCTCATTACTTGATGGGTTTTCTGGTTACAATCAGATCTTAGTCCACCCAGATGATCAAGCCAAGACTGCTTTCACCACTCCCTGGGGTACTTTCATGTATTTGAAAATGCCTTTTGGATTGAAGAATGCAGGAGCTACCTTTCAAAGGGCTATGGACATAGTTTTCGCCAAAGAAATCCATGATTTCCTAGTCATATACTTAGATGCTATCACTGTATTCTCTAAATCTGATAAACAACACTTAGACCATCTAAGGCAGGTTTTCATGAAATGCAGAAAATATGGAATTTCACTTAACCCAAAAAAATCTTTATTTGGGTTAGAGGAGGGAAAGCTACTGGAACACATAATCTCAAAGGATGGCATCCGAATAGATCCTGCAAGAATTGAAGCCATCTTACAGATACAACATCCTAGGAATATCAGAGAGTTACAAGCTTTTCTAGGGAAAATAAATTTTCTTAGGAGATTTATTTCTAACCTAGCTGAATTAATTAGATCATTAAATAACATGTTGAAGAAAGATTCGACCATCAAATGGACTGTTGAAGCCAAGCAATCATTTGAAGATCCTAAGCTAGCTTTAACCAAAACACCAGTCCTGATTATCCCTAAATTTGATAGAGAATTCATTCTTTTTTCCTTTGCTTCAGAACACACTATTGCTGCAGTCTTACTGTAGAAGAATGATCAGGTCCATGAACAGGCAATTGCCTTTTTTAGTAAAGCCCTAAGAGATGCCTCTTTAAAATACAACATAATGGAAAATCAAGCTTTTGCTTTGGTCAAAGCTATCAAGGATTTCAGAGTTTACATTTTATATTCACATATAGTAGCCTATGTCCCCAACTCAGTTGTCAAAGACATCTTGACTCAACAAGGTCCAGATCGTAAAAGAGGGAAGTGGATTGCTACTATCCTGGAATATGACCTAGAAATTAAGCCTACAAAATTAATCAAAGGCCAAGGTTTAGTCAAACTTATGGTTGAATCGAACTGTCAGGCCTTAGATATCAATTTTGTGGCAGAAATGGATAATGGAGAGGAGATGGTGACTCCACCAATCAGCCAGGCCTTTATTGAATCACTATGGTATGCTGACATCATATATGTTTTATTAAATTTACATGCTCCTTCAGAATTATCCAAAACAAAAGGCAGGTTTTTAAAGATGAAGTCCTTAAAGATTTGTATCATAGATAATGCTTTATTTTGGAAAAATCATGAAGGCATACTTCTAAATTGTTTGTTAAAGGAAGAAGCTGACAAAGTGTTACAAGAGTTTCATGCAGGTGACTGTGGGGGACATCTTTACTGGAAAACTACTGCTGACAAAATTTTAAGAGCCAGTTTTTATTGGCCTACATTGTTTTCTGATGTGAAGAAACATGTCACTGCCTGTCATAAATGTCAAATCTTTGAGGAAAAAAGAAAGCTTTTACCTTTACCCCTGAAACAAATCTCTGTGGAAGCACCTTTTCAACAATGGGGTTTAGACTTCATTGGTGAAATCCATCCCCCTTCTTCTGCCCAGCATAAATGGATCCTCACTGCTACTGATTATTTTACAAAATGGATAGAAGCCACACCTTCAAGACAAGCCACTGACTCTGTAATCATAAACTTTCTTGAAACCAACATTTTTTCCAGATTTGGGTGTCCTACCAAGATCATCACTAATAATGCAGCGGCATTCAAGTCCAGGAAAATGGTAGATTTCTGCAACAAATATCACATTACTCTAGGTCATTCTACGGCCTACTACCCTCAGGGAAATGGACTTGTAGAATCCTCCAATAAAAGCCTAGTTAATATTATCAAGAATTTACTGGAAGATAACAAGAAAACATGGAACAAGAAGTTAGTCAATGCCTTGTGGGCAGATAGGCTAACCACAAAGAAATCAATTGGTACATCTCCCTTCCAATTAGTTTATTGAATGGAAGTTGTTTTTCCATCCTCTTTGGGAGTACCAGTTATGAAAATGCTCCAAGAACTACAATCTAAACCAAATGATATCCAGAGAAGGATTAACCAAACTATATACCGGTAGCAAATCAGAGAAGAAGTGTACACCAGGTCTCAAATGGTGCAAGACAGGATCAAGAGAATTTTTGATAGAAGGACTAAGGCAGATGATTTTTACTTAGGAGATAAAGTATTGAAATGGGATTCAAGAAGAGAGGATAAAAGTAAACATGGGAAGTTTGACTTCCTATGGAAGGGCCCATATGTGATTTATGCTTACCATGGTAACAATGCTTTCTTCCTAAAAGAAATGGATGGTACAGAAGCAGAAGGTGGACCAATCAATGGTCGAATGCTTAAACACTACCATGAACCTAGTTACTAATTCCATTTAGTCCTTGTATATACTTTACTTTTCAGATGTCTATGATTTGATTGGATGGTAAATTTTTGAAGTTGAAGCCCGGAGAGAAGGCCCTAAGCTTTGAAGATTTTACTATCATAAATAGTAATAATGCAGGAGCATGTTGGAAAATGTTACAAGGAAAGATTAAAGTAATTGAGAAGGCCACTGATCTATAACGTTCTTGACATTTCACAAGAAAATGCCATCCCCAAGTGGAGCCACTGTTAGGGTCCTATACCTATAGGTGTCATAATTTTGAATGACTGAGATTGAACCATGTAATATGTACATACCTTTGCTTTTTTGCAAATGTTTTCCATATTCAAAAAATTAAAAAATGTAAAGAGGGTATGCTCTAAAATAATAATCAAAGGGCAAAAGAATAGAAAAGGTCAAAAAATATGAAAAATATGAACCCCAAGAAAAGAAAAAAAGACCATGAAAGTGAGCAAGTCAAAATGCCACTCCTAGTTACTCTTGAGCAAAATAAATGATTGTGTGCAGCTTGTACTTTATGCCACAATCCATGATAGTCAAAGTGTTTAAACTTGGCTAGTTCATGTTTTCAATTTCATGTTGATAGATAGAGAATGAAAATCTAACCAAACAGTGTAAACTTGGCAGATAAGTAGATTAGGTAGAGTGAATAAAAGGAGCTCAACTGTTTAATCTGAGCCCTTGGATGTAATAAGGTTAGACATAGTTAGAATACCATTGTAAAATAAAAGGAAAATGTTTTGATAAGGGTTTGCCAGCTTAAGTGCACCCTAATAAAGAGAAGTAAAAATGGTAGGATGAGTAGATGGGTAAGTAGAAGAAAGGTTGCAGAATGATGATGATTGGTTAGACTTAAAAGTATATTTTTATCTTCATCATGAAAGTTCTAAGTGTAAATGAGAAATTGGACATGAATCAAAGTTCACAAGGTCAACTGATTAATTTCCCCATTTATTTCACCCTTAACTTCACTAATTTCCCATAAGAAAGGTTCAAAGTGCCCAAAATCTTAAGTCAAAGGGGCTCAGAGCATTTCTCTGACTTCTGGAGGGACCGGACCCTCGGCCCAATGACTTATAGATCCTAAGTACTAAAATACCCTTCACAAACATTCCCCCTCTTCACTTCACCCCATTTTCCCTAACAAATCCCTTTTTCTAAGGTTAAACACCTTTTTACCTAGGAAAAGTGAATTCCCCATGAAAACCCCTTTTTTCCACAAAAACCCAAAAAAAAAAAATTGACTTCTTAGCCTAAGTTGTAATGTGTTTATGAAAAGCAAATTAATTATATTCATTACACTTAGCACTAAACCCATTCTCCGTCGTTTTTCATATTAATTTCTAACACTTATATATATGTGTGTGTGTGTGTGTGTGTGTGTGTGTGTGTGTGTGTGTGTGTGTGTGTGTGTGTGTGTGTGTGTGTGTTAATTCCTAAAGCAAAACAACCCTTTCAAGTATAGTTATAAATAAATCCTTTTTATTAATACCCTGCCCCCGAAAAGTTTGAAATATAAACTTTATAAAATCCTAACACATCAAAACGAGTTATTTAATCGATCAGCGATTAAATAATAATCGAATCCTCCGCCAATCAAATCACCCCCGACGCCCTAACCCCACTTTAATCCATCACTTAATCAAATCCCACCATGCTTAAACCTCGGTCGGGCCCCCCCATTACCCTCCGTGCAACTCCCACGCCTGATCATCATGCGATCGCATCCCATTTAATCCGACAGCCATTAACCATTTCGCACGGGCCCGAAATCCGAATGATACCTGCCCGAAATGGGTTGTTTTCCCTTGGGCCCCCGCAGCTACGTGTCACCCGCTGAGTGGAATCGGGCGGCCTCCCCCCAAAACCACCCAGAGCTTATAAGCTATGCAAAGAAACACGCTTATGGCCTCCCGCTACGCGCCAAACTATCCCGTCACCTCATTAAATGCTGAAGTACCATTTTTCCCATAGACCCGCCAAATTGTTAACTTTGTTAATAAAGCCAAGAAACCTCATAAACCTTTGTTTTATTGAGAAACTGCAGTCAACAGACCTTCATGCACACAACTGTCAACCTACATCCAGTCTACCAACCTGCTGAAGCCAGTGAACTCACATTCCACATTCCAGCCTCCGCAGAGTTTTTTCAACTGTACACAGTCGCCCGTCGACCTGTTCGAAGATAATTTCTAGAATTCTAGGTATTTCATCCAAATTCGCTGGAAACCTTGTCCAAGTTATCAAACCAATACTTAAATTACTTGAAATTAATAAGAAATTAAGTAAAGGAACTAAACAGCAACCCTAGACTACTCTGCCATTAGAACCCAACTTGCCCGAATTGATTTAAAAAAAAAAAAACCTTTTTCCCCATTCTTAAATCCACAAGAACTAAGAATGGCCGCTCCAATTGCCTTGGAGTTCCAACCAGTTACCACTCCCCATCATGATTTGGACCACCTCCCTTTGGCAGACAAAGATTTTCAAATCAAGGACACTGTTGTCTTTGAATCCCCTCTGAAACTGCATTGCAAATACAGAGACTTGTTCCTCAACAAAGCTGACCAGATTGGGCTTTGGCAATCCAATTTTCCCATGTACCAGTTCCTAGAGGTGCATATCTTCCCTGAGATCGTACATTATTGTAATTCTAATTACAGCCCCAGTCTAAGAGCAGTGATGTCTCCAAACCAAGATGTACTCTTTACCATCACTGTTGAGTCCATAAATGAAATGCTTCAACTACTGCCTAGACAAAACCTCACCCCTCTGTTAATTGGTGACCTACTCAACCAATTCCCCAATCTTACCACTGAAAAAATAGCTGAGATGTTTCAGACTTTCATCAGGAAATAGGAACATATCCCAAAAGACCCCCCTCCCTATGTGGGCACCATATTTTCCTCAGATGACCGAGACATTGTAGCTATGATTTCTAAAGTCCTAGGTTACACTACCAGCGAGTATATTGATGAAATCATTCTATCCTTCATATCTATTTTTACTCCAGGTCAACCCCCTCCCATCATTTATGATTATGCTAAATTCATAGTAGACAAGATGCATGATCAATTTCTGAGGATGAGCAATGATAGAGTTTTTAAATATTCCTCTGTTCTGTACAACCTTTTCTTGTATTATCAAGATGATAGATTCCCTTTACTCTTCAAAAGCTTGATACCAAAGGTCATCCCAGGTTAGTAATCTTTTGGACTCCTTTGATCCATAAGTATGATCCCCATATGCTTATACAGACTTCATAGACCTATTGGTGCATCCTGTTGTAACCATGTTGTTAGGTAGCCCTCCACCAAGAATCAGCTCAGACATCAGGAGAGTCCTATAGTTGTCAAAACAACACAAAGTGGGAGATTGGTACTTGTACCAAAATCACACTGAAATCAGAGTTTGTGGATGTGAGTTGGCCCCATACAAACTGCCTAGATACCTCCCAATGAGGTTATTTGCTCTGGAGTACTACAGGCAAATAATTAATTCATATGAGGTACATTTTGTTAAAGCTAAAAAGAAGGCCCAACTCAAGGTAAAGGATCAACTAGGCCCTTTCATATGCAACAGCTGAGAAGCAGGGAAAGAAGTAGAAGAAATCCTCCAGAGACTCAAATTGAAACAAAGCTTTGTATGGGCATATGACCCCTTTAATTTCATCTACAACAGGAGACAGAAAAACAAATTGGCTCCCTACATTCATCACAGAATCCCTGAAATAGAGAAATATGCCAATCAATTGGAGTGGGTAGAAAACACTCTAGTGGACAGGGACAATACTGAAGTATCTATGGGAAATGCATTGATATACCGAGAGAAAAGACTTGATGAAGTTTCTTTCCTGCAGGTGCCAAGTGAAACATAGGTACCAAGTACATCACAGGCACAAAGTGAGCCACCAACACAAGGAGAATCATAGGTGGAAGAAGGGTCCCAAGCACCAGAAGAATCAGAGCAACCAGACCTATCAAAGGAGCTTGTTCAAACAAATATACCAGAACCAATCATGAGTACTCATCCAGTAATGCAGACTCCTCTAAATGAGGAGAAAAGTATCAAAAGAAATAGAGAAGAGGCCACACCTTCAGGCCAAGCAACTCCACAAACCTATGTCAAAAGACAAAGGTTAAACCCCTTCTCTGAACAGGAGTATACTGAAGAAACTAATGAGGCCACAAGTACAAAAAGAATAGATAGCAGACATGCTACTCCCTTAGGAGGCACACAAGAACCTTCCACATCACATACACAGATGTTGGAAAGATAACAGAGTGTGGAAGTGTCCTCCTTCAAAATGCCAGCTGATAGGGACCAGGACATCAGAGAGAAGTACAAGGAAATCAAGGCTAGAAATGAAAAGCTAAAAGCCCAGAGCTATGCCCAGTACTTAAAGATGGCTCCCACCAACCAAACAAGGTTTATGTCAGCCTTTGATTTTAAAGAGGGAAAAATGCAAATGACTTTCATGAAGCCCACCACTCAGCAACCTAGAACAACAGCAGACTACAAGAAAATAGAATTTGAAGTTCTGGCAAAAGAAATCCATCCCATAGACAATTTGAAGTTCTGGCAAAAGAAATCCATCCCATAGACCAGATAGAGCTACACAAGTAGACAAGAGAAATGGTGTACTCTACTTTGACCAGCAAGGCCATGGCATCCCATCAACTGCAGAACTCCTTAGATAATATATCTGCACAGTTTCAATTGGAGAAGGCCTCCTCACAGGCCAAGGATACAAGAATCAAGTCCTTGGAGGACTTAATCATTGAGTTGGGACATGATCCCAAAGATGTGAAGGCTGCAGAAAAACTAATTAAGAAAAAGAATGACGACATAGCTGCTTTGAATAAATAGCTGAAAATTCCACCATTGCATCATCCACAAATAGTTGAAGTCATGGAGAAACAAAAAGAACAAGAAGAGCTTATGGACTTGGTCCTTAAGCTAAATGATCAGCTAAAAGAAACTGAGAAAGAATTGGATTCATTGATAAAGTCCAAACAAAGTGAACTGGCCACCACTTCTAGGACTGTCATTCCCATAGTTTCCACTGCAGTTCCTTCAACCTTGGCAGCAGCACTGGCACCAACAGTTCCACCTATCATAGTCGTGCCAGTTACAACAGAAACTACAACAGCAGCAGGTACACCTACAAAGAAAGCAACAGAGCTGGTTAAAGCCATGGAGAAAATGTCAATCCAAGCAGATGAGCTCAAAAGGTTAAAGGAAAAAGTAGCAAACTTAGAAACAGACTGCAAGCTTGCTCAGATACAGCGGAAGGAAGAAACTCAAAAATCACAAAGAATGAGAGAAAGAGTCAAAACCTTGGAGAAAGATTTGACACTGGAGAAACCACTAGGCCAGACAAAAGAAATGCTTTGGGCCAATATCATTGACTCTGTCAATGAAATTTGGCCTTCAATCCAAGTCATATTTGAGCAAACTGAACTAGTGAAGATAGCCACTGAAACTATCCAAAAGGTGAAGGAAGAGTTGGGTAATATGCTTGAGGATGCCAATCGACTCATCCACCTCCTAAATAGTAAAAACAGGTATGAACTTCATGAGTTGGACATAGAAGATAGAACAGGAACTATCTTAGAAATCAAGAAGGTTCTCTCTAAAAGAAACCTTATGTTGAATTTGGAGGAAAAATGTCAAAACATGTAGTTAGTCATTGACAGGTTCATGGAAAAATTTCAGATCTTGAGGGAGAAAGGTCTTCCAAGTCCACTAGTCATCAATGATAAACTTATGACCCGGGTGGACTATGTTGACAGATTAAGAAGGTTGGCAAAGGAACAAGCAATGACTTCTGCTATCAAAGCCTTGCCAACAGGGAAAGCATTATATGACACTCTTGAAAACTTGTTCTTCTTAGAGCATGAAATCAAACATCTGTTTACTACAAAGCCAAATTTTGCAAAGTACACAGAGGAAGATGATATTTACAGGAGAATATTAAAAGTGAAATTACCTGAAGCAGAATGGTGGGAGAAAATGACAGATTTACTGTGAAAAGTTTTACATCATAAGTTACTACAATAAATCTGAGGACAACCAGTTAAACAAGTGAAAAGAAGATTAAACAAGGTCAAAGAGTAGCAAGTTAAAGAGTATCAGTGAAAGGTTAAAGAAAAGAAGGTTCCAACGTAGAAATATCACTACTACCAGCCTGCCCAAAAGTCTCACAGTTCAAACTGCAAACAGGCCAGCAACACCAAAATAAAAGGGACAGCATGATGCAGTTTTCCATCTGTCTCTATCTTCATGCTTGAAGATATTTTTATTTCCTAGATTAATTCTCAAACTGTTTTGAGATATTTTGTAATTATTTTTTGTATAAATACTTCACATTTCGAAGTATTTAGGGTGGATTCAAAAACATTTCTATAGACTATTTTCTGATATCTAAAAGCTATTGTATCAAAAGTTGGATTGGCTTGCTGGATCATGGAATAAAGCTCACTCATTTTACAGGATTCATGTGCAAAACGGAAATCAAATAAGTATTTTTCTCTTGTGTATTATTGTTTTTCCTTATGTTTTATAAGAATCATATGTGTTTCTATGAAATCTGAATGGTGAACTAGGAATGATATTTCAGAATTTGCTTTATGTACTCTGTCTTAACTGTTTACCTTCTTAATGTTTTCTGCTAAACTATCTTAGCTAGGGAATTCTTAACTGCTCCTTAGATTCCATAGTTTTCCTTTTGATCTATGTAACAAAGGATTCTTAATTGCCCTTTGTTGATGATCACCCTCTGTCCCTCCTTCCAACCTTGGTCTAAGGATTCTTAAGTGCCCTTTCACCCTGGTTAGAACCTTTCCATCCACCAGCTCTTAAAGATTTGTGTTCTGTTTTGCTAGCTTGCCCTGTGAAATTTTCCTTTGAAGATTTGATCCAGTTGTGCCATCCTTTTCTTGACTCCATAACCCAATGGCCCAAAGAAGTTAGTCCTATCCATCTATTCTGAGAATTCCACCACCCAATTTCAATCCCAAAAACAAAACCCCATGAGCATTAAGAACTAGCCTAGAATCTCATTAATAAACAAAGTTAAATCATAAAGAGAGAGCCCTCTCTGGACTTAGGTTGGCTAGATCCTAAGCCTAAAATATTGGTTTGTGGTTACCTCGGTTTATGCGTCTTTTGATAACTTCAAGGGAAATTCTGAGTGATAACACCTTCACCGGTTTACTATTCTACATATTAAACCTCTGCAATATTGTCTCGACATACCTCCTCTGGTTTAACCAGAGCTTCCTCTTTGTCTGATCTCTTTTAATTTCCATGCCCAAAATATAGTTTGCAGAACCAAGATCTTTCACGTCGAATTTGGAGGACAAGTGGGTCTTCAAATCCTGGATAATGTCTTTGTCATTTCCAACCAGTAACATATCATCCACATACAAGACCAGATAAATAACACGGTCACCAATTAATTTAAAATACACACAGTGATCTGCTTTGCTTCTGGTGAAGCCAAGTCCCCGTATAAATCTATCAAATGTCTAATACCACATCCTTGGTGATTGTTTTAACCCATACAGAGACTTCTTTAACTTGCATACCAGTTCTTTCTTACCCTTCACCGCAAAGCCTTCAGGTTGCTTCATGTAGATTTCCTCTTCCAGATCCCCATGAAGAAATGATGTCTTCACATCCATCTGTTCTACCTCAAAATCAAAAGTAGCAGCAACAGATAAAAGTAATTTAATAGAAGTTACTTTGACAACAAGAGAAAAAATATCACCAAAATCAATTCTCGGCACCTGGGAATAACCTTTTGCTACCAACCGAGCTTTGTATTTATCCACCTTTCCTTCTTCATTTGTCTTCTTCTTGAACACCCATTTGCTGCCAATGGGTTTCCTTCCAACCGGCAACTCCACTAGATCCCAAGCCTAATTTTTGTGCAAAGATGTCATTTCATCAACCATGGCCTCTTTCCAGAGTTTTCCATCCTCTGAATCTACTACTTCCTTCACAGTTCTGGGATCATCATCAGTAATAGATAAAGCAAAATTTGAACAAAAAGCAAATGGACTATACCTTTCTGGCTGCCTTCTTTCTCAAACTGATCTTCTCACACCTGGAGTTTGTGGCTCTTCATCTTTTGATTCCTCCTCTGCTGTAGAGTCTGATTCTTCCTCCTTAAGCTCAAACTATGTCTTCTCAGGTTCCTTTGGTTGGACTTCATGTTTTAATAACATCTTTCACCTCTCTGAACACCACATCTCGGTTGTACACAACCTTCCTTGTTACTGGGTTCCAAAGCTTATAACCCTTTAAACCATCCTTATACCCAATAAAGATGCACTTTTCAAATTTACTATCCAACTTGGTTCGTTTCTCCTTTGGAACATGTACATATGCATCACATCCAAATACCCTCAGATGTGAAAGAGAGGGTTTCTTACCAGGCCATACCTCTTGTGGAGTCTTATCCTCCAACACTGATGAAGGTGATCTGTTGACCAGGTAACATGCAGTCTCCACCGCCTCTGCCCAAAATTCTTGTCCTAACTCGGTACCACTGAACATGCTTCTTGCCCTTTCCATCAACGTCTTGTTCATTCTTTCTGCAACTCCATTTTGCTGAGTTGTATATGGAGTAGTCTTCTGTTGTGCTATACCACACTTCTTACAGAATTCTTCAAATTCCTTACTGCAAAACTCTCCACCATTATCTGTCCTCAGCACCTTTATCTTCTTCTCTGTCTGGTTTTCCACCAGAGCCTTAAATTCTTTAAACCTGTCAAAGACTTCAGATTTCTTCTTAAGGAAATATATCCATTTATTCCTTGAGAAGTCATCTATAAATGATACATAGTACACAGACTTACCCAGTGATGGAACCTTCACAGGTCCAAACACATCACTGTGCACAATCTCTAATATATGTTTCGCCCTCTTACCTCCAGAGGGGAAACTCACTCGATTCTGCTTCCCATATACACAATTTTCACATAAATCAAAATCCAGAGAGCTATTACTCATACCTTCTAGCATACCTTTACCATGAAGTATTCGAAATCCCTTCTCTCCAATATGTCCAAGCCTTTGATGCCACAACATGGTCTTCTCTCCAGAGACCACTAGATTTTCTGCTCCACTTTCAGGAACCACAGAACTGTTGCACCCATCAACAACAGTGCTACCTTGAAGCTTGTACAGAGTTCCAATTCAAACTCCCTGCATCAATACCAATGCCCCCCGAACCATCTTGCAGGTATCCTTATCGAACACTGTTTTACACCTGCATCATCCATCTTGCTTATGGAAATCAAATTTCTGGCCAATGCAGAACACTTGGAAGTGTTCTAACCCTTCCACCTTGCAACTTCAACTTTACTTTTCTGCAACCAATGATTCTAGCCTTCCTGTCATCCCCCAATAAGACATCACCACCATCATATTTCTCATACTCATAGAACCACTCTCTATGGGGAGTGAAGTGAAAGGATGCACCTGAGTCAATCAACCATGCCTCACGATCTACATGTGTACTTGAAGAAGCCAAGTACACATCCCCACCTTCATCTATGGTGGTTTTCGCATCTGCAGAAGGAGCATCATCAGATCCCTTTCCTTTGTCAGGAGCTTTAGATTTACAATCCCTTTTGTAGAGTCCTTCCTTTCCGCATTTCCACCACACCACCTTTACAGGTTTTCCTGGAGATTTAGATCTCCCTCTAGATTTAGATCTCCCACTCGATGACTTATTTTTGTTTCTGTTCTGGGACCATCCTCGTACAAACAAGGCATCACCATTCTGGCTCTCCATATTTTTCCATCTCATCTCCTCCATCAGCAAGGATGAGACTATTTCATCAAACTGCAAGGCAGTTGCATTGATACCTATTGCAATAACCAAACTATCCCACGAATCTAGTAGAGAACACAACAAACTGATGCACTTATCTTCATCTAATATCAACAGATAATAACTAACTTACCACAGTATTAAATGCGTTCAGATGTTCTGTCACCGAGTCTCCATCTTTCATCCTCAGGTTATATAGCTTTTTTCGTAGGAATAGTTTATTCACCAGAGACTTAGATTGGTACAAAGTCCCTAACTTGTCCCATAAAGCCTTCGTGTAGCTTCCCCTGATACATTCAACAATACTGAATCTGAGACACACATCGTATTGTGCTCTTAGCCTTCCGATCCAACTTCTTCCATTCTTCATCGGACACTCCTGTTGGTTTAGTACCTAGATTTACTGTGATCCATTGATCTTTACCCACCTACAGATCCTCCATCTTGAGTTTCCATAACTCAAAACTCTAACCATTAAATTTCTCGATCTCTATCTTTCCACTACTCGCCATCTTCTTTCACCACCAGAATCGATCCCGCAGATCTCCCACTGAACAGGGTCTACCACAGGCCCGAGCGAAACCCCTCAGCAACAAAGGTGTCCCCTTGAAGCCAAAACACCTCTGATACCAAATGCAGGTTTTAACCCCGTACAGAAATTACCTGCATATGAATTCTAAAACACAGAAAATAAACAATGCGAGAGCATAACACATAAAACACATATACACAGAGATTTTCCCCTAGATCCCAAAACCGGGACTACCAGCTTGATTTTTCATTATGTTCCTTTCAATGTTATAATACATATTTATACATGCCGAAGCATCCAATACCATGGACTGAAAACTATTGCATCCAAAACCATGGACCGAAAACCATCGTGTCCAAAACCATGTGTGAAAATCATGCGCAAAACCATAGGTAGGTCTGCCCAACCTAATATAGGGTCCAAAAACAAAATTTTCCGAGGCACTGCCCCAGACCCCATCGAGTGGGGTTACATGCACCCCTCAAACCCCCTGTGACCCCACTGCTACGAAATCGGCGCAACGAAGGGGAGGGGCTCTGCCCCCCCTCTAACCCCCTGGTTAACTACGTGGGCTAGTCGTGGAAAGAATATAACACAACCCAACATAATGGGACATAATGTTTGGATTTGTGAGGGTTTTGTATATTATTTTTGGTTTTCTAATGTTTATTCCTTGATGTTGATCATGGCTAAGAGGAATTTTATGGTTGTTGTGCCTAATGTAAAGTAGTTGAGAGTTATGAGGGTTATCATATTTCAGCCATGTATGGGTTGTTGAATGCATTATTTGTTGGAATTGATGTTAACCTACTTTTGGTGGCCCTCGTGATCCTGGTGGTTTATGGTCAAAATTAATATCTACTAGAGGTGAGTTACCATTGACTTGATGTAGAGGTGTTTTACCATCTAAGCCTTCATGATCCTGACTTAATCCAAAACATCTAGGCCTTCATGATCTTGATTTGATGCAGAGGTGTTTGGAAAACTAGTGCCTTATGATGGTGTCTTTGATGATTGCATAGGAGTTGTAAGATGTCTGATAGGGTCTGGAGAACTTGTAGGAGGTCTGACGGGGCTTGAAGATGCTTGCAAGTGAGGTTTTGAGCAAAAAAAGAGTTGATATAGGGTAACACAAGTAATGGAATGGAAACCTATGTTATAACTCACCCTAGAAGGCTTGTCACTTGAGTTATAATGGACTTATCGAACGAATCAGGTGTGTTATAGCCTGTAGGATGAGAAAATGAAAAATAACCACTTGAATACCAATGTATTTCCTATGGTAATTCAAAGAAGCTTCAAAGGGAGTGGTTGATTTAGTCACACATCGATCATCTACTTGGATTGATCTAAAATTTTAGAACACGAATATTTATATCCAAGTGTTGGACAAATGTTTGGTTGGTGGAGGAATGCATTCTCATACTTAAGAAAGCATAGAAAACTTGGGAAGTTAGATGGGACAAAGCAATGTATACCTAGTTTAGATTGCAAAGATTATGACAAAGAGGCATAGTATGGTATAGACATAGCAAGGAGACATATTGCAAGAAGAGGACCTGTAATTGATGGAGCATTATACACCCATGCATTGGATTAGAGATTAAATGGCTAGATTTGGAAGGACGTTGAGTTAGTGTGACAGTGTGCATAGGTTGATGGCAGAACAAAGCTTATTGGCTCTGGTGTTTTTATATAGCTAACCTTGTGCTTGGAGGCTTTGATTAGAAAAGATAGAACTATTGGTATATTGTTTAAGATGCCATATGGGTGAGTTTTATATGTCCAGAAATCATGAATTCCATATGTATGTGAGGCATTTTATTCTAGTGTGATTTATATGTTTGATCCATGAGTGGTAGAGTTGCTTTGTAGATAGAGTGTTGGTAACTTGTGAATGGTTCAATTATATGTTAAGTCTATAATGTGGTATTTGTCGTGGGTTGTTGTTAATGTCATGTTGTATATGGAAAAGTGAGAGAGTCATGTTACTTATTGTTAAGAGTTTATGAGATACATGGCGTTGAATTGATGTGAGTGCAAAGATTGGTTGAGAGAGTATTGTTGAGAGTTGAATTGTAGTAAGTGGTTGATGTATTCAATTGATTGTTTGTATTAGGGTTGAGTCTGAAATATTTTGAAATGTGGCCCTAGAGAGATTTAGGAGGTTGGGGCCTCTGATAATTGGTGGATGGAGTAGTGGATCCTTGCTGGGGATGGCCATTGTTGTAAAATAAATTCTTTGGTTAATAGAAGAAAGAGTAACAGAGCAACAACAACAGTAGGGTGGTTCTTCTCACTTCGGGGTTTCCAGCATAAATATTTTGTGTCTCATTGTGAATGATTGTTTTATGTGTCATGGCTCTTATTTGTTGATTATTGATGTATTTATATGCTCATATTTACTGCTTATATGTTGGGTTATTGATTGTTTAATATAATGGTGAAAAGGTATTAAAGTTTTTTTTGTTGTCACTATAGATTCACCCCTCGCTCTTCGTAGTGACTTGATTTCCAATATTAGATTCATTTTTCATGCATTTTCAAACTGAGATCAGTTTTGTTCTCCTTCCATATTTATTCTACTTCTTCCTTTTACTCACTGCACTACTCAGAATACTTATATACCACTTTTGTGCTCCTCTACTGTAACAACCCTCATGAAAATTCCATGTAATAAAAGTTAATAAAAGAAAAAATAATAACCACAATTGATGGGACACTTATTCTAAGCAGAATGTTGGGTAAGACATCCTAGTGTGGGTGTTCATTGGTTTATTATGGCTAAGTAATTTGGCAAAGGCAATGGCTAAATCTTTGGAATGGAAAAATGGCATTTTTGGCACATTTATTTATGAAAATAATGGAAATTAGGAGAAAAGGAAGGTGAAAGGTCACATGTTGCATGTGAGGAGGAAAATGAAGGAAAATAATGGAAAACTGAAGAAAATAGAGGCCTAATTGATAAAAAGGCTTATGAGGATCAGTCGGTACCTTTCAACAGATCAGTTTTGGAGTTCTCTGATTATTCTCTCTCTCTCTCTCTCTCTCTCTCTCTCTCTCTCTCTCTCTGGACACACAGAGTTTTCTTGAATCACTTTGGCATTGGATCAAGAAAGGTAAAGGGGGCAAGAGGAAGGAAGGAGCAAGCAAGGAAGATCAGGATCAAGCAACTACAACAAGATTTTTTGCAGGTATCAATTTGCATGTGTGTTTTCCTTGCTAGATTTGACATGCATGGCATTGAATGTGGTTCTTTGTTGTTATAGCATGGGTTTTTCCAGGTGTGACAATGTTTTCAGCCTAGCATTTCCTTTTCTGGATAGCCATGGTGTGATGGGGTTCTCATGTTTTGGTTGAGATGGATTGTCGAATGGATTTGAAGCTGAGTGAGGTGGATCTCTGAAAGAAATAACACATGACCTAGTGATCCTTGAACCAAACTGTTGATTTCGGTAAATCCACTGGCCTAGTGACCCCTAAACCGAACTGTGGGTTGTGGTAAAGCCAAGTATTGTGTGCCTCGGTGGGCCTAGGAATCCTCGACTGGTTAATGGCGAGATATATGATAAATCCTAGAGGTGGTTGCCCTTTTATTAGGCCTAGGAATCATTGTCGATGAATGGAGGGATATACATAAATCTTAGAAGGTGGAGTCTCAGTTAGGGCCTAGTGATCTGGTGTGGATTGCAGTAAATCCTAGAGACTAGGAGATAGGAAAATTCCTCACGGTGTAGGTGGAGAAATCCAGTTGCATCCATGCTTTTTTGGGCCCAGTGATCTAGTGGATATCATGGTAAAGCCTATTATTACATGTTTATTGTGTTTCCCTAGTAATCAGTGTGGATTGCGGTAAAGCCTGGTCTGTATTGATGAGGGTGAGGTGATTTAGCCTCAAATGACCTGGTTGGTTCTTTTGGTTTGACTCCCACGTTCATACTTGGAATATGGCACAGGGGTGATTGGTTGAAGAGATATTTGGCTAAGCCAGTGTATGGTCAGGTGGAACGTGGTAGTCCCATCCTAGTTTGGCTTTTGCATTCATTAATAAGATGTTCTTTCCTTGACATCTTACGTGTAAATGTATTGGTTTAGATGTGGATTCAAGGCTGATTTATCCTTGATATTTTTGTTGTTATTATTCTGGTTATATGCATGTATTATGACAATGATGATGTATGGCTCTCCTCATGTTTTGATTTGTAAATGAATGAACAATGTATCTGTGACCTAATAGATGATAATGCAGTTAACGATATAATGGGAAAATGCTTATTAGCGATTCTCATATGAGTATGAGACTCTTATGGTCATATCTGTTGTTTAAACCTGTAGATTGCATAATTGTGACATGTTTGACAAAATGCTTATCATGGATAGTAGGGGTTCAGTCAAGTCCTTGTTCAAGTAATTGCATTCATATCATTATTTTTTTGTTATCTTTCAGGTTTGATGGTGTCATGGAGTTCTGGCAGTGACCTATGATCGGGGCATGAAAAAGTGGCACAAATCCCAGAGTCACAAGAACATGTATGAGGAGAAAAGTCCCCAGACACATGCATGCCTTGTTTTTTAACTGTCTGGAACCTCCCAAACGCACCCTTGTCCATATCAAGGGAGTGTCCAAGGGTTTAATGGTATAAAAAATTAGTGGGACCCGTGAAATGATCATGGGGATCACTGGGAAGGCTTCTAAGAGTCTTGTAGCAGGTATAGAAGGTCTATGTTGTGGGTTTTCATCGATTTCACTTCCTTAAGGTCACCTAGGAGGTTGAGTCCCATTACAGTGGCCTCTCATTATATATTTACCTCGGTTGGTCGGTTACTTGGGTAAATGTGGGATGAGGGTGTTACAGAGTGGTATCAGAGCATGGTTCACCCCTTGGACTAGATGGGTGGTGTGTAGTTGATATGGTCATGCATTGATGACTGGACTCTATCTAGAATAATGTTTATGTGTTGATACACTTATTTTTTATATGTCTATATGTTGTTATGATTATGTTTGTACATGTATTGCATTGATTTGGTTGACCTTGCAGAAGAGATATATCCCCAAATTATGCCAAGGTATGTTGGTTTATTGTGATTTGGTTTAGATGACATAGTATGCCTTGTAGGAAAGAGATAAAAAATGACTAGCAAGATGGTAGACTACAAAGATTCTCCCTATGAATCAGACGAGAAGTGTGGTGTTGGGCACTCTTCTTATTTAGCAGACACATTGAGAATATTGAAGGAAAAAATAAGGAGTTGTAAGGAGGACAATGACAAAATCATGTAGGCACAAGAGAAACAAGCAAAGGTTAATGCAATACTCCTTAGAGTTTGTCAGAATTGCAGTGACAGGGGCCACTTCAGATTATCCATGGGCAGGAGGATAAAACTAATGGGGCATACAATAGTAGGTCTCATGGGTGGTCACAGTTCGAAGAGAGATGACACAATGAGAGATGGAAGGTTATTGGATACTCTAGATAGGATAGGTGATGGACACATGTACTACTCTAGTTCTGGTTCTGATAGGCATTATGATTGTCATCGTTATCATCCTTATAGGAGGAGTAATAGGGGATACTTTCCAGATGAATTTAAGAAATCAAAGCCACCTACTTTTGATGGAGACTTTAAGAAACCAAAAGATGCAGAGGCTTGGATACTTGGGATGAACAAGTTCTTTGAGTTGCATGAGTACGCAGAAAACATGAAGGCTAGAATTGATATCTTTCGGCTGAAAGGTAAAGTATATATCTAGTGGGAAGATGTGAAGCGGGTTAGAGGCATCAAGACAAACGACTTGAGTTGACATGAGTTCAAGAGGATTTTCAAGAAGAAGTACTTGTCAGAAAGGTACTATGTTGGTAAGGCCAAAGAATTCTATGAGCTAAAGATGGGATCGATGACAGATGAATAGTACATGACTAAGCTCCTGGAGCTATTGAGGTATGTACCGTATCTTAAAGATGAGAAGGCTAAATTTTAGCTATTTGTGAGTGGTTTTCCAATAGAATTTAGCAATCGGATTGAGTATGATGAACCTTGGTCACTTGAGGAAGTTATTGGGAAATTGAAGCATTGTTATGAACATTAAAAGCATAAGAATGAATCTTAGAAAGGATGGAAAGAGAAGGATAAGGATAAAGGTAAGGGTAAATGTCATATGAAAATAACAAGGCCTCAGAATGCAGAAGAGAAAGAAAATGTGGCACCACAAAAGAAGTTCAATGCAGCTGGACAGGGACATGGATCACAACAACATCATAGAGGTGATGGTACTGAATGGTTGGAGTGTTGGACATGCGGTAAGGAACACCTTAAGAGATTTTTTCCCCAGAATCAGGGTGGTAGGCCTTATATCTATAGTGCATAGGAGGCACATACTGTTGGGGATGTTGGACAAAGAATTCCTTGTATCTATGCAGCACTGGAAAATAGACAGGCAAGCCATCGAGCATCTATCATTGAGATGGACGGTAAGCTTTGTGATCAAGTTGTTTCTAATTTGATTGACCCCAGATCTAATTATAGTTATGTTAGTCCTGACTTGGTGGATAAGTGTGGTTTGGATAAAGAAGTGCATGCATGATCTGAAATGGGGCACTAAAAGGCTTCTTGTCAACTTACAAGAACCTCTCCCACTCCAAAGCTTATATATTCCCAAGATCTATGCTTATGATTGATAAATTGTGGAATTAAAAGAAATTGAAATAGGTGTATGCTTGTGTTTGTTTTTAAAATATTCAAGTGCTTATGTATATTTTCTTATGTTGATATTTAAACACACATAACAAGAAATAAAGCAGCAAATCAACAAACACATAAGACAACAATATAATATAGAGTTCACCCAAACCTCTTGGGCTGCGTCTCCTTGAGCTCTAGTCAACGCAACTAGGCTCTCTGGGATTATGGTAATCTTTATTTTACAAGTTCCACACTCAACTCCATTGGTTTACATTGAACCTATGGGTTTAGAATATTATCTTACCTCTGGTTGTCCTTACTCTGCAGACAGGTCTAGGATTCTCTGGACTAGACTCCTTCAATCAACTCTCTAAGCTATCTTGAGCTCTAACTTGCACCAACTCCTTTAGAATTCTTTTGTTGTCTCCGGAATACCTTCTTCTATCTTTAGCACATTCTGGACATCAAGAATAGCTTGATCATTTGATCTCTTTGCTATTCTGAAACTTCATTACAGCTCCATGGCTCTTAGAAGTCTTCAGGATTTTCTGAACTCCATCTCAATGGATTCAGCGATTCCCTATAGTCACCTCGACTATTGGAACCTTGAGAATGAGTGTTGGTTGTATTCTTTGCAACTACCTCCAACCTCTGGTGGCCTCTAACAGTTCTGCACTTTCTTGCTCTCTGGCTCTGCGCAGCTATCGTGAGCTATGTTTGTCTGGCTCTGCCTCCAACCTCTGGTGGCTCTGCCTCGACTGGACCCTCTGGCTCTGAAGCTCTCAAATTTTTGGCTCTCGGCCCTCACGAGCTTCTGAGTTTCGCTCGACCTCCAAGCAACTCAAAACTCTAGTGCTCTCTGGTTTCGCTCGACCTCCAAGCGAATTCCAAGCTCCCAAGCTCCCTTTGTCAATGGTGCACTCTGGCTTTTGTGAGGCATCCTTCCAGCTCTGCGACTTCCTATCTGTTTCTCTGTGTGTAATCATTCCTCTGTCTCTTCAACTGGCCCTCTGGCTCTGTGGCTCTGCGACTGGCCATCTGGCTCTGTGGCTCTGTGGCTCTGTGGCTCTCTGCGTATACCGCATTCCTGTTACAAACGCACCATTGTTACAAAACACCTGCTTACAGCATGGCACAATGATTTTCGAACAGGTACAATTACAAAGGAATCGGCGGCCTTTCTTCGGGCAAAATCCTAAAAACAACCATTTTAATCAATACACAGGATATATGCGGAAATACATTGAAAACCCAAAAATCCGGATTTCAAATAATATGAAATCGCATTTATAATCCCATTGGGTCTGTGCTCTGATCGCATGTCGCAATGGCGTGCTGCTCCTTTGTATTTGGGATCCTTCGACGCCCAATCTTTGATCGATCTTATCGTCGATCACTGATCACGGCGCATCGCACATCGCAATCACAACGGCCCGGGGGTCTATACATCGCTGATGCCGATCATCGCAATCGCAAGTCGCAACAGCTCGGGTTCTGTTCCTTCACGAATGGATGGCTCCGATGCGATATACATCGTCGATCACCGATCATCACAATCGCAATTCGCAATGGCCCGGGGTCTATGCACCTCCATTTGACTATGTCGATCTGATATATATATATATATATATATATATATATATATATATATATATATATATATATATATATATATCGTCGATCTGACTCATCGCCTATCGCAATTCACTCTGCCCGGGGTTCCAACATCGCATGAAGGCCTTCCTCTGATGCGATATATCGAAGGTTGCAATCGGGGAGCCCTTCCGCCTCCGCTTAAGTCCTCCCTTTAACCCTTCCGATGTGATTTTTCCATAGAAAGCCTTAAGCCCATTTTAATAAGGATTTGCCCATTTAGCACCTTTTTACCTCTATATGAAGTCTTTTAGACTTAGAGGTTTATCCAAGATCCATTTTGGATCACGCCTTCCCACTAAAAAGATTTTGGACTCCAAAAGACTGATATACTGATCTGAACAGTAAATGAGAGTACCTCACCCTCTTCTTTTAGCCTCCATACACTTGCCTTGCATAGTGTCCCTATACCAAAGCCTTTAAACACTTCCTTCCTGGATGTGCTTGTCCTCCTGGGAAGAACTTTCTTCCTTCTTGACTTCATGCAGAACTCCTGCTGAGAAGGTTACAGAAGGTAGTTTGAACTTCTCTTCCTTGATCATTGATCCAAGGTGGCTCAAACAAATGTGAAGTTGCATCTTCTTCACAAAATTTTCATTTGCATCTGTTTGACACATTGTCAACCACAACTGTTAACAACAACAGGAATACAAACAACATTGGATGGCCTAAACTCCTGCTTCAACAAAAGAAACAGATTTTCACATCTTGTGAATTACCTCCATGTCTTACATCTACATACAAATGATCGACTAAATCCCAAGCCGAAAAAAAGAAACATGCCCTTAAAATAACTGACCCTTCAAGTCAAGCATGTAGAAAAAGAACTATAAGTTTCTTTTTCAAAGATGAAACACTTCATCAACATCTCCATCTTGGAGACCAAATCAACTTTTCCCAAGTCAATATTACATGCATGTTTAAAACAAAGTAATCAACCCTCCAAGTTAATCACACATACATGTTCAAATACAAGGAGATCATCATCCCTGTGTTCATGTACATCATGCTTATGCATGAATTTCATCCTTCAACTTTCATTTAAGCACACTGTACTTTCGAAGCTGAAATGAAAATAATGTTGCAGCAATAAAGTGAGTCTCCTACTCAACTTTTCCATTCACCTTCTTGGTAAAATCCTACAACTTGCATCTCATTAACAAAGAAATGCAAATAGATGCACTATATCAAAAGAATGCAATCTTTAATTGGATAAGAACTCTAACCATTTCTTACCAATCCATTTCAAAGGTCCTCCCTTTGTCTGCACATCAGCATCAACATGTGAATCATCCTGAAACACATCAGTCATGGAATCTTCCTTTCCATTCCAGAGTCCAACACTTTGTAGCAATATGTCCTTGCTTATGGCAGTAAGTGCGACACATGTGCATCTTCTTGACAGCATGATTTGCCTTGTCCAATGGACCTTTGGCTTCTTGCTTCTTTTCCTTCCAAAGTTTCCTGCATGTGGCTATCCTCTTCCAACAGCTAGAAACAATATGGTTATCCAAACCACAAAAGGAACATGGAATTTTTCCCCATGCTTATATGGAAATTTATCATGCTTAACATAATCAAAAGGAATATGGCTAAAACCAGATTTATACCTTCCTTTTTCACCTTTGTTACCTTCATGAGGAGGTGAATCAAATGAAGAAGTGGCTCCCTTTGGAACACCATCAATCTCTTCAAGGTTGTCAAAGTTTCCACAACTCGCTGGTTCAAGTGCATGCTTATGAACACTTGCATCCTGCAAATGATGTTTCAAGAAATTGCATTCTCCATGAATACAATCCTCACACTCTTGAGGTAGAAGACCTGCAATGAAACTCCTTCTTGGAACTGTTTCAATGGCCTTCATGGCAGCTTTGGAACTTTATCCATAAGACTGTCCATAGCCAAGACCCAAATACTTAGGCCTTTCCTCAACCATTATTGGTTCAACAATACCTTGTGCATGTTTACCCAAGCCTTTTCCTTCATAGCCCATCTTGGACATTAGCTTGGAACCTATGCCTCTGGTATGTTTTTCAAAAGAACCAATACAAACATTCTTAGAGGAATTTGAAGAGAAACTGGAATTATTTACCTCTTCTTCAAGCTGATACTTGACTAAGGCTTCTTTTGCAACAAAGAGTTGTGTCTCCAACTCATGTATCTTTTCTAGGTTCATATTTGCAATATGAAGTTGTCTCTCCATTTCCTGCAGTTTTTCAGAAAGCAACTTCTTCTCTTCCTTCATGGAATTCAACTGCTCTCTAAGTGTGATGCTCTTCTTTCCATCCTCATACATTTCTCTCACCATATCCATCATGGTGAACAAGTCTTGCTTCATGTCTCCATTAAAGAAGCTTGTGAAGAAAGAAGAATTTTAGGAATTACTTATAGAAGCTGTCATTATCAAAATGAACAAAAGAACTTCAAACAAGATTAATCAGAGAGCTTTTTCAAGCAACCTTTTGCAACAAACCTCTTGTGCTTCAAGGATTGCTTTGAGGTCCTTTGGGATAAGAAGAATGCCTTCGGCCCTTCTTCCTTCTTGTCCTCTCCTGGACTTAGCTATCCATAGCTTTCCCTTCACCTCTGCAACTCACACAACAGTCAGTTTACAACAATCAAACACCTTTCAAGTCAATCAAGCATTCTGATCTGATATCACCTGCTTCATGATACCATCTGCTCTGGTATAACCAAGGTTGGTATAACTTAGCTTTGATACCACCTGATCTGAAATGGGGCACTAAAAGGCTTCTTGTCAACTTACAAGAACCTCTCCCACTCCAAAGCTTATATATTCCCAAGATCTATGTTTATGATTGATAAATTGCGGAATTAAAAGAACTTGAAATAGGTGTATGCTTGTGTTTGTTTTTAAACTGTTCAAGTGCTTATGTATATTTGCTTATGCTGATATTTAAACACACATAACAGGAAATAAAGTAGCAAATAAGCAAACACATAAGACAACAATATAATATGGAGTTCACCCAAACCTCTTGGGCTACGTCTCCTTGAGCTCTAGTCAACTCAAATAGGATCTCTGGGATTATGGCAATCTTTCTTTTACAAGTTCCACACTCAACTCCATTGGTTTACACTGAACCTATGGGTTTAGAATACCATCTTACCCCTGGCTATCCTTACTCTGCAGACAGATCTAGGCTTCTTTGGACTAGACTCCTTCAATCAGCGCTCTGAGCTATCTTGAGCTCTAGCTTGCACCAACTCCCTCAGAATTCTTCTGTTGTCTCTGGAATACCTTCTTTTATCTTCAGCACATTCTGGACATCAGCAATAGCTTGATCATTTGATCTCTTTATTGTTCTAAAACTTCATTACAGCTCCATGGCTCTTAGAAGTCTTCAGGATTTTCTGAACTCCATCTCAATGGATTTAGCGGTCCCCTACAGTCACCTCAACTATTGGAACCTTGAGAATGAGCGCTGGCTCTATTCTCTGCAACTACCTCCAACCTCTGGCGGCCTCTAACAGTTCTGCGCTTTCTTGCTCTCTGGCTCTGCATAGCTATCGTGAGCTCTGTCCATCTGGCTCTACCTCCAACCTTTGGTGGCTCTGCCTCGGCTCGACCCTTTGGCTCTGAAGCTCTTGGCTTTCTGGCTCTCAGCCCTCACAAGCTTCTGATTTTCGCTCGACCTCCAAGCGACTCAAAACTCTAGTGCTCTCTGGTTTCGCTCGACCTCCAAGCAAATTCCAAGCTCCCTCTGTCAATGGTGCTCTCTGGCTTTTATGAGGCATCCTTCTGGCTCTGCGACTTCCTGTCCATTTCTCTGTGTGCAATCATTCCTCTGTCTCTTCGACTGGCCCTCTGGCTCTGTGGCTCTATGGCTCTACGACTGGCCATCTGGCTCTGTGGCTCTTTGGCTCTCTGCGTATAACACATTCCTATTACAAACGCACCATTGTTACAAAAAGCCCGCTTACAGCGTGGCACAATGATTTTTGAACAGGGATAGTTACGAAGGAATCGGCAGCCTTTCTTCGAGTGAAATCCTAAAAACGGCCATTTTAACCAATACACAGGATATATGTGGAAATACATTGAAAAACCCAAAAATCCGGATTTCAAATGATATGAAATCACATTTATAATCCCATCGGGTCCGTGCTCTAATCGCATATCACAATCGCATGTTGCAATGGCGTGCTGCTCCTTTGTATTTGGGATCCGCCAATCCCCGATCTTCGATCGGTCTTATAGCCGATCACCGATCACAATGCATCGTACATCGCAATTGCAACAGCCTGGGGGTCTATACATCGCCGATGCCGATCATCGCAATCGCAAGTCGCAATGGCCCGGGGTCTGTTCCTCTGCCAATGGACGGCTCTGATGCAATATACATCGCAAATCACCGATCATCGCAATCGCAAGTCGCAACGGCCTGGGGTCTATGCACCTCCCTTTGACTGTACCGATCTGATATATATATATATCGCCGATCCGACTCATTGCCTATCGCAATTCGCTCTGCCCAGGGTTTCGACATCGCATGAAGGCCTTCCTCTGATGCGATATATTAGAGGTCGCAATCGGGGAGTCCTTCCGCCTCCGCTTAAGTCCTCCCTTTAACCCTTCCGATGTGATTTTTCCATAGAAAGCCTTAAGCCCATTTTAATAAGGATTTGCCCATTTAGCACCTTTTTACCTCTATATGAAGTCTTTTAGACTTAGAGGTTTATCCAAGATCCATTTTGGATCAATGCAGAATCTTGGTTAGTGCAATTGGCTATAGGTACAAAGAAAAGAGTTCATCACTGGGTAAGAACTTGTGCATTTGAGTTAAGTGGCATGTTTATAGTAGCGCACTTGAACGTATTGACGTTGGGATCATAGAGTATGATATTGGGTATGGACTGGCTATACCTTCAGAGGACCAAGGTGGATTGTTATGAAAAATCCATTGAGTGCTTGGATGACAATGTGGAACCAAGAGATTTAAAGGGAAAGAAGAAAGCCACACCAGTTAGGATAGTGACAGCTATGCAGGACAAGTGTAGTCGCAGGAAAGGGTGTGTGTTATTTGCAGTACATATCTCTAGTGACAAAGGTAAGTAAGTTGAGGATGCAGATGTTTTGAGCAAGTACCCAGTTCTACAGCAGTTTCAAGATGCATTTCCTATAGATATTTCAGATTTTCCACCTCGCATGGAAGTAGATTTTTCTATTGAGTTGGTGCCAGGGTAAGGTCCAACATCAAAATCACCTTACAAGATGAGCACTCTGGAGTTGGTAGAGTTGAAGTTGCAGTTAAAGGAAATGCGTGACAAGGGATACTTAGGCCAAGTGTATCAACTTGGGGTGCAATGGTATTGTTTGTAAAGAAGAAGGATGGTACTCTCAAGCTATGCATTGACTATAGGCAGTTGAACAAAGTGGCCATCAAGAACATGTATCTATTGGTGAGGACTAATGACTTGTTCAATCAGTTAAAGGGAGAAATAACAACAGTAGGGGTGTTTTTCTCACTTTAGGGTTTCCAGCAAAAATATTTTGTCTCAATGTGAATGATTGTTTTATGTGTCATGGCTCGTATGTGTTGATTTTTGATGTAGTTACATGTTCATATCTACTACTTATATGTTGGGTTATTGATTGTTTAATATATTGGTGAAAATGTATTAAAGTTATTTATTTCCTATCACTATTGATTCACCCCTCGCTCTCTGTAGTGACTTGATTTCCAACATTGGATTCCTTTTTCATGCATTTTTAAACTGAGATCGGTTTTTTTCTCCTTCCATATTTCTTCTACTTCTTCCTTTTACTCACTGCACTACTCAAAATACTTATACACCACTTATGTGCTCCTCTACTGTAACAACCCTGGTGAAAATTCCATGTAATAAAAGTTAGTAAAGGAAAAAATAATAACCGCAGTTGATGGGACACTTATTCCAAGCTTAATGTTGGGCAAGGCATCCTAGTGTGGGTGTTCGTTGGTTTATTATGGCTAAGGAAATTTGCAATGGCTAAGGCTTTGGAAATGCAAAATGGAATTTTTGGCACATTTATTTATGAAAATAATGAAATTTTAAGAGAAAAGGAAGGTGAAAGGTCACATGTTGCATGTGAGGAGGAAACTTAAGGAAAATAATAGAGAAATAAAGAAAATAGAGGCCTAATTGATAAAAAGGCTTATGAGGATTAGTTGGTACCTTTCATCAGTTCAGTTTTGGAGATCTCTCATTATTCTCTCTCTCACTCACTCACTCTTGGACACTTAGAGTTTTCTTGAATCACTTTGGAATTGGATCAAGAAAAGCAAAGGGGGCAAGAGGAAGGAAGGAGCGATCAAGCATCTACAACAGGATTCTTTGTAGGTATCGATTTGCATGTGTTTTTTCCTAGCTAGATTTGGCATGCATGGTATTGTATGTGGTTCTTTATTGTTATGGTATGGGTTCTACTAGGTGTGACAGTGTTTTCAGCCTAGCCTTTCCATTTCTGGATAGCAATGGTGTGATGGGGTTCTCATGTTTTGGTTGAGCTGGATTGCCAGATGGATTCGACGTTGAGTGAGGTGGATCTCTGAAAGAAAGAACACATGACCTAGTGATCCTTGAATCAGACAGTGGAATGTGGTAAAGCCATTATCCTAGTGACCCTTGAACTAGATTGTGGGTTGTGGTAAATCTAGGTATTTTGTGCCTCGATGGGCCTAGGAATCCTCAACCGGTTAATGGTGGGATATACAGTAAATCCTATAGGTGGTTTCCATTGATTAGGCCTAGGAATCCTTGCCGGTGAATGGCGGGGTATACGATAAATCCTAGAGGGTGGAGTCTCGGTTAATGCATATTGATCTAGTGTGGACTGCGGTGAAGCCTAGAGACTAGGAGACAGGAAAATTCCTCATGGTGTAGGTGGATAAATCTGGTGGCATCCATGCTCTTTTTGGCCTAGGGATTTAGTGGAGATCATGGTAAAGCCTGTTATTACATTTTTATTATGTTGGCCTAGTGATCAAGTGTGGATTGCAGTAAAGTCTAGTTTCTATTGATGAGGGTGAGGTGGTTTAGCCTCGGGATGCCCTGGTTGGTTCTTTTGGTTTATGTCTCACATTCATGCTTGGAATATGGCACAAGGATGATTAGCTGAAGATAGATATGTCCTAGCCAATCTATGGTCAAGTGGAACGTGTTAGTCCCATCCCAGGTTGGCTTTTGCATTCATTAATAAGAGGTTCTTTCCTTGACATCTTATGTTTAAATGTATTGGTTTATATGTGGATTTTATGGATGATGTATCCTTGATATTTTTGTTGTTATTATTCTGGTTATAAGCATGTATTTGTTGAAAATAGCAACAAGAAATGCTAAAAATAGCATTCAGAATATTCCAATTTTGATTTGTCCTTGAATTAGAATTGAGAATTAAAATTCGAATTTAGTCTCACCAGTTGCTTGAAAAATAATTAATTAATTCATTATGGATTAATTAGTTGGGGAAATTCAAGCTAGAAGTCTTTGTGAAGACATGCAACAGTTATCCCCTTAAATTAAGGAAGTTACCCCTTAGTTAAGGAGATAAGGATGAGTTGTATTTGAGTTGTAATTAGTTAGCTCAGTTAACTGAGTTAAGTCCAGTTAAATTAGTTCCAAATAGTTTTAGGAACTAATTGTGAGTTCAGTCAGTTGATGCATGCATGCATGCAACTAGTGTACTCCAGATAGCTGAATATTCTCTCATAAAAAACTCATGCATGTCAGTTCAGACAAAGACCCAGTTGACATTAAAGACAAGGACAGTGTACTATCAGTTTCTTATGTTTGCCTATAAAGGAAACCAAAGCATGCAGTCATGGCAAGGTTCCTTGAGGATTGCATAGTTCTAATAGTGTGTTAGAGCAGGGTGTGAGATCAGTGTGAGTGATCAGTGTTACACTTGGTAACAGGAGGATCACCCAAAGAAACTGTGCAAGGAAATAGGAGGCTTGGAGGGCAAAGGAGAAGGCTTTGGAGAAGTCTTGATTGCCTGTGAGCATCCATGAGGATTATACTGAGAGCTGGCTAGCTGTGAGAGCTAAGGCTTTGTGTAATCCTGATGTATTTCCACCTTCATCTGTGAGGATTGTACTGAGAGCTGGCTAGCTGTGTGAGAGGTAAGGCTTTGTATAAATCCTATCTATGATAATACAGATAGTGAGGTTTTTAGGTAAGGCTTTCCCCTGAGTATTTTATGTGTTTCATGTGTATTGATTCTTCTTCTTAGTTATATGTGTTCTGTTTGATCTTGCTCAAATCGATTAAGCTTCCGCAAGTTTGATTGTAGAAGTAGATTAAGTATTTTGCTTTAGTATATTGCATAATCAGGTTAATCTACAGTGAGAATTTCTACAGTATTATGACAGTGATGATGTATGTCTCTCCTCATGTTTTGATTTGTAAATGAATGAACAATGTATCTATGACCTAATAGATGATAATGCAGCTAATAATATAAGGGGACAATGTTTCTTATCGATTCTCATATGAGTATGAGAACCCTACGCTCAGATCTGTTGTTTAAACCTGTAGATTACATAATTGTGACATGTTTGAAGAAATTCATGTCATGGCTAGTAGGGGTCTAGTCAAGTCCTTTCTCAAGTAATTGCATTCATATAATTATTATGTTGTTATCTTTCAGTTCTGAAGGTGTCATGGAGTTCTGTGCAGTGACCTAGGCTTTAGCCTTGAAAAAGTGGCACAAATCTTGGATTCGCAAACACAGGTCTAAGGAGAAAAGTCCTCAGACACACACATGCCTTGTTGTGCAAGCATCTGGAGCCTCCCAGACACACCCTTGTCAATATCAAGGGAGCTTCCAAGGTTTTAATGGTCTAAAAACTCAGTGGGACCCAGGGACTGGTCATGGAGATTACTGGGAAGGCTTATGGGAGTCTTGTAGCAGGTATAGAAGCTCTATTTTGTGGGTTTCCCTCAATTACACTTCCTTAAGGTCACCTAGGAGGTTGAGTCCCATTACAGTGGCCTCTCATCGCATATTTATCCCAGTTAGCCAGTTACTTGGGTAGATATGGGAGGAGGGTGTTACATCTACTTGCTTTCTTCAAATTTCATTCTTACTCTTCACACCACATAACCACTTCTATATTTGCAAATCGCCACTGGTGTTGTGCATTTTCACACCACTTTCTCTAGCTTATTTATACTTGACTAAATCAAAAAATTCATGGAAAGGCTGACACACAATTCGTAAATTGTATCTCTTTTCATTTTCACTATTGAAAATCTGATTCAAATGACCCAAATGATTCTTATTTTCATAGCCCCTTGGCTCCTCAAGGGCTTACTTTTATATCCATGAAACCTTGCAACATGACCATGTTCCAACAAATCCAAATCTGCGTCCACTTAAATGTAACAAATTATTGCTCTTCTAGATTTTTGATATACCCAAATGACTATTTCTAGCTCCAAGGGCTTTATCATCATCCCCGGGCCCATTAGTGAACATCCCTTGCTTGCTACACACAAATTATCTTCATTTTTTGATGTCTTTCATGAGATTTCGTGAATCCTATCCACAAATTCATGGGTCAATATTAAAAACATCTAGAGGAGTACTTTGAGCATATCTTTTGGTGAGGTTTGTATAAATCCCAATGGATCTCATAATTGTAGAGAGTTGGTAGTTCAACTACCAATTCCCATCCAACTAGTTTCTTAGAAATTAGGTGTTTAAATTTTTACATGGAAAGAGAATTATGGAAAAGATTATTTTAGTGAGGATAAGATTCCTACCATTTTACCTTGTTAGGCCCCACTCATTCATGTTTCATATAATTGTTCATCCCTTTTATTAGTTATTTGGCATTTTGTTTAAAACAAATTACAATACATATTGTTGTTTCTTGAAACAGCTCAACATTTACATGTCTATACAAACAACATTTATTTCATTAATTATAATATCAACAAAGAATTAAAATGAGGGTGTTATCTTTTTGTGATTAATACTTTTTAAATAGTGAAATATTTTTAAAATATTTTAATAATACCTCTCAATATAGTGAACGTGTACAAATATCAAATTCCCATAAATATTGTATATATGCATCCCTTTCCACCTTAGCATTGATATAAATTAATATTTAATTATTGAATTAAATTATTTTTTAATTTAAAAAGAAAATTTTTAAAATTATATATATATATATATATATATATATAATTTCGATAAATTATAATGAAAAAATAGTCCACAAAGCTTTGGATTGATGGTGAATGGGTGCATTGTTGAGACACTTCTTGTGATAGATCACTAGTTCAAATCCCCATTGATACTAGCCTACAGAAAAAAGAAGATAAATATTCAAAAGCATTATAACAATATAATTAGTATAAGTTCAATGTATTTATATATCATGAAATTATGATTCTTTAAGCAATTTAAAATACATATAAATTTTATTTTTTAAATAAATAATTTTTTAATATTCAAATAAAAATAACAACTATATATTTTTATTATTATCATTTTATATATCATTGAACTTAAAATTAATAATAACTAATTTAAAATTAATAATTATATATTAAATAATAATATATAAATTTTCTTATAAAATATATACAAAATAATAAAGTATAACATTGTAGATGAATATTTTTGGGAACTGTGTGTTGTCTTTAAGGGTTTGCCTAATGTTTTGGGTGAACCCTTCACTCATCTTGAGGGACTTGAAGCTTAACTAATAATGTGAAGAGTACTAGACTCATTTAAATAAAGGAAGGCGATAAAATCAAACTGATAGAAGAGGTATAAATATTATTGTTAGAAAAGGAAATAATGATGAAAGTAATGATTATTATTGACTTTGATGAAAGACTTTATGGATAAAAGGGTGTAGCTTATTAAATAAAGAATTGAATAAATTGACTTAAATAAATTATCAAAGGAGAATTTTAAATAATTTCTATTGCGTTAATATAATTATTAAATAAAGAATTGAATAAATTATCAAAAGAGAAAATTGATAAATTCTTCTTCATTTATTTAAATGGGTCTAACGCTCTTCATGTCATCAGTTAAGCTTCAAGTTCCTAAAAATCGGTGAAGGATTTACCCAAAATGTTAAGCAAATCCTTGAAAACAACACATGGTTCTCCAGAAAATTATCAACAACAATTTATTAAATGTAAAAATATACATACTAAAATATAACCTTATAAATTTCAACAAAAATAACAAAAATATAAATTAATTAAATTATATAAAAATAACATTTAAACATCATACCATGTAATTCTGAAATAACATTTAATAACAGGAAGAATTCCAACAGAGTTTGGCCAGCTGAAGGCGCTGGCAGTACTCCACCTCAGCTATAATTTGCTTCGTGGTTATATTCCAAAACCTTTGTATAATTGTACAAAGCTGCAATGGATCTGACTTTCAATAAACAATAGTCTTGTTAATTTCATGATTTTATATTTCTAAATGTGAAATTTTTAAACTAAAATATAAAACATTGCACATGAATTAATTGAAGTATAAGTTTTCAAATTTTTTAAATTTACGTTATCTTTTTTTTTTAATTAGAAAAAACAGAAAGGAGAATGTGATTATAATATATTTTTAAAATTTTAAATATTTATTATTTATTAAACTGATTATAATGTTTTTTTTTCTGAGAGTATTTTCAAATTTTATATATATTTAAGATTTCTTTTTAATTTGAGTATGATTATTAATATTGATAAAATGAAAATCATGACAAAAAAATTACATATTTGGTATATGACAATCAACAATTAATTGAAGGAAGTGTCTTTTTTTAAATATCTTGGAGTTCATATCGCAGGTTCAACTAAAGTTATAATATTGAAAAAATGATTAATAGAGTTTCCAAAGTTTATAATGGATCTAGAGGAAGTCCTGAAGAAAGATACAACAAATTCAAAACAACTTAATTTCAAAATTCTATTATCTTCATCGAAGCAAAGCAAACCATTTTTCATTGAGAGCATGACTATGGTTGTGTATGCAATGTATAATAAAAGGTTAAACCACATGGAAAACAAGACCTTCTATAAAATCATTTCAAAGTCTAGCCAAAACCACCTTTGACCCAAGATGGATGACATAAGGAGGCTTGATCTTGGTTAGACCATGGAAGCATTAAAAAAAATATCATTTTAGGGAATAAGGATAATATAAAAATTGTAGTGTGATAAGGAGTTCCAGGTAAAAAAAAATTAAGATATAAACATTGTTAAAATAAAAACAAATCCTCATAAGCTTAATTCACAAAATCTAAGATTAAATCTAAATTTGTAAAACATATTTTGTAACATGAATTTTTGATAGGATGTTAATTATGATAAGAAAGTCAAGTCTAATGCGATGATATTGAAAGGGCACACAAAATTATGATGGGAAGAGGTTCTAGAACAAAGGGAAAATAAAGGAAAAGAAAAAGTTAAGAGTTATGATAGGATGGTACAAAATTCAAAGGAAAATTTAAGCCAAAATATTAATAGTTGAATGTTTTTAGGCAAATGCAAAATCTAACAAAAGGTTATGATGGTTAAAGAATATATAGAGAATGAGGAGAAAGTATTTAGGTACATAAATGGATTGAGATATGATATCCAAGATGAGATCAACATTCTACCCCTAACAACAGTTGAGGAGGCATACCAAGTTACTCTTAAAGAAGTGGAAAAATTTGCAAGGAAACAAAGTCAGAGAGGAAGACAAAGAAGTTAGTCAAGGGGTAAAGGACAGTAGGAAATAGAGGAAGATTCTAGGTTCAATGAGAGGAAGCAACTCAAAACAGCTAAGCCAAGCATATAGAGGAAGTGAGTGTAGATGTGGAAGATTATTTTGAAGTTGAAAAGCATATCATCTAATTCCTATAATAGTTTTGTATTACTTCTCCTTCCCCTTCTTTGATCGTCCTTCGAGGGTTTTAAGGGGTCTATGAAAGAATGTAGATTGATTCGTAGATTATGGTTATTAGAGTTATTACATGATGGTTGTTAGGTGTGATGAGTATCGTTTTTTAGAAAGGCTCCCTTGAGGATTTGTACATGATGTTATAAGATCGACTATGGGTATTTTCCCTTCTAAACAACTACATTTTCCTGGATGTCTAGGGAATCTATATCCATATATTTTGGGGTTTCTTGAATTCTTGGATTTATCCTTCTGACATAATCACTTGATTGGTAGTGGGTATGTTCTTTTGTGGCTATGAGATTGACTTTGTTAGTTTGGTTTGTTGTTTTTCCTCTAGTTGCTATTAACCCATTGCCACACGGTTGTTGGTTATATTACCTTGAGACACCTCTTTAAAGGAGGGATCTTATAAATTAGCTAGAGACAAAGCTATTGCAAGTTGAGATTTCCATATATGTCATGGAATTCGGTTGTGGTTTGGGTTGTCTATATTGTTTATTGGGCTAGACAAAATCGTCCTTGTTCATTTGATATTTAAATTTTTTAGTAGGATTTGTTTTTTGTGTGGGATAATCCCTGAAAAGGTGGCCATACTCATGGCATTTTTGGTACAACAAGGGGATGTGCTCATTGTCTAATGATTTCCTCCATACTATATCCTGATACAATATATCAATCAAAGCCTATAGGAGTTGTGATATGTCCATATTCACATATATCATGGCATATGATGTATATAGTCCCCTTTGAGTAACCTTAGAGGTTTTGACAAAGTGCCCCAGCACATTTCCTATGCCCTAAAGAGTTTCTTCCTCCCAGAATTCTTTTGGAAAAGAGAAGAGCTAGATCTAGATTGGCATCATTTTGGAATTTTTGTTTGCCTGGGCTTAAATTATCCATCCAAAATTCGAGGTAAATTCCAACAGAATTAAAGAAGTATAACCTTTCAAAGATTCAAGTCCAATTCTCAATATTGGGAAAGATTATTATGAAAAACTCCTTTGCTCTCAACTCCAAATCAATTTGCTCTTTTTGTATCCATACTATCAAGGCTCTTTTATATGGGCCAAAATCCCATAAACTTGTTAATTAAGACATGGTCTTGTGTAAAATGAATATATTCCTCAATCCTATTAGATTTAATCTCGCATTTAAGGTCTATGTTGCTTTAGATAAATAACACCCTCATCCTCATGATTGCTAGGTAGCTCCTAGTAGTGGATCTCTAGAAGAAGAGATTCCCTTAATATATTACCCTTATCATGAAAATTAAATGGAGGGGTTGCATGCATGGCCCATCATTTTTTGATTTGTGCATTGCTAAAGATCATGTTGTTATAAGAGAGGGACGATCCCCCTCCCCTTGAGTGCACCATGGTTACATTAAAGCAAAAAACCCTTGAATACAATAAACTAGTCAAGTGAAAAAACAAAAAATAAAATTGAATTCCAATTACATAACTCTAATTAAACTTAGATTCACCATGACTTAAAATCATCCCTCGTATACATATCTAATTTTATAAAAAAATAATTATCAAATGTATAATTAATTTGTATGTTATATTAATTTCATAAACATTAACTACATTAAAATAATATTATAATTTTTTTTATTAAGATTTAATATTTGTAAAATATTAAATTTTAATGTTTTTAAATAAAAATTTAAAAGAAAACCACATATTGAATATGGAGAGAATAAATATATTACACTCCTAAAATTGTATCCAACACTTTTATAGGGTATTATTATGGAGGATTTTCACATTTTCTTTCATATATATGACAATGTGTCAATTTAGTATGGGTTATTTTATATATTAATTTGGGAATTTTTAAGGTTTTTTAATTGAAAAAAATATTTTGAGGATTGTTTTTTTACTTGTATGTTAAATTAAGATTTAAAATGCACAATAACTAATAAACATCATGGTGTAATTTTTCTTCAAAATATTTTATTTAAAAAAACAAGTTAAAATCATTAAGTGAAATGAGGGAATTTGACTATGATAAAAGCAATATTATAGTGTGACTTCAACATGGTGCTATCTACAATGGAAAAAAATGGGAAGAAGAAAGGTAAGGGATGTATTTGAGCATACGTTTCGATGAGATTTGTATTAATCCCAATGGATCTCATAATTGTAGAGAGTTGGTAGTTTAACTACCAATTCCCATCCAATTACTTTTTTAGAAATTAAATATTTAAATTTTTACATAGCAAGAGTATTATGGAAAAAAAATATTTTTGTGAGGACAAGATTCCAACTATTCCGCCTTGCTAGCCCCCACTCATGATTCATGTTTCACATAGTTGCTCATCCCTTTTATTAATTATTTTGCATTTAGTTTAAAACAAAATACAATATGCTTGAACCAGGTCAACGTTTACATGTCTATACAAACAACATTTATTTCATTAATTACGCTGAAAGGAGTTTTCTCTATGGAATTGGATGCAAAAACATTGTTCATCCCAGATCTCTATTTTCTTCATTCTTCCAGTTAGAATTTGACGCGTGGAAAATTCACCGACTACAAAAGTCGGCGTAGGTTTTACATGTCATTGCTTCGCGTTGGGGCTCTCCACCAATTACGTGGGGTTGAGCGTGGTAGTTTACACCTCCATCCAAACTGCAATATCTCCCCCCACCAAAGCCCTTTTCCTGCTCTTCAACGGCAAGGTTCCTGCCACGTTCTACCTACTCTCGTTGCAGAGACCATTCTTACCAGTAATGTCCTACGGATTTTCCATAGTCATGGGTGTGTATTTGTTGCTCCTAGACTTTTAGTCGTCTCGTCCTTGTCTGGCAAGCTACATGCATTGATTCTTCTTCGCCGCTTTCTTGCACCTTTGTCTATCCCTGCTACGCCTTTTATTTTAGAGCTCAAAAACCAAGACTCAATGAAACACATGTAGGCACATCGGGATGTGAGGGTCCTAACAATCAATGTACCCGAAAAAGTAGCAATGCAGATTGAATTTGTCTCTGCTTTCCGTCCCACGGTTCTTTTCACCAAACAAGATTTACCTATTTGTGAAATGAAATATTTATTTTGGTTTGGACATTTGAAGGTGATTTGTTTACAGTTGTTTACTAGGGAGATAAGGTCTTACAATAAGTTGGCACCACAGTGTTCGCACTCTGCACTCAGTTGGTTCTTTGTAGGCGTCGAGTTGTGGCAACCCATTGCGCATAAGAACATGACACCTCCATTTGACATTTCATGAGCTCGAGCACCAAACAATTGGCGTAGGTCCTTATGGATACAATCAAGCATGCAACCAATCTCCATTGAATAGGGCTTGCAACGATTCAACTGATTTGGTCATAGAAACGGCCCAAGGTTGAGCGCTCCGAACAAGGATGGGATTCGATGTTCAGGTATTTATGCAACAAATTCAAAATACAAACATTGTTAAATATGTCAAATAATATTCTTTGAGAAATTGCCTAGTATATTTTTGTGTGCTGAGGTGTCAATTGTTTACTTGATACAATGCTAACCCCAATGATATATGGTCTTCCCTGAAAAGAAACACCCTAAGCTGACACTATCTGTCAGGCCAGGCAGTAACTCCACAAAGCAAAAATTGATTCGTGTATTATTCCATCAGGTAGGTCTTTGTTATATACAATAGGGAGTGATTGTTCAGTTCATCTCCTGATGACTGTTCACATTCCTAATTTAATTATTTACATAAGTTCACCCAATCATGAGGATTAGGTGTCAACATTCCCCCCCTTAATCTGAAGGGATGTTGGTGAGTCCAAGCATCGTTCTGAATCTTTCAAGCTTTTCTCTTCCAAGCGCTTTGGTGAAGATGTCTGCAATTTTCTCATTTGTGGAACAATGATGGAGATGGATTGTTTGGCCTCAACATGATGTCGAATCAGATGATATTTAGTATTGATGTGCTTCGTTCGATCATGGAACTTTGGGTTCTTGGCCAACTTTATTGCAGAGGTATTGTCAATCATGAGTGGAGTTGATTGTACTTGTTTTACCTGCAAATCTTCAAGAATTTTCCTGAGCCACACAATTTCTTTTGTTGCTTCAGCTCCTGCCACACATTCTGCTTCTGTTGTGGAATCTGCTGGAACTGATTGTTTGCGTGATCTCCAGGAGACAGCTCCTGATCCAAGACTCATAGCATATCCTGAAGTTGATACCCTAGTTTCTTTGTCTCCATCGAAGTCTGAATCAGAGTATCCAATCAAGCTGAAGTCGTCCACTTGTGTATACTTGATTCCAAAGTCTTGAGTTCCCTTCAAGTACCTTAGAACTCTTTTTGCAGCAGACCAATGTCCCTCACAAGGCTTTTGCATAAACCTGGAGAGGATTCCAACAGCAAACGAAATGTCTGGTCTGGTAGTAGTGAGGTAGTTGAGACTTCCTACAAGCTGTCTATACTTTGTTGCATCCTCAAATTCTTTTCCTTCAATAGATGTGAGCTTTAAGTTTTGTTCCATTGGAGTAGTGAGAGGATTGCACTCTGTCATGCCAAACCTATTCAACAAATCTCCAATGTATTTCTTTTGAGAAAGAAATATGGACTTTGGATGTTGGGTTACTTCAATGCCAAGATAGTAATGAACATAGCCCAAATTAGTCATTTCAAAACTTTTCCCCAATTCCTTCTTTATGGATGCAATGTAGCTTTCATTGTTCCCTGTAATTAAAAGATCATCTACATATACCACAAGATATACAACTGTTTTGCCAACTTTCTTGACAAATAAAGTTGCATCATCAAGATCAAAATGATTGAAATTGAGTTTCAGAAGATGCTCAGTTAGTTTTTCATACCAGGCTCGCGGTGCTTGTTTGAGGCCATACAAGGACTTCACAAGTTTGCATACTTTATGTTCATGTCCTTTCACAACAAATCCTTCAGGCTGGGACATAAAAACATTCTCTTTTAGATCTCCATTCAAGAAAGAAGTTTTTACATCCATTTGATGGACTTTCCAACCGTTCTGAGCTGCTAGTGCAAGGAGTGTCCGGATGGTAGCCCATTTTGCTGTGGGGGCAAAAGTCTCCTCATAATCGACCCCTTCCTTCTGCGCAAAACCTTTTGCCACAAGCCTAGCTTTGTGCTTGTCAAGTGAGCCATCAGCTTTATACTTGTTCTTGTAGACCCACTTGCAGCCAATTGGTTTGGTTCCTAATGGAGGATCAACCAGCTTCCAAGTGTCGTTCTTTATGAGGGCATCATACTCCTTTTGCATCGCTTCTTTCCATTCATCATGAGAAGCAGCTTCTTTGAAGGAAGTTGGTTCAAAATCTGTAGACAAGTTCAATTCACAATCATAAGAAACATCCATATCAACAGGTGAATTAGAGTCATCTACATCACCTCCATTTTGTCGGTTTGAATTTCTGGTTCCTGTCTTTCCAACTTCATCAGGATGAACACTTTCAAGTGTCTTTGTCAGCCACTTTGGGGGACCTTTCTGAGATGGTCCAGGCTGCTCTGTTGATTGAGTTGGGACTGAATCAAGATTGAGTCTCCCAATTCTATCAATTACATCACTTAAAGCATCATCTGTTGTTGGAGTTTCATGCGGGGGAGAGTGTTCTTCAGAAGAAGATTCCACATGTTGATCTAGTATAGGAATCCCCCCTTCAAGATGTGGAATCTGATTATCAAATTCTTGAAATGATTTTGTTTTTATGAATCTATCCAAGCGATCAAGTTGCCGCTCAACAACATTGTCAGTTTTGGATGATTCAAGAAAAATTACATCTCTAGATACAACAAACTTTTTATTTACTTCATCATAGAGGCGGTATGCTTTGGAGGTGTTTGAGTACCCCAGGAAGATTCACTTACGACTTCTAGCACCAAGTTTGTTTCTATGTACCTTTGGTATCAAAGCATAACAGGTGGAACCAAAGACCCTAAGATGTTTTACCGAAGGAACATGTCCATACCACATTTCATAAGGAGTCTTGTTTCTTATAGCATTAGATGGACATCTATTCTTTATATATGCAACACATAGAACAGCATCAGCCCAAAAAATTATCTTTACATTTTTGAAGAAAAGCATGGATCATACCATATTCAAGATTGTTCTATTCATTCTTTCAGCTACACCATTCTGTTGGGGATTATAAGGCACAGTTGTTTGATGTTTGATCCCATGTTGGCGAAGATAGTTTTCAAATTCATTTGATGTGTATTCTTTTCCATTATCAGTGCGAATAGACCCAATATGAGATTGTGCATCATTTTCAATCCATTTATGAAAGTTCTTGAATGTTTGAAAAGCATCAGATTTGTTCTTCAATAAATAAACCCAGCACATTCTGGTGTAGTCATCAATAAACGTCATGATATATTTATTTCCATTTGCAGAAGGAACAGGCATTGGACCACATAAATCTGAATGAATGAGTTCAAGTTTCCTATGTGCTCTTGAATGTGAATCATGAAAAGACTGTTTGTTGTGCTTTCCTAGAATGCAAGCATCACATTGCTTAAGTTTCCTAGGAATTGTAGGCAAACCAGCAACACCATTTTTCTTCAATAAGCGGAGACTATCATAGTTCAAGTGTCCAAATCTAGCATGCCATAATAAACTTGATGGAAGTGTACCTTCTTCATGATGAGAATTGTATGAGAAATGTTGTGCATGAGCAGAGGTTCCTTGCAGTTTGAGAAGCCTTTCTTCTTCTATTCCCCTCATGACAAGTGAGTGGTCAGATGCTTTTCTTACCTCAAGCTTGCCATCAAACATATGAATGGAGTGACCTTGCTGGCGGATGTGGACCAAGGACAACAAGTTTCTCTTGAGCTGTGGGAGATATAGAACATGATCCAGAAGGAAGTCTGGAAGACCAAGCAATTTAAGCCTGATTGTGCCAAGCCCTGATGGCTTGATTTTTGATTGATCTGCAAAGTATACTGCTCCATCAACATTGTCAGTGAAATCTTCAAAAAAATATTTTCTATGAGTCATGTGGCAGGTTGCTCCTGAATCAAGCAACCAATCATTTTTCCATGAAGCAAGTGAAGCATTAAACAAATCTTCATTTACTCCAATGTTACATTGTGCCTCAACATAGTGAGTGGATTCAGGTGCTTTAACTTTGTCTGTATCATCAGTTTTACCTTTCTGTTGGTTTCTTTTCTGCTCAATTTTGTCCCATGGTAGCTTGCATGTAGAGGCATCATGTGATCCATTTCTTTTGCAGCGAATGCAGTGAAAATCTACCTTTTCTCCTTGAGAATGTCTGCCCCCCCTGCCTCTGAAATATCTTCCTCTTCCTCTTGAATGCATATTGTAACAAAAAAATACTTCTGCTGCAAAATTTTACTCTTAATGGGAAGGAAAAATATAGTTCTGATATAATGGTCCAGCGGATTCAAATATCAATTTGCATGCTTTATCTTTGCATCTTGTAAACCAAGAAAAAATCCCTTTTTTTTTTCGGCGCGCATCACCCACAGTTCTTATCCAATTCCCAGCAATGGCAGTCATACAATATATATCAATCTATAGTTAATACGCTATACGCACAAGGTTATTGCAACTATAATCGGAAGATATACCCTCCAGGATAGAAGGCAAGAAAGCGGTTATAATGCGGCGGGACAAATCCGGTAAGGAGTATAAATCTTAGTGTAAGCTACCACAACAAATATATGTGCATTACAGCATTCTTTGCCTTGAGTTGCACTATTGCTAAATGGATATGTGCATACACAATGGAGATATATAAAAAAGAATTATCAATTTCAATCTTAACAAGTCGTCAGCTTTTACCTCTGAAAATCTTTCCAAGTAAGGCCACACATCAAATCGAGAAACCCAGTTACGCAAAACTCCTTTTTCTGTTCTGAAGGGCACTCGGAGTATATAACAGTTGAAGCTACGCTGGTGGAGGACGGTAAGGACGGCGTCTCTATAGCTATCACTGTTTCTAAAGGAGAAGGCCCTTTCTTTCAATTTGATTGCATCGGGTATTACTACGGCTTTCAAATCAAGGGCGTGGCCACAAGTGAGCAATCGAAAACACTGTTTTCTTGCTCGGATCCCCACGCTTCAATAGTGAATCAACTCAACAGTCCTCCAAGCAATCCAGGCCAGCCGAGGCTAGGCTTTTCAAGATCTTTGAAATAAACAATGACAGAAACAAGAATAAAGCCGTTAATGGCCTGAGCCAGACAAAGACAAGCTAGGCGAGCGGCTATTCGAATCCTCCAGGACGGGCGTTCATGGCGTGAACAGAGCTTAGTTATCTGTTGTTGCTCTCATCCTAGCAGCCCTGAGAAAGTCTGTTGTGGCTTGCAGAGCAACTAGAGAGGATTCCTGTTCTATGGAGATCAACTGGCCGACAAATGCCAGGCATGTTGTTCATGGCGTGAAAATTCATGGCATTGGATAGCCACATGAATTTGGGCTACCAACATTTAGCAGAATGTCCAACGCATGTCAGGTGAATGTCAGGCGACGGTTTAATGCTAGGCACAGGTTTTATAAATGGAATATGGCAGAACAGCAAACATTCATGGACAGACACCTTCTAGCTGACAGAGAGCCAGGTAAAAGGAATATGGCAGACAGACAGAGGAGTTACAAGGAGCATGAGAGCTAAAAATGGAGTTGGCTCTGATACCATCTCAGGCCAGGCAATAACTCTACAAAGAAAAAATTGATTCGTGTATTATTCCATCAGGTAGGTCTTTGTTATATACAATAGGGAGTGACTGTTTAGTTCATCTCCTGATGACTGTTCACATTCCTAATTTAATTATTTACATAATTTCACCCAATCATGAGGATTAGGTGTCAACACTATCCATAAAAAACTATCTTCATAATTAATTAAAAATTCCTCAAGAGCCACACAATGTTCATCTTGATCCATTTTAGATACACATTATGTAACATATTTCAGATAACCAATCTTCAATATGGTTGGGACCATTTCCTCTTTACATGTATTACCAATATTCACTATGACATTGATGTGGCCTACATATGCCTTTAAATAATGATTTATGATAATAAAAGGTATCCATGATTCGATACGCTTTAAGGTGTAATGGAAAAATATGCTCTCCAAAATATAATACGTTGCCCATGATACACTACTTTCCATGCTCTTTATTAATATGCTCTCCAAATACTCTTTCGATCAATGTAGACTTTAAAGTTAAACAAGAACCGCTGCGAAGCAGCAAGTCCCTACCGGCAGTCCAGCAACATCTTTGGACAAGCGACGCACACATACATAAAGCTAATAAGGAAAACGTTGCGAATATTATTATATTAGATATAACGATAGTAATACACAAGCTATTGATGAACTAATAAAATGGGGACATTATTTTCATAGTTTATTTGCACCGCCACTGTGCATCATAATAGCAGGCAACAAAAGGACAATTCGAAGGAGCGGTTACTTTAAATTTGGGCAACATGACAATTATGGGCAGTGGGTGTCTGGGCAACACGACAATTGTGGGCAGTGGGTGCAACAATAATCAAAGGGACAATTTGCACTTTTGCACTTAAAACATTCATGATCAATCCATATTTTCTCCACTTCAATTCGTCATGTAACTTTCCAGGCTCAAGCATTGAATGAACTCCAGCTTCACCTACAGTTTAAAAAATATTAAATTCACCTTTCAGATATTGATGAAATACCAAATTTACAATAGAATTAAATACTACCTTGTGCACCATTTTGGGCATTTGCTGCTCCGAATAGCTCTACGACAACTGAAAAACATATTAAAGAGGGTCCCTCTAATATCACTTTTGATTCAATGAGAAAAGGGTTGGTCCGGTCACTCTACTTTAGAGGGTTAAGTTGACACAAACCCTCTCTGCCAAGACGACACACTGCAATGTTGACGCGGGGCCAAATAGTGTGGTAACTGCCACGCGGCCTTTCAAAAGGAATGGCGAGCTTGATGAATGCTCAACCAGTTGTGCCCATCTACATGCATGTTCGACCAGCCTCTGAAGCCAAAGAGCTCTGCTCGCCACTTGCATCTTCATCGAGGCCACGTTTTCAACTGCATCCTCATGCAGGTCACACTTGTTTTCCTCATGCAGGCCAAACTTGTTTTTATGATTGCCATTCGTTTCAAAAGCAATTATCAATAGGTGAGGGTTTTAATGGATACATAGATCTATATACCCATATAGGGAAAAACCCCAAGTGCAGGGGAATGCTAAAATCCCTTCCCTGTGAAGGGTGGCTTGAGTTTGTTTGCTTATGTGTTTGCGTCGACAGATTGTGCTTGTGTCGACAAATGAACGGAGTATAGGTTTGCTGGGTAGAGGTTCATGAGTACCTGACTAGAGATTTATCATGCAGAAAGCATTAGCGATCCAATCAACCATGAGTGTTAAGCCATCTGCTTATGAATCTGTTGTTCCCGCCTTGGCTAATTGCGCTCCACACTCTTTCTTGAGTGTGGCTAGTCAGTTGGGAGGGAATTAGTCTCTCAATCATTTTCACGAGTTGCGCGGAGGGATCTGCGCTTATCCACCCGTCTTTCGGGCTCTCAGAAAATCCGCAGAACAAATTTCCATAGAAAACCAAGCAGGCTGAGCAGGGCTTCCATGGCAACCGATTATTGAAGAAAATTAAAGAATTTTGACTGAGATTGAGTAGGGTTTCTATGCTTCGGCGGGCCATTCAATGACGCAATCCGAAATCCGCAGAACAAATTTCCATAGAAAACCAAGCAGGTTGAGCAGATCTTCCATGGCAACCGATTACTAAAGAAAATTAAAGAATTTTGTCTGAGAATGAGTAGGGTTTCTGTGCTTCAGCGGGCCATTCAATGATGCATTCCGTAAGGGGGTAATGGCATGACAATGAGGTATTAAGTATAATTACCAGCTCTCCTGTGCCTTCGCACACAATCTTTATTTTCTATTGTCGTTCCACTGGCTTCGTTGATTGGTTGCTTGTTACCTACAGATTAAGAAGAGCGAAGAGTGATTGCTTGTTACCTACAGATTAAGAAGAGCTAAGAGTGATTTCTTGTTACCTACAGATTAAGAAGGGGTACCTACAGATTAAGAAGAGGGAAGAGTGGGGCAGTTTACTTTGTTTCTTGCCACAATGGAAGAAGATGCTCGGTTCCCACAGATGACTTTGATAGGCATAAGCTGCTCGGTTCCCACAGACGACCTTGACAGGCATCCACTTCGGCGATTGCATCTCCTAGAGATGGAAGAAGCTCCTCGATTCCTGCGAGAAGCATCCAGTTTGGCCTTGCATAGTCTACAGAAATCATAAGTAGCATCAATGAAATAGAGAAGAAACCTAGTCCTAGTTTAAAGTTATTCTGTAGCAAAACAATTATGCTATCGCTGTTAAAATCCAAATCCTTGTTCACAATTATGCTACCGATGTTAAAATCCAAATCCTTGTTCTTTTGAATAAAAGTTTCTGATTCGTACGAAGCATATGCAATCTCATGCTTTCTCTGTTAATAAGTTGTCTAAAGAAAGAACCTTCAAAAATATATAGTGAAATAAACATTCTAAATCTTTCCTATCAGTCTGTCCTTGTTCTTACTTTCACAGGTAAAAAATACTACAAAACAATTACACGATAACAATTTTAAATGGCTGCAAGCAACAAGAAGAGTTAAGTTGAATTTTACATATTTGCAAGCAACAAGAAGAGTTCAGTTGAATTTTACATATTTATTAGCAGGAGAATGGCTCCTTTTCAAGACTTTTTATGACATATTGAGCATCGAAATATGCCATACTTGTTGTTGCTTAGATAAATGATATGTTTTCCCTTTCATATGCATATTCCTACTCACATGTCCTTATCGAGGACTGCTATATCGTCTCAGGTGATGATATTGCCGCAATAAAGAGTGGCTGGGATGAATATGGAATCTCTTATGGCACATTTTGCATGCAAAACTCTCCTTTTTCTCTGTTCCTGGGGCGTGAAGCGGGCTGTTCCGGGTTGTTGCGGTTGTTATGCTGAAGCAAGGGCACAACAAGTTGTAGCGATATTATATATTCTAAGGTGTGAACTGATAGCTAGATGTTCTAGATGTTCCTCCCATGCATGTAAGAGCCATCTGTAAGCCATGTGGCCATGTGTTTGGTAGCCATGTGTTTGGCAACCATGTAACCGAAAAAGACTACAACTTTGGCAACCATGTAACCGAACATATGTTTTTTTAATTTATAAGCATGAAATGTTATTCAAACTAATGTTAGCATTAGTTTAACACCTTTTTTAAACTTCAAAATGCTGCAAAGGAAATGGATAATTATAACATATGGTTTAGCCTCTCCGCCTCGGGAAGAGGCTAAATAAGAAGGCGAAAAAGATTTCATATATTATTAAGTTAAATACTTTGCTTACTTGCCGCACTTAGGAGAGTAAGCAGCTAAAACACAACTAAAATTAATGTCAAGCTTGCCATATCGATTACTATAGTCCATGCCATTTGCCTTATGGCAGGGACTAATAAAATAGTTCGATCAATGTAGTCTTTAAAGTTAAATAAAGCAGTTGATTAGGTTTTTTATGCACTGAGTTTCAAAATTATCATTCATACAATATTTATTTTTTAAAATAAATGTTTTATCATATTTAAAAAGTACTTTATTGCCCAAGTCCCTTATATAGGAGATATTTTCTTGTAATACAATATGTATTATATATTTATTTTAATTATAGATTTATTAAGTGTTAATGGATTAAATTTTCAAAAGTACAAATATATTTTAGAGTACAAAATTTAGAAAAACTTCATGTAAGTCTTTACGTGCGTTTGCTTATCTCACTATTGTTTATTTGTGTTTTTCATCTTTGGGCTAACAATTTCTTCAAGTCTTCTCATTACTTTAGATGGTAAGAATTTAAATGCATGTTAGACACTTGCACCACCCAAACCACATCACTATTACCATCATTCACTCACCTTCCACATAATAAAACATCTCCCTTGACACTACCCCCTTTTATTGCAAGGACCAAAGTGGTTCATGAGGTTTGGAGGTTAGAAAGTTCTTTCCCTTCAGTGTGGCATTATGCACTCCATAAGGTGACCTTGATGAGGCAGCCTGAAATGTCGCACAGAGAGATAGTTTCCTTCCACATTCCCCCCACTCCTCATATCAGGGTTCCTTTGCACTTCTCGGTGCAATTTCTAGTTACAATATCAACCACGGATTAAAGTGGGAGTATTACATTTTTGTGATTAATATATTTTAAGTAGTGAAATATTTTAATGATATCTCTAAATATTGTGAAAGTGTACAAATATCTTTATAAGTTCCCATAAATATTGGTATAAATTAATATTTCATTATTTATTCTTTTTTTTTTTAAATAAGAATATTAAAATATATCTTATTTATTTTTTAATTTAAAAAGATAATTTTTTAAATTTAATTATATATAAATATAATTTGATAAATTATAATGAGAAAAGTTTGTTCACTTAACTTTGGATTGATGGTGAATAGGTGCACTCTTAAGGCACTCTTTGGGATAGGTCAATGGTTCAAATCCCTGTTGGTGCTAATCTACCAAAAAAAATAAAAATTAATATTCAAAATCATTATAACAATATAATTAGTATAGGTTCAACATGTTACAATAGATGGGTAAGATATCAATAATTTCTTCTTAGCATCCAAAATAAGTCTAATTAATTATAATAAAAATGTTATTAGGGAGAATTGACAATAAATGGGTAGGATTCAATAATTTTTTCTTACCATCCAAAATAAGTCCAATTAACTATAATAAATATTCTTTCTTTAATTCAAATAATTTATATATCATGAAGTTATCATTCTTTAAGCAATTTTTTTTTGTTGGTCAAGTAACAGTGGAACCTTCTATTAACCATAAACGTGCATTACATATGTTACATGTATTTACCAGTGCAAAGACCAACACCAGACAAACCCGATGCTGGTAAACCATCAACAGGGTCCACAAGACCCAAGATCAATCAACTATTCACAGAGTTACAACTATTTTTAAGCAGGAAACCTAAGAAATCTATCACTCGAGAAGTGAGATCCTTTCTGTTCACACCGCACCATAATGTGCTTTTGCTAAATTCTCAAATACATACAGACTGCGAAGACTACCGGCCCTCGAAAACATACAATTTTCTGCCAAAAATCACAGTTCCATTTGCCCAAGCCTAAACCTGAACGCACAATCCCCACCATCGCAGCCACCTTTCCATCCGCCGGTCAACAAGCCTCCATTCAGGAAAGTTGTGTGGAGATCCAGCACCATCGATCAGAGTCTATTTGATCCAACGGTCAACCATGATTTCGGCCCGACCACTTGCACAAAGAATAACGAGAAAACCGGACCCAAAAAAGATTAGAGCACTTCACTCTAAAGGATTTCGGGTCCATCCAAAAGGATATCGGTCGAGCACTTTCCGACCCAAAAACCATAGGATGAACCATCGATCAACGCCTATTTAATCCAACGGTTCACCATGATTTCGGCCCAAGTCACAAGCACGAAGGAAATCAAAAATCTGGACCCGAAAAAGAATAGAGCCCTTCAATCTAAAGGATTTCGGGTCCAACCAAGCAGTTAACATCCGATCACTTTCCGGCCCAAAATCCACGGATGACAGAGGCAAAAAGAACCTGCGGATTGCGGCCATTCAACTTGTGAACTAGTTAAGCGGCGTTTAACTACCGCAGGTCTCCTCAGCACCGTTGCTCCATCATGTCGATCCAACGATCCAGAACGATCCCTTTAAACCTGATCCACCCGATATTGGACTTAACTCCTCTGTCCCTTTTGAGCTCCTCCTGAAACAGCTTACTCCAAGCCACACCAAGACCGCTGAACCAAACGAACTGTATAATCACTTCACTTCTTCGAATTGTTATTCCTTGGGAGAGACCGCAGCCCAAGGATCTCCTCTCTCTTCACCTTTCTCTAATCTTACTCCTCATTGCTAAAGATTCGGAAGAGTTCCATGTCTTTCGCAGCCTGACAGAGACAATCATCATACAGTTTTCCTGGGGGTATCAACTCCCAGACATGCCTAGTGCAGCCTTCCTTACTAATCACTCCTTCATTTGCCAGATGATCAGCCAACCCATTTGCTTTTCTTTTCACATGGACAAAGTTAACGGTTCTCAAGGTTTGTAGGTGGGTATGTATACAGTGAAATGCCTGCAATAGCCTCCAATGTTTCGACACTTTTTCGGGTGTTGTTCCATTGCACATTTTCTTGATCGCTTTAATGATCAATTCTGAATCAGCTTCAATGATGACATTGTGTAAGTTTGAATCCACCAGGAATTCCAGGCATTGCTCTAGGGCCATGAGTTCCACCATATTATTAGAGTTCTTCCCCAAGTGACTATGAAAGATCTCCTTTATGCGTTCCTGCTCATCTCTTATAACACCCCCAAAACCAGCTAACCCTAGGTTGCCCTTAGACGCTCCCTCTATATTGACTTTTAAGAAACCATGTGGAGGAAGATTCCAAATATTCATATCTGCAGTTATTTGGCTCACACCCTTGATTATGCCCTGTGGAACTATTGACTGGAGACCCAAATGTAGTAGTATGCAAGCATCCTGGGGCAGAGGAGGGTCCTCAGGAAGTTTCCACAATAAACTTCTAACTCTGTCTTTGATCTGCCTTAAAATTTGTTCAATTATGTGCTGGGGCGTGCTTTTTTTGTTCTTGAAGATCCTGCTATTACGTTCTTTCCAAAAATCCCAGATGACAAAGCCTAGAACTAGAGTCTAGGCTTTATTGATGATTTCATTTCCTGAGACGTTTTTCCTCCAATTCTTCAAAGTGTTGGAAATGTTGAGTCTATCCCTATCAGTGTGTCTAAAGACTGAGGCCACCCACTCCCACATGGTGGAGGTGAAAGGGCAGAGGTTGAGTAGGTGATCCATCGTCTCCTCTTGCGAGCCACATAGGTAACATTTGGATGGGCCAGTAAAACCTCTTTTCAGGAGATTCTCCCGAGTTAAAATTTTCTTTTGTTGAACTAGCCAAATGAACAACTTTATTTTCATCCAGTGGGGGTTTGGCCAAAGATTCTTCCAAACTTGATCAGGGTTTTGGTAGTTAAACCCTGTTACTACTCGTTTAGCTTCTTTGAGGCTGAAGTTTCCTTCGGTGTTCCTTCCCCATCTTAGTTGGTCAATCAAGGAGGATACAAAAATCTTCCTTTGCTCTAAATCCTGAGCAAGGGAGTTTGCCTAGGCCTTCAAAGGGCTCCCTTCACTGTGGCCTAGATCCTTACATATTTTGCATTTACCATTGTTCCTTACCTGGTCCCAGAAGTCACTTACCATAAATAGACCTTTGTTGTTGGTATCATTCTTGAGAGCTGCTAATTCATCCTTATACAAATTGGGTTCCTGTTGCCAGTTATCCTCCCAAAATCATGCCAGGTTCCCAACTCGGATCTCCCAAAAACTATGTTGTTGGACAATACCTTTATTTTCCCAAGCAAGGTTCCAAATGTGGGAGCCCTTAATATGCCCTGACATTCGAATGTGATCCTTCTCCTACCAATTATTTGCATATTTTTGTTTCCATAGCTTGGCCCAGGGGTTTCCAATTCCTTGAGCCACCTCCACCAGAGTTTAGCTCCCAAAACTCTGCTGAGGGTTTCAGTGTCATGAAGCCCCAAACCACCATGGATCTTGGGTTTGCAGATCTTGTCCCATGCTACCAAAGCCCATTTCTTTTTCTCTTCTCCTCTGCCCCATAGAAAATCCCGTTGAATGCTTCTAATCTGTTGCATAACTCCTTTAGGAGCAGGAAGAGCTAAGAACATGAATATGGGAATCGCCTGCAATACAGCTTGTGTGAGCACAAGGCGTTCTACCAAATTTAAAGACCTGCATGTCCATTTTTTGATCTTGTCCTGAAGTTTATTTATTATTGGCTCCCACACTCCCTTTCTTAGAGGTTTGTCTGTAAGAGGTATGCCCAGGTACTTGGAAGGTAACTAGTCCCTTTGAAACCCAAGAATTCTAGTGATGTTTCTCTGAATAGCAATGTCAGTGTTAAAGAAAAAAACTTTTGATTTGTTGAGGCTTACCTCTGTGCCAACTGCCATAGCAAAGTCATTTAAGATTTGTTTGATCACTCTAGCTTCCCTGACCGTGGGTATACCCTACAGCATCGTGTCATCCACAAATTGTTGATGAGTATTTGCCGCTCCATCAATGGTGAGTTTGATACCCTGGATTCTTCCTTCATCATTTGCCATTTTTATCACTCTGCCTAGCCCTTCCATCATGAGAACAAAGAGGAAGGGTGAGAGCGGATCCCCTTATCTGAGACCTCTGGAGGGCATGAAGGTTCTTGAAGGAGTGCCATTAAGCAGGATGGAAAAACTAGTCGTGGAAACTAGTGCCATAACCCATCTTTTCCAGTTATGGTCGAAGGCATAGGCTCTTAGTACTGCCCTTATATAGGACCAACTTAGCTTATCGTAAGTTTTCACTAGGTCTAGCTGAATGATCATACTAGCTTGCATGTTGCTTTTGAGAGAGTGTACCACCTCGTGAGCTTGGATGATATTATTGAGGATCTGTCTTCCTTCCACATAGCCAGTTTGCTCCTCTGAGATGAAAGCTGGTAAAAGGGGCTTGAGTCTGTTGGTGATCACTTTGGAAATGATTTGGGTCTAAAACCATCCGGAGTCATGGATTTTTCTTGTTTTGGGATCAAAGCTATGAAGGAGGCATTAAGAGCCTTCAGAACCGTTTTGGATCTTCTTGAGTCTTCCACCACCTCAAGGATATCATGTTTGACTGTTTTCCAGCAGGCTTTGAAGAAGTCTACATTGAACCCATCCGGGCCTGGAGCTTTTCCATTTTGCATTTCATTGATCACTTCACTGACCTCCTCTTCTGACACTGGCCTGTTAATATTATGGTTGTCTTCTCTGGTAACCAACCGAGGGATGTACTGAGTGAAATGGTTGATGAACCTAGATCTATCCACCAGAGGCTCCTCTGCTATGTTGAGGAAGTGTTGAACAAGGACATATTCCATTTCTTTGTGAGAGACGAGTTCTATCCCTTGAGAATCTTTGAGTTTTGTGATTCTGTTGTGTGCCCTGTGATCCATGGTGGATTTATGGAAGAACTTCGTGTTTCTTTCTCCCTCTCTAATCCACTGCACCCGCGATTTCTGTCTCCAGAAAATCTCCTCTTGCATGCACCGATCTTCCCATTCTTCTTGCAGAGAGTCAGCTAGCTTTTTTGCGTTCCTCGATAAAACCATCTGTGATGATGATCTGATTGATCTCCTGGAGTTTTTGCTCAACTTCTCTTTTGGCTTTGAAAATATTACCAAATTCCTTTTTGTTCCAATCTTTAAGCCTAGATTTGATGTGTTTAAGTTTCTGTTGGAGCAGGAACATTCTAGTGCCTTGAATGTTCAGATCCTCTCTCCACCATTTGTCAATATTGCTAGTGAATTCAGGGTGAGAGAGCCAAGCATTTTCAAACCTGAAAGGTCTGTTTCTTGGTGTACCCATACAAGTGGCTTCCAGCTGTACAGGCCAATGATCCGAGCCCCCAAAGGGAAGAATAGAAGCTGACATGGCAGGGCCTGAAAGAAAGAGGTCCTCTGAAATAATAAATCTATCTAGCTTGGAGGCAACTTGAGAAGCCCCTCCCCTCTTATTGTTCCAGGTAAAGGTACCATTTATTGTTTCAGTGTCCACTAACCCCATGTTCATTATGAAGTTCTGGAAGGCAATGGAGTCTCTGCCTAGATGTCTGATACCACCTTTTTTCTCTGTAAGAGATCTGATCATATTCAAGTCTCCTGCAACAATCCAAGGTACATTAGGGTGTCTCGTTCTTAGCTCCTTAAGGGGGGTGAGAAGCTTGAGTTTGTCTTCTTGCTTTTGAGGTCCATAGACATTCATGATCATATAAATTTCCGGATCACCTAAAGGTTGACACACCAAAGAAAGATAGTTCCTAGACGCTTCAGCATCTAGGATTCCAAATTTATGGGGATCCCAGAGTGTAAGAATCCCCCCTGCCAAGTTGTTTGCTTTAACCTCTAGATATTCATACTTGATTAGCCATTTGTTATGTCTTTCTCTGGTATTGTCCATCGAACATTTTGTTTCCTGAATAAAAACCATATTTGACTTTTCTTCTTTTATTCTATTACTAAGATTTCTTTGTTTCCTTCTATTTCCTATGCCTCTAATATTCCAGGTTGTAAGCTTCATTAAGAAATGTTTGTAAAGGAATAACTGGTGAGATCTCTCATCTTACCTGAGTTAATCATGAGTTTTCCACATTCGTTCAGCAGCTCATTCTGACTTTTTTCTTCCTCTTTTCCTGCCTGGGTTCTTGGGAGATTGTATCTGTGTCTCCTCCATCATTTTGACCCCTCTATTTTCCTAGCTTTCATGATTTCTTTTGACTCCAGAGCCCTTCGATTGTGATCTCCATAGGAAGAGTTGTTGAACCCTATCAAATTCCTCTTGTGGTAGGGAGTCCACTCCTTTGGTCGTCCCTTGTTCCAGAAACTTTTCTAGATCTAAATTCTCCCTTTCTAGAATCTCCTGCAGTTCATGGTCCTTTGTTCCAGCCTCACTTGGAGTCATCTTATGGTCCCTACTTATCTCCATATTACTTGGCAGATCATCCTTTTGCTGGCTGTTATCTATTATATCTTCCATGCTAGCATCCCTTTCCTTCTCAGTGATAATGTTCTCCGATTCCTAATTTGTTTCTTTGTTTCCATTTTCATCTTCTAGGATCTTTAAACCATTGTGGCTCGATTTTCTTTCCTCATTAATCTTCTTTTAAGGCCTCTTCCTGCCTTTCCCTTTTCCCCCAACCTTGGTGAAACCCTCGAGATTTTTATCTGGGGTGGTTTTTACGTTTCTCTCCAAATTGTTTGTTGGGCAGTCTCTGTATAGATGCCCATGTTCATGGCATTTGCGGCACCTAAATGGGATATGTTCATAGTCCACTACCTGCACCCATTCTTCATCATATACTTCTAAAATTATTGCTTCTGGAAGTGCCCCAGATAAGTCCATTTCCACACATATTCAGGGGAAGGAGGTATATTTACCTTTCAGAGTCGCATCTGAGATCTTTAGAAAATGCCCCAACTTGTTGCCTATTGTTTTCAGAGATTTCGGTAGTCAGTAATCCAAAGGAAGGGAGTATAGTTTAATCCATACCGATACCGATGTGAATGTTTCATGTTCTGAGACAAAGTTCATCATCCATGGCGGCATGTAGAGGCCTGCGGCCGCGTAGAAATATGGTCCTCCTTCGAATACTCTGTCTTTATCCTCCAGGCTTGTGAACACCACCGTGAAGAAGCCCTTAGATCCCAAATGAAGGTTTATTTCCCCCTTTGGTTTCCAGTGGCTCCTTTATCCATACATGCAACGCCCTCTTCGTCGGCCATATCCCCATGAATTTGCATATAACCGCATATTCCGCCATGTGATCTCTGTGCGCTTGTAGCACTGGGTCACTTAAAATGACCCGGGGAATGATGTTCGACTTGGGTTTGCAGACCCCAGTTGTACTCATAGAAGCAGTTTTCTGACTGCTACCCCCTGTCTTCTTTTCCTTACTAGCTTCCTGCTTATCCCCTTCCTGATCTGGGGGTCTGTTTTTTTCCCAGTTTTTCCGTGTTGATTGCTTCTGTTGCCATCTCCAAAGGTTTCTTAAAACGTTGCTTTCTAGCATCCTTGCTTTTGTCCGTCACTATTTGACTATAAGAGGGAGCAGCAATCCCCCCTGCGCGTTCCGCCATGGTGCCCAACTTCGAACCCTAACGCTAACCCTAGATCAGTTTGCAGAGCTCACCCCCGCCTCCCAATCAGGTGATCTGCTTTTCCATTCTTTAAGCAATTTAAAACATTGAAACATATTGTAATATTCATTACAAAATAAATTTTATTTTTTAAATAAATAGTTTTTAATATTCAAATAAAAAATTAACAATTATATAATTTTATTATTATCATTTTATATATCATTAAAACTAATATTAATAATAATAATCTAATTTAAAATTAATAATTATGCATTAAATAACAAAATGTAAATTTTTTCCCGGATGCGGGTGTGTAACATGTCAATCTGTACGAGGGCAACGTGGTGGGCTGGCGCGTGGCTTATTACCACCGCCATCCGGCCTCGCATGAAGCCAACTTTAAAGTCTTCAGCCATCATCATCAATGTTGTGTTAATGCAGCCCGTCCACCCTCTCTAGCCTGCAATTTCATCTGTTATGGCGCCCCTCCTAAATTTCATTCATGCTCCTCCCCTATGCTCGTGTCGTTCCATTGTTGTCGCAGAGCCTCGCTTTCGAACCAGCCCAGGGAATCGTTGTGCTCTAGATCGCTGTGTTGATTCACCGCTGGGATTTCATGCATCTCATAGCCCATTCTGCAATTTTAGTTGTCGTTCATCCTCAGTCTCTCCCAGTGCTCCTCTGCGAGCTCAAGTTAGGCCCCTTTCAGTCCCCCCCTGCCTTTACAGTTCTGCTGCCTGTTCAGCTCTTCTTGCTCTTTTCATTATGCCTAGATTACACCCGAGAATGCGCTGCAGGAGAGGAAGTTCCCGTGGCCGCGTCATCCGCCAGCCCTCCTCCTCCATCTCGGACTCCTCGTCTGAAGCCTCAGACTTCTGCTCTGACCGCTATCCCGTTACCAGGAGTGGTCGTGGACGGGGTTGAGGGCAGCATAATTCAGCAGCGCGCTCTCATAATTCCCAATCTCACACCGCTCGTTTTCGGTTCCCCTTTACCCTCAGTAATTCCTCCTTCATAGCTTCAGTCACCATTGAGATTCAAGAGGATACTCTTGGTTCGGTTGCTGTGACACCAGGGATGTCTCTGGAGACGAGGGCGGAAGACAGGCTTGGAACTTCTCAGATTGACAATACGCAGGGTAAGGATCCGGGTGGCTCTGTAACCCAGGACATGAACATTCAAGCCGGTCCGAGCGTCCCTACTGGTGGCGGTTCTTCAGGCAAAGAGGGCCATCCCTCTGAGGATGAAGACCCCTACAAATATGGGTGTCGCATCATTGAAGAATCGCCTTCCACCTCTCATGAAGCTTAAGCAGGTCTGCGTTCAATGGTTTTTGATTCTCTGCTGCTCGAAGATGCTCAATTCCCTCCTGGTTTATAGTCATTATATGCTTTACAGTTCTCATGCTCAGACCTTTTTTCCAATGTTAAATTGTCGGTTTCCCCTGCATGGGCGGCATTCTCCTGACTATGTCTTTGGGTCTCAGTTTCGGATTTAGTTGTTTTATGGGTCAGATTCCAGTTTTGAATGGGCAGCGCTTTCCTGTTTTCTTGTACGGGCCTAGTCAACCTGTTTTGGTCTAGATTTACCTCTGGTCAGTCTTCAATTTTAACGCTGGCGTTTTCTATTTCATGGAAGCTCTTCTAGTCAGTCTTCAGCAAGTCTTTTTGGTCAGTGTTCAAGCAATGTAATGTGAGCATGTCACATCTCTGGGCTAGACTTCTCGAGGCCACTGCCTCTCTGTAAATTTATTTTTGTATCAATATAAGAGTAAGCAAATTCAGATAAAAAACAAAAAAAAAAAAAAAACAAAAAAACAAAATGTAAAATTTCTAATAAAACATATGAAAAGTAATAGAGTATAACTTTGTCAACCCAATTTACTATAATGAATATTCTCTCTTTGGTTCAAATAATTATATATCATGAAATTATGATTTTTTAAGCAATTTAAAACATTGAAACATATGTAATATTCATTACAAAATAAATTTTGTTTTTTAAATAAATAGTTTTTTAATATTTAAATAAAAAATAACAAATATATATTATTATTATTATTTTATATATCATTAAAATTAATATTAATAATAATAATTTAATTTAAAATTAATAATTATGCATTAAATAATATGGAAATTTTCTAATAAAATATATAAAAATAATAAAGTATATATCATGAAATTATGATTCTTTACTCAACACTGAAACATATTGTAATATTTATTACAAAATAATTTTTATTCTTTAAATAAATAGTTTTTTAATATTCAAATAAAAAATAACAATTATATATTTTTAGTATTATCATTTTATGTATCATTAAAATTAAAATTAATAATAATAATCTAATTTAAAATTAATAATTATACATTAAATAATAACATATAGAATTTATAATAAAATATATAAAAATAATAAAGTATAATTGTGTCCATAAATACTTTTGGAGAATTGTGTGTTGTTTCAAGGATTTGTCTCATGTTTAGAGTGAATTCTTCATTCATCTTTAGAGACTTGAAGTTCAACTAGTGATATGAAAAATATTAAACTCATTTCAATAGAAAAAAGTGATAAAATATAAATATTATTGTTAGGGGAAGAAAGAATGATAAAAGTAATGAGTATTAACTTTAATAATAATGAAAATAATAATTATTATTGACTTTGATAAAAAACTTTTCAAATAAAAAAATATAAATTATTAAACAAAAAATTATAAAAGATATAAAATAACTTCTATTACCTTAATATACTTATTAAATAAATTATAAAAGAAAATTTTGAATTTATTAAATAAAAAGAATAAAAATATATATATATGAATTAATTTAAAAAAAATAAAAAAAAATATGATTAATTAAATTATATAAAAATAACATTTAAACATCACAATATGTAATTCCCAAATAACATTTAAATAATATTAAACACAAAATATCTCACTTTAAAAATAATAATATTACCATTTGTGCAAGGTATAACAAAACATTTATGATTTAAACATCATGAGTATGTAATTCCCAAATAACATTTAAATAATGTTAAACACAAAATATCTCACACTTTAAAATTAATAATATTACCATTTGTGTAAAATATAACAAAACATTTATGATGGTAACTGTGTACGCATCCTATTCAGTCTTCAATGAAAAGAGGAAAGAGACTGTTTTTCACATTCTCATCTTCCCAAATTAAATTTTGCCACCACTTAGCCTGTCCATTTATTTGCTGCAACCTGGACAGTTTCTCCGTTCCTCTAGGAAATCTCGTCACTAATGGACAACTTAATATCTGCAATGATCTAATTTGAGGCATTGTTTCCTTCGATTTTCCTTCCCCGTCTTAGTTGGTCAGTCAAGGAGGATACCAAAATCTTCCTTTGCTCTAAATCCTGAGCAAGGGAGTCTGCCTAGGCCTTCAAAGGGCTCCCTTCACTATGGCCTAGATCCTTCCATATTCTCCATTTACCATTGTTCCTTACCTAGTCCCAAAAGTCACTTACCATAAATAGACCTTTGTTGTCGGTATCATTCTTGAGAGCTGCTAATTTGTCCTTATACAAATTGGGTTCCTGTTGCTAGTTATCCTCCCAAAATCGTGCTAGGTTCCCAACTCGAATCTCCCAGAAACTGTGCTGCTGGACAATACCTTTATTTTCCCAAGCAAGGTTCCAAATGTGGGAGCCCTTAATATGCCCTGACATTCGAATGTGATCCTTCTCCTGCCAATTATTTGCATATTGTTGTTTCCAGAGCTTGGCCCACGGGGTTGCCGATTCCTTGAGCCACCTACACCAGAGTTTACCTCACAAAACTTTGCTGAGAGTTTCAGGGTCATGAAGCCCCAAACCACCATGGATCTTGGGTTTGCATATCTTGTCCCATGCTACCAAAGCCCATTTCTTTTTCTCTTCTCCTCTGCCCCATAGAAAATCCCGTTGAATGCTTCTGATTTGTTGCATAACTCCTTTAGGAGCAGGAAGAGCTAAGAACATGAATTTGGGAATCGCCTGCAACACAACCTGTGTGAGCACAAGGCGTCCTACCAAATTTAAAGACCTGCATGTCCATTTTCTGATCTTGTCCTGAATTTTATTTATTATCGGCTCCCACACTCCCTTGCTTAGAGGTTTGTCTGTAAGAGGTATGCCCAGGTACTTGGAAGGTCACTAGTCCCTTTGAAACCCAAGAATTATGGTGATGTTTCTCTGAATAGCAATGTTAGTGTTAAAGAAAAAAAACTTTTGATTTGTTGAGGCTTACCTCTGTGCCAGCCGCCATAGCAAAGTCGTTTAAGATTTGTTTGATCGCTCTGGCTTCCCTGACCGTGGGTATACCCTGCAGCATCGTGTCATCCATAAATTGTTGATGAGTATTTGCTGCTCCATCCATGGTGAGTTTGATGCCCTGGATTCTTCCTTCAGCATTTGCCATTTTGATCGCTCTTCCTAGCCCTTCCATCATGAGAACAAAGAGGAAGGGTGAGAGTGGATCCCCTTGTCTGAGACCTCTGGATGGTATGAAGGTTCTTGAAGGAGCGCCATTAAGTAGGATGGAAAAACTGGTCGTGGAAACTAGTGCCATAACCCATCTTATCCAGTTGTGGTTGAAGCCATAGGCTCTTAGTACTGCCCTTATATAGGACCAACTTAGCTTATCATAAGCTTTTGCTAGGTCCAGCTGAATGATCATACCAGCTTGCCTATTTCTTTTGAGAGAGTGTACCACCTCGCGAGCTTGGATGATATTATTGAGGATCTGTCTTCCTTCCACATAGCCAGTTTGCTCCTCTGAGATGAGAGCTGGTAAAAGGGGCTTGATTCTGTTGGTGATCACTTTGGAAATGATTTTGTACACCACATTACATAAAGCTATGGGTCTAAAACCATCCGGAGTCATGGCTTTTTCCTGTTTTGGGATCAAAGCTATGAAGGAGGAATTAAGAGCCTTCAGAACCTCTTCTTGAGTCTTCCACCACCTCAAGGATATCATGTTTGACTGTTTTCTAGCAGGCTTTGAAGAAGTCTACATTGAACCCTTCCAGGCCTGGAGCTTTCCCATTTTGCATTTCATTGATCACTTCACTGACCTCCTCTTCCAACACTGGCCTGTTAAGATTATGGTTGTCTTCTCTGGTAACCAGCCGAGGGATGTACTGAGTGAAATGGTTGATGAACCTAGATCTATCCACTAGAGGCTCCTCTGTTATGCTGAGGAAGTGTTGAACAAGGACAAATTCCATTTCTTTGTGAGAGACGAGTTCTATCCCTTGAGTATCATTGAGTTTTGTGATTCTATTGTGTGCCCTGTGATCCATGGTGGATTTATGGAAGAATTTCGTGTTTCTTTCTCCCTCTCTAATCCACTACACCCGCGATTTTTGTCTCCAGAAAATCTCCTCTTACATGCACCGATCTTCCCATGCTTCCTGCAGAGAGTCAGCTAGGTTTTTCCGCTCCTCGGTAAAATCATCTGTGATGATGATCTAATTGATCTCTTGGAGTTTTTGTTCAACTTCTCTTTTGGCTTTGAAAATATTACCAAATTCCTTTTTATTCCAATCTTTAAGCCTGGATTTGATGTGTTTAAGTTTCTGTTGGAGTAGGAACATTCTAGTGCCTTGAATGTTCAGATCCTCTCTCCATCATTTGTCAATATTGCTGGTGAATTTAGGGTGAGGGAGCCAAGCATTTTCAAACCTGAAAGGTTTGTTTCTTGGTGTAACCATACAAGTGGCTTCCAGCTGTACAGGCCAATGATCCGAGCCCCCAAAGGGAAGAATAAAAGTTGACATGGCAGGGCCTAAAAAAAGAGGTCCTCTGAAATAATAAATCTATCTAGCTTGGAGGCAACTTGAGAAGCCCCTCCCCTCTTATTGTTCCAAGTAAAGGTACCATTTATTGTTTTAGTGTCCACTAACCCCATGTTCATTATGAAGTTCTGGAAGGCAATGGAGTCTCTGCCTAGATGTCTGATACCACCTTTTTACTTTGTAAGAGATCTGATCATATTGAAATCTCCTGCAACAATCCAGGGTACATTAGGGTGTCTCGCTCTTAGCTCCTCAAGGGAGGTGAGAAGCTTGAGTTTGTCTTCTTGCTTTTGAGGTCCATAGACATTTGTGATCATATAAATTTCCGAATCACCTAAAGGTTGACACACCAAAGAAAGATAGTTCCTAGACACTTCAGCATCCAGGATTCCAAATTTCTGGGGATCCCAGAGTGTAAGAACCCCCCCCCTTCCGAGTTGTTTGCTTTAACCTCTAGATATTCATACTTGATTAGCCATTTGTTATGTATTTCTCTGATCTTGTCCATCGAACATTTTGTTTCCTGAATAAAAACCATATCTAGCTTTTCTTATTTTATTCTATTACTAAGATTTCTTTGTTTCCTTCTATTTCCTATGCCTCTAATATTCCAGGTTGTAAGCTTCATTAAGAAAGGTTTGTAAAGGAATAACTGGTGAGATCACTCATCTTACCTGAGTTAATCATGAGTTTTCCACATTCTTTCAGCAGCTCATTCTGTCTTTCTCTTCCTCTTTTCCTGCCTGGGTTCTTGGCAGATTGTATTTGTGTCTCCTCCATCATTTTGACCCCTCTATTTTCTTGGCTTTCATGATTTCTTTTGACTCCAGAGCCCTTCCATTGTGATCTCCATAGGAAGAGTTGTTGAACCCTATCAAATTCCTCTTGTGGTAGGGAGTCCACTCCTTTGGTTGTCCCTTGTTCCAGAAACTTTTCTAGATCTAAATTCTCCATTTCTAGAATCTCCTGCAATTCATGGTCCTCCGTTCCAGCCTCACTTGGAGTCATCTCATGGTCCCTACTTATCTCCATATTACTTGGCAGATCATCCTTTTGCTGGCTGTTATCTATGATATCTTCCATGCTAGCATCCCTTTCCTTCTCAATGATAATGTTCTCTGATTCCTGATTTGTTTCTTTGTTTCCACCTTCATCTTCTAGGATCTTGAAACCATTTTGGCTCGGTTTTCTTTCCTCATTAATATTATTTTGAGGCCTCTTCCCACCTTTCCCTTTGCCCCCATCCTTGGTGAAACCCTCAAGATTTTTATCCGGGGTGGTTTTTACGTTTCTCTCCAAATTGTTTGTTGGGAAGTCTTTGTATAGATGCCCGTGTTCATGGCATTTGTGGCACCTAAATGGGATATGTTCATAGTCCACTGCCTGTACCCATTATTCATCATATACTTCTAAATTTATTGCTTCCGGAAGTGCCCCAAATAAGTTCATTTCCACACCTATTCGAGCGAAGGAGGTATATCTGCCTTTCAGAGTTGCATCCGAGATCTTTAGAAAATGCCCCAACTTGTTGCCTATTGTTTTCAGAGATTCTAGTAGCCAGTAATCCAAAGGAAGTGAGTATAGTGTAATCCATACCGGTACCGATGTGAATGTTTCATGTTCTGGGACAAAGTTCATCATCCATGGCCGCATGTAGAGGCCTGCAACCGCGTAGAAATATGGTCCTCCTTCGAATACTTTGTCTTTATCCTCTAGGCTTGTGAACACCACTGTGAAGAAGCCCTTAGATCCCAGATGAAGGTTTATTTCCCCCTTTGGTTTCCAGTGGCTCCTTATCCATACATGCAGCGCCCTCTCCGTCGGCCATATCCCCATGAATTTGCATATAACCGCATATTCCGCCATGTGATCTCTATGCGCTTGTAGCACTGGGTCACTTAAAATGACCCGGGGAATGATGTTCAACTTGGGTTTGCAGACCCCAGTTGTACTCATAGAAGAAGTCTTCTGACTACTACCCCCTGCCTTCTTTTCCTTACTAGCTTCCTTCTTATCCCCTTCCTGATCTGGGGGTCTGTTTTTTCCCAGTTTTTCCGTGTTGATTGCCTCTGTTGCCATCTCCAAATGTTTCTTAAAACACTACTTTCTAGTGTCCTTGCTTTTGTCCGTCACTATTTGACTGTAGGAGGGAGCAGCACTCCCCCTGTGCATCCCGCCATGGTGCCCAACTTCGAACGCTAATGCTAACCCTAGATCAGTTTACAGAGCTCGCCCCCGCCTCCCAATCAGGTGATATGCTTTTCCATTCTTTAAGCAATTTAAAACATTGAAACATATTGTAATTAAAAAATAAATAGTTTTTTAATATTCAAATAAAAAATAACAACTATATAATTTTATTATTATAATTTTATATATCATTAAAACTAATATTAATAAGAATAATAATCTAATTTAAAATTAACAATTATGCATTAAATAACAAAATGTAAAATTTCTAATAAAATATATAAAAAGTAATAGAGTATAACTTTGTCCACCCAGTTTACTATAATGAATATTCTCTCTTTGGTTCAAATAATTATGCATTAAATAATATGGAAATTTTCTAATAAAATATATAAAAATAATAAAGTATATATCATGAAATTATGATTTTTTATTCAATTCAAAACACTGAAACATATTGAATATTCATTACAAAATAATTTTTATTTTTTAAATAAATAGTTTTTTAATATTCAAATAAAAAATAGCAATTATATATTTTTAGTATCATCATTTTATGTATCATTAAAATTAAAATTAATAATAATAATAATCTAATTAAAATTAATAATTATACATTAAATAATAATATATAGAATTTATAATAAAATATATAAAAAATAATAAAGTATAATTATGTCCATGAATACTTTTGGAAAATTATGTGTTGTTTTTAAGGATTTGTCTCATGTTTAGAGTGAATTCTTTATTCATCTTTAGAAACTTGAAGTTCAACTAATGAAATGAAAAATATTAAACTCATTTCAATAGAAAAATGTGATAAAATATAAATATTAGTGTTACAGAAAGAAAAAATGATAAAAGTGATGAGTATTAACTTTAATCATAATGAAAATAATAATTATTATTGACTTTGATAAAAGACTTTTCAAATAAAAAATATAGATTATTAAATAAAAAAATTAAAAAAAAAAAAAAACTATTATCTTAATATACTTATTAAATAAATTATAAAATAATTATTATTATTGACTTTGATAAAAGACTTTTCAAATAAAAAATATAGATTATTAAATAAAAAAATTAAAAAATTAAAAAAAAAAAAAAAAAAAAACTATTATCTTAATATACTTATTAAATAAATTATAAAAGAAAATTTTGAATTTATTAAATAAAAAAAAATAACAAAGAATATATAAATTAATTAAAAAAAATATGATTAATTAAATTATATAGAAATAACATTTAAACATCACACTATGTAAATCCCAAATAACATTTAAATAATATTAAACACAAAATATCTCACTTTAAAATTAATAATATTACCATTGGTGTAAAATATAACAAAACATTTATGATAGTAACTGTGTACACATCTTATTCATCTTCAATATATGGAACGAAAAAGAGGAAAGAGACTATTTTTCACATTCTCATCTTCCCAAATCCCAAATTAGATTTGGCCACCACTCGACCTCTCCCTTTATTTCCTGCAACCTGGACAGTTTCTCCATTCCTCTTGGCAATGTCTTGAGTAATGGACACTCTGATATCTCCAATGATCTAAGTTGAGGCATTGTTTGGTCATCCCACACATCATGGGGCCCCACCATATTCTCTACCTTCGGACAGCAACACAGACTCAACGTCTCCAACGCTGGAAAGCCGCCGCTCCCCACCGCTAACTCCCTTAGCTCATTGCAACCCCGTATATCAATGTCCCTTAAATTAGATAGCTTCTCTAATACCAATCTTCTCAGCGATGGACAATCACCTATGTTCAAATGTTGAAGTTTGGGCATTACTCCGTCGTTGATCACACCAGAGGGTCCCACTATAGTCTCACACTTTTCTAGGCCATAAAGCGCCAAGTCCTCGAGCATCGGAAGACCGCAACTCTCAATTTCGAGTGCTTCAAACTCCCTGCACGAAGAGATGCTTAACTTCTTTAAACGAGGTAATTTCCTCGTTCTCAATCTCTTCAACGAACAGCAATTGTCTATGTCTATATGTTCGAGTTGGGGCATTGTTTCTTCACTTGACAAAACAGAAACAGATGATCCCACCATCATGCTTTCTAATTTGCTTAGACCCCCAAGTCTCAACCTCTTCAACATTGGAAAGCCCCACCCGCCTACAATTCCAGGAAGCTCCCCGAGTTGCTCACAGTTATACAATTCTAACTCTCTCAGGTTTTGAAACTGAGGAATGCAGTTGGGTAAACTTACCCCCTTATAAAAATAGAGTGCAAAATGTTCCAACTTGTTCAGATTATCCATGTTGAAGGGAAAAATATGCTCCTCCCCCACATCATCTCTATCTGCATCGTAGACGCAGCTTACCTCCAACCTCCTTAGCTCCGTCCATGTAGTCATTGTACTCTCTATATTTTTACATTCTAGCCTTGCCCTCAGCTCCATCAGATTCGAGAGATTTGCAATATCCTCCACATTTATAGGACACCTACTCAGCAGTGGCAAGAACAGCTTGTTCAATGAAGTGAGGTGAGAGATACCATGTGGAATCGCCATTAAGCGATGACATCCTTCTAAGCTGAGATGCTTTAGATTTCTGAGATTACCGATGTTGTCTGGCAATGAATTTAGAGAATCACAATATTCAAGATTCAAAAATTCCAGACGAGAAAGATTATCTATGCTCTCTGGCAAAGTCTGCAAATTGTAGCAGCCACTCAAATTCAGAAATTCAAGTTGTTCCAGTTGACCCAGTGACGTTGGCAGCGTTGTTATGTTGGTGTGAGAGAGATCAAGAACCTTGAGAGACATGGCAGCTGAGAGAAATCCTTCATTAACCTCTGTAATTTCTTTATTGTGCAAGCTAGTACCAAACTCACCAGTTTTGGGCAAGCCAGACTGGTTGGAAGAACACGAATATCATTATGACCAACTGATATTCGTTTGCAATCCCTAATCTCACCTTCAATAGGGAAATCTTGTAGATGTTGACCTGAGGCAAACAAGCAGTTCTCCTCACTTCGGCCAATAGAAATGGCCAGGTCATGCACAATATCATGAACTTTTACTTCTTCTCTATCATCGCTAACATATTCGAACAAGCACTTACCTACTAGTGCATCTATGTACTCGTGCCCAGCATCCATGTGGGTGACCAACTTTTCCGCGCTCCACATTTGGACCAGCGTCTCCACATCAATCTCTGCATCCTCAGGAAAGACGGCACAGTACAAAAAACAAATCTTTAAGTTAGGATCAGCTAATTCATCATAGCTCCATTTTAAGCGCTTGTCGAGTTCTGCATCAATGCTGTCGTTGCTGATTCGGAATGATGGATCTACCTTCCTCATCAAATTCAAAGCACGCTTCCACTCATCTTCCGTCTTTTTCAACCTCATTGCTGCAGCTACTACATTGAGGGCCAACGGCAATCCTTGACACTCCATGGCAATTTCTCTAGCAATACCCTGTACGCTCTCATATGGAACCACCCCATTTGTAAAAGCTTCTCTCCTGAACAACACCAACCCTTCCTCTGTGGACAGAGGTTGTATTCTCAAGGAATAGTTGGCGCTTGCGCCCATTTGTCCAATGACATCGCTGCTGCGACTCGACATTAATACTTTGGAACAATTGTGATCATCCTCAAATGTCACGCCGATCTCGGTGAGATCGATTGAACGCCACAAGTCGTCCAAAATTAGAAGAAATTTCTTCCCTCGAAGCGATGCAGACAATTTCATTTTCCTTAAATCTTTGTCAGAGATGCCCTCGAGCTTTAAATTAAGTGTCTCGGCCATGGAGGCCTGCAAATTTGTAATCTCATACTTCCGAGAAATTGTAAGCCAAATTACTGCATCAAAAATACCTCTCACCTCTTTGAAGTGGTTGTAGATTAGTTTCAGTATAGAAGTCTTGCCGACGCCCCCCATGCCAGAAATGCCGACCATCCGAGCTTGGGGATGAGCTTCACCAAGCCATGCCTGCACTTTCTTCTGAGCATCTTTAATGGCTGACCCTACGAATCTGGACACCGAGACAGGTTGACGAAGGGCGTCTACCTGAAGCGGTGCGGCGTCCACAATCTGTGTGGTATTGGCACATAATGAAAATACCCTTTCAAGCTCTTCAAAGAGTCGATCAAGTCCCGTCTTCCGATCTCTAATTTGGGTGGCCAGCATGGGGTTGCGGAAGGAGCAGCAGCCGAAACACCGTGGCTGTGGCTCCGAATTAGCGATCAAATACATAACTTCTTGAAGGTCATGACGGATTCTTTCCAAACAATTCTGGACGGGCTGTGGGAGCTCTCTCTGCTGCTCTCGGAAATGATTATCAATATGGACAACAAAGTCCAGCCTACTGGTGTAGTCAGTTATGAGATGACGGACATTTTCCCCCATCTCAATGACATCCTTCATTTTTTCGATGACTACACCGATAATAGGGCCTGCAACATTGGCGGCCGCAACGTTGGCTGCCGTTCCAATTCCAAAATCCGTCGCCATGGATAATTTATTTAGCTGAGCACTCAAAGCAAAAGAAGGGGCAAATGCAAGGGTAGCGCGAGCAGATCTGAAAAGGGCTGCGAGAGAGTAAGCGAAATTGAGAAATGCAGGTGAACGAGTGAATATAAGAACAGAGGAGAGAGGGAGGTCGATGGCCGTATTAATCGACCTCAGCTTTTTCAAATCGTTGTTCCCCCTTCGTGATTCTAAAGCGAATTATGCGGGTGGGCCTTAATTTGTCTAACCTTTAGAAAAAGTTGGAATTATTGTACTTTTAACCTTTAGAAAAGGTTAGGAATTGCAACATGATTGTGTTAAATCGTTGGAAATTGTAATAATTACACATTGAAATAAATCGAGGGGCATAAGAACGATCGATAAGGTTAAAGACTTGATGAGGGGCAAACTTTAACAACAATAATGTTTTATTGCAATTTCTGGGAAAGAGTTGATCCGACACAACTATGACTTTATGCTCTGTAAACATTACTGACTGGGTCCATCCTCACTGTAATTTTAATTATTGTACTGATCTGTAAGCGTCACTGCCTGGGTCCATCCTTCTTTCATTACTGTTCTCATGTGTAATTTTTATTATCAACGGGAAAATAATAATGTTTTATTGCAATTTCCTGGGTCCATCCTCCTTTCATTAGTGTTCTCAGGTGTAATTTTTATTATCAACGGGAAAATAATAATGTTTTATTGCAATTTCTGGGAAAGAGTTGATCCGACACAACTATGACTTTATGCTCTGTAAACATTACTGACTGGGTCCATCCTCACTGTAATTTTAATTATTGTACTGATCTGTAAGCGTCACTGCCTGGGTCCATCCTTCTTTCATTACTGTTCTCATGTGTAATTTTTATAAAAAGTTTATTCCTACCAGTTGTGGAATTGATTAAAATTGATTTTTAAATGAGTAAGTTTATTAGTATTTAAACTTTGAAAATTTCTAACATTCAAGATCCGTGCACAAGCCTGGTGAAATTTTAACAATTGTTCATGAGCTTGGTGAAATTATAGGTAAATTCAGGATTTTTTTAAATAAAAATAGACAATTATAATCATGGATACTTGTCAGTGGGAATTAAAAATTTATAATAAAAAATATAAAAAAAATCTGCTTATTAAATTTTTTGAATTAGAATTTGGTCTTTATAATTAAGATATATGTATGCATTTAAATCAAATGATTTTTATGTATATTTTGAATACAAGATAGAAGTTTTGGTGAAATTTTAACAATTGTACATGAGCTTGGTGAAATTATAGGTAAATTCAGGGTTTTTTTAAATAAAAATAGACAATTATAATCATGGATACTTGTCAGGTAGGAATTAAAAATTTATAATAAAAAATATTAAAAAAAAAAAAATCTACTTATTAAATTTTTTGAATTAGAATTTGGTCTTTATAATTGAGATATATGTATGCATTTAAATCAAATGATTTCTATGTATATTTTGAATACAAGATAGAAGTTGAAACAATGAATTTTTTGTTTTACAATAAGATTTTAAATTCTTTATGTTTGGTTAATTGTTTGTTTTCCTCAAACATAAGGAAATAGGTCGGAGAATCAAGACTTAGAGGTCTTTACCTATGTAGAAGCTTACCCCTTCATGAACCACCAACATGTTATTATAAGTGGTATGATATTGTTTTTAGAAAATAACCCAAGGTACTCGAGACTTTTTCATGTATTAAAAAAATATCACTTTCATAAGTGCATTAACAAATCATAAATAGTAACAAATTTTTCATTTAAAGAAAATGATTATAAAAATTTGAATTTAGTGAAATATTAGAGAAAAAGTTTCAACAACATGGATGAAGCAAATGACAAAATACAATAACATCGGGTATGGTAATGTCCAACATAGCTAGCAAACATTAACAACTTTTCACATGAAGGACACAACTCATGACCCTCGCTTTACCTCCAAAAATTCACCCAAGTCAGAGCCAAGGCATTTTAAGCCACCTAAGAAAGAACACAAACCCACCATGCTTCAAAGGTCTCTTTGTACCAAAGTATTTTTCTCTCAAAATATCAAGGATATAAGTAGTGATAGCACTCACGTGACCAAGTAAGGGTTTTATTATAGCAATCCCTTGTACTTGAAATCTCAAAAATCCTCAAAAGAGGGGCCTTTATGTTTCACAGAAACTTATGTGCCCTATGGAGAGGAGGCCTCTTGTGATCATTATAACAACTAGATCAAAGAGATAAGTGAATGTGTGCATTTGGTTGATCTGATATGTTCTATGTTAGGTTGGGGATTAGAAGGAAAAGATCATGTTGACGACAAGGATGTGTTTCTTGATTTAGTCAAGAATGTTGGCCCATTGTAATTTCAACTTTAGTTTAGATAAATGCTAATTATTTGACGAATAGTTTGCACATCATTTGTTTGATGAAATCCTTGTATTCTAAGTTTTAGACAAACCACATGAATGGCAAGTGTTTTACATAATGTCTTTCCAACAACTACTTTCTAAAACCTTTGAATGTAGGACTTGATAAAATTCATATTTTAGAAGTGTTTTCTAAACCCTTTGAATGCCCAGTGTTTGATGAAATACCTACCAAACTATTATTTGGTAAAACCACTATTATTTTAGATGATGGTAAAGTCTCTTAGTGGGAACACCATACCTTTGTGCATGAATTCAAATGGATTTATGGCACACTTAAAACAATAATTGGAGATTTGCAGACAGTCAAACAACTAGAATACCAATCTTTAATATCTGAATATAACTTATTTAATTATTTAATGACCCATTTGGTATTGCAATTACTAAGACTTGGGGTCACTTCAACTTCAAAGTTGGTATCCTTTAAAGATGTGGTGAAAAATAAAATTTCTTCCGCTATAATTGTTTCAACTAGTTTTCCACGTGGTGGCTATATTGTAAATAAAGTGGAAGATGAACCATTGGGGAAATAATATTACTTGAGGTCACTCAACTACATCAAAATTATGAATTGCATATTTTCCAATAAATTAAAGAGAGGTTTCGGAAAGTATAAAGGCAATCTTCCTTTCAAGTATTTCGAATGTGGAGAAGTTGGACATTTTGCTGCAAAATGTCCACACAAAAGAAGTGAAAAGGAGGAGAAGGATAAGGAGATGAAGAGTAGGATAAAACTCAAAAATTTCGAAAAGCTAAAGCTCAAAAGAGAATGCTTTGCTACTCCAAAGAAAAAAATGATACTTTAGATGAAAGCATTGAGAAATGTTCATCAGAAGAAGAAGAACACAATGAATGTGTTCTCATGGCTTTTGAGTCCAACGATGGATTAGATCTTAAGGATGGAGAAATTGATTATGAAGGTGTTGTAGCGGCTATAACCACCCTCCAAAATTTTTCCTTAGCTTCGTTTTAGAGCCTCCCTACCAACCATCCTCAGCAGCATGTCTTACACTGTCAAGTACACAAGCTTCAGTGGTTTTCTAGGAGCATGACAGCCTGTGCATGATAGCTTGCTGCATTCCCCTCACAGGCCGCTTCCCCAGACTTGGTCCAGTTGCAGGTTGAACAGCTCCCTCAAGAAATTGCACAATTCTGGAGGGGAACCAGCCTTCCCTCCAAAAATTGCGCAATCATGACTGGCAGCCTGTTGGCCTCAGGAATTGCGCAATTTTTCCTTTCAACCTTCCCTGGAAAAACTGCGCAATCTGATCCAACAGGACTACTCAACCCAGAAATTGTGCAATCCTGGGCAGCAGTCAGCTGCTTAGCCCAAAAATTGTGCAATCCTTCTGGGCAACCAGCCCAACTTCCTCCCAAAAACTGTGTAAAAGTTACCCTTAGTCAAGCAGACTGTTGCATGTGCCATCGGGTTGATCGGTTCCACCCAGGACCGAGAAAACTTGACTTGCATGCATGGACTGCTTTTCCCGAAATAGCAAAAAGCAACATGCAAAAAACATCCTAGATTTTAGGGAGCTATTTTAGCAGCTGGAGGTTACATGCAAAGATCGTTTTAGAATCTTTCCTTCAAGTGTCGCTTTTTCCTAGATTTGTGGCATGCACGTCATGAGCATCAAACTTATTTATTAGACACTTCAGAGCTCACTTATTCACATCGATCTTGGAGCTCTGACATCCCACAACACATCTAGGAGTCTTCAGAACATCCAGCTTAGCTATTTATGGGTAATTCCTCTTAACTTGTCTTTTGCAGCATTTTTGTCTCTTTTTGTGTTTTGGATTGTGTGAGTGTTTTTTCATGCATATTAGCTTTTACTAGCACCGTTTCAGTTTTCGTTAACATCTCATTGTTGTCGCATGCATGACATTGTTTTGCACAAATGGTCGTCGATCTGGCGACTCGCTTCACACACATGCATGTTGTTCCATTTTATGAATCTTGCATTCATTGTTTGCATGCACGATCATTCACTCTCGCTTACACTCAGTATCGCCATGCATTCACATTCACATCTGATTTCAGTTGCCCATCGGCGGGTCTGGGCAGCCTTAGCCCGGACGTTGCCTCACCAAGACAACATTGCGCAATCCTGAGAGGGAAGTGATGGCGGTATAGGTACATGCAGAAGTGATAATCTCCCAAACTGTGAGATTATATCTTCTACTTCCATTTGCGGGTGTAAATGCTCATTCAATGGACTCTTTGTCATCCACCGATAACCCTTAGAGCTTCACTAAGTTAGCGGGCCTCCAAAAATCACCGAGTTTCGCTAAACTACCATCATGCTAGACCCGACGGTAATACAGACCTTGATTTAATAAAATTTGAAATCCGATTTTTTTTTAAAACCCGGAACCACACGACTTAATGGATTTTTCTTTATAAATCGGGACCACAACACTTTAGCGGAAATACATAAGATTACACAGAAAACAACGCACCCAACACATAAGGCTGGACTTCAAGTTTTATATACTCGTGTTCATAATTATTATCGGCTCTTCTTCTTCACCGTTGATCTATCCAAGATCCAACGACCACAACACTCCCCAACCTCGAACCTGCTCCACCTCTGTCAACTGTTGATCTCACACCACCAGATCTAACGGCTCACAAACATATCGACCGACTAACCTGCGCACCTTAAACCCGCCCGATAAGCGGTTTCACTCCCTCTCCTCTCTGCTACGTGGCACGATATGTATGGAATCGGCGCCAAAGAGAAAATACCGTTTACAGCCTTTCTTCCGCCCGAAATCTACTTGTGGTTTCTTCAAACTGCTTCGCTTGTTAACTGTCGGTTGATTTCCGCGTCGAACACCGTTGATCTAACAGGTTAAGTTAAATCTTCACGCGCTGCGACTGTGGTCTTCCTCCACTAATCTCGACCTTCCGTTTAATATACTCAGAATTTACGATAAACTCAGTTAAAAGGAAAACACAGAATTTTAACACAATCAACACAATTTCGTCCAATTTCACAGAACAACATTAAACTTGGAATTTCACAATAACACAGAGATTTCGAAGGAGATTATCCTTCGGGATTTGACAGAGAATTTATCATTCACATACACAGAAACTAAAATTTCCCAATTTACTGAATTCGCTCCAAGGAAGCCAAATTTCTTCAACAGTCAAAATCCATTTACAATAACGTGAAAGTTACATAAGTACTGGTTCATCCTAACAACCAGATCCTAATTCAAAGGGTAAAATTTATTAACTTTATTTGTCCTGTGAGGCATTCTCCTCGAGAATCTCCACTACAGTTAACTAACTAAAACTTATTACATCATGATCAAATCCTATATTCTAGCTCTATGCTTAACTAGAAAAACATGGAAATTGATGGCTAAAGGACCCCACTCCTTTGCTTGTAGATTTTTTTGTATTTTTGGAATAATTCTTCGAATTTGTCTTCAAGCGTTATGCTCCTGCATCAGACTCCTGAGGACAAAATTCTTCATGGGCTCCTGTCCATGAGCTCTTCTACAGAACTGCCCAATTTCTGTAGCATGTTTTTTGTTACCCAAGTAGCTTCAGCGATTGGTTGATCCTTCCATTTGACCAAATACTGAAAGTACTCCTGTCCTCTGGTTTTCTTGAACACTTTCTTGTCCAAAATCCTTTCTGGCTGCAATTCCTTTGTTGTAGGTAACTGTTTTATCCAGTCAATTTCCTGTTTCTCTTGGTCTTCTTCTGTATCTTTTGCAATTTCACCTTCATACTTGTACAGATCAGCAACATTGAAAATTGGAGATATTCCAACATCAGGGGGTAATTCAATTTCATATGCATTTGCAGAAAATTTCCTTAATACTCTGCATGGTCCAATTTTCTTGAACTTCAATTTGTTATACTCCCTCTTTGGAAATCTTTCCTTCCTTAGGTGTGCTAAAACCAAATCTCCAACTTCAAATTTCACTTCTCTTCTTCTCATGTCTGCTCTGTTTTTGTACTTGATGTTGCTATCTTGTAGTTGTTGTTTCACCTGTTCATGTATTGCTTGCATTTCTGAAGCAAAATCTTCTCCCTTTGCACTTCTCATCTCATATTTTCCCAAGTTTCTTAACTCAGACACTCCTCTTGGATGCATTCCATAAACTATATGGAATGGACTTTGTCCTATACTCTTGTTGGGTGAGTCATTATATGCATATTCAGCCTGTGCCAATACTTGATCCCACTGCTTTGGATTTTCTGGAGTAAGAATCCTTAAAAGATTACCCAAACTCCTGTTCAGAACTTCAGTCTGTCCATCAGTCTGTGGATGATAGGCAGAACTGAAACTCAGTTTAGTTCCCAACTTCTTCCATAATATCCTCCAGAAATGTCCAACAAATTTGGAATCCATGTCTGAGACAATACTCTTAGGCAACCCATGCAATCTTACAATCTCCTTGAAAAACAAATTAGCAATGTGAGTAGCATCACTAGTTTTATAACATGGAATAAAATGTGCCATTTTTTAAAATTTGTCCTCTACAACAAAAATTGAATCATTTCATCTTTGAGTCTTTGGTAAGCCCAAAACAAAATCCATACTCACCATATCCGAAGGTATATCTGGAATTGGTAATGGAACATACAAACCTGTGTTTTGGCTTCTTCCCTTTGCATATTGACAGACTTTACAAGTTTTCACATATTTTTCCACTTCAGATCTCATTTTCGGCCAGAAATAAAATCTGTTCAACTGCTCATAAGTCTTATCTGTACCAAAATGTCCTGCAAGTCCACCACTGTGTTTCTCTTTAATTAAGTTCTCCCTCATAGAACAATTTGGTATGCACAGCTAGTTTATTTTAAACATCAATCCATCTTGTAAGAAATAATCCAACCATTTATTCCTATCCATCAAAACATGATTCTTACAAGCTTCAAATGCCTCTTTAAAATCTAAATCTATCTCATACAATTCTTTAAGAAAATCAAAACCCAACACTTGAATTTGACTCTCTAGAAGTAATGTATTTCTCCTACTTAAAGCATCTGCAACTTTGTTTGATTGGCCATTTATATGCTTCAAGACAAAATGAAAGCCCTGAAGATACTCTACCCATTTGGCATGTTTCTGGTTAAGCTTTGGTTGCTGCATAATATACTACAATGCATGGTTATCTGAATAAAGTATGAATTCTTTTGACATTAGATAATGTCTCCACTTCTTCAATGACTGCACAACTACATAAAACTCTTTATCATAAGAAGAATACTTCTTCTTTGAATCATTCAGCTTTTCACTAAAATAAGCTATAGGTCTATCTTCCTGACTTAAAACACCTCCAATAGCTTCTCCACTGGCATCACATTTCACTTGGAAAGGTTTATTAAAATCAGGTAGAACCAAAATAGGTTTTTCAGTGATTTTCTTCTTCAATAGTTGAAAAATATTTTCTGCTTCAGCAGTCCATCTAAATGGTTGTTTATCCTTCTTTATAGTCTCAACAATAGGAGCATTGATCTTACTAAAATTCTTTATGAATTTCCTATAAAAACTAGCAAGACCATGAAAACTTATTATCTCAAAAGTACTTTTAGGTGAAGGCCACTCCATGATTGCCTTGATATTTTCTGGATCCATCTTTAACCCTTCAGCAAAAATAACAAAACCCAAATACACTAATTCCTCTTTCATGAATGAACATTTCTTCAAATTCAACAATAATTTCTCTTGTTGTAACCTTTGCAAGACATAATTGAAATGTCTCATGTGCTCCTCCTTAGACCTACTGTAAACTAATATATCGTCCAGATATACTATTACAAATTTACCAATAAACTTTTTAAGAACTTCATTCATGAGTCTCATAAAAGTACTTGGTGCATTTGACTACCCAAAAGGCATTACTCTCCATTCACACAATCCCTCATTTGTCTTAAAAGCATTTTTCCACTCATCCCCTTCTCTTATACTTATCTGATGATACCCACTCTTAAGACCTAGTTTTGTAAAATACTTTGCTCCACTCAAACAGTCCATCAAATCTTCAATCCTAGGTAAAGGAAATCTGTACCTGATTGTGATTTTATTGATGGCTCTTGAATTAGTACACATTCTCCAGCCTCCATCTTTCTTTGGACTCAACACTGTTGGTACTGCACAAGGACTCAAACTTTCTCTGATCAGTCCTTTGTCAAGCAGTTCCTGAACCTACTTCCTAACCTCTTCATTTTCTGTGGGAGTCATTCTGTAAGTTGCTTTGTTTGGTAGATTTGCTCCAAGAATCAAATCTATATGATGGCTAATTCTTCTAATGGGTGGTAACTCATTAGGCAAATCATCAACAATGATATCACAATAGTTTTCCAACATTTCTTGAATTTCAATGGGTAAATCAGAAACTTTAGTAGAAGTCATTATTACCTTGGGCTTGCAAATTACAACAAAATTTACCTCATTTTCTTCAATCTATTGTAAGTATTCCTTTCCTCCTAGTAATAGAGTTTTTGGATTAGTCTTCTTTCCTGATACATCCTCTTCTCCCATAGGTAGCAATGTATGATTGACACCATCCTTACCAAACTTGTAGGTGTTTCTTTTCCCATCATGCATAGCTCCTCTGTCATATTGCCAAGGTCTTCCAAGCAATATGTGACACACATCCATAGGCATCACATCACATACAATTTTATCCTTATATTTGCCCAACTGCAACTCCACTTCACACTGTTCATTCACTAACAACTGATGTCCCTTTTGTAACCATGACACCTTGTAAGGTGTTGGATGTCTCATTGTCTTCAACTTCAATTTCTCTACCACTTCTGTAGAGACCAAATTATCAGTGTTGCCACTATCAATAATCATCTGACAGCATTTCCCTTGAACCTTACACACTGTTCTGAACAAAGTCTTTCTTTGTGATGGTTCAACTATCTCCTTTGCTAGCTTGAGCAAAACTTTATTGACTACCAAAGATTCTCCTCTCTCTGGTACATTTTCTTCTTCTGTCACTGTTGCTGCTTCTTCCTCAACTTGAGCAACAATTGCATTCCTCTGATTTGTTCCTACATTCTCTGGGCATTCAAAAGCTCTGTGTCCCAATTTGTTACATCTGTAACATCTTACTTCTCTTCCTCTTCCTCTTCCTCTTCCTCCTCTTCCTCTGGAAAAACTCCCTCTGTCACATGCATCACCTTCTATGGTTGCATGCTCAGTTGAGCTACTGCTAGCTCCATCTCTAGGCACTGTAGATCTTCCTCTACCACCTTGACTTCCTTTTCCTCAGAAAGTACCTCTTCCTCTGGCAGACTGCTTCCTCATGAGTTTTTCTTCAGCTTTCAGTACCACCTGATAAGCTTCTTCTACTGTTTTAGGAGACAGTATACTTATCTCATCTTGAATGTCCATCCTAAGACCATTCACATATCTAGCCACCTTCTCATCTGTATCCTGAGTTTGTCTAGCTCTTATACTTACCTTATAGAATTCCTCTGTATATTCCCTCACTATCATAGACCTCTGTCTAAGATTCTGCATCTGTCTGAACAAGGTTTGCTGATAATTACTTGGTAGAAACTTACCTCTTAGCTTTGCTACCATCCTATTCCAATTTCTGATTGGTTGCTTGCCAAGACTCTTTCTTTCTGCCTGCACTCCATCCCACCAAAGTGTTGCATGTCCTTTTAGCTTGGTGACAACAAACTTTACTTTCTTCTCATCTTCTGTTTCTTCATAGTCAAAGAATTTCTCCATGCCATTAATCCAGTCTATCAATTCTTCTGGATTCAATCCTCCTGCATATATTGTATTTTTGGACCAGCGTCTCCACACGAATCTCTGCATCCTCAGGAAAGACGGCACAGTACAAAAAAAAAATCTTTAAGTTAGGATCAGCTAATTCATCATAGCTCCATTTTAAGCGCTTGTCGAGTTCTGCATCAATGCTGCTGTGTCTGATTCGGAAGGATGGATCTACCTTCCTCATCAAATTCAAAGCAAGCTTCCACTCATCTTCCGTCTTTTTCGACCTCATTGATGCAGCTACTACATTGAGGGCCAATGGCAATCCTCGACACTCCAAGGCAATTAAATTAATTTTAAATAAAAATTAAATTAAAACTGAAAGTAAAATAAAAATTAACATTTGATAAAATAAAAATAATTAAAAATTAATTAATTAATTGATGAATTGATCAAAATAAAAATTTACTTATTTATCAATTAAACAATTAGGGTTAAATAAAATTAACAATGAAAAATTTGGAAAACAATAATAATAAAATAAAACAAAATTATGAAGTAAATTAATTAATCAAATAAAATAAAATTAATTGAATTAATTAAACAAGAATGTTTCTTCATTTGTTACTTAGGATTAATTAACTAAAATAATAATAAAAACAATAGATAGAATTGTAATTAATTAATTGATTAATTAAAATAATTTATGAATTAATTATATTAATTAAAATATATTTTTAGATTCTTAGGTTAAATAAAAAAAAATAGGAAAATTAATAGAAAGGACAATAAAACTAACCTATAATCAAGGGAATAAAAAGGATTAATAATCTACATATTAAAAATCAATTAAGTGAAACAATTAAAATAAAAATTAATTAATTAAACTAAAATTATTATAATATTCATATGTATATATGAGGGTCGGCTTCTTTATAAAATTTATCAAGATTTAGGTTTATTTATACTCTGGTCGCAAGATTCTTCTCTCAAAGAACTATCAATCATATTCTAAAATTAGTCCTCGTGATGGACCCCCTTTGGGGTTTGAAACGTCGACAGAATGAACATGATATTGTGGATAATCCGGATCATGCTACTCTAAGAAAATATCATGTTGACGACAAGGATGTGTTTCTTGATTTAGTCAAGAATTTTGGCCCATTGTAATTTCAACTTTAGTTTAGATAAATGCTAATTATTTGACGAATAGTTTGCACATCATTTGTTTGATGAAATCTTTGTATTCTAAGTTTTAGACAAACCACATGAATGGCAAGTGTTTTACATAATGTCTTTCCAACAACTACTTTCTAAAACCTTTGAATGTAGGACTTGATAAAATTCATATTTTAGAAGTGTTTTCTAAACCCTTTGAATGCCCAGTGTTTGATGAAATACCTACCAAACTATTATTTGGTAAAACCACTATTATTTAGATGATGGTAAAGTCTCTCAGTGGGAATACCATACTTTTCTGCATGAATTCAAATGGATTTATGGCACACTTAAAACAATAATTGGAGATTTGCAGAGAGTCAAACAACTAGAATACTAATCTTTAATATCTGAATATAACTTATTTAATTATTTAATGATCCATTTGATATTGCAATGATTGAGACTTGGGGTCACTTCAACTTCAAAGTTGGTATCCTTTAAAGATGTGGTGAAAAATAAAAATTCTTCTGCTATAATTATTTCAACTAGTTTTCCACGTGGTGGCTATATTGTAAATAAGGTGGAAGATGAACCATTGGGGGAAATAATATTACTTGAGGTCACTCAACTACATCAAAATTATGAATTGCATATTTTCCAATAAATTAAAGAGAGGTTCCGGAAAGTATAAAGGCAATCTTCCTTTCAAGTATTTCGATTGTGAAGAAGTTGCACATTTTGTTGCAAAATGTCCACACAAAATAAGTGAAAAGGAGGAGAAGGATAAGGAGATGAAGAGTAGGATAAAACTCAGAAATTTCGAAAAGTTAAAGCTCAAAAGAGAATGATTTACTACTCCAAAGAAAAAATGATACTTTAGATGAAAGTATTGAGAAATCTTCATCAGAAGAAGAAGAACACAATGAATGTGTTCTCATGGCTTTTGAGTCCAAAGGTGGATTATATCTTGATTATGAAGGTGTTGTAGCGGCTACAACCACTCTCCAAAATTTTTCCTTAGCTTCCTTTTGGAGCCTCCATACCAACTATCCTCAGCAGTATGTCTTGCACTGTCAAGTACACAAGCTTTAGTGGTTTTCTAGCAGCATGACAACTTGTGCATGATATCTTGCCACATTCCCCTCACAAGTTGCTTCCCCGGACTTGGTCCAGTTGTAGGCTGAACATATCCCTTAAGAAATCGTGCAATTCTGGAGGGGAACCAACTTTCCCTCCTTAAATTGCGCAACCCTGATTGGTAGCCTGCTAGCCTCAAGAATTGTGCAACTCTGCCTATCAACCTTCCTTAGAAAAACTGCACAATCTGACCCACCAAAACTTCTCAGCCAAGAAATTGCACAATCCTAGGCAGCGGTGAGCTGCTCAGCCCAAAAATTGTAGAATCCTTTTGGCTAGCCCAGCTTCCTCCCAGAAACTACGCAAAAGTTACCCTCAGTCAGGCAGACTGTTGCATGTGCCATCAAGTTGACCGTTTCCACTCGGGACTGAGAAAACTTGACTTGCATGCATGGACTGCTTTTCCCCAAAATAGAGAAAAACAACATGCAAAAAGCATCCCTAGATTTGAGGGAGCTATTTTTAGCAGCTGGAGGTTACATGCAAAGATCGTTTTAGAATATTTCCTCCAAGTGTTGCTTTTTCCTAGATTTGTGGCATGCACGTCATGAGCATCAAACTTATCTATTCGATGCTTCAAAGATCACTTATTCACATTGATCTTAGAGCTCTGACATCCCACAACACACTGAGGAGTCTTCGACACATCCAACTCAGCTATTTACGGGTAAGTCCTCTTAACTTGTCTTTTGCAGCATTTTTGTCGCTTTTTGTGTTTTGGCTTGTGTGAGCGTTGTCTGCTTGATTTATGTGAATGCTTGTTGTTGTTTGCATGCATATTAGCTTCTACTAGCATCATTTCAGTTTTCGTTAGCATCTCACTGTTGTCGCATGCATGACATTGTTTTGCACGAACGGTTGTCGATTTGGCAGCTCACTTCACACACATGCATGTTGTTCCATTTTCTAAATATTGCATTCATTGGTTGCATGCATGATCATTCACTCCCGCTTACACTTAGTATCACCATGAATTCACATTCACATCTAATTTCAGTTGCTCATTAGCGAGTTTGGGCAGCCTTGGCCTGAACTTTACCTCACCAAGACAACATTACACAATCTTGAAAGGTAAGGCTCTGCCTTCCTCCCAGAAAATGCGCATTTTTTCCCAATGACTGTCCTCCACTCTTGCATGGCATAATTCTGATATGTAGTGACTACTGGCCCAGAAAATTGTGCAATGTTGTCACTGAACCTGTAACCCTTACCAGCTGGAATTGCGCATTGCACAATCCCAGCAGGCTAGTCTGGATTGCGCATTGTACAATTCCAACATCCATCCAGCCTCCCACCAACCCGGACTACCCTTTGCGCAGTTCTAACAACCAATCTCCCAACCTCCTAGAGGAAATTACGCAATCCTTGCCAGTCAATCCCCGAGTATGTTGTATATCGTTCCTCAAGTTTGTTTTGTTTCTAGCTGATGAATTTATTTCCATGCATGTCACCATGTCTCCAAATCTAATAGGTGTTGGTCCTCCTCTTAGCAATTTAGAGTCAATGGCCTCCAAGAGAGAAGGATCAAATGACACTGATGGAAGTGCAACTAGCACAGCAATTGAGCAAGTGTCTACAAGTTTGTTGATCTATGAAGACACCAAGTTGATTGTGGACAAGGACATCAAGATGAAATGGCAAGAGGTTAATGATGCATTTGCAGGCACATTTGGGGAAGACCTTGAAGACCGCCAAGTCTATGTGAACATTCACAAGTTTGACTTGTATCGTATTGCATGCAGGTATCGTCTCGCACACTGATCCTGAGATGATGACATTGAGCAGTGTCAGTGAGACGAAGATTGCTACCTTCAGGGCACATGATTAGGAACAGATGTACCATATCTCGAAGCCAGTGATCACCATGGAGACACCCAACAACAATGCCAACTCCAGGGATATCTTGAAGAACTGGGTGAAGGAGCTAGCCAAATTTAGGATGACACCCAACCAAATCTACAAGATGAAGATAATGTGGAAGGCATATCAATACTTGGTCATCTTTGCATGTCACCTGTATGGCCAAGAGAGCACGAAGACCTTCCCACAGAGTTGGGTGATCACATTGGACCAACTGGACAGTGAAGGAAAAGCATGCAACTGGTCCGACATGTTGGCTCATAGGTTGAAGGAACAAGTAACAAGAGCTCGATAGCCTCCCAAAGGTCAACAAGCAGAAATCTACATGTCTGCTTACATCTTGGATGCAATATGTGCCCGTCAGGAGTTCCTGAGCTTGAAGTGGGCATGGACATCGGCAGAGACCTCTGTGAACACTTATTGTAAAATGTTGTCCGAATGCAACTTCAGAGGAGTTATCACATAGTTTTCCGATCATTTTGTCACCCTGGTGTACAAGATTATATTTGAATAGGATCCACCTTGCATGTCAAAGGCAAGAATGGAGGCACTGATCGATATAGCATATTGGTATGCCTCACCGTCTAGCACCTTCATACGGATGTACAACGCGGAGAAGTCTCTACATGTTCTACTAAAGTTTGCCTTGGACAAGCTCGTCATGCAGGAAGTATCATACCACATCTCGGCAGGTTTATCAGCTAGGTTGCACCGGAAGAAGAAGGCACCTTGGCCCGCTTTTCCATTGCAGATTGGGTTGTACGAGATATGAAATTTCAAGCATGCAGATGTTGAAGCAGAGGAGATCAAGAAATATCCATTCGACGCCCGAAGCTACAATCTGTATGACCCACATTGTTTTGTAAAAGATCATTGCACGAGAGTACAGTTTCAGTGGATCCACGGGGCATGTCATTGGGCAGAGGAAGACCCATGGAGATATTGTTACAACTTATCCAGGCATCAAAAATACCTCTCACCTCTTTGAAGTGGTTGTAGACTAGTTTCAGTATAGAAGTCTTGCCAACGCCCCCATGCCATAAATGCCGACCATCCGAGCTTGGCGATGGGCTTCAGGAAGCCATGCCTGCACTTACATTTGAGAAGATTCAATGGCTAACCCTACGAAGATTCAATGGTTGAACATAAGGAAATAGGTCGGAGAATCAAGACTTAGAAGTCTCTAACTAAGTAGAAGCTTACCCCTTCATGAACCACCAACATGTTATTATAAGTGGTATGATATTGTTTTTAGAAAATAACCCAAGGTACTTGAGACTTTTTCATGTATTAAAAAAATATCACTTTCATAAGTGCATTAACAAATCATAAATAGTAACAAATTTTTCATTTAAAGAAAATGATTATAAAAAATTGAATTTAGTGAAACAATGGAGAAAAAGTTTCAACAACATGGATGAAGCAAATGACAAAATACAATAGCATCAGGTAGGGTAATGTCCAACATAGCTAGCAAACATTAGCAACTTTTCACATGAAGGACACAACTCATGACCCTAGCTTTACCTCCAAAAATTCACCCAAGTCAGAGCCAAGACATTTTAAGCCACCTAAGCAAGAACACAAACCCACCATGCTTCAAAGGTCTCTTTGTACCAAAGTATTTTTCTCTCAAAGTATTAAGGATATAAGTAGTGATAGCACTCACGTGACCATGTAAGGATTTTATTATAGCAATCCCTTGTACTTGAAATCTCAAAAACCCTCAAAGGAAGGGCCTTTATGTTTCGCAGAAACTTATGTGCCCTACGGAGTGGAGGCTCTTGTGATCATTATAACAACTAGATCAAAGAGCTAAGTGAATTTGTGCCTTTGGAAGATCTCATATGTGCCATGTCGGGTTGGGGATTACAAGGAAAATATCATTTTGAGGACAGGGATGTGTTTCTTGATGTTGTCAAGAATGTTATCACATTGTAATTTCAACTTTTAGTTTAGATAAATGTCGATTATTTGACGAATATTTTGCACATCATTGATGAAATCCTTGTATTCCAAGTCTTAGATAAACCACATGAATGCCACATGTTTTACAAAATTTATTTCCAACAACTACTTTCTAAAACCTTTGAATGCAACAGTTTGATAAAATGCATATTTTACAAGTGCTTGCTAAAACCTTTGAATGCCAATTGTTTGGTGAAATACCTACCAAACTATTATTTGCTAAAACCACTATTATATTGCAGAGATTTTAAATGATGGTAAAGTTCCTCAATGAGAATACCATACTTTTGTGCGTGAATTCAAATGATTTTGTGGCACACTTAAAACAACAATTGGAGATTTACATAGAGTCAAACAACTAGAATACTAATCAAAATACTTGAATATAGCTTATGCAATTATTCAATGATCCACTTCGTATTGCAATTACAAGGAGAACTAGGACTTGGGGTCAACTTCAAAGTTGCTATCCTTTAAAGACGCAGTGAAAATAAAAAAACTTTCACTTTAATTATTTCAACCACTTTTCTATGTAGTACATATATGGTAGATAAAGTGGAAGATGAACCATTGGGGGAAATAATATTACTCGAGGTCACTCAACTATATCAATATTATGAATTGCATATTTAATACTCATTCGTTTTTGGCATGTTTGTGTCCCATTTATGTCACTTTTTGTATGTCATGTACTCATGAGTCACTATGTATAATTTTGAGTCAGTTGTATACTTGTTGAGGGTTTTCATGTTGATGTAAAGTGTTGTTATAGTCTCAAAAGGTCTGTAAAATAAGTGTCAAGATGCAATAAGGCCTCATCTGAAACTGGGCCACAACCTTTCTAGAGGTGTAGTTGATGTTCTGTGGATTCTTATTGAGACATGCAGTTGGTTTCTTGATGTCAAGTTGGGCTTGGAAGGATGGTTTACAAGTCATATCAATCCCCTAAAGCTATGTTGCAAGTTTGAGGGAAATATTGTTTGTTTTTCATTATGCTCTACCACAGTCGTTGGGATGAGGGCTTCTTCGTGCGACTAAAAGACTCCAATCGAATTTTCACGATGTTGTGGGAGAGACCAGTCGAAATTTCATATGCTTGTGTGAGAGACCAAAAGAAAACATGAAAATTACTCTGGATTTCAAGCACACAATTGAAATTATTTTGTTGTTGGCGAAGCTTATGGTCTAAATTTTCTAGAAAAAGGTCGAGACAAGTCGTGGGGCCTCTAGAACTTGATCAAAGTTAAAAATAACAAAAGTCTAGTGGAGTAAGTGGCTTGATTTGGTCAAGAATTCTATATCAGTCAAATTTGAAGCATGTGAAAAGGTTTTTGGTGAGTTCCATCATCTAAAGAATTTAGCGACTTAACCATTTCCATATTTTATAAATATGAGAAGAAAAATTGCTCAGTTGGTTGGTTCTCTAGCAGTGTGAGTAAGTGAGTGTGCATGTAAAGAAAGTGCACAAACCAGTGATTGGAGCAGTGAATTCAGAGCTTCAGTATTGCAGTGTGCTTCAGAAATTATTCATCAACAGTGTTTCAGAGTTGTGTGTAGAGATTGAAGATCAATTTGGAGAGTGTGTGTGGAGAGATTTTTTCTCTCATTTGGAGTGTAAAATTGTGGTTGCATGAGTGTGCTTATTTGATGCTACCTTTTTGTTTATGCAACAGTATTTTCAGTGTTGAATTATATTATCTTGTTGCAAAAAAAAATTTACTTGGGGTAGGGGCTTCAAGCGAAGTGCATGTTGATTGTCTATTGTAGGAGTGGGTGCTCCAAGTTGATTGTAACCAACATTTCTCATTTTAGTCAAGGGATGGGTACTCAATTTCTAGTGGTGGCTAGCTGATGTATGTAAATGACAATATTTTGAAGCAATAGATAATAAGAAGAAGCATAAAATAGTTTAGTGGTTTTTTTCCCTAGAGGGGGGTTTTTCCACCTAAAATATAAGTGTCTACATGTGATGCTTATTTGTGTTTCTCTTGTGCATGTTAATTTTCTCATTATATATTTTTGAAGTGAATTTATGAATAAGTTTTAATTATAGAAAATTTAATTGTTATATTTTCGTAATACTGATTCACCCCCACCCTCGCCCAACCCCCTCGCCTCTTAGTATTACTTGTGGCTAACAATTGGTATCATAGCCAACTCCTTTCGCTACAACTTGACCACTAAAAGGAGAATTTGAGAAGGGACAATGGTTGCTCATGATGTGAAGCTTCCAATTTTCTATGGTGAGAACTATAATCTGTGGAAGATGAGAATGGAGGGGCACCTCATGAGTTGAGGCGTTGATGTTAATTCTACTGTGGTGTTCAAGTATGTTGTTCCTGATATTCTTCTATCAGACCCTAATAGAAAACATATTTTTCAAAACAATGCCAAAGCCAAAAATGTTATATTGGCAGGACTCAGTGAGAATGAATTGATAAAAGTCATGCATTGTAAATCAACCAAATAATCTTAGGAAAAACTTGAGAATAGCTATGAAGGTGATAAGAAGGTGAAGAAAGCAAATCTCCAAACCTATAGGATGAGGTTTTAGAGCTTGAGAATGAAGGAAGATGAAACTATTGTAGAATATTTCTGAAGGGTTGAAAAAGTGACCAATCTGATCAAGAGCATAGAAGAAAATTTTCAAGATGAAGTTGTTATTCGTAAAACCTTGAGGTCTTTACTAGAAATATTTAATCCAAAGGTTTCTTCTATTGAAGATATATCTTATTTGAGCACCCTCACTATGGAGCAATCGCTTGGAATTATTACAGCCTATGAGATGCACATTATAGAAGAGAAACTTGAGTCTAGTGAAGTTGCATTCAAGGCCTCCAAGAAGGTCAAGGCTCTTACCAAGAAGCTCAAGAAACTTCCAAACAAAATCAAGGAAAATGAAGATTATTCTAATAGTGAATTTGATGAATTATTTGCTTGGTTTGCCAATAAATTAAAGAGAGGTTACGGAAACTATAAAGGAAATCTTCCTTTCAAGTGTTTCGAATGTGGAAAAGATGGACATTTTGCTACACAATGTCCACACAAAAGAAGTGAAAAGGAGGAGAAGAATAAGGAGATGAAAAGCAAGGATAAAACTCAGAAATTTCGAAAAGATCAAGCTCAAAAGAGAAGGATTTACTACTACAAAGAAAAAAATGATACTTCAGATGAAAGCATTAAGAAATATTCATTAGAATAAGAAGAACACAATGAATGTGTTCTCATGGCTTTTGAGTCCAAAGATGGATCAAATATGGAGTATGGATAGATTGATCATGAAGGTGAGCTCATTACTGCACTTGAGGGGGCTAAGAAAAGCTAGAAACAAAAATAAGATGTTGAAAGAGGAAATACGAAAACTAAAGGAGAATAAACCTCCCTTGGTTGATAATTATTTGAAGACTCAGTTGGATGAGTTTGAGAAATTCAAGGAAAAATTGTTGCAACAAATTGTGGTTCAACAAAATAATATGCTAGAGTTGGAGAGATAAATTGAGTCATTGAAGCAGAATATTGGTGGAGCTCCTATTGCATGCACCCATGAAGAAGACACCATCTTCCTAAAAAGAGAATTGGAAGAGGAAAAAATGAAAGAAAATGTGCTCACCAAATAGCTAGAAGAATGGAAAGGAAATTGTCACAAACTTGAAGAAGAAATTGTTGCATTAAGAACTAGCCTCTCAAAGGCAGAATCTAAAGAATTTATAAATCAGAAATTTATGAAGGGATTTGAAACCTTGCAAGATATTCTTAACATTCAAAGGTCATCGGAGGACAAAAATGGTTTGAGCTTCAATCCTCCTCTACAAAATGTCAAAAGTCAAGCAAATGTTACAAAAATCAACAAGGTTGCTCAAAATAATGGAGCTGAAGTTAAATCAATAGAAAACCAGTGAAGCAAGCAAGATCATCAAGCTCCACTCGTCCTTCATGGAAACAAAAGTTCAGGTATCCTACTCTATTTTATGGTTATTGTTTTGCATGTAACAATTTTGGACATAAGGCCATAAATTGTAGATTGAAGATGTTTCCTAGAAGAAATGTTGATAGATGAAGAGTTGCTCAAGGTCCAAATAATTTGCATGCTAATGGAAATGATTATTTTGCTCGACTAATGAAACCTTGCAACATTACCATGTTCCAACAAATCCAAATCTGCATCCACTTAAATGTAACAAATTATTGTTCTTCTATATTTTTTATATACCCATAATACTAATTCCAGCTCCAGGGGCTTTATCATCATCCCCGGGCCCATTAGTGAACATCCATTTCTTGCGAAAAACGAATTCTCTTCGTCTCGCCAACATTTAGTTTCCCCAAACAACGAGAGACTAGTCTTGCCAACATTTGTCTTCCCCAAATATCAGGGTTTGCTCTCGTCCGATATGAATGCACCCTTAGCTATGGCGTTGGATCATGCACACCAAACCTTGGTCATGGCAACATTGGTTTCATTATTTATGATGATGTTGTTGGCTTTGTTGTGGAGAAGTTCAGTGCATATGTTAATGATTTCTTTAGACCAAGCAATAATGCTTCTCATTACAAAGCCCTAATCACTGGTCTTCAACATGCTCTCTGGCTCGACATCACCCACATCACCACCCTTGGACATTGTAAGGTCCTTATCCAGTAGGCAATAAGTCCTCTCTTCTCATTTTGGATTTAGAATTAATTTATTATAATTTCATTGTAAGGAGAAATTGTTTTATTTCATGGTGTTCATTGTATCTTGTGCAGGCGAAAGGTAATTGGAGAGTGGATATCCCCTGGATGAAGAGATACCACAACGGAGATTGGAAATTGATTTCGCAGTTCCAGAGCTTTAGAATGGAGCATATATATTCTCAACATAATTCTGAGGCACGTTCCCTAGCCTTGGCAGGATTTTACAGTACTTTTGTAGATCAAAGTAGACGTGCAAAGTGTGAGATTTTGCAGAGGTGTAGAGACCCAGAGTCTGCGAAGATTTTTCAATTTTGTTTCTTTATATTGGTTGCTTAAGCTCTATGCTTCAAGGTTGTTTTGACTTGTTTGTTTTTTTGGTTGCTTTCCTGGTAGAGGGTTTCATTAATATGCCAAAAACACTTTTAATTAATAAACCCTAGGTTTGTTGGTTACGGGATTTGCATTCACGGGAGAGATTGTTTGGTGCAAGATGAAGTTCATGCTCAACTGGACCGTAGCAAACTCTGATAACATGTGCTCCTGGAATGGCATTTTCTGCAGAAAGCGCACTAAACGAGTGATTGCCATAATACTGCCTGGATTGGGATTGCAAGGTCCCATTTCACCATCTCTTGGAAACTTCTCATTGTTACGCACTCTGAATCTTTCTCAGAATAACTTCACAGGAAGAATTCCAACGGAGTTTGGCCAGTTGAAGGCGCTGGGAGTACTCGACCTCAGCGATAATTTGCTTCGTGGTTATATTCCAAAAACTTTGTGTAATTGTACAAAGCTGCAATGGATCTGACTTTCAATAAACAACTTGATAGGAAGTATACCAACAATATTTGGTCGTCTAGTCCAGTGGAAACAACTCCACTTGGAAAACAATAGTATTAGTGGAAATATTCAAAGTTATGTTACAGAGCAAGAGTCCACGAAGAATTATGTAATGGAGTAGACCTGCTCCATTTATATTAATATAATTAAATGATTTGTATATACAAATTTAAAAAAAAAAAGATTGAATTTAAATATTTTTAAAATTTTAAAATGCCAATTTCATGATTTTATATTTCTAAATGTGAAATTTTTAAACTAAAATATAAAACATTGCACATGAATTAATTGAAGTATAAGTTTTCAATTTTTTTAAATTTATGTTATTTTTTAGAGAAAAATAGAAAAATCGGTAAGGAGAATGTGATTTTAATATATTTTTAAATTTTTAAATATTTATTATTTATTAAACTGATTATAATGTTTGTTTGTTCGTTTTTTTTTTTAAGTATTTTCAAATTTTACACATATTTAAGATTTTAAATTTGAGCATGATTATCAATATTGATAAAATGAAAATCATGATAATTAAATCTAAAAAAATTACATATTTGGTATATGACAATCAACAATTAATTGAAGGAAGTGTCTTCTTTCAAATATCTTGGAGTTTATATCACAGGTTCAACTAAAGTTATAACATTGAAAAACCACATGGAAAACAAGACGTTAAACCACATGAAAAACAAGACATTCTATAAAATCATTGCAAAGTCTAGCCAAAAGCATCTTTGACTCAAGATGGATGACATAAGGAGGTTTGATCTTGGTTAGACCATGAAAGCATAAAAAAATATATCATTTTGGGGAATAAGGATAATATAAAAATTGTAGTGTGATAAGGAGTTCCAGGTAAAAAAAATTAAGATATAAACATTGTTAAAATAAAAATAAAAAAAATCCTCATAAGCTTAATTCACAAAATCTAAGAGTAAACCTAAATTTGTAAAACATATTTTGTAACATGAATTTTTGATAGGATGTTAATTATGATAAGAAAGTCAAATCTAATGTGATGATATTGAAAGGGCACAAAAAATTATGGTGGGAAGAAGTGCTAGCACAAAGGGAAAATAAAGGAAAAGAAAAAGTTAAGAGTTATGATAGGATGGTACAAAATTCAAAGGAAAATTGAAGCCAAAATATTATTAGTTGAATTTTTTTAGGCAAATGCAAAATCTTAGACAAAAGGCTATGATGATTAAAGAATATATAGAGGAGTTTTATCGGATCAATATTAGAGTAATTTATGTGTAAGAGGATGAGGAGAAAGTATTCTAGTACATAAATTGCTTGAGATATGATATCCAAGATGAGATATGCATTCTACCCCTAACAACAGTTGAGGAGGCATATCAAATTACTCTTAAAGAAGTGGAAAAATTTGCAAGGAAACAAAGTCAGAGAGGAAGACAGAGAAGTTAGTCAAGAGGTAAAGGGTAGTAGGAAATAGAGGAAGATTCTAGGTTCAATGAGAGGAAGCGTCTCAAAACAGCTAAGCCAAGCATATAGAGGAAGTGAGTGTAGATGTGGAAGATTCTTTTGAAGTTGAAAAGCATATCATCTAATTCCTATAATAGCTTTGTATTACTTCTCCTTCCCCTTCTCTGATCATCCTTCGAGGGCTTTAAGGGGTCTATGAAAGAATGTAGATTGATGCCTAGATTATGGTTATTAGAGTTATTACATGATGGTTGTTAGGTGTGATGAGTATCATTTTTTAGCAAGGCTCCCTTGAGGATTTGTACCTGATGTCATAAGATCGAATATGGGTATTTTCCCTTCTAAACAACTACATTTTCTTGTGTATCTAGGGAATCTAGATCCATATATTTTGGGGTTTCTGGAATTCTTGGATTTATCCTTCTGACATAATCACTTGATTGGTAGTGGGTATGTTCTTTTTTGGCTATGAGATTGACTTTGTTAGTTTGGTTTGTTGTTTTTCCTCTAGTTGTTGCTATTAACCCATTGCCACATGGTTGTTGGTTATATTACCTCGGGACACCTCTTTAAAGGAGGGATCTTATAAATTAGCTAGAGACTCAAAGCTATTTCGAGTTGAGATTTCCATATATGTCATTGAAGTCGGTTATGGTTTGGGTTGTCTATATTGTTGATTGGGCTAGACAAAGTTGTCCTTGTTCATTTGTATTTAATTTTTTTAGTAGGATTTGTTTTTTGTGTGGGATAATCCCTGAAAAGGTGGCCATATTCATGGCATTTTTGGTACTGCAAGGGGATGTGCTCATTGTCTAATGATTTCCTCCATACTATATCCTGATACAATATATCAATCAAAGCCTATAGGAGTTGTGATATGTCCATATTCACATATATCATGGCATATGATGTATATAGTCCCCTTTGAGTAACCTTAGAGGTTTTTGACAAAGTGCCCCAGCACATTTCCTATGCCCTAAAGAGTTTCTTCCTCCCAGAATTCTTTTGGAAAAGAGAAGAGCTAGATCTAGATTGGCATCATTTTGGAATTTTGTTTGACTGGGCTTAAATTGTCCATCCAAAATTCGAGGTAAATTCCAACAAAATTAAAGAAGTATAATCTTTCAAAGGTTGAAGTCCAATTCTCAAAATTGGCAAAGATTATTATGAAAACTTCATTTGCTCTCAACTCCAAATCAATTTGCTCTTTTTGTATCCATACTATCAAGGCTCTTTTTAATGGGCCAAAATCCCATAAACTTGTTAATTAAGACATGGTCTTGTGTAAAATGAATATATTCCCCAATCATATTAGATTTAATCTCGCATTTAAGCTTTGTGTTGCTTTAGATAAATAACGCCCTCGTCCTCATGATTGCTAGGTAGCTCCTAGTAGTGGATCTCTAGAAGAAGAGATTCCCTTAATATATTACCCTTATCATGAAAATTAAATGGAGGGGTTGCAAGCATGGCCCATCATTTTTTGATTCTTGCATTGCTAAAGATCATGTTGCTATAAGAGGGGGATGACCCCCCTCCCCTTGAGTGCGTGATGGTTACATTAAAGAAAAAAATCCTTGAATACAATAAACTATTCGAGTGAAAAAAGACAAAAAAAAAAAAAATTGAATTCCAATTACATAACTCTAATTAAACTTAGATTCACCATGACTTAAAATCACCTCTTATACATATCTAATTTTATAAAAAAAAAAATTATCAAATGTATAATTAGTTTGTATGTTATATTAATTTCATAAACCCTAACTACATTAAAATAATATTATAATTTTTTTATTAAAATTTAATACCTGTAAATATTAACTTTTAATGTTTTTAAATAATTTTTTATAGAAAACCAAAGAATAGTTGAGACCTAAATATTGAATATTGAGAGAATAAATATATTACACTCCTAAAATTGTATCCAACACTTTTATAGGGTATTATTATGAAGGAGTTTTACATTTTCTTTCAATTTAGTATCGGTTAATTTATATATTAATTTAGAAATTTTTAAGGTTTTTTAATTGAAAAAAATATTTTGAGGATTTTTTTTTACTTGTATGATAAATTAAGATTTAAAATGCACAATAACTAATAAATATTATGGTGTAATTTTTCTTCAAAATATTTTATTTAACAAAACAAATTAAAATCATTAAGTGAAATGAGGGAATTTGACTATGATAAAAACAATATTGCAGTGTGACTTCAACATGGTGCTATCTACAATGGAAAAAAATGGGAAGAAGAAAGTTAAGGAACGTATTTGAGCATACTTTTCGATGAGATTTGTGCAAATCCCAATGGATCTTATAATTGTAGAGAGTTGGTAGTTCAACTACCAATTCCCATCCAACTACTGTTTTAGAAATTAAATATTTAAATTTTTACATAGCAAGAGTATTATGGAAAAAAATATTTTAGTGAGGACAAGATTCCTACTATTCCGCCTAGCTAGCCCCCACTCATGATTCATGTTTCACATAGTTTCTCATCCCTTTTATTAATTATTTGGCATTTAGTTTAAAACAAAATACAATATGCTTAAACTAGGTCAACGTTTACATGTCTATACAAACAACATTTATTTCATTAATTACACTGAAGGGAGTTTTCTCTATGGATTTGGATGGGAAAACATTGTTCATCCCAAATCTCTATTTTCTTCCTCCTTCCAGTTAGAATTTGATGCGTGGAAAATTCACCAACTACAAAAGTCATCATAGGTTTTACAAGTCATTGCTTCGCGTTGGGGCTCTCCACCAGTTACGTGGGGTTGAGCGTGGCGGTTTACACCTCCATCCAAACCGCAATAGCTCCCCCCAACAAATCCCTTTTCCTGCTCTTCAATGTCGGGGTTCCTGCCATGGTCTGCCTACTCTCACTGCAGAGACCATTCTTACCGGTAATGTCCTATGGATGTTCCATAGTCATGGTTGTGTATTTGTTGCTCCTAGACTTTTAGCCATCTCACCCTCATCTGGCAAGCTACATGCATTGATTCTGCTTGGCCTTCTTCTTGCACCTTTGTCTCTCCCTGCTATGCCTTTTATTTCAGAGCTCAAAAACCAAGACTCAATGAAATGCATGTAGGCACATTGAGATGCGAGGGTCCTAACAAATAATGTACCTAAAAAAGTAGCAATGCAGATTGAATTTGTCTCTGCTTTTCGTCCCACAGTTATCTTCACCAAACAAGATTTACCTATTTGTGAAATGAAATATTTATTCTTGGTTTGGACATTTGAAGGTGATTTGTTTTTACAGTCGTTTACTAGGGAGATAAGGTTTTACCATAAGTTGGCACCATAGTGTTCACACTCTACACTCAGTTGGTTCTTTGCAGGCGTCGAGTTGTGGCAACCCATTGCGCATAAGAACATGGCACCTCCATTTGACATTTCATGAGCTCGAGCACCAAACAATTGGCATAGGTCCTTATGGATACAGTTAAGAATGCAACCAATCTCCATTGAATAGGGCTTGCAGCGATTCAACTGATTTGGTCGTATAAAACGACCCAGGGTTGAGCGATCCGAACAAGGAGAGGATTCGATGTTCAGGTATTTATGCAACAAATTCAAAATACAAACATTGTTAAATATGTCAAATATTCTTCTTTGATAAATTGCCTAGTATATTTTTGTGCGTTGAGGTGTCGATTGTTTACTTAATATAATGCTAACACCAAAGATATATGGTCTTCCATGAAAAAAACACCCTAAGCTGACATTATCCACTATCCATGGAAAATTATCTTCATAATTAATTAAAAATTCCTCAAGAGCCACATACAACGTTCATCTTGATCCATTTTAGATACACATTACGTAGCATCTTTAAGATAACCAACCTTCAATGTGGTTGGGGCCATTTCCTCTTTACATGTATTACCAATGTTCACTATGACATTGATGTGGCCTGCATATGCCTTTAAGTGATGATTTATGATAATGAAAGGTATCCATGGTTCGATATGCTTTAAGGTGTAATGGCAAAACATGTTCTCCAAAATATAATACGCTGCCCATAATACACTCTCCATGCTCTTTATTAATATGCGCTCCAAATGCTCTCTCGATCAACATAGACTTTAAAGTTAAATAAAGTAGTTGATTAGGTTTTTTATGCATTGAGTTTCAAAATTATCATTCACATAGTATTTATTTTTTAAAATAATTGTTTTATCATATTTAAAAAGTATTTTATGGCCAAAAATCTAGGGAGATATTTTTTTAATACAATATGTATTATATATTTATTTTAATTATGGATTTATTAAATGTTAATGGATCAAATTTTCAAAAGTACAAATATATTTTAGACAAAATGTAGAAGAACCTCATGTAAGTCTTTGCGTGTGTCTTTGCTTATCTCACTATTATTTATTTGTGTTTTTCATTTTTGGGCTAACAATTTCTTCAAGTCCTTTGATTACTCTACATGGTAAGAATTTAAATGCAAGTTAGACACTTGCACCACCCAAACCACATCACTATTACCATTATTCACTCACCTTCCACATAATAAAACATCTCCCTTGACACTAAACCCTTTGATTGCAAGGACCAGAGTGGTTCATGAGGTTTGGAGGTTAGAAAGTTCTTTCCCTTCAATGTGGCATTATGCACCCCATAAGGTGACTTGAATGATGCACCCTGACATGTCGCACGAAGAGATAGTTTCCTTCCACATTCCCCTCACTCCTCTTATCGAGGTTCCTTTGCACCTCTCGGTGCAATTGCTAGTTACAGTGTGGGAGTATTCCATTTTTGTGATTAATATATTTTAAGTAGTGAAATGTTTTTAAAATATTTTAATGATGCCTCTAAATATTGTGAAAGTGTACAAATATATTTATAAATTCCCATAAATATTGGTATAAATTAATATTTCATTATTTTTTTATTTTTTTTAAATAAGAATAATACAATATATCTTATTTATTTTTTAATTTAAAAAGATAAATTTTTAAATTTAATTATATATAAATATAATTTGATAAACTATAATAAGAAAAGTTAGTTCACTAAGCTTTGGATTGATAGTGGATAGGTGCGCTCTTAAGGCACTCCTTCGATAGGTTATTGGTTCAAATCCCGTTGGTACTAACCTACAAAAAAAGAAGAAAATACATATTCAAAATCATTATAACAATATAATTAGTATGGGTTCAACATGTTACAATAGATGGGTAGGATTTCAATAATTTCTTCTTAGCATCCAAAATAAGCCTAATTAACTATAATAAAAATGTAAGATATCAATAATTTCTTTTTAGCATCCAAAATAAGTCTAATTAACTATAATAAAAATGTTACTAGGGAGAACTGATAATAAATGGGTAGGATGTCAATAATTTCTTCTTACCATCCAAAATAAGTCCAATTAAGCATAATAAATATTCTTTCTTTAACTCAAATAATTTATATATCATGAAGTTATGATTCTTTAAGCAATTTAAAACACTGAAACATATTGTAATATTAATTACAAAATAAATTTTATTATTTAAATAATTAATTTTTTAATATTCAAATAAAAAATAACAATTATATAATTTTATTATTATCTTTTTATACATCATTAAAATTAATATTAATAATAATAATCTAATTTAAAATTAATAATTATACATTAAATAATAATATGTGAAATTTCTTATAAAATATATAAAAAGTAATATAGTATAACTTTATAAAACTTAGAATAGATTTATTTCACTAGTTTCAATCCCACTTCTTCACTCTTGTGAGCATCACTTGATGAGTGCTAAGTGGACTATTTGGAAATCACGAGAAATTAGTGAATTACAACTACCTCTCATAGAAATGGTCATAGATGAATGACTTACTTAAAGCAGTTGAATCCCAAATATCGAATATAACTTTATCGACCCAATTTACTATAATGAATATTCTATCTTTAGTTCAAATAATTTATATATCACGAAGTTATGATTTTTTAAGCAATTTAAAACATTAAAACATATTGTAATATTCATTACAAAATAAATTTTGCTCTTTAAATAAATAGGTTTTTAATATAAACAAAAAATAACGATTATATATTTTTATTATTATCATTTTATATATCATTAAAATTAATATTAATAATAATATTTGAATTTAAAATTAATAATTATGCATTAAATAATAATATGTAAAATTTCTAATAAAATATATAAAAATGATAAAATAGATATCATGAAGTTATGATTTTTTAATCAATTCAAAAGACTGAAACATATTGTAATATTCATTACAAAATAATTTTTATTTTTTAGATAAATAGTTTTTTAACATTCAAATAAAAAATAACAATTATATATTTTTAGTATTATCAATTATTAAAATTAAAATTAATAATAATAATCTAATTTAAAATTAATAAGTATACATTAAATAATAATTTATAGAATTTATAATAAAATATAATTTTGCTTATGAATAATTTTAGAGAATTGTGTACTGTTTTTAAGGAGTTGTCCATGTTTAGAGTGAATTTTTCATTTGTATTTAGAGACTTGAAGTTGAACTAATGATGATATGAAGAATATTAAATAAGTATAAATATTATTGTTACGAAACGAAAATATGATAAAAATGATGATTATTATTAATTTTTAATGATAAAAGTGATATCCTCAATAGTCTAAATTGAGTCATTGTTTTGTCATCCCATGCATCATGGAACCCCACCATATCCTCTACCTTCAAACACTGATACGGCTGCAACGTCTCCAACCTTGGAAAGCCGCCACTCCCCACCGCTAACTCCCTTAGCTCACCGCAATAGGATATTTCCATGTCCTTTAAATTAGATAGCTCCTCAAATACCAATCTTCTCAGCGATGGACAATAGCATATGTTAAAATGTCCCTTAAATTAGATAGCTTCTCCAATACCAATCTTCTTGGCAATGGACAATGACCTATGGTCAAATGTTGAAGTTTGGACATTAATCCGTCGTTGATCACACCAGAGGGTCTTACTAAGTCTTACACTTGTGGGCTATTTCTATTTTTAACTTTATTGAAAAATAAATGCCTCTGACATGGGGGCGATATAATACCATATAACACGTAGAGCGGTGATGAGAGAGAAAAAAAAGCAGTTGTCTATAACGCGATTTTTTGAAAGCCTTTCCGGCGGGTTTTTCCGATCGAAATCCGGCAGGAATTTATTGGAATCGCAAGTTTGATAGCTAGTTTCTGCACAATGAAAGCGTCCCAGGGGTTTTTCAGGGAGCTGAATCTAAATATGCAGTTAAAAAACCATTTTAACTGCAACAAATCAAGGTTTAACCTCAATTTCTTCCACCGGATTCCGTCATCGGAACCTCCAAAAAATCGCATTATAGACAACTCCGAAAAAAAGCACAACATATTATATTGTGTTATATCCCCATGTAGAGGAGCATTTATATTGATATATGGTATTATATCTCCCCATGTAAGAGGGCATTTATTTTTCAATAGGGTAGCGCCAAGTCCTCGAGCATGGGAAGACCGCAACTCTCAATTTCGAGTGCTTCAAACTCCGTGCACTCAATAGATGCTTAACTTCTTTAAACGAGGTAATTTCCTCGTTCTCAATCTCTTCAACGATCTGCAAAAACTTATCTTTATATCTTCGAGTTGTGGCACTGTTTATTCACTTGACAAACCAGAAACAGATGATCCCACCATCATGCTTTCTAATTTGCTTACATACTCAAGTGTCAACCTCTTCAACGTTGGAAAGCCCCCGCCTACAATTCCAGGAACCTCCCTAAGTTGCTCACACTGAACCAATTCTAACTCTCTCAGGTTTTGAAACTGAGGAATGCGGTTGGGTAAACTTACCCCCTGATAACTCCAGAGTGTAAAATGTTCCAACTTGTTCAGAAACTTCATTAGGGTAAACTTACATGCTCCCTAAGTTGCTTACACCCTACCAATTCTAACTCTCTCAGATTTTGAAACTGAGGAATGCAGTTGGGTAAACTTACCCCATATAATCATTGAGTGCAAAATGTTCCAACTTGTTCAGATTATCCATGTTGAAGGGAAAAATATGCTCCTCCCCCACATCATCTCTATCTGCATCGTAAACGCACATTAACTGCAACCTTCTTAGGGTCGTCCATGTAGTCATTGTACTTTCTTTAATTTCTGACTTTACTGCTGCCCTCAGCTCCATCAGATTCGAAAGATTTGCAGTATCCTCCACATTTATAGCACAATGACTATGCAGCAGTGGCATGAACAGCTTGTTCAATGAAGTGAGGTGCGAGATACCAGGTGGAATCGCCATTAAGCTATCACATCCTTTTAAGTTGAGATGCTTTAGATTTCTGAGATTTCCGATGTTGTCCGGCAATGAATTTAGAGACATACGACGTTCAAGAATCAAAAATCTCAGACGAGACAGATTACCTGTGCTCTCTGGCAAAGTCCGCAAACCGGAGCAGCCACTCAAATTCAGAAATTCATGTTGTTCAAGTTGCCATAGTGATGTTGGCAGCGTTGTTATGTTGGTGTGAGAGAGATCAAGAACCTTGAGAGACATGGCAGCTGATAGAAATCCTTCTTTAACCTCTGTAATTTCTTCATTGTTCGCGAGTACCAAACTCACCAGTTTTGGGCAAGCCAGACTGGTTGGAAGAACACGAATATCATTATGACCAACTGCTATTTGATCTCTAATCTCGTCTTCAATAGGGAAATCTTGTAGATGTTGACCTGCGGCAAACAAGCACTTCTTACCTCGTCTTCAATAGGGAAATCTTGTAGATGTTGACCTGCGGCAAACAAGCACTTCTTACTTCGCTCTATATAGATTGCCAAGTCCCGCAGCACATCATGAACCTTTACGAACTTTGGGCTATATGGATGCTCCGGCCCTAGTAATCCCTTGCAACATGTTCGAACAAGCATCGATCCACCAGTACATTAATGTACTCGTGCCCCGCATCCATTTGGGTGATCAGCTTTTCTGCGCTCCACATTTCTACCAACGTCTCCACAGTAATCTCTGCATTCTCGGGAAACACAGCGCAATATAAAAAGCAAATCTGTAAGTTACGATCAGGCAAATCGTCATGGCTTCATTTTAGCCTATAGTAGAGGTCTGCATCAATGGTGCTGTGACTGGCTCTGAAGGAAGGATCTGCAATTCTCATGAGAGTCAAAGCACGCCTCCACTCATCTTCCGTCTTTTTCCGCCTCATTGCTGCAGCAACTGTGTTTAGGGCCAATGGCAAACCTCGACACTGAGAAGCAATTTCTCTAGCTATACTGTTCTCCCTTGGAAGAAAGCCATCTGTAAAAGCTCTTGTCCTGAATAACTCCAACCCTTCATCTACGGACAGGGGTTGTATCATCGAGGTGTACTCTTTGCTTGCCTCCATCGCGAAGATCACTTCTCTGCTGTGACTGGACATTAAAACCTTGCTACACCCATGAACCCCGAATTTGACGCCAACTTCATCAATGAGATCGATTCGATCCCACATATCATCACAGATCAAAAGAAATTTCTTCTCTCCGAGGAATCCAGACAATTTCATCTTCCTTATATCATTGTCAGAAAAGCCCTCGAGATTTAAATTAAGAGTCTCGGCCATGGAGGCCTGCAACCTTTCAACCTGATAATGCTGAGAAATTGTAAGCCAAATAACAACATCAAAAATACCTCTCTCCGAGAAGTGGTTGTAGGTGGTTGTAGACCAGTTTCAGTAAAGACGTCTTGCCGACGCCCCCCATGCCATAAACAAAGGATAGATTCGAATACTGTTGATTGTGGTTCCCTTATGGAATTGAAAATCATCCGGTTCCGCCATTTCCATATGGCCCAGATTGTTAACAGTGGAATGTAAATGTGTTAGAAAACCTGCACAGATGAATCTAGCTAGCAGAGCAAAAACACTAAAAGAAAATCGAAAGAAGAAAAGAATGATACATTCGAAAATATGTTACAATGCTCATGATATAGCATCACTGGGTGAAGATCCCAAGGTAATGCACTATAGTGGTGATCAATGAGAAGACTCAACACCTACAACAAGTTCCGAAGATAACTAGTCAGTTGCGGAGTTAAAGAAGGAGCAAATCAAGGAGTAAATCATGCAAAAGGAATTTTGCATGCAATCCCATGCTCTAACTAAGAGTCCGCATGTAGGTGTGTAGTAGTTCCAACATGCAAAAGGAATCTTGCATGCAGTGCCATGCTCTAACTAAGAGTCTGCATGTAGTTGTGTATTAGTTCCAACACCCCCCCTGAACACCACTATGGGGAAAAATAGAAAATGGGCCCTGGCAACTAAGGCCAAAGGTCACCCAAAATACAGTGCAACTTGTACTAAAATTGAGGAAAGAGGGAAAACCTCGTGGGAAACCCACCCCCCCCACCAAAAATACAATGTAATCAAAAGAAAAGAGGAAGAAAAATACAGTTGCTAAGCAATCGTGTCCTTCACTCCAAGACGATTGCGCAAAGAGCGAAACTTCTGCTCAGTGAATGTCTTGGTAAAGATGTCTGCAGTCTGTTCTGCTGAAGGACAGAACTGCAAATCAATGACCCGATCATGTACTAAGTCTCTGATGTAGTGCATATGGATCTCTATGTGCTTCGTCCGCTGCCGCTGTACTGGATCCCTGCAAAATTTGAGAGTGCTCTAGTTGTCACACCAGATGACAATGGGCTGGTGGAACTGGACGCCCAACTCAGTGAGGAAGTGCTGTAGCCACAGAGCCTGAATGGTGATGTTGACTACTCCTCTATACTCGGCCTCAGCTGAAGAGAGAGCAATAGCAGCTTGCTTCTTGCTCGACCAACAGATAGGGCCAGATCCTAGACTGAGTGAATATCTGGAGGTGGACTTGCGATCAATGTTGTCTCCCGCCCAATCAGAATCTGTGAAGCCAAGGAGATTCAATGCAGTGCCTGCTGCATAGTGAATCCCGAAGGTGATGGTGCCCTGCACATATTGGAGGATGCGCTTGGCAGCATTCCAGTGTAGCTCATGCGGCTCCTGCATGTATTTGGAAACTGCCCCTACTGCATATGAGAGATCTGGTTTGGAGTGGGTGAGGTACAATAAGCTCCCCACTAGCTGTCGGTAGAGAGTGTTGTCAACTAATGGAGTGTCACCTCCATCCTCAAGGCGGACCCCAGACAGAAAAGGAGTCGATGCTGGCTTGCAGTCAGTCATGCGAAATCTCTCGAGGAGATCCCGTGCATACTTAGCCTGAGAGAGTTTGATGCCTGTGGCATTCTGGCTAATCTCAAGGCCAAGAAAGAAGTGTAATGGACCCATGTCCGTCATCAAGAACCTATCATGCAAGGCCCTCTTGACTGTAGCAATGGCTGAAGCCGAGCTGCCAGTGATTAGGAGATCATCTACATACAAAACTAAGATAAGAAGAGAATCATGTGTCCTAAGCATGTAAACATTCGGATCAGACTTACATCTTTCAAAGTTTTGTGATAAGAGAAAAGAATCCATCTTCGCGTACCAAGCTCTCGGGGCCTACTTATAGCCGTAGAGAGATTTCTTCAGTCTGCAGACCAAAGATGAATCCTGAATGAAACCATGTGGCTGCTCCATGTAGATCTCCTCAGATAGGTCTCCGTGAAGAAAGGCATTCTTCACATCCATCTGATGTACTTCCCACTGCTGGGCAGCCGTAATGGCAAGTGTAAGACGTATGGAATCCATCTTTGCTACTGGAGCAAAGGTCTCGTCATAATCAATGCCATGCACTTGTTGGAAGCCTTTGGCTACTAGCCTTGCTTTTCGTCTAGTGATTTGCCCATCTGCAGCACTCTTGGTCCTGTAGACCCATTTGCATCGGACAAGTTTCCTTCCTGAAGGAAGGGGGACCAGATCCCAAGTCTGGTTCTCTAGGAGGGAGTTATACTCCTCCTCCATGGTGGACTCCCAAGACGGATGCATAGTAGCCTCAGCATAAGACTGTGGATCAGAAGACTAAACCAAATGACAATGCCAGGAGGGCGATGGTTTAGTGGCAGTGAGGACAAGAGGAGGCTCAATAAACTCTGAGCTAGTCCTCTACAGATCGGAATTATCCCCCACAAGACCATTTCTAGCCGCTGGTTGGTCTTGTGCATATATCTCACGTAAGCTCCTTGTTCTCTGATTTATGACAGGGGAATATGATTCACTGCTGGAAGCCCGATTTGGGCTTGGATGTGGATCATCATTTGCATACACTAGATTTGTATCTGAAGACTCTGTCTTTGCATGTGCATGCTCTTCTTCGGCATCTGCATGATCTGTATCTGCATCTGAGTGCACTAAGTCATCATCTCGGACATGAGGTAGATAAAAAGTGTCTGCATGCGGCGCTTGAGGTGCATGCAAGAGACTTTCCTCAAATTTGACACTTCGCTCAATGATGAGCTTGTCCGTAGAGGGAATCAGGAGTCGATATCCCTTCACACCATCAGGGTATCCAACAAAGATGCACTCAATGCTCTGTGGATCAAGAGCTTTCCTCTTTTCAGAGGGGATCCGAGCCCATGGTCGAGAGCCGAAAACACGGAGGTGAGTGACCTTTGGTTTAGTGCCGCTCCAAGCCTCAAAGGGGGTCTGATCCTTGACAGACCTATGAGGAGATCTGTTTTGGATGTAGTTAGCACAATTAAGTGCTTCAGCCCAGAGCTTATGAGGCAGTGACTTGGCATGCAACATGCAGGAAGCCATCTCTTTAAGAGATCGGTTCTTTCTCTCAGCAACTCCGTTCTGCTGCGGAGTGTATGGAACTGTGTACTGCGACTGTATGCTGGACTGAAGGCAAAGGTTCTGAAGTGTTGTGTTAACATATTCCCCCCCATTGTCTGTACGGAGGGCTTTGATCTTTCTCTCTGACTGTGTCTCAACTAGTGCTTTGAAATCTTCAAAGTCCTCAAAAAGATTTGTTCCTGAGAAGATACACCCAAGTATACCGTGAGAAATCATCAATAAATGTAAGCACATACCTTGTTTTGTTGATGGAAGGATGAGGAAAAGGCCTCATGAGATCACTATGGATCAGATCTAGAGGAGAGGATGCTCTGTGAGTCTTGCTGGTGTCAAACTTTTCTCTGGGATGTTTGCCAAGAACACACCCTTCACAAACTCCTTTGGAGAAACTGATATTTGGCAAGCCTTCCACCATCTCATTCTTGCTTAGCTGCTGCATATACCTGTAATTTAAGTGACCAAACCTCTCGTGCCAAAGCCTACTACTATCGTCAGCATGTGTAAGCAACAAGGAGGATTCAGATTCAATAAATTCAGAAAATGTATACAGTCTGGCTCCATTGTTTACCTCACCAGTTGCAATTTTGGCGCTGCTATGTAGATCATATATGTTCACTACATCTGCAGTGAATTCCACTCTCTTTCCAGTGCCGGAATGAGTGATCTGATAAACTGAAAGCAGGGTTACCGAAAGTTTTGGAACATGAAGCACATCTTCAAAGCTTCCGTGTAAAAGTTCCACTCTACCTTTTCCGGTGACCTCAATAGGTGAGTCATCTCCCATGAGGATGGGAGGTCCTTTGCATGCATCCAAAGAGGAATAGACTTCCTTTGCAGCAACCATATGATGTGATGCACTAGAATCTATAATCCATGCATCAGGAGAAGAATTAATTGCAACTAAAGCATGAAAATTGTTACCTTTCCCGTGTGGCGGATCCTCAGTTTTCTTCTTGGCGCCCTGAGGAATGTGGTCCCCAAGGTTGTTCTTCTAAAGGATTTCTGCCATTTGGTCAATTTGTTTCTTCATGCAAGAGGATTCTGGATGGAATCCTCTTTGACAGTAGATGCATCTATTTCCTTTCTTCCCTTTCTCATTTCTCAAGCCGGAGGAGTCATTGAAGGGCTTGGTGTACCCTTCCTTCTTTGGATGGGAATGTGCTTTTTCTTTGTCTTTTTGCTGCCGATTTTTCTGATTTGAATCAGATCTGTGATTTTTATTGTGGCTGCCATCATGCACAACAAGTGCATGTGCTTTTGGAGGTTTGATTTTTCCCATGCCAATGAGTTTATCTTGCTCAAAAATAAGGGACTCCATAAATTCTTTGAGAGAAGGCATAATGTAGGATTTACCTGTTGCGAGCCTTACTGAATGAAATGTAGACACAAAGACGGAGTATTCCGGTCCGAGCTTTGACATAATAGAGAGAACTTGGCGACTCTCCTCCTTGGATTTGTCAATTCCACAACCCTTGAGTTGCAGCAATAGATCATTATATTTGGTGAAGAAGTCTTGAATTCTGTCATAGTTCTGTGGATCCAATGATAGCAGCTCCACTTCGAGCAGATGTCCTTTCATCTCATCCTGTTTCCCGTAGAGATCTTCAACCTTTTTCCAAATCTCATTGGGAGTATTGCAGGCAGATAGATGAAACTGCAACTCTGGAGAGATGCTAATGCACTATAGTGGTGATCAATGAGAAGACTCAACACCTACAACAAGTTTCGGAGATAACTAGTCAATTGCGGAGTTAAAGAAGGAGCAAATCAAGGAGTAAATCATGCAAAAGGAATTTTGCATGCAATCCCATGCTCTAACTAAGAGTCTGCATGTAGGTGTGTAGTAGTTCCAACATGCAAAAGGAATCTTGCATGCAGTCCCATGCTCTAACTAAGAGTCTGCATGTAGCCGTGTATTAGTTCCAACACCCCCCCTGAACACCACTATGGGGAAAAATAGAAAATGGGCCCTGGCAACTAAGGCTAAAGGTCACCCAAAATACAGTGCAACTTGTACTAAAATTGAGAAAAGAGGGAAAACCTCGTGGGAAAACCCCCCCCCCCCCCCAAAATACAATGTAATCAAAAGAAAAGAGGAAGAAAAATACAGTTGCTAAGCAATCGTGTCCTTCACTCCAAGACGATTGCACAAAGAGCGAAACTTCTGCTCAGTGAATGTCTTGGTGAAGATGTCTGCAGTCTGTTCTGCTGAAGGACAGAACTACAAATCAATGACCCGATCATGTACTAAGTCTCTGATGTAGTGCATATGGATCTCTATGTGCTTCGTCCGCTGCCGCTGTACTGGATCCCTGCAAAATTTGAGAGTGCTCTGGTTGTCACACTAGATGACAATGGGCTGGTGGAACTGGACGCCCAACTCAGTGAGGAAGTGTTGTAGCCACAGAGCCTGAATGGTGATGTTGACTACTCCTCTGTACTCGGCCTCAACTGAAGAGAGAGCAATAGCAGCTTGCTTCTTGCTCGACCAACAGATAGGGCCAGATCCTAGACTGAGTGAATATCTGGAGGTGGACTTGCGATCAATGCTGTCTCGCGCCCAATCAGAATCTGTGAAGCCAAGGAGATTCAATGCAGTGCCTGCTGCATAGTGAATCCCGAAGGTGATGGTGCCCTGCACATATTGGAGGATGCGCTTGGCAGCATTCCAGTGTAGCTCATGCGGCTCCTGCATGTATATGGAAACTGCCCCTACTGCATATGAGAGATCTGGTTTGGAGTGGGTGAGGTACAATAAGCTCCCCACTAGCTGTCGGTAGAGAGTGTTGTCAACTAATGGAGTGTCACCTCCATCCTCAAGGCGGACCCCAGACAGAAAAGGAGTCGATGCTGGCTTGCAGTCAGTCATGCGAAATCTCTCGAGGAGATCCCGTGCATACTTAGCCTGAGAGAGTTTGATGCCTGTGGCATTCTGGCTAATCTCAAGACCAAGAAAGAAGTGTAATGGACCCATGTCCGTCATCAAGAACCTATCATGCAAGGCCCTCTTGACTGTAGCAATGGCTGAAGCCGAGCTGCCAGTGATTAGGAGATCATCTACATACAAAACTAAGATAAGAAGAGAATCATGTGTCCTAAGCATGTAAACATTCAGATCAGACTTACATCTTTCAAAGTTTTGTGATAAGAGAAAAGAATCCATCTTCGCGTACCAAGCTCTCGGGGCCTACTTATAGCCGTAGAGAGATTTCTTCAGTCTGCAGACCAAAGATGAATCCTGAATGAAACCATGTGGCTGCTCCATGTAGATCTCCTCAAATAGGTCTCCGTGAAGAAAGGCATTCTTCACATCCATCTGATGTACTTCCCACTACTGGGCAGCCGCAATGGCAAGTGTAAGACGTATGGAATCCATCTTTGCTACTGGAGCAAAGGTCTCGTCATAATCAATGCCATGCACTTGTTGGAATCCTTTGGCTACTAGCCTTGCTTTCTGTCTAGTGATTTGCCCATCTGCAGCACTCTTGGTCCTGTAGACCCATTTGCATCGGACAAGTTTCCTTCCTGAAGGAAGGGGGACCAGATCCCAAGTCTGGTTCTCTAGGAGGGAGTTATACTCCTCCTCCATGGTGGACTCCCAAGACGGATGCCCAGCAGCCTCAGCATAAGACTGTGGATCAGAAGACTGAACCAAATGACAATGCCAGGAGGGCGATGGTTCAGTGGCAATGAGGACAAGAGGAGGCTCAATAAACTCTGAGCTAGTCCTCTACAAATCGGAATTATCCCCCACAAGACCATTTCTAGCCGCTGGTTGGTCTTGTGCATATATCTCACATAAGCTCCTTGTTCTCTGATTTATGACAGGGGAATATGATTCACTGCTGGAAGCCCGATCTGGGCTTGGATGTGGATCATCATTTGCATACACTAGATTTGTATCTGAAGACTCTGTCTTTGCATGTGCATGCTCTTCTTCGGCATCTGCATGATCTGTATCTGCATCTGAGTGCACTAAGTCATCATCTCGGGCATGAGGTAGATAAAAAGTGTATGCATGCGGCGCTTGAGGTGCATGCAAGAGACTTTCCTCAAATTTGACACTTCGCTCAATGATGAGCTTGTTCGTAGAGGGAATCAGGAGTCGATATCCCTTCACACCATCAGGGTATCCAACAAAGATGCACTCAATGCATCTTATCAATTCCACAGTCACATGGAGGCAGGCTTATCAATGTGACTAGAGGGCTACAGATGCTTGCATGCCTTGGAAAGGGAGCAGTTATGGCTCTAGGTCTATGAGAAAGAAAGTTATCTTAGGGGTTGGACACCTGGAGGGGTTGGGTTGCTCCTGGAGGTCCTGTAGCACCTAAAGGAAGTCAGTAAGGTCTTAAATTTTTGACTCCATTTCCTTAAGGTCATTTAGGAGGTTGAGTCTTATCATAGTCACCCTTAGCTCATGTTTAACCCGGGAAAACTGGTGAAAGTGGGTAAATGTGGGAGGAGGTGAGTTACAAGATTAGAGGTAGGCCTCTTTCCCATTCTCTAATTTATCTAAGGAAAACGCTATGTTTTTTGTCTTATGTTGTTCTAGACCAGTCCACTAGGTCTAGGGAATTCACCATAATCAGCAATCGTAAATTCCGCATAACATACAGGATTACAATGTTGGTTCTCTCCCCCTCTACCATTATCTATATGTTTCTATATGTCTATCTCGTTCGAGAAGAAAGCACACTTCTTTATAATTTCATATTACAATGATAAGGTCATCATGAAAATCTCTCGATTCTCATGTGATCTAATTTGAGAATATATATTAACAATTTCCAATATTAGGACAATTTTGTAACAAATTTTCCAAATTACAATAATTATCAATAGAAAATCCTAATTGTTTTAGCAAAATTTAACAAACAAAAAAAATTGGGCTCCAATAGGCCCCCAACACAAAAATGTGGCTCGTCCTCAAGCCACTCATCCCTCCTTCTATCCCCTGGATCTGGTAACCTTTGTCCTTATTGGCATTGTCTTCAAGCCTCTGTTACAATAGCTGATATGATGTAATATGATTATGGTTCCATTAAATATGTTGTAATATTAGAAATATTAACTATTGCAGGAAATAAATAATAAATTTTCATTTTGAATATATATTGTTTTGCAAAACATGAGTCTTCTAGAAGATCCAGTTGATCCTGAGATCGATTTATATTATGTTAGGTTTGGTTTAGACATTCAATACAATGATGATGAGATCTATGGAGAGGATATCGAATCAAATGACGACGATGATGGTCATGATGTTGATGATCATGATAAACATGATGATGATGATGATGAGAAATTTTTTGGTGGTAGCCAGTGACATTTATCATATAGACTACATCATGGATCATTGTTGATAAAACATTATGATGCCTCTTTTCATGTTGATTATTATATGTATCATTTTCACTTGCAGTACCATATTTAGTTGTATCATTTTGACTTATATCATTTGGAAATGTATTATATGGGCCTACATTATGTGTAGCCGGTTATATATATATATATATATATATATATATATATATATATATATATATATATATATATATATATATGTATATATATATCTATATATATATATATATATATATATATATATCTTGTTATTTTATTCCAATGTTGTGTTGTGGTCTGTAACTATAAGAAACCGGAAAGAGATTTTCTTTGGAAATATCTATGATGTGAATATGGGCCTACATTATGTGTAGCTAGTCATGACCAACAACTTTGTTTATTAATAATATAAAAATATCGGTTATCGTTTTAAAAAAATTGATAGTTTGTGTAGATGTCCATTTCCGTAGAAAAAAAAATTATAAATTGAATGTTACAAAATATTTCAAATGCAATATGACTTACTCTATAATCATATAAGTTATTTAAGAGGCATGATATACTTTAATATTTTAATTGAAACAAATATATATATATATATATATATATTATTAATAAATGGAAACTATAAAGGAAGAATCGTGAGTTGGTAAAATGGAAGCAGGATGTGGCTCTAAGATGGAAGTAAAGTTCGACATTAAATTGGAATCCATACTTGGAGCTATTACTGGATCTAATTAGGAAGCTAAATTGGTTTCTTGACAGGAAGCATTATTGGAGGCTAATTAAGCAGAAAATCCCAACATTAAAAGGAAGAAAACCCTACTAACCTAAAAAGGAAGAAAACCCAGGCGCTAAATAGGAAGCAAACCTTCCAACTAAAAGGAAGCAAACCATGATTCTAACAAGGAAGCAACAATGGAAGCCAAAATATAAGCACACTAGAAGAAATCTTGGAAGTGGAACTGGCATTACCTAAGAAGCAAAAAAAGAAGCAATTTAGGTATCAAACAAATAAATAATAATGGAAACAATACTAGCATCCAAACTTGGTGTTACCTAAGAAGCACAAACAAAAGCAATTCAGGTAGCAAACAAAGAAGTAATAATGGAAGCAATACTAGCATCCAAACTTGGCATTACCTGAGAAGCAAAAAAATAAGCAATTTAGGTAGAAAACAAAGAAGTAATAATGGAAGCAATATTAGAAGCCAAACTTGGTGTTCCCTAAGAAGCAAACAAAGAATCCATTTAGGTAGCAAACCAAGAAGTAATAATGGAAGCAATATTACAAGCAATAAAAGAGACTATAATGGAAGCCATATTAGAAGCTAAAGAAGATGCCATAATGGAAGAAAAGCTAGATGCAACAAGCAATGCCATATTGGAAGCAAAACTTGATGCAACAAAGGACGTTATAATGGAAGCATAACTTGGCATTAATTAGGAAGCCAAACAAAAATCTATTTTGATGTCGTACTAGAAGCAAAACTAGAAGCACAATTAGGAGCAAAACTAGAAGTAAAAGTGGACGCAACAATGGAAGCAAGAATGGAAGAAACAATTCCTATTGCTATTCTTGGCATTATTCCCAGCGACCAAATGAAGATGCAAGGTTGCACCAAGTTTTATGTCACCAATTGAAGATAATTCATAGCCTCAAAAACATTGAATTATAGCGCTATTTCTGGTGCTAATGGCTTGTTTTGTTGTAATGAAGGGAAGGGGATGCCCAAAACAAAATCTAGGGGAAAGGGATGCCTAGAATGAGCATAGTACATACAAGGGATGCCCAAAATGAAAAGTAGGGGATGATTATTATTATTAACAATATTAATAATCGAATAGATTTCTATGTAGGGAACAACACATTGGCGAGCTATGCAAAGTGTCTATACATTAGTGAGCCATGTGTAAACATGTCACCCTTATAACATAAAAGATGTGTTCCTGTAATTTTAGCATAAAATGTTTATGAACTAATGTTAGCATTAGTTAATTGAAACTAAAACTCTCTAGATTAATTGAGATTTATCCTAAATTTCCTCACATCTTGCCTCGATATGAGGCCAAATAAGACCTCTAAATTTATTATTGGTTGAAATAGTTGTCAAAAGAAGCTTGTAGGTTGACAACAAAGTTCTTTATAAAATACAAGCTTAAAACATTAGGTTGAGTAACTTGTTTTTTATGTGAAATCATGTATAGGGGAAAAATCAATTACAATAGCCCCTACAGCCCCAAAGGGGCAAGGACTAATAATAGGAGGGCACATGGCTGATTAATAAGCTACAATAAAAGAAAAGATGATTCTCTTCTCTTATCACAATCCACAATGAATAGAAGACACAACCACTTAAATGCACGAGAAGAATTATGCATTCACTAGCACTAGACAAGCAAGCTAGAATATAGGAAATTAATATCTATATCTATGCTCAAAATTTGAGACAATGATAATAATGACCACCCCCTACACTATGGAGAAATATAATTCTATTGTTGAATTCACATGGAGATGCAAAAACACAATGCAACAAATCTCTGATACACAAATCACATCCAAAACATTCCTTGATGCACGATAAAGAAAAAGACTTGCATATATAGTTATGCTTCATTTTTGTCTGGTGATAATATGTAAAAGGTATTTGAAGACTCAGAAATTCAAAATGCAAAGTTTTAGTTTGTTGGAATCCAAAGGTACATATTGTTATAGATTTAAAGAATGAAATTGACAATGGATAAGGAAATGAGTGGCCATATATTTGGGTTGATTGTCAATGAAAAATAAGATTCATAGAAATTCAAGTTTACTAATAAGTTGATTTTTTCAAACACTTGTATTATTTTTGGTTCTCTTCACTAAATAAATGAGTACAATTATATAAATTAAATGGATGGTAAATGTCAATAGGCATCGATCAAAACGCTTATTCCATGATACATCTCATATTACTAAAACTTACAAAAAAAACATTAAAACTAACTAAATTATAATTTTATTTTAAAATAGTATTATTATCATTAATTATAAAAATAATTAATTATGCCAAGAGGCACTCTCCAGCCCAATATGGTAGATATGTGTAATGTGATGTAATGTAAACATGTTAACTAGATGAAAATAAAATAAAAATAACCCTACGTGAAAACATTTTTACTCGATCAAAATAAATAAATAAATTAATGTTAAAAAAAATAACTTCATGGTACGCACCCATGGTATGATAACATGTGGTAGTGACCCATGGTATTCATGTAGAATATATCTTATTTAAAGGGGGAAATTAAACCAACTTAGATCCATCTTAACTCTTGATCTACCAAGCATGGAGAGCGATCAAATTTCTTTTTACTCTAAAAGAGGTTTGCATCTCAAGAGATTTGATCCCTCTTGATGCTTAGTAGATCTAGAGTTAAGATCCAGGATCTAAGCTAGCATATTAATTAAACATATATATATTTAAAAAAAGCATGGAACGAGATTCTTAACCATGGATATTTACACCACTTTAACATGGATATTTTTAAATTGTAAATAAGCTTTGTTACAACATAATGGGCCAATACCATAGCTTATCAATACCACGTGGTCAAAAAAATCATAACTTACTTCATATGACACGTGTTTATTTGGCATTTTTTTAATTAATAAATTGAATTAAAAGACAAAAAGGGAATAATTATTTTGGAGATAAATCTCAACTGTAGAAATTAAAATGTAGATTTTTAACTACTCAAGAAATTTTGATCAAAATCACAAGACACAAACCTACTCTATTGTGTTGCGGACACTAATTCACAATTTAGAAATGCAATAAGAAATCAAACACATGCAAATAGTATTTTTCCTGGATAAAGCAATCTGCTAATAACCCCAATGCCTTCTTGCATTAATCTATGAATAGATATGTATTACAATTGCTTTGCTCAATTGAGCACAACCTGTAAGTGCATAACCTATCTCTCTGCTCACTAAGAAGCTCTGACACGGACTTTGTCAATTTCTGCCTCTTCTTGAGCTCTTATTTCCTTGCATTGTTTATTGAGGAAATGGGCCCCTATTATTTAGGAAATTCCTCAAATTGATTCTGCAATTCCTTTAGGATGATCATCTGACTACATGCAACACCTGTACACTCAAGACTAGTCTACAATTGATGTTATGTTGCGTTGGAATCTCCACCAAGCCTAGGTAACTCAAATTCTCTACATGAACTAGCTATTTTGGGTTGATTGATCAATTAACTCGATGATCACTAAGTTTGACTAAAGTCTCACTACACAATTGACCCTCAACTAGTTCCTTCAACAGTTAGAACTAGTTTAACTGAAAACAACTTGAAATAATTGACCTTGATTGCTACAAATATTTCTTAACTGGAATCTAACTCCTTCAAATCGAATTCACTGAGTAAATTGGGTGACACAAGCCATGTCACACAAGTTAACTGCATCCAAGTTTTTCGTTGATGTGGAAATTTGAATTTTCTCAATTTAATCAAGGCAAAATCAAATTGAGAATTTCTTGCTGCATTTTTTAGCATCAACCTTTTATTTGTGTATACTACCAAGAACATTCTAGGGCATTTGGTGGAGGTTAAATCCCTACCATCCACTTTGTAATTAAATTAAAATTCTTAAATCCCTATTCCAAAATAGACACGCCTATTAGTGTAAATATAACTAGCCATGTGGAAAACTCATATCACCTTTGTTTGTCTAAGGCGAGATTCAACCTTGCAACCTTATTCCTAAACATGAGAAGGACCATGAGCACTTGAATTTGTGTATCACTCTATAAGTGGCTACATGGATTAAACTGGTAGCTTAAGTGGCACACTGTGTTTTGTGGTCTCTTATGAGAAAATGGGCATCCAGCAGATGGCTTATGGGGATGAACAACCTCAATATTTACATATGTCAAGCCATGATGCCTCATTCCTCATAATGTGATTGGATGCTAGTACCCAACTCAAACAATTCTCATGTTATTTGATTGAGAAGCTTCATGTTAGCAAAGGTTGTTTTATATGGCTTTGTTTTTACAAATGTTTATTTCATGTTGCCATGTAAATTTAGGCAACACCTCAATACTCCCTTTTGGCAGTGTGCTTTCTTGAGGCCAGAAAGGTATTGGAAAAGAATGTACCAATAGAGTGACTAATATGTGAGTGTTTTCATGGCCTAAACCTACATCCTAAGCATCACAATGTGGTCTGCAATCTCTTTTAATAAAATGGGAGTGTCTAGTCATTGGCTTCCTAGGACAACCAATCTTAAGATTTGCATACATGAAGCCATAATGCCTCCTTTCTCACTTTTTGATCGGACACCGATACGCAACCACAATGATTCTCTTGTTAGTTGATTGATGGGATTCTTGCTAGTGGTGCTCAAGTTGCAAGACTTTGTTTTGATAGATGTTGATCTCCTTTTGGCATGTGAATTTAAGGGCCACCTCAATACTCGCTTTTGGTAGTGGGTTTTCATGAACTTGGAAAGGTATTGATAAATGATGGCTCGATAAAATTAATAGCATGAATATTAAAAATATATATCCAAAAATTATGGCACGAATATTGAAATGCACAATTGATATATACTCTTGATTACACATGGTATCATATCTTGAGAACGTTACACATTAAACAAGATATAAGATAAAGAGAATTTAATAATTGTAGTGTCCTATTTTTTTGCCTAGTATAGTTTTGTGACCCAATCAAGGGTAATTTTTTATGGATTATGTATGGAAGACTTATATGTTGTGGACTTGGATCAGTCACCCGATTAGGAAACACTATGGCATATTTTACATGTAGTTATATTTCCTCTTATGTGTGGTTATGTGTGGTTATGTGATTGATTATGTGTACCAAATCTACATTGATGTATGTCTCATTTTGTTTTATATCTATCTCATGGCATATGATTATAAAATATGCATGGCAACTACTACATGGAGTAGTTAATTGACCATAATCTTATTGGTGATCTATGATTTACATGATTATGTATGCTTAACCTTGTATTTAGTAGGATTTGGAAGGGAACTTAGTTACTTGTCGAGAAGGATGTTGTAATGTCCCTTAATAATAAATAATAAATAATATAATATAATATTAAATAAATAATAAACAATAAATAAATAAAATAGTAATAGTAAATAAATAATAATAAATTAATTACATGCTCTAAATAAATATAAATAAGAATAAACAGAAAAATGGTAAAAATCAGTAAAGTTGTCAAAAAGTAAAAACAAAATAAATAAAACAAGAAAGCAGTAAAAATCAGTAAAGCTATCAAAAAGTAAAAACAAAAGAATAAAACAAGAAAGCAGTAAAGTTGCATGTTTACACATGGAGTGTGTGCATGTGGTTCCCCTTCCAATGTTTGCTCTATTTAATAGATGGGGAGGAAGATGAGAGGCATTCCATCATTCCATGATTCCATCATCCATTCTCTTGGGAAAATAGTGTTGTGAGACAAAGGATTCCTTGGCAGTAGTACGTTGTGAGGGCTCGGGGTGGCTAGTTGTAGCAAGATTTTGTGCAATTGAGCCTACGGTTTGTTGGAGAGTCATGCCCAAGACTTTGTTGCAGTTAGCAAAATTCAACTAGCGTTCAACCCTAAAATCACAAGTGAGAAACATCATCGTCACAGGTAAGTTGTCTCTACTCATATTTTTGAAATTTGATGTTAATTAGTTGATAAATTGTGTGTTGATTATAAATCACATGATTAATCTAATTAATCACATGTTTTTTATTTCGGGGCTGTTACATATGGTATCAGAGTGAGTTTCAACTCTGTGTGACCTCTAAATAAAATTTTTGAAAAAAATACTAAATTATTTTTTCCAATTATTTTGTTTGTGATGATCAAGAAAAATTTAGTCAAACTAAATTTGAGAGAAATAAATACAAATTTAACCTTTCTTTTTACAATAATAATAATAATAATAATAATTATTATTATTATTATTATTATTATTATTATAATGTATATATATAAACTTCGGAAGTTTTTATTTGCAAACAATTGTATGCATGCATTATCCTAATTTTGTTATTATTATTTTAAATAAATAAATGAAATAATTCTATTAAAAATAAATCTAAAAAATTAAATATTTAGATGGTTTTCCATTGTCCAAAGCTTAAGACCTGAACTTCAATAAGCTTTTGTACATGACTTCTTGGACAAATTTCGATTGCACTGAAGAAGGAAAAAAAAACCTCCACCGTATGCATGCATCTATTATTAGAGCCTATGGGTCTTTTTAAAGTAAATGTAAAATAATAATGATTTAATCTTTAAATTTAGAAATATGGAAAAAGTTATTATTTTTAGAAGATCTATTAAACTACGACAAGTCTCCAAAATGTTCTTTCATAACTTCATACAATTTTGTATTTAATCTATATTGCAAATATAATAATTTCTATAATGATATTTTTAATATCTTTACCAGTTTACTTATTGTTTTGGGTTTCAAATTCCATCACAAAAAACATGAAATTACATATTTAGATATATTCATATAAATACAGTGGAAGGACGATATAAATACAGTGGAAGGACGGGGATACAATAGAGGCATGAAATTATATATTTAGATATAAGTTTACAGCCTCTCCCGCATAATTTTACAGCCTCGCCTCTTCTGCATAAATTAAGATAGGGAATAAATTTAAAAAAAATCATTAATTAATATTGTAATTTTGTAATTGTAGAATAGATTTTTAAATAAAGAACAAAAGGTCTTACTCATATGAACTTTTTAATACGGGTTGGGTTATTTATTGATAATTGGACTTGGGTTAATTAATGTGAAAGTGTTTTGATATTTTATTTTATTTTTAATTAAAAGAAAAAAACTGTGGATAAGGTAGATCGCTTTTTTTCTAGAAAGAAAATCTTTATATTATATTGAGTAAATATACATACAAAATGATTAGGAGATCTGGAGATCTGAAGGAGCGTCATATGACACAAAAAACAACATGTATCAGCTTTCATGAGCGGCTTGCATGAAACAGTTCAGAACTAAAGGCAATCTGAAAAACATCTCTGAGAAACATCTGATAGAAAAATCGCCCATATGACTTAACCTGTATACGTGCACCTATGTCAGGAGATGGAAAAAGCAGACCCCATGGAGATCGATCAGCTGTCCGGGGAGAACAGAGCGGAGACAGATTGCAGGACAAAAGCTGCAGAGAGAGTGGAGTCTTCAAAAATTAACCGATTTCGCCACCGCCATAGAGACCAGATGGTAATGGGGAGAATGGGGCGGAGGGATTTTTGACGCCCCCACCAGGCAAAGGCTGCATCCACAGAGATGAAACATAGGTGTTGAAAAGAGAAATAATTTGCAAGGACATACCAGATGTGTTGGGCAACATAGCACTTGAAGAAGAGATGAAAATTTGTTTCCTCGTCCATCTTGCAGAGAGCACATCTGCTGGGGCCATGCCAAGACCGCCGCCTCAAGGTGTCCCAGGTTAGGTTCTTGTTGAAAAGCACCAACCAGGAGAACAAAATAACCTTGAGAGGGCAACGGATCTTCCACCAGAAGACTGGAAAGCGCCACGATGCTGGAGCACAAACTGAAATGAGATCTGCGTATATATCTTTTACAATAGCATGTGGAGCAGAGAAAGGGAGAGACCATGTAAGATGATCAGCAACATTGGAGCGCAGAAGACCACCCCGCCGGAGAGAGATTGAGAGGTCAGACCAGAGGGGGATGAGGTCGAGAGGGAGGTTGATATCATCAGCGTCCCGGAGCACAGGCTAGGGGCCATCCCATTCCTTTATGATTTGATCCCATGTATATAAGCCCAATCTTCGAAGGAAGAAAAGTAGAGGAGGGGGAAACTGCATAGTTCCCTTGAAGCCAGCAAAGGAGTCTAGCCCAATGTAAATCTTGCTGCCTGTGTGGATATTCCATTTCAGATTGCTGAGGAAATATCGTTGGATCCTTCGAAAACTTGACCAGATAGCAGAGCCTCTTTTGGTGCCAATAGAGTCGAACCTGAACCAGTAATCAATTCCCCTGCCTTTAAGGTATTTTTGCCTGACAATGTCGCTCCAAAGGCTGGATCCATAAATACCCCTCCACAATGATTTGCAAATTAGTGTTGTGCCAAAAATTTTAATATTCAGAATGCCCCATCCGTCATAGTTTTTCGGCAGAGAGAGAGAGTCGAGCTTGGAAAGATGGATTTTATAGCGTTCAGCTTTCGCGCCCCAAATGAAGCAGGAAATGATTCTGTTTATAGAAGATATTATGCATGGCGGGAGAAGGAAGAGATGTCCCCAGAAAACGGAGAGCTGAGTGAGAACAGATTTAACAAGGACCACTCTGCCTCCCAAGGAGAGAGTGCGGAGGCTCCAATCGGCAAGCTTCTTGTGGAAGCGGTCAACGATCCAGCGCCAATCCTCCGACTTGTAGGAGCGGCACTTCAATCTGAACCCGAGATACTTAATGCCCTCTGAAAGCGGCAAATATGTAATGTCGAAGATCTGTGCAATCTGGGAGATAAGGAGGTCATCAGCATCATTATAATAAAGAAAAGACTTTGCTTTGTTCATGGCCAATCCCGTTGCCTTGTGAAAACGATCCAGGATGGACTTGATGCAAATCCAGGTGGCCAAAGAGAGCATAGCAAAGATGAGAACGTCGTCCACGAAGAGGCTGTGAGACATCTTAATGTTCTTGCAGATTTTAATAGGAGCAAAATATTTCAAGGCCACCGCGCGATTGATGTGGAGGCTCATGGCGTCGATTGCAAGAATAAAGAGGAGGGGGGACAAGGGGCAGCCTTATCGTAAGCCCCGCTCAGCCTTGAAAAAATGAGAGGGTTGTCCATTGACCAGGATCGCGTAGTTAACGTTATCAATGCATCCCATAATCCAGCAAATAACTGCATGAGAAAGCCCAATCTTGGCGAGTAGACATTGAAGGAATGCCCAATCGATGACGTCGAAAGCCCGGTGAAGGTCGATTTTTAGGATGGCGGCATTGGTGTTATTTACAGCAATGGAGTGTAGGCATTCTTGAGTGGAGGCTACGGCGTCGTGGATGATACGGCCTTTGAGGAAGGCATGTTGATTTGGAGAGAGATGGCGGGCCAGAGAATCCTTGATTCTAAGCGCAATTATCTTAGTGATGATCTTGAAGCAGATATTGCAGAGCGAGATAGGGCGGAAGTCTGAGAAGGTATCGGGGTGATCTTTTTTCGGAATGAGGGCTATGAGAGTGGAGGATGTATGGCTGTGTATTTGACCCGAGTGTTTGGATGCGAAGACCATACTCAGCAGATCGTTTTTAAAGAGATCAAAGAAATGTATAAGGAAGCCAATAGTCCAGCCATCTAGGCCAGGGGCTTTGTCCCTTTTGAATGTTTTCATGGCGCGAAGGAGCTCATCTTCGTCAACAGGACGGGAAATTTCTTCATTCATAGCATCGTCAAACATCACTAGCATAGGTTCAATCGCCCATCGGATGTCATTGAAAGTGATGTCGCCAGATCGGCTGTACTGTTTGCTAAAGAAATTTACTGCAAGCCGAGTGATATCTCCCTGTGAGGAAGCCTCATTTCCGAATTCATCCTTTATTTTCCAGATGAATTTCCTTTCTGTGCGGGCGCTGGCGAATTTATGAAAAAAATTTGTGTTTTTGTCTCCCAATTCGAGCCAAGTGGCTCGGCTCTTGAGGCGCCATTTGGCTTCTTCCTGTTTTAGAAGAGCAGATCTGCGCTTTTCGAGTTCCCAGATGCGATTCTTCCTTTCAAAAGAGCATGTGGAAAAATCTGTGGAGTCCATATAGGACTGAATTTCCATTTGGATCCTTTTGAGAGCCGCTCTGTCTTGTTGATGTCGATTAAATTGCCATTTTTTGACCAGGACTCTGAGTTGAGATAGTTTCTCTCTGAAAGTGGAGAAGATGTAATTTGATTGCTCTCGAGTCTTCATGTCTTTCCAGGCTTTCTGAATAAAGAGATTAAAAGCGGGGTCGAGGAGGAGGCTATTATCGAACTTAAAAGAATAGCCTGTTTTGAAGATCCTGCCTGGCCACGTCAAGTGGATGGGGAAATGGTCGGATATCATGATATTCTCCACAGACAATTTTGGAAGACCAAATTTGTGTAAGAGGCCGAGGTGGATGAAGACCCTGTCCAGACGTTTAGCGATGTAAGCCCTCCCTGTTCTGCCATTTGACCATGTCGGCCTATTCCGAACTGGGCGAACGTCGACCATATCCCTGTTTACCAGTTCTGTGGAGATGAGATCCGCCAGGGAGCTATTGACCTTGCCTGTGCCCCATACCTCATTTGAGGATAATACAGCATTTGTGTCTCCCGCTATGATTAGACTGTTTAGATTGAAGAGGTGAGAGGCAAACACCCTGTGCCAGAAGGAGATACGGGATTTGTACGGGGCGTATAGATTAAGAATGTTGATAGGTAAGTCTATGCCCCGAATGGAGACTGTGATGAGTATTCCTGCAAAGCAACTGTAGGCCTTCGCCTTGACCTTAGTCGGGTCCCAAAGAGAGATCATGCCTCCCGAGAGGCCATTTGCATCTATAGCAGCCATATGCCAGGATGGCAGCATCTTGCGGAAATAAGACAGAGTTTCTTCCTTTCCATGCATCGTCTCCTGCAGAAGAATTATTGAAACCCTGGAACGAAAGAAGAAATCCTTTAGCGTGTTGAATTTAGGGTCCACGCCAAGACCACGGATATTAAAAGATAAGATTGAGATCATTTTGGAGTGTTTGCAGCCTTGCTTGCTCTAAGGGGCTGTGTGGGAGTGTCATCAAGAACAGGGACTTCGACTAGGGAGAGATTTCGGATGTCTGCGTTTGATGCTATGGATCTGCCCCTGAAGTGTCGAGAGCTACCTCGACCCCGCTTCCGGACCGTGATGTTCATGGCTGATGCCGGACTGATGATTGGCGAGCAGGGTCCAGGTTTGTGGACCGTCAAGGGAGCAAGCTGAAGAGACTCCCTGACTTGCGAGAGGTCTAGATCGCTGTCGAAGAGGTTGAAAGGGGAGGAGAAAGGGGAATTTGGAGGGGTGGGGCCGACTGACTGCATTTTTTGCTTTCCTTTATCAGGCCTGACCGGTTTCCAGGCTTTGAAACAATATAAAAAATATAATAAAAATTTTTTATATTAATTTTATTTGTTATATATAATATAAATTTATTTATTAGTTTTTTAATATATATTAAATATAAATATATAACTAATCTATATTTAATAATGTTCATGTATATTAGTCTAAGAATAATAATAATGTAATAAGAATTCTATTGGTTTGTTTTTAATAATATTGGAATTATGAAATTTTTAAGTAAATATAGATTTATTAATAAACATATATTATTCTTTAAAGAGCAATTAACTAATATAACTAAATTCTTAGAATAACATAATTTAATACCATTTATTTATATTTAAATAATATTAGAATAATAATAATTATAGATTAATTAATAAATATATGACCATTATAATAAATATGGATATTATATTATATACTAAAATTATCAAATCGATTTTAATTTTAGGTATAAATTAACAAATTTACCTGCTGTAGCTATTTATAGGAATGTTAATAATTAAATTAGTGGTTTGACTAGGATCCTTAGGTCAAAATTAGCCGTTGGCAATATAGCCGTTGGAGTCTCTGCACACTTTATTTAATCAGCTTAGCCGGATTGGTTCTTCAACTTGTCCTGACGATGAACCACACTGGTTGGTTCGAAACGCGTCGACAAAAGATTGGTTATGTGATTTTGCCGAAGATTATCTAAACAAGATAAATACTTTTATGGAGCATCTAAATCATGATTTATCGTTTAAATTTTATGATACATCTAAATCGTACACTCTGATTTCAGTTATGGTTTAATTAACTGTTATGATGTTGAGTATAATGTTGGATGAGATTTCATGATATGATGGTATGAGGATAATGATGCACATGTGCTTCTTATTGTTGTTCCAATAGTGATGATATATGCTTATGATCGATATGATATGCATAGGAATCATGATGTTATGATATGATGTATATTGACATGTAGTTCATTTATTCTGTGATGTCATGATATATCTTTGATGAAGATATGTTGATGTTATAACTTATGATGGTATTTCATAAAGTGAAGAATGTGGTATTTTCATGCAAGTTTTATAGCATGCATGAGCATGTAGTTGGTTATTATTCAGAATGTTGCGATTAACAATGATGCTATGTTTTCATGATGACATGCAAGACTTGGCATGTAGATTATTTTCTATGATACTATGATTATAACTAATGCAATGGTTGCATGTTGAGGCGTGATGATTGACAAGACTCCACAAATGGGCCGAGAGGGCTGGTTTATTTGATGATCTCGTGCAAGCCCATATGCACGAGGGAGAATAAGTAACACCATATGGGCTGGGGACAAACTCAATCAACACTACATATGCCAGTGGTTCCTTTGTCTTGTATAGATCTTGATGGATAGCTCTTGAGGGCTATGGGACCATCTTAAGGAGGCCAAGTGCCTGATATTGAAGGCTAGGTGCCTAGTATTGTATTGGGATGCCAAAGTCTGGTAGGGGTGTAAGGACTTCGATGCCTGGGGTTGTGCGCCTTAGTGAGTTGTGGAGGGAGTGGGCCAACCTTGCAAGATGCCTGGAGACATTGAGCACTATACCGGATGCCTACCTTGGGGCAGATGAGGTCTGAGTCAGGCGCGAGCCTTGGGGCCAGCCTTGGACTAGGATACAGACCGAGGAGGCTTATGCCTGGTTCCGAAAGTGGGAAAAAGGACAGAGATTCCTTGGGATTTCCCGGGTGTTGTGAAACTTTCGATGCCTGTTGGTTATACTAGTTCAGCAGAGGGTGTCGGGACTGTTACATGAAGTAATAAATAAAAAAATAAATGTAATGTCCCTTAATAATAAATAATAAATAATAAAAACTTAACTTCGAGACGAAGTTCCTTAAAGTGGGGGAGTATGTAATGTCCCTTAATAATAAATAATAAATAATATAATATGATATTAAATAAATAATAAACAATAAATAATAAAAAAATAGTAATAGTAAATAAATAATAAATAATATAATATAATATTAAATAAATAATAAACAATAAATAATAATAAAATAGTAATAGTAAATAAATAATAAATAATAATAAATTAATAAATTAATTACATGCTCTAAATAAATATAAATAAGAATAAACAGAAAAATAGTAAAAATCAGTAAAGCTATCAAAAAGTAAAAACAAAAGAAATAAAACAAGAAAGCAGTAAAAATCAGTAAAGCTATCAAAAAGTAAAAACAAAAGAATAAAACAAGAAAGCAATAAAGTTGCATGTTGACACATGGAGTGTGTGCATGTGGTTCCCCTTCCAATGTTTGCTCTATTTAATAGATGGGGAGGAAGATGAGAGGCATTCCATCATTCCATGATTCCATCATCCATTCTCTTGGGAGAATAGTGTTGTGAGACAAAGGATTCCCTGGCAGTAGTACGTTGATTGAGGGCTCAGGGGTGGCCAGTTGTAGCAAGATTTTGTGCAATTGAGCCTATGGTTGGGTGGAGAGTCATCCCCAAGACTTTGTTGCAGTTAGCAGAATTCAACTAGTGTTCAACCCTGAAATCACAAGTGAGAAACATCATCACCACAAGTAAGTTGTCTCTACTCATATTTTTGAAATTTGATGTTAATTAGTTGATAAATTGCGTGTTGATTATAACTCACATAATTAATCTAATTAATTACATGTTTTTTATTTCGGGGTTGTTACAGATGCTCAAAGAATAAATTATTGTGGAGGTCATGTATACATTTGGGTACAATGTGATTGAATTACTTCATTATTAATTTTAATTGATGCTTTTAATCTATGAGGTTATGATGTGTGTAGTTTATTTAAATAGTAAATATTTAATTTAGTAGGTTGTAAGGTGTTGTCAATAGCATGGATGTGTGAATTGTGGTTCCTATGGCTTCCATTCATTACAAGTGCACCATTTTTATTCTCAACTTGAGGCTTTATATTTCATTATATATGAATTTAACGGTTCCTGGACAATTAAATGTTCAATTTAACCTCATTTGATTGGTACTTTTATTTTATGGAAGCTTATCATTGTCTTTTGCAATGGATATCATTCTATGCATTGTTATTGGGGAGTGGAGGGGTGGGGGGGGGGGTTGTGAAGGTTACAAATTAAGCTAATTTATGGTATGTTGAGAAGTTGATTCAATGGGCTATCGCAATATATTTATGTATGAAAGGATTTCATATGATGATATAAACACATAAAGGTTTTCACATCTTGGTTGTCTTGTCTCTAGATTCCAATTTTCTCACTCGATGCTCTAACAAACATCATCCACGATGCTAACATCATCTGTAATTTGAATTTTTCTTAAGATGGTGTTGACATTGCGATCAACACCCTCCAAAATTTTCTTGCACTTGAATTTTGGATCCTATTGAGTACATTATGATCTATCGTTCTATGGTAAATTTATGGTCCATTTATGTTTTACAAATTTTTTAAGCCTTATTCTTGGTGTCTAAGTGTCATAGTCACTTGCTTGCACATGCTCATCCCTGGAAGAACTCACAAATGCACTTCTTTCTATGCAAGCCTAGATAGGCATTATGTAGCTTCCTAAAGTAAGGATTGTGCAATCACTATTAACAGTGACTATATAGACCATAAGGATAGTACACTACGCAACCTCTATCAACAGCCAACGTGCACTCTCCATTGACAGTCTCCCTCTCATTTACAGTTACAATTGTCTTATCATTTTCATGAGTTTTCTCAATTGTCGCTTTGGCGCACCTTTGTTTTCTCAAGTGTCACTTTTACTTTCAAGTTGTCATTTTTGCTTTCTTTCACTTCAACAAGTAGCATTTTCATGTTATCCTCGCTCTTTCATCCTTCACTTTCAATTTCTTTAGCTTTTGCAAGTGTCGTTTTCACCTTTTCTTACGGTCGCATGTGTCACTTCTAACTATTTTTAATTTTATATATGTCACACCTTTGCACATCACTAGAGGCAATTCTAGTACACTCTTCTACATTATATGGTCCTATATATCATAATAATACACATTCCTCAACTTAGTGCACTTTATATCCACAGTCGACACTTTGTCGCAACTCATATTCTAAGTGTCGCAATGATAAATTTCAAATGTCACACTTAGAAATAAGTGTTGCTTTTCTATCGTTTCAAGGTGTGATTGTTGGTCATGAGTCATATGCATTTCCCCGGCTTGTATTCGTGGAATCATGTGTGTGATCTATTTTTGAGTCTCATTTAGATCCTTTTTCCTCTCTCACTCTATTTGTCCCACACTTAGTCATTCTGGAGCTCTTCTTGGTCCTCCTTCCCAGTGAAAGTTGTGAATGCGTGAACCCTCTTATTAGGTGATGATAACAACATATCCATGAACCTCATTGATGAAATCTCACCTTCCAAAAAAATTTCACTGAGTCTTTCTCAAGGTAAACGCCTAGGGTTTCACATTGAGTTCCTCTAAATCATGGTCACTAAATCTTGTTCCTTTTACAAAACCACTGCATCGAGCCTTCCTCAACTCTACCTTGTATAGCACATGGACCATTTTTAGTGACCCCCTAAAAAAGAAAGCAATGCCCCAAGGTCTCCTCTCCTTCACAGTGAAGTGTACACCTTCAAGGTAAAGTGACCTAGCCTTCTCCGGCTTGCCACAGTGAACTGTGCAATCTATCCTTCTAATGAGCCTCCATGTCACATGTCACAGTTCTAGTGGACATTTAGTCTGCCATTGAGCCACTCTGGCTCTCAACTTTGCTAGCTTAGAATCCTTCCTCTCAAGTATTGTGCATGTCATAGTTATAGTGCTCAGTCCTACTCCTACTGCTGACCGTAACCCCTCATTGTGGCATGCCTTGTTATGCTTACCTTCTTGGTCACATGTCACATTTATAGAGGATAGTGGAGCCTTTCATAGATCACTACTATAGAAAATTTTACTCTTCCTTAAGCCTGCCTATAAATTATGGTGCATGTCGCATTTTTAGTCAACAAGCCATCAATCCTTATCCACTAGACTCCCTCACTGCATAATAATTAAGTCCTTCCTTGCCTCCTGGTGCATGTCACAATTCTAGTCCACAGTGAGGGCCTCCAACAATAACTATGAAGCTCAATTATGTTATAATTGTCTCCTTGTCCCTTGATCCTAGTGTAGGTCGCACTTCTAGTTAGCAAGCTCACCACATTGTCTCTTGTACTTTCCCACTATGTTGGACCCTGAAGAGTCTTTCTTTATAGTGCATGTTTCTATTCTAGTGGATAGAGATACCTTCCTTTGCCATTGTTGATCTCAACTACACAATCCATGACAAGCCCTTCCTCCTCAGTCCTTGCACAAGCCTACCACGAGCAGATTCTTTTATGAGCAAAGAAAGGGTAGAATAGATAATTTACAGACTGATATTTCCTTGTCATGACTGAACTTCATTGACAAATGTACCCCCTCAACATGGCAAGATGATGCTCAAGGAAGATTTCAAGGAGAAGGAACAAATGACACTTGCATAGAAGAAGCATAGAGAGGAACCAACATGAAGACATGGAGAGATCATGAACCAAGATAGGTTGATGACATTTCGTGATAACTCAAAAGTTCCCCACATGGATTCAAGACCCTTTGGAGGGTGAAGATGAAGTGAAAACCAGATCTATCATCAAGAATGCAAGACACAACATAAAGGAGAGAAACTTGGCATTACCACATCATCATGGAGTTTCATGTGATCACTGCCAAGTTATGGATTGTACAATGTCATATGTTTCAATGTGTCTTGCCACATTATGTGGATTGTAATTATGTATTATCAAAAGGAAAACAACAAAATGTAAATGCATGAAAGTACAAGAGTCGCATGTGGAATATGAAAAGTTGCATGTGGACCAAAGAGTCAATAGAAGTTCAAAGGTCACTTAGGAGTCCAAGAGTCATGAGGGTAACTCAAGATTCATAGAGGATATGAAAGGTCATTCCTCTTGTTATAAAAGAAACCTCATAACTCAAGAAAAGGGATTTTGGAGGCTTAGACTTTGGAGAGTTAGCCTTGGCTTCTTTAGCTTGGCATAGGGGAGAAGATCATTCTTTTGGAGAAGTAAGAAGTGACTTAATGTTCCATAATCAGAAGCTTGTTGAACCAACATATTTTCCTGCATGTATCGTGAATGTTTCAAGACTATTCTTTAGATGTTTGCGGTATGTGTTATGTTCATATGTAATAAAGAAATTGAACTATTTCATTGGATTTGGTACTAATATTGTTTAATGTGTGTTGTATTTGTTGTAATGATCGTTGTGTCTATTTGAACTAGTTCGTTATATAACTAACCAATCTTTCCTTTCTCTCATGTGCCTCTCTTAGGTTAGTACTATTACTTTCCTTCCAAAGACTCACTCTTTACTCTCCCCTTGTGAAAGTATCCTTTTACACGTTGCATTGTTGTTTCACAGTGTCAGCTTACTTATTAATTTCAAAGGATATGTGTGTAATATCTTAGGTTATTCATTGTAGCCAAGGCAAACCTTAGAGTTATGGTGGTTGGGTTGATACTCCAGATGGGGCTGCTACTCCAAATGGTGTGAGGTTTAATTAGGCTTCAAATTTGGGAGACCTCTTGTATGTGGTGGAATCCAACACCATCAAAATTCTGGCGCTAGAAGGAGGGCCATATGAGTGGTTTCACCCGTTAAATCTGTTTTGAATCTTTTATTTTAATGGCTCTTCCAAATCATACTCCCGAATATTTTTCTAATAGATACAATTTTAAACTTTTAATCCACAAGGAACCTCTTAAAAACTTGTCTCAATTAAAGTTTGATGGTTAGGGTGAAACATCTATAGTTGAGCATGCATCTCTTTTTCTCAAGTTTTGTGCATCTTATGAAACTGATTGTGAAGATGTGATTTGTGTTATTTTCTTCCTCGCACTTGAAGGTTGAGTTAACTATTGGTGTCACACCTTACATCTACTTCTATTCACTCTTTTGAACACTTCATCAAGGAGATTCATCAAGCCTTTGATCTCAATTCGATGGAGGAAAGCTTAGAATGGTTTATGGAGCCTAGGGTGAAGACTAATCCCTTCATTCCTCAAGAAAAATACCTCCATTCCTCAAGACTAATCCATCCATTCCTCAATATGATATTAGCACTCATAACTTTAGTCTTGAATCTGATTTGGATATCTGTCATCCTATATCATCTCTTTCTCACAATCCCTTGCCCCTTAATCTGCTTTATCAGTCTCTTCCAAATCCAAATAGTGCTCAGGTGCAAGGTAGTCAAACTTCACAGGTAGAGGAGAAAAAATGTGAAGATTATTTTGATCTTTCTTTTCTTTTTCAAAGTCCTATGTGTCAAGATATTGTTCCTTCATTCTTGACTAACTATGAATATACTAATTTCAGTAGCCAATGAAATAAAATTAATTTTCCTAATCAATCTAAAGTCTTGGGCAATCATCATTTTGATTATAATGACTTTGTTGGTGTATATGATGATGAATGCCCAAGTGCACCAACTAAGATTTATGTTTCTCCAAAAGATTTTTATTTGAAAGATTTAGATTAGATTTTGATCCGGTCAAACAATATTTTCTCATGGAGACTTCTTCTTCAACTAATTGTTCCTTGTGCCATGTTCCTTGTAATGAAAACATGCAATACTCTTCAAATTTCTCATATGATCAGCAAAATTTTCAATTAACATAGGGTAGTGAGGTTATATATGATGAAGAAGAAGGTAAGGAAATCATCAAGCATCCATTGCATCCCTTATCATCTTTAGTCTTGCATGAGGACAACTTCTCAAGTCAGGTTGATCATAAGATTTCTCCGATTTATACATCTCTAGATTTACAAGTAGGAGAATCTTTTGACTTGAGTAATTTTTCTGTGGAGGTTGTAAATTTCATCAAACCAAGGATGTAGATGGTTTCCATCTAGATAATAGTGATATTTTTAATTTAACAGATAGTAGTTGTCTACACGCAATTTGCAATCTAACTCAGTTTTGAAAATGTAGTTATCCATCCTTTCATAGTTTCACAACTTGCCAAGGAGTCGAGGCACTTCAAATTTTGTTGATGGTTATGTCAAGTTCTCGCAATCCTAAAAAGATCCTCAAACTAAGTCAGTTCTTTATTTTCTCGCAAAACTCTTTTATTTGCATGGTTTCACTGGATGCAAACACCTTCTTGAGAGATTTTCGGTATTTCGGGTATAGTTTTTGTAACTTTAAATATTTGGTTTTTTTATCAGATAAATGATTTTTCTTTATTTATTTCATCTTCATGTAAACCTCTCTGTATGAACTTAGGATTGGATTGTACACCTTTCATGAATACACAAATCTATTAATCTTATCATTCTCATTATCAAGATAAAGATCATCTTAGGTCGAAGAATTCATATTTGTTAAGTGCTTTGGTGAACAATCAGTGCCTAATATTTATCATGAATGTCATAAAACTAATCATTCTTGTTCTAGCCCAATCAATCCTTTTGAGTAGCATTCATTGCTTCAATCATTCAGCGAATCAAAACCCTCATCCTAATATGGATACTAGGTTTGATTAGACATATTTGTCTAACCTTTTGTCAGCATGTTCTTTTAATCGGTTTCCTAGATTTACAAGGCCAGTAATTAATTTTAATTCTCCAAGCTTTCATAATGCTAGTCTAGTATGGAATTGTACACAAAGAGAACTAACCAAAAGTCAAGGATCTTGTATGTTAAACCGCCAATATGATCATAACACTAGATCTAATACTTGTCATTTCAATAATCATTTTCCCACTAGTATATCTAATGATGGTTGTTTTATATAAATTAATTTAGTTGAATCCATTGGTCTTTATGATTTATCATTTCATTGTTCAGCTACTTGTTAAACAGTTGAGGCACATCAGTTTTTTTGTATGGTTATGTAAGGTCCTAACTATTTTGACAGAGTTTCTGAACCACATCAAGCTATATTTCCCTTGCAATATTCCTCCCATGTTTGGTATGTTCTAATTGAAATTTCATTCTCCCAAGTATCTCAAGGTTTCCAAAAGGATTGTTTTGGATTTTGTGATCAAATTCATGATTGGCTAGAAACATCTTGCTTAGCAAGCCCTATTGTTAATATTAAGCTTCAATCTTTCTTAATGTTTTCTGAGTATAACGTAGATGCAAGTACATTCACAAGAATTTTTCGAGGTTTGTTTGATTGTTATTCTAATAAAAAAGGTAAGGTTGCAGGTTGGTTAACATTCATTTTTATGACACATCATTTTGCTTTTAGCAAAGACCTTCAATATTGTGTACAATCTATTAAATTTATTATCTTTTCTTTTGCACATTGTTTTATGTCAGTTTTAATTGTTCACATCTTTGTGTTTATAGGTCGGGAGCGGTTACGATGGTTATATTGGAAATTTCATTACACTTGACCCTGACCTTCTAGTTGGTCAGGTTAGAAGTAATTCTAGTTGCATCCTAGTTTCCCTTTACACTCATCTTGCACCTACTCTTCGTTATTCTTTTCACGATTTTCTTATTTTTGTCTCCCATGATTGTTTTTAGTTTACTCCTCCATTTGCTTTGTTCTTTTGATCTTGTTACATGATGTCTTTTCTTTCATGTTTTGTTCAATAAGTTCCAGCATGAAAGGTGTTTCTTTTGGGTCAAAGGACGATGTGGCAAAGCTTGAAAATGGAAATTGGGATGATGAAAAATGCTTGGCTAATTTGTTATCCTCTTCTCTATTTGGGTTTACATATATTTTAAAGTCAATGATGTCTGGATGGAAAATAAGATTCCTTTTGGATCGAAATCCTTTGGTCAAACTACATAGCCCGTATATTTATTGTAGAAATAACTCAAAATTTGCAGTTGCTAATGAAATCACACTGAAATCAAAAGACACAAATTTCTTCTACTCAATTCTACAGAAGGAAAATAGAAATTAGAAACACATGCAATCATTCAATCACAAGGAACACAGTCTTTACTAGAGAACCCAACTGGGAAAATCCCCTCCTCTGTTTTTATTATATGATATGATAAAAATGATCTATTACAATGATAACTTCAATCCTTGAAGCTCAATCTACATTTCAATATTGATCTCCTCCTCTGCCTGCATTCAAAAATAATTAACCTGCACTTTCTCTGCATGCACTTGTGTTGCCTACAATCGCTCCTATTTCCTTCCGCGATTCTCAGGAAATTTGTTCATCTACTACAAGAAAACTTTGTAGACTCACTAGTATATAATAATAAATACAATTATTCCTTTTCCCTCCACTCAACTAGGCAATTCAAATTGCATGCATGACTAGGACTATTTTTAGTAAATTGACTAGTTAACTGAGAGATCATTTAGTTAACAATAGTTATAACTATCAATTGAACTCATACTAACTCTATTCTATACTATGGCTCGGATAACTGAGTTTCACTAAATACAATTTCACTAGATTTCTAGCTATTAGCAATCAACCCATGCACAACTCTACTTCTTTCCCACAAAATTGAATTGACTGACTTAACTGAGTGACTTGGCCATGTCACTCTTGCTAACTTCAACTCAAGTCATCCTACTGAAGTGGGAATTAAAATTTCTGCATTTGACTAAGGCACAAGTAAAATGAATCCTTTTCTGGCTAAAATTTAATAAGTTGGGATCCCTCTTCCACCCGTGCTACAAATTCTCAATAAATACTTCAAGCATATCTTTCAAATAAAATGAAGGGTGAAGAAGAGAAAGGCTTCCTACACAAAGAGGTGAAGCAAGAAACTTTGTCGGGGTACTGAACAAGCCTAATGGAAGTGAAGTGATACTTGTGATTCCTTGAGGTGACTCTGCCATGGTAATGAATAGGCCTATTGGAAGCGAAGAAACAATTAGGAATGTAATTAACTTTGATTATGAAAATCTTGGTACACTTATTATCCTTATCCCCTATGGAAACAGTTAAGGTATGACTAGTCTTATAATGATGTGTTTCAATTTGAGAAATAAATAAAAGAGACTATATATTTAACCAGGATAAATGGGGAATCCAAGGTAATCCACTCGATGAATCAATACTTCCTGAAATACTAAGACCTTGCACTAAAAGGGCTAAACATGAACAAAGAATTTGTAGTTCTACCAATGTGTCACCAAGTGTTGATGTTGTAATCAACACCCTCTAAAATTTTTCCCGCACTTGAATTTTGGAGCCTACTGACGATATTACAATCTATAGTTCTATGGTAACTTCATGGTTGATTGATGTTTTGAAAAAAGTTTAAGTCTTCTTCTTAGATTCTAAGTGTCAAAGTCACTTCCTTGCACATGCTTAATCCTGGAAGAACTCACAAATGTACCACTTTCTATGTAAGCCTAGATAGGAATTGTGCATCTTCATGAAACAAGGCTTGCAAAATCACTATTAACAATGACTACGTAGATCATAAGGAAAGTACACTACACAAATTTTGTCAATAATTAGTGCTCACTATCCAATATAGTCCCCCTCTCACTTTCAGTTGCAATTGTCTTATCATTTTACTGAGTTTTCTCAACTGTCACTTTGGCACACCTTTGTTTTCTCAAGTGTCGCTTTCAATTTCACAACTATTGTTTTTGCTTTCTTTCATTTTAATAAGTTTCTTTTTCATGTTATACTCACTCTATAATGTCTTACTTTCAATTTCTTTATCTTTTGCAAGTGTCGTTTTCACCTTTTCTTATGGTCCCATGTGTCACTTCTAACTATTTTTACTCGTGTATGTGTTGCACCTTTGCACCTCCCTAGAGGTAGTTCTAAAACACTCTTATGCATTAGATGGTTCTATGTATCATAAGAATACATGCTTGACACATTCCTTAGCTTAGTGAACTTTCTAGTCACAATCGACACTTGTATCGCAACTTGTGTTCTAAGTGTCACAACGATAAGTTTCAACTGTCACACTTAGAAATAAGTGTCTCTTTGCTGACATTTCAAGGTACGATTTCTAATCATGAGTCATGTGCATTTCCCTAGCTTGTATTGATGGAATCATGTGTGTGATCTATTTTTGAGTCTTGTTCGGATGCTTTCTCCTCTCCCACTCTATTGGTCCCACACATAGCCATTTTGGAGCTCCTCTTGGTCGTCTGACCTAGTGCAAGATGTGAATGCATGAACCATCTTGTCATGTGATGAGAACGGCCTATCCATGAACCTCATTGATGAAATATCACCTTCCCAGACTTATGCACTAAGTATTTCTCAAGCTTAACTCCTAGGGTTGCATATTGAGTTCCTCCAAGGCATGGTCACTAACTCTTGTTGCTTGTACTGACCGACTATACCGAGCCTTCCTCAACCCTACCTTGTATAGTGCATGGATAATTTCTAGTGACCCCCTACAAAAGAAAATTGCACCACAAGGCCTCCTCTCCCTCATAGTGCAGTGAACACCTTCAACGTAAAGTTACCTAGCCTTCTCCCACTTGCCTCAATGAAATGCACAACCTCTCCTTCTAGTGAGCCTCCTTGTTGCATGGCGAAGTTCTAGTGGCTAGTTAGTCCACCATTGAGCCATTGCAACCCTCAACTATGCTAGCCTGGAAACCTGCCTCTCAAGCATTGTTGCAGTGCCTAGTCCTCCTCCCAGTGCTAACTGCAACCCCTTGTTACACCATGCCTTGTTCTACTTGACTTCCTAGTCACATGTCATATTTCTAGTGGGCAATGGAGTGTTTCCTAGATCACTACTAAATAAAATAACACTCTTCCTTAACACCATCTCTCAGTTATAGCGAATTTCACAATTTTAGTCAACAAGCCATCAAAACTTGTCCACTAACCTCCTTCACTGCACAGTCACTGAGTCCTGCCATGCTTCCCTGGTGCATGTCATAGTTCTAGTCCATAGTCAAGCCCTCCCTCAGTCAGTAAGAAGCTCAATTTTGCTATCAATGTCTCCTTCTCCCTTGAGCATAGTGCATGTCATAGTTCTAATCAGCAAGCTCATCACATTGTCTCTTGCACTTACCCACTGCATTGGACCCTAAAGAGTTCTCTTTATAGCACTTGTCACAGTTCTAGTGAGCAGTGGTGCCTTCCTTAGTCAATGTTGAGCTCAACTGCGCAATCCTTAACAAGCCCTTCCTCCTTGGTCCTTACATAGGCCTACCACAAGAAGATTCTTCCATGAGAAAAGTAGGGGTAAAATAGATGATTTCCAAACTTATCTTACCTTGTCATCAGTGAAATTCATTGGAAGGTGTACCACCTAAACATCGAAAGATGATGCTTAAGGAAGATGTCAAGGAGAAGGAACAAAGATCACTTGCAGAGAAGAAGCACAAAGAGGAACCAACATGAAGACATGGAGAGATCCTGAACCAAGATAGGTTGATGACATTTCATGATAACTCATAAGGTCCCCACATGGATTCAAGACCCTTTGGAGGGTGAAGATGAAGTGAAAACTATATATATCATCAAGAATGCAAGAACAACAACAAGGGGATAAGCTTAGCATTGCCATAACATCATGGAGTTCCATGTCATCACTACCAACTTATGGGTTGTACAATTTTTTTCACAATCTCATATGTGTCAATGTGTCTTGCCACATGATGTGGAATGTAATTATGTATTATCAAAAGGAAAATGACAAAATGTAAATGTGTGGAAGTCTAAGAGTCACATGTGGAATATGAAAAGTCACATGTGGACCAAAGAGTCAATAGAAGTTCAAAGGTCACTTAGGAGTCCAAGAGTCATCAGCATAACATAAGAGTTATAGGGGCTATTAAAGGTCATTCCTCATGTTATAAAAGAAACCTCATAACTCAAGCAAAGGGATTTTGGAGGCTTAGAATTTGGAGAGCTAGCCTTGGCTTCTTTAGCTTGGCATAGGAGGGAAGATCATTCTTTTGGAGAAGCAAGAAGTGACTTAATGTTCCACTATTGGAACTAGTGTCTCATCATTGTAACTATGTACATGGATGTTTCATTAATAGTAAGAAGCTCGCTAAGACAACACATTTTCATGCATGTATCGTGAATGTTGTAAGACTATTCTTTAGATGTTTGTGGTATGAATTATGTTCATGTGTACTAAAGAAATTGAATTATTTCATTGGCTTTGGTTCTCATCTTGTTGATTGTGTGTTGTAGTTGCTTTAATGATCATTGTGTCTATGTAAACTATTCCTCTAGGTAACTAACGAATCTTTCCTTACTCTCATAAGCCTTTATTAGGTCAATACTATTACTTTATTCCAAAGACTCACTCTTTACTCTTCCCTCGTGAAATTATTTTTTACATGTTGCATTGGTGTTTCATAGTGTCAATTTACTTTCTAATTTCAAATGATATGTGCACAATCCCTTATGTTATTAATTGCAGCCAAGGAAGACCTTAAAGTTATGGTGGTCGGGTGATACTCTGTGTTATGTAAAATTTAAGATTGCAGACAAAGGTGAATTCCCTAGACCTAATGGACTAGTCTAGAGCAACATAAGACAAAAAGCATAGAGTTTTCCTTAGAGAAATTAGAGAATGGGAAAGAAGCCTACCTCGAACATGTAGAAATATTTCCTTTCCTCCTTGCTTGTAAGCTCCAATTGTAGCTCCGAGAGCTATAATTAGAACTTACACACATGACTAAAACAAGCAAAGGTTCCACAACATCCAAGTATCACAATCTAACATCTCTATTCAATGAATCAGCAAGGCATTTAAATACATGAGCGCAAACATAACATAACAAATATAGGAAAACAAGATATTCTTTGTATTAATAGAAATAGGAGAGAGTTTACAACCATAAATAGTATCCGACTTTGTAGATGTCTTCCCAAGTTGACTTGTCCTTCCTTGTCACAAATAACACCTCAAGGTCAACCCTAATGCATGAATATGATGACTCCTTTAGGTTCAAGGCAGCAGCATAAGGGCACTATCAATCTCCAAAATCCAACCCTCATGCTATGGATGGCAGTAAATTTATAGGAGAAGTGTGGTAGTTTAGGATTTACCATTATGGGCTTGAGATCCACATATGATGGGAGGATGAGCTCAGGGGATAATAAGTGAAGTCTCAAAGATAGGATCAGATAGGATTCAAGCTTCTTATCCATGGTAAATAGTTAAAACAAACCTAGAAGCTTCTACAAGAGGAAGGTTCAAAAAAAAAATCTTAAATTTATAGAATCAGTCCACCTGTAGAAGGGAGCAACATGTGTTGATCAACGTGGGTGGATAAGGATGCAACCAGCACTAAACGCAGGTGGCTAAAGAGGCAAGGTGAGTTGGGGCTAAAAACAATGATTTTGAGTAATTTTTCCGAGAAACTCAGATTTTTTGGAGAGGTCATGCTTAGGGATTTGTGAAGAGATGATGAAAACATGTTCACAGACATTGATTGATCCGATTTGTAGGCTTATTGACTAGATGTGACAAAATGGCTTATAACATATTTCCCCCTAAAGTACAAAGTCTGAAACAACAGATGATGACTGAAGTGATTTACCTTGTGAAAAGTCTAGATCAAGAACAACTAGTCGAGATCATCATCTGTTACAATACATTTTCATCATGATATCATTATTGAGGGAGGCATACCCATGCTCAGCACATAAGCTAACATTAAATGTACAATGATCAAGAAGTCTCGTCCACCAATGATAGAGAGTGGACCTATGCTTGGATGACTATTTGGATGATCATAGCCATCATACCTTGTAATCTTGTATTAATCTTGAAATCACAACCTGGATGGATGAAACTAGAATTGGGGTCTTCTATCTCATTCACTCGATCATCCAATATATGAGTCTAACCACGTGAATAAATGAGTTGGAGTCGAACATGGTAGACACCACCTAATTATCAGCCAATGATGTAGGTCGTTAACAAACACGAGATAAACCACCGATGATGTTAATGGCTCTCAAGGTACTATAATAAAATCTGTATGGTGTGATTAGATGAGATGAATTTTAACACTACACATAATGTTTCAGTCGAAGGCCAATGATGAGGACATGTCACCAAGAGCAAGGAAACTTTCCATTAATGTATGCAAGCTCCAATGTACTAAAGGGAGTTTCTAGTTCAACTTCCTAGATAATGACTTGATGTTGACAAGAAGTGACCCATCATAGAAGGGCCTTGATGTATCCCCACCAACGACATGAAACAGGTATCAATATTTGAGATAGAATGATGTTGATGTGGAACTAGTTCACGAACAACAGACATGAATGAAGGCTTAAGAGTATTGTAGTAGATATCAAATGAAGGACTTCTCTTGAACATACCGACGACATGTTATGGAGTTGGTAGCATTGACCCAAAAATCAAATGCAAAGGCTTTTGATACGGTATGATGAACCAAAGAGACAAGCAGATTTCCCAACCCAGTAGTCACAGAGATAAAGTGAAAGAGTGTCATGTTCAAGAGCGAATCACTGTCATTATTAGGTGAATTACCCTGTTTTCCCAATTTCCCCAACCATTTATGGTCAATAACTCTTTAGTTTTTACAAGCTTGAGGAGGATAGCTTATACTTGATCTGTAAATTCATCCTTTGGATGAATCCCTCTGAGTGTTTTTAATAAACACTGAGAAGAAGTGGTTTGGTCCCGTCATGTTCAACGATTCCATCATTGTTTGATGCTTTTACGAGTCCAATGAAGGTGTAACTCGACTTATTTTTCATGTTTAGAGAGTTTGAAAAAGAGGAGAAAAATAAAAATCCGAAAATTCCTTTTCATAAATAGTCTCTTGAGTCTAAAATGGTAGAAAAAAAATCCTCATGAGAACCTCTTACCCATGTTCGACTAAGATATTCCTGAGAATTTTTAGTGCTCAAAAATTCTACAGTAACCATTTTCGTGTTGACGTTTCGAGTCTACAACAAGACTCATCATCAGGACAAATTCCTACAAAGAAGAGCCAGAAGGAAGGGAATAAATATGAGATGGAAGAAAATCAAATGGGAATGAACCGACTAGCAAAACAAAAAGAATTATTTATAATTTTTATTAAATTATTATTATTAATAATTATAAGTTTTGATAGTTTAATATAAGGGTGAAAGTTAATAATAGGTTAATTATTAATTTTTTATTTTTATTGTTAATAATTAATAATAAAGTTAATTATAATTATTTATCTTAGATCTTAGGCTTTTGTGATCCATAATATAGTAAGCATGTCTTTCGGATTAATCACATCAGTATTATTTGGTTGACATTTGTCCCGAGGATGAACCACATTAGTTGGTTCAAAACGTTGACCAAATAATACTGATGTGATTAATCCGAAAGACATGCTTACTATATAATTATTTATTATTATTGGAATTAACTACTATTATTATTAGTATTAATTACTTAATTAATACTAATAATGGAGTTAATTAATATTAATAATAATGTTAGTAATTATTATTATTATTATTTTAAGTTAATAATTATTATTGTAAACATCCTAAGTTCATAATAATAATTATTAATAAAATTAATTATTATTATTATTATTTGTATTGATTATTATTATTAATAATACAATAATCTATTATTAAAATGGGATTAGGGTTAATGATTTTATTCTATTTTACATTATATGATTATAAGTCAGGGATAGAATGGAAGAAAAAGGAGAAGGGGGATGAAGTGAGAAAATTCAGAGGGGAAAGAATATGACGGAGAGGGGAAGAGGGTGGTAAGGCTAGGGTACTTGAGTGATCAAGGGGATCCAAGACCTACTTACTTCCATACCCCCATCTCTATTAAGATTGTGAGGATGCTTTATAATTTCGAGGGCATCACAGATCTTTCTCTTATACTAATGTTTTTCTTTGGCAATTATTTTCGTGTCTTCATGGAAGACATGGTGACATGTCTTTGATGAGTGATATGCAATAGAAAAATATCTAGTTCTACCATTCTTAATGTCAGCTCTATGTTCCTTCAGTCTAATTTTGAAGGATCTTCATGTTTCTCCAATATAACGTTCTCCACATGAACACAAGACCTTGTAAACACCTTTGTGTTGGAGGTGATCAATATTGGCTTTAACAGATCCCATATTTTTCCTGATGGTAGTTAAGGGTTTGAAATAGGTATCAATGTTTTTCTTTTTGAGAACCCTGTCCAGCTTATCAGTGACACCTTGTATATATGGTAGAAATGATTTATTATTAGAAGGTTGAGTGGTTGTTGAAGAGGGCCTAGATCCATATCAAGTTCTAGCTCTATTGATGGTTTTTATGATGTCTTTATTTTTATATCCAATGCTAGTAAAGACTTTCTTCAAATACTTTATCTCCTCTTCAACATGTTCCTTGTCTGATATTCTCAATGCTCTAGTGAAGAGGGTTTTGAGCACACCCATATTTTGTGTTGGATGATGGTGTGATTATGCATGAAGGTAGTTATCTGTGTGTGCTTTCTTCCTGAACACCTTATGTCCTAATGATCCACCTTCATTTCTAAGGAGGACAATGTCAAGAAATGGGATGTAATTATTTTCTCCAACCTCCATAGTAAATTCGATGTGTTCAGATAAATTGTTAAGGTGGTCTAGAAAGTTTCTTAACTCATCATCCCCATGTGGCCAATTTACACTGGTGTCATCAACAAACTTAATCCAAAATTTAGGTTTCAGAGGGTAGGTTTCCAGGGCTTTCCTTTTAAATTTTTCCATAAAAATATTGGATACTATAGGGGAAAGTGGGGATCCCATAGCCACCCCAGATGTTTGCTCAAAGAATTTACCTTGGAAGGTAAAGAATGTAGAACGAATATATATCTCTGCAAGTTTCATAATCTGGGGGTTAGGGACATATTTTATCACTTGCATAGCTTCATCTAAAGGAATCTTTGTGAAGAGTTGAAAAACATCGAAACTTACAATTTTGTTCCTAGGATCTAGCTTCCCTTTCATTATAATCTCCACATAATGATTAGAGTCCTTAATGTATGAATTTGTTTTGCCAACCAGCGAAGCCAAAGTTCCTGCAACATATTTGGCTAAATGATATGTGGTTGCCCCAATTGTGTTGACAATGGGTCTAAGGGGGGCACCTAATTTATGAATTTTGGGGGCTCTGTAAATTCTAGGCGTAATTTCACTCTCTAGAGAAAGGCATTTTTTTTATTTTATCGCCAAGGTTAGAATCCTTGATGGCTTTTCCAACCACCTTGGTAATCTTATAAATGGGGTTTTCTTTGAGCTTCTTGTAGTTTCCACTATTATATAGGTGGTCCCTCATTTTGATAATGATGTAGATAATAGAATATGTCTTCTTGGTGAATATGTCTTTCTTCAAAAGTGATTCTTGGCTCAAAGGGAGATCACATTGATTCTTTGATGATGATTACAACACTTTTTCCTATTTTTCTTCCTTCGAGGAAACACTAGTTAAACTTGTTTCACAACCTCAATTTCATCCCTTCTTCAGAATTTTGGCTTGTTGTAGCAGTTATGCAATTTCAACCTTTTCTGCAATAACCCTAGTTCACACATGTGGCTAGAAGATGGAGAAATTTGCCTCCTTTCTAATTTGCTTGGCTTGACTCATTTTTCTTGTTATTTCGGCTTGCAAAGGAGACCTTTCTTGGCATAGAACTTGATCCTTGATGGTGGCTGCAATTCGATACTTGTTGTTGTAGAAGGATGTCATAATACTTCGCACGCGCGGAGAATATAGCCCAGAAAAATAGACCCAAAAGTGCTTCGCTCTTCCTTCCTTACGATAAAGATTGTAGAAGTTGTGAGTTTCCTAAGAACACTTCAAGTGTGGAACCTTTCTTTGAATGAACTAGGGTTTTGAGGTCTTCTTTGATGCTCTTAATTATTCCCTTTCAATAATATGAGAGGGTTATTCCTTCTCGATGATTGATGCTCTTTATCATTCCAGGATGATCTCTTTGTACTTCGACCCTAGAGTATCCTTATTTGTGTTTCCCTTCCTGATGTAGTCACCTTAGCTCTAATACCGTGTTGAGAAACAATTTTAGATGATTTCTCTTACTTTGATAACTACTTGTGATGTATTTTTACTTTAATTGATTTCTTCTCTTCTAATTATTATTAGTGTTCTCTATCATCAAATAACTACCAAATATTAAATAACATTGAGACAATAGGACACAATATATAGGCGATCACTCAAGGCCAAAACCTCTCCAACTAAGAGGAAAACCCACCATAATATTTTTGTTCTTATAGAACATCAATTGACGAATTCCAAGACCTATGACCCTTGACCAAGACCCTCCAAGACCAAGTCATCCAAACCTTTTTCGTAGATAGTTTATCTCAGTCTGGAAAAGGCTTAAACTTATATTGAGTAGACGTCTTTTCATTTACCTTAAGGATTTCCAAAAGACAAGTGCTTAGCAAGCTTTTCATGTTTAGGGAGTCCAAAAAGAGTTGAAAGAGGACTCCAGGGGGTTCCTTTTTCATGGGTTTACAAAGCCCAAAAAAGTGATAAAAGTATGCTCCTTCGTCAAAATGATCTGTTTCAACTCAAAAACGTCATTAGATCCTTCAAACAACTGTTATCCTACTCATAACACCACCAAAAGATTAAAAATATCTTATATATGGAAAAATTAGGTCAAAATAATAAAATAATCTTAAAAATGACCATAAATAGGTGAAATGTAATTTCATTTTTACCATTTTACATTTTACCTCTTGGTGAGTGAACTTTGAGTGCATTTTTCCCTGAACTTTAGAGGTTGATTGCGGCCAATCTGATGGATCATTTTCGGTGTCGTCAATTCTAGGTAGGATATCTTAACTTTCTCTTCACGGTTCCGGTTTTTAATTTCATGCAAAAAAAATCAAGATTTGAGTGATTGGGGCTTTAATTTTGCACCCTAGCTCCAGCGCACCCCAATAATGTCGAAAAGTGCGCTAGGCTAGGAAAAATATAACTGGGAAGAGCATTGTAGCGCACTATCCTCCTTTAGTAGAGTGCGCTAGGTGCATTTCAAAATTTTGTTTTGCAATTTTCACTCAAATTTATCTCACATTTTTTCATGGTATTTATTCTAATGATTTTTCTTGTTGTGTTTCAGGTATCCATCGAAACAACATGGATTTGATTTGGTGAGAAAAATAACATGAAAACCAAGACATGGATGTTGCCAATGATCCAGCAATTATTCAGGCATTGAGAAACTGTGGGCTTCTCAAGTCATTTTGGCTTCATGAGATGAGAGCATATATGGAACTATTGGAGTATCTTGTTAGGGCATCAGATGTTCAATCACAATCCTTCAAGCTTGGAGAACATATGCTCAACATATAGGTGGAAGAAATGTATTTCTTGACAGGTTTGTTGAGGATAAGGGTTCCTATCTCGCTATCATGTTCAAGAAGGGTTGGAGAGGCTATCAAAGACTATATTGTTGCACATTATAGACCTTTATCCTAGCTAACAAAATATGGGAAAATCGAGATTAAGGATGTCATTCATTTTCCTCTCAAAACAATCCTATTTATCATAGCTATATTGGCCAATAGTGTTATATTCCATTTGGCTAACAGATCCCAAATGCAATATGCATTAGAGTGCATAGAGCTGACAGTGTTCAATTGGAGTGAGGGGGTGTTATGAAACATGAAGGAACAACTCACTAAGGCAAGAGATGGATAATCAAAAAACTTTCGATATGGTTCCATTTTTATCTCATTCGCCTTGGAGAGGATTCCATTACTCCATCCACAACATATCTCACTTGAGCTTCCAGATCCCAGAGCTCCATGGATGAGGCAATGAGTAGACCTCATGTCTAGACATGCAAGTATGTCTTCCATGAGTTTCACACTTTTCTTCTTTTGATGGTTTCGCATGCAACTCATTATGGTCGAAGACTATTGTTAAAGTCTAGGAATGTCTCTTTTCGCCCATCCTATTTTCCATCACATTTCACTTTTCTGTTATTTTTCTACAAAAGCCTCAACATATTAAGGCCAAGATCAATACCTACAAGGTAATAATCGTCCATATTTAAATTCTCTATTTTTAGTGAAATTGTGACAAAAGTATCTTGCAATTACCGAATTTTGTTTATTCTACAACTGATATATGTTTTCGCAGCAAAATCCATTGTTAGATAGGATGTAGCATTCTAGAAGAAGAAAGAAGATTGTCAAAAGATGACATTTGGCTCCCAGATGGATAACCACCTACTGGAATTGCTTGGCAAGCTAATAAAAATCAGATTCTTGAATTCAAAGGCTAAGTCAAACTTGGAAACTGCGTATTGCAGTTAAACACGGGAAGTAGATAATCAAGCAAGCGAGGCACTTAACTATTAAAAAATAAAATCTCCTATGACTCGATTTTTCAATAGAAATACCTAAAGAGATTGGACTCTTAGATATCGATCTCATAAGTGTCAGATTTTCTTACAGATTATCGTCTTAAAACTCTTCCAAGTTGTTTTTATCATTTGTATAAATAGCAGTAAGCGAGACAACTAAACACAGTAGTCATGACGATTATTGTTATTAATTTTATAATCCTTTTGTGGAAAAATTGATACTTTGTTCTCTTAATAGAAGTTCCTGTTATTCTCCAAATGTGGGTGTGAAGAATCTTTGATTGTTAAATTAACCCTACACTTCGAGAGGGTCCCCTGCGAGCTGTGAGGTTTTATTTTAGTTTTCCATTAAGGCTTTCCATTACAGTCATTTCCTTTTAGTCATTTTTATAGAGTACTCATAAATCAAAAATACCAAAGAGTTTACTTATGTTATGCATTCTTGACATCATTACTTAGTTGTTTCAGCATTCAATTTCAATTTCTCTGGGTTATTTCCTCATTTACATTTAACTTCTGATATGCTAAACAAAGTACATTTTAGAGGTGGATGTGCACATTAGTAATCAGTCTTGAGTTAAATTTTTGCATTTTGGATTTCATTATCATTCCTTTTTTGAAGCAAATTTATCTTTTGCAATTTAAATTTTGTTATCAGGTCTTTCATATTTACCAATTAGCATAAAGATTTATTTTCAGCAATTAGTGCAAAATGAGTTCAATTCCGCAGCAATAGAGTTAAATCATTTTCTTTCATGTTAAATTTTCAAGCATTTCCTTTTGACAGTTAGAATTAAGTGTGGATTTCTGCAATATAGATAAGATCCTTTATTTTCATAAAGCTCGGCTTAGATATAATTCTATATTGAAATAACATGTGCGTTGATTCTCTCTAATTTGTATGAAAAGAATTTCATTCGTCTTTTAAATTAGGTTCATTTTTATATCACTTAATTTTGGAAAATAAATCCTAGCATATATAGTGCACATGCACTTCTTAAGTACATGAATCTTGGTCAACATCTAATGAAGTAAATTAAAGAGTTAATTTACTGAACATTTTGGCACCATTTTCGGGGAAGTGTATATAGGATTCCATTCTTGCATTTCATTCTAGGAGTTTTAATTTGATAAAATTGAAAAATGATAATAATAAAATGTATGCATAGAGAAGGGGATTATAGGGGTAGATTTGTAAGTAGGGGTAGAATTTTAATTCCAACATCACCACTCACTCCACCTAGACCTTGTAGTGCCACACCATCCAACCATACTTACATCCCATCATTGACAGGTTGACATAGACTTCCTGAAGTACATAGATCATAAACCCAATCTAGAGATTCACCAAATTCTTCTACATAAGTTGTAGTGGACGAACCCACATCCCCAACTAAAGGAGTAATTATCCTCTCTTCAACAGGAGAACAACTTCTAGGAAAAGAACTAAAGGTGCCTAGTGAAGAAGAAGAAGAATAACCTTATTTTAACATACCATTAGTATAGGAACCAGAAGAAGAGCTATATAATCCTATTATAGAACCTTATATTAGCTCTGAAGAATCTACAATGGCAGGGGAAGGAGAAGGAGAAGTGCATAATGTAGATGGTGGTGAATTTAGGATTGGAGGTGGAAGAGGTAGAGGAGGAAATAGAGGAGGTGGCGAAGGTCGAGGTGGTGGTAGAGGTGGTAGGGGAGAACCAAATCCTTATGGATTTCCCATCTTTGATTAAGATACCACCACTACAATGAAAAACATCTCACCATCTATTCTCCCTAATTTCCATGGTTTAATACATGAGGATCCCGAAACATTTCTTTTTGAGTTTGAAGTTCTATGTAGAACTTATGATTATTTATTTGATCCTCAAAAGCTGAAACGGTTTCCGTAAACTCTTAAATATGGAGCACTTAAATGGTTTATGGGATTAGGAACACATACAATTAGAACATGGGATGAAATGAAAAATGTGTTCTTAGAAAAATACAAGGATTATTGTATGCCCCATAACCTCAAAGATGAAGTCTTTAAGATGATGCAAAAGAGGGCGAGAGCCTTGAAGATCTAGTTGAAATATTTTCTTACAACATCAAAAGAGATAAAATGTATAATTTGGATGATGAAACGCTAAAAGCTATTTTGTTAAAATCCATTAAAGATGAATGGATTGATCTTCTAAATTTAATGGGCAAGGGATATGTGTCACAACTTTCATTTGGATAAATTTGTGATTTATGTAAACATATCTCTAGGTTTAAAGCTAGGACAGGAAAAAATCCAAGAGATTTTGTGATGTTCGGAATTAATAAATCTGCAACTAGAACCAAAAGTAGAGCTAAAATAAGCAATTTTCTTGATAATTTTAAAACAAATATCTTAAGGAGCCTTAGTGAAAAACTATAAACCCTTAAGATACAAAAAAAGCAGAAAGATGAAAATGTTGCATTATCTATTTTCTCTCCCAAGTGTAGAAAGAAACATGCTCTAACAGAATGTCCCCTTGATAGAATAGAAATTTGTGCCATATGTGTTGAAAATTATAATACAAAGGAATGTCCTTCAATACATGGTCTCAAATTTGTTTTTCAAGATGAATCTGGGGCAAGCCAAGCTGAATATCTTTGTTTTATTGCTAAAATACCATGGCAAAATCAACAATCAAATATGACTCAAGGTTTCAATACTCAATCATATGCACAACCACAGAACAATTGGACTGCACCCATGCCATGGCAACCTTGGCCCCCACAATATCAAAATCCATCTTGGGCTCAAGGTTGGAAAAATCCTTATGGAAAATATCCTCAATATCCTTAGTTCCAACAACCATATCCTTCTTTTCCACCACAATTTTATCCTCCTCAACCAACTCAACTTCCTCAATTTCAAAATTCAAATCAACAATTTCATTACCGTTTCCTCAAAAACCTAATCAACTACCTTCCCAACCACTTTTGAATCCAAACAATAAAAATCAACAAGCTATTTATAATGTCGAAGGAAAAAAAATTCAAGCTTGTATGATTTCCCCGTTAGGTCTAAATAATGTTCAACTTAGATCTAGTAGGATTTTACCAAAAAATTCACCAACAACTTTCATCCAAAAATCTAAAAAGAATAAAGTTCCTAAGAAAGATGTAAATCTTGATCAAGAAAGCATTCCTCTAAAGGAAGATGTTCCTATATTATCAAAGGATGAACAAATAAAGCAAGATCCTACAGTTCCTCTAGTAGAACAACCTTATGTTTCTTTACAAGATTTGCCTTTTCTTGAAAGGCTTAAAATTGATAAAGGAATCCACCTTTGCAAGATCTACCTTTTACCAAATTATGATATGCTCGATGAACTTAAGAATATTTTCATTACAATTCCTTTATTACAGGCTATAAACAAAATACCAATATTTGCAAAAACTATCAAGGAGCTATGCATTAGAAAACTAGGAGGACATGGAGGAGTAGCCCATCAGCTACAACAACCTTTTGAGATTTACGTTGTGCCGCATAAATAGCCAATTAATTAACTCTTTCAGTCTCATTCGGAGAGCTTTTCCTAAAGACTTGACTTTGTTCATACTCGTTCATTACCTTCGCAAGGTTCCATATCCAGATGCACGGTTCCCAAGTGAGATAGTTATGCAGTTGATGAAGCACTAGTAAGTAGCGGTAGAGACAGCATAAGCTAGGGCAGATCTACTAGTTGACTAAGTTGATTAGCTTGACCTAGTTATTGAATGGCTTTGGAGGAAACATTGATCAGGGACAAGGAGAAAACCAAATTGAAAGGAACAATGGAAAAGAGCACATATCAGTAACTAGAATAAAGCCTCTTTCATACTCTCTTTCTTAAGCCATTCACCAACAACTCTGAAAGATATCAGAAAGATCCAATTGGTAGGAAAAATTGTTGATATCATGATGGGAAAACCTATTGTTCAAAAATATCTATATCTCGATAGCCCTATTGTGAAAATTCATGTCAATGGTGTTGAGATTCCAAATACTTTAATTGATCTAGGAGAAACGATTAATATCATGAGTAAACAAAAAATGGAACAATTGAAGCTTCCTAATCTTCAATATACTCCTACATTATGACAATTGGCAGATCGATATGTTATCAAATCAGATGGAGTATTAGAAGATATGTCTATTTCTCTATATTCTTGGGAATATCCTATAGATTTCATGATTTTGACTCCCAAGAAAAATTTAGGAGGTCATCCATTCATCCTTGGTAGACCTTGGCTAGCTATAGCTGATGCATTCATAAGTTGTAGATCTGGTGATATGTATATCTCTGATGGAAATTCCACTAAGAAGTTTACCTTGTATCCTCTTGCAAAAACAATAACTAAAATAGAAAGTGAGATTTGGTTAGATGATGATAATGAAGACTTTGATGATTTGCAACCAGTTTATACTTTTTCACAATTAGATGAAGAAGATCAATTGATAAATTTAATGAATAATAATGATTCTTCTTCATACTGTGAGCAAGATCAAATTTTTCAAGAACAATGTAATATTGAATATTTATCATCTCACCAAATGGCTTTACATTCTATGGAAAAATTTGGCAATTCTCAAGTAGAAATTTTTCCAGATAAAACATTGAATATTAACAATAATTTGGAAGAATTTCAAAAGAGAAAATTGATTCAGATGCTACAAAGACACTCCTCTGCTTATGCATGGGAATACACTAACATGAAAGGGATTGATCCTAAAACTTGTATGCATCATATTTATATTGAAGAAAATGCAAAACCAGTTAGACAACCTCAGAGAAGGATGAATCCTAATCTGAGAGAAATTTTTAAGGAGGAATTACAAAAATTACTTAATGTGAATTTCATTTATCCAATATCAAATAGTCAATGGGTGTCACCTTTGGTTATTGTTCCTAATAAAAATGGAAATGGAGAGTGTGCATTGATTACAGGGAATTAAATAAAGCTACATTAAAAGATCATTTTCCACTACCTTTTATAGATCAAGTATTAGATACTTTGGCAGGGAAAATTTATTTTTCATTCTTAGATGGTTTTAGTGGATATAATCAAATTCAAATAGCACCAGAAGATCAAGATAAAACTACTTTTACATGTCCATGGGGAACATATTCCTATAGGGTCCTTCCCTTCAGATTATGTAATGCACCTGCCACATTTCAAAGAGAAGTTTTAGGTATCTTTTCTAATCTAATTCATGATTGTGTGGAAGTGTACATGGATGATTTTACTTTATATGGTGATACTTTTGAAGAAGAAATTGAAAATTTGGAAAAAAATCTCATTAGATTTAAGGAAGCAAACCTTTCATTAATCCATGAGAAATGTTTTATGATGTTCAATGAAGGGATTGTTTTAGGCCACCATATTTCAAGTGATGGAATTAAAGTGGATACATCTAAAGTAGAAGTAATTTCTAAAATTTAAATTCCTGTTTGCCAAAGGGATGTAAGAAGTTTTGCTAGGATTTACTGCATATTATAGGAGATTCATAGAAAATTTCACAAAAATAGCCTCTCCACATTTCAAACTTCTTACAAAAGATTGTGAATTTGCTTGGAATCCTAACTTTTAGAAAGCATTTGAGACATTGAAACAAAAGATTACCAAAGCACCAATTTTAAGAGGACCTAATTGGGCTCTTCCTTTCCATATTTCTACTAATGCTTCAAATACAACTCTATGAGTTGTCTTGGGAAAAAAATATTTAACTCCTTATGCCATTTACTATACAAGTAAATATTTGACTCGTGCAAAGTTAAATTACACTGTAACAGAAAAGGAATTTTTAGCTATTGTTCATGCCATTAATAAATTTCATCATTACATTATTGGTTATGAAACTTTTATTCATACAGATCATTATGCCATTAGATATCTAATGAATAAACCAATTAATAATGGCAGAGTTACAAGATGGTTTTTATTACTACAAGAATTCAACATTATTATTCTTGATAAACCAGGAAAAGAAAATGTAGTTGTTGATTTTCCTTCTAGACTGCAGCATAATAATGAGGATGTTCATGTAAAAGATAACTTTATTGATGAATATATTTTTGTCGTATCTACTAAAACACCTTGGTTTGCATATATTGCTAATTATTGGCTACAGGAAAGTTACCTCCGCAACTATCAGGTAGAGAAAAGAAAAAAGTGATTAACATCAGTGCACCTTATTCTTAGATAGATGTGGAATTGTATAAAAATAGACCTGATTTGATTATCGGAAGATGTGTTTGAGAAGATGAAGTACCTAGAATCCTGAAAGCTTGTCATGATGAACCATGTGGAGGACATTTTGCCAGTAAAAGAACTGCTTACAAAATCCTTCTTTTGGGATATTATTGGTCATCTATTTTTAAGGATGCCAAATAATATGTTAAAAGATGTGATAGTTGTCAAGGATGGGGAAACCCATTCAATCGGATGAGATGCCTCTACAACCTCAAGTACTTGTAGAACCCTTTGAAAAATGGGCTCTAGATTTTGTTGGACCAATAAATCCTCCATCTAAACAGAAAAGGTATATACTTGTTTGCACGGATTATGTTACAAAATGGGTAGAAGTTAAACCTATTTTATTTTCAATTGAAAATGTTGTTGTTACATTTCTTTTTTACGATATCTTTACTCGTTTTGATGTTCCAAGAGAAATTGTAACAGACCAAGGTACTCAATTCACACCAAAGTTGGTGCAAAGATGATGGAGCAATACAAAATCAAGCATCAGAAGTCTACTCCATATCATCCACAAGCCAATGGGCAAGTGGAATCTACCAACAAAGTTCTTGAAGCAATTCTTACCAAAATTATGCATTTGCATAGAAAGGATTGGGCAAAAAATCTTCCAGAAGCATTATGGGCATATCGAACCACATGGAGAAACACAACTGGGCATACTCCTTATGAGCTTGTCTATGGGAAGAAAGTATTTCTTCCAATTGAATTCCAAGTGGAGACATTAAGAACAGCAGCTAAATTGAAACTTGATCTCTCAGAAGCTCAGAAACAAAGGTTGGCTCAATTGAATGACCTGGATGAAATCCGACAAGATTTTATTCAAAGAACCAGCATAGTTCACCAACAAAGATCTAAGTGGCATGACAAGTTTATCAAATATAAAAAGTTCAAGCAAGGTGATTGGGCTCTTCTTTTTTATTCCAAGTTTAAATATTTTCAAGGAAAATTTCAAACTCATTGGCTTGGTCCTTATGAGATTGACACTATTTTTTATAATGGAGTAGTCAAGATCAAAACTATTAATGATGAACAAATTACTTTCCTTGTTAATGGTCATAGATTAAGATTGTATCATAAACCACTAACAAGGGAAGAATTTGTTAAATATTTTCAAGAGAATTCTGAATTTAAGTTGGTTAAGGAAGAGGATTCTTCTCCTCACCCTCCAACTTCATTGTAATTTTTTTGAAAAATATAATGAAATAAATAAATTATAAATATGAAAACCAACTATGTTGGCATATTTATGCAGAAAATCTTAACTAAAAACCAATATTTCTTGGCAGTTTATATTTTCAAAAACCCTTTTTCTCGTCCCTATTTCTTTTTTCCTTCTCTTTCTTTTCAGGTGCCAAAACTACATTTATGATCAGTATTTTTATTGGTCATCATCATCATCAGTAGAAGCAATAAGGAAGCCTTCTTCTAATCAATAAAGGAAGTCTGAGAATAAAGAGCAAAGACATCATTCTTATCATTCTGCGACCAATTCACAATTCTGCAATGAAAATCAAATTCACATCAAAAAGGATATCAAAAGAAACATTAAGGTATGTAAGAATACTTGAGTTGTATTTTCATTTAAGAACTTAGATTTTAAATTATGGATGAAATATCAAAAGATTGAGAATCTTATAAATGTGTTAACCCCTCATCATTGCACCGCTTGTCACATCAAGGTCTAATTAATAAGATTAAGCATATAACACCAGTCCTTTGAAATCAGATCTGGGAAGTTGTGCAAGTACAAGTTGGACACAACATGAATTCCTCCATCAGTATTTTACCCTTTCATCATTTCAACCCCGCTCCATATTCATTGTACTCGTTCCAAATCCTTTCATTCTCCTCATTCCCTTCCATTTCTCAGTCGAAAAGAGCATTCTAGGCCGAAAACTTCTCCATGCTATGGGTATGCTTGTGCATTATGAACCAAATGGTGTGAAATTCCTCCAGGCTTATCCAAGGGTTAAGGAGAAACTACAATAGGTGGGTTGGCTCCAGTTCTTCGAAAAATTTGATGGGCATGAAATAGATATTACTAAAGCCTTCACCCGAGCATTTGATGGAGTGGAAGTTGAAATAGGAGATGTTAAACTCATCCTTACAGAGTCAATTGTAGTTGAAGCAACAGGTTTACCAAGGAATGGAGAGAGTTGGTTCAAAAATAGAAGAATTAAAGAAAATGAGTGGGTTCACTTCTTAAGGGAACCAGGTATGGACTTGTCTATTTTCAAGAAAGGTATTCTAATGACAACATTAAAAGGAAAATGGCAAAATATTTTTCTTGTAATTCAAAAATTTATAACATGTGAAGGAAGATTCAGAACGATGTTTTTCTATCATGTTAGGCTTATGATGCACTTTGTTGATGGGTTTGAAATCAATCTACCTTACTTTTTGCTTCAGAGTTTAAAGAAAATGGCCCTTAGTATCCAAAGAGAATCTAGGTCCATAGATAACTCTCTGTACCATCATGGACTTGTTAAAATTTTGATTGAAGCACATTTACAAGCAAAAGGGGATAATTGGCAGGATTTCTTAGTAAGAAATCATTTCATAGAAGCTCTAGAAAAAGAACCAAATAGTAGGGTCAAATGAAGTAGAAGAAACCCTAACCCTAAAAAGAAAAGAGTCGAAGAAGAAATTCAGGAGCCAAATATGACTGAAATTCCAGAGGACCCATTTGAAGACAATACTCCACTGTGTCAATACCTTGAAAAGTATAAACAAAAAAGTAGCAAGAAAGACCTTAGAAGGAAGAAATCTAGCCTGATTCAGCTAGTACCTGAACAAAAGAAGAAAACAAAGGACAGCATAGTAGAAAAGTAGAACATTGGAAGCTCAGGAATAAGTTTAAGGAGTAAAAGAATTTCAAAATTGTCAAACACTCAATCACTGGAAACGATAAATCTTGAAGATGAATAATTTCACACACCTCCTCATATAGTTAGTCCAATAGGTAGTCCAACAAGGTGGACCCCATAAATTGATCCAGTTCAACAAGAGATCTATGATTATGTAGAATCTCTAGAGAAAAAGGCACAGCAAAAAGAAAAGTTATCTCAATTTGAAACAGGTGAGACCTCAACAACAGAACCAAGAACAGAACAGGGATACAACATTGAAGAGAATTTGAAGCAAGATATTTATGAATTGGAGGTTCTTAATAAACATCTAATTCAGGAAAGGGAAGCAGCTAAGGTTCAAATGACATACTCAGAACTCAGAATGACAACATACTTCTACACCTCTATCATTGGTACAAAAAGAATAAGAAACTTAAAGTTCAAAATAAGTTTCTTAAAAATAGGGTCAAAGGATTGCAAAGCATAATTTTAATGAAGAAACCAAGGACCATGTTTGGAATTAAAAAGAAAAAAGAGAATACTAGCTTGGATGTACTTGCACAATCTGCAAAGATTATTCGCTAACAAAGGAAAGAAGAAACATTTTTTGAAATCTTGATGTGTGAGGACATGAAAAACCTTTGGTGTGGGGGAATGTTGAAGTCTAGAAATGTCTCTTTTTTACCATCCTTTTTGCCATCACATTTCACCTTTCTGTTATTTTTCTACAAAAGCCTCAGCATATTAAGGTCAAGATCAATACCTACAAGGTAATAATCATCCATATTTAAATTCTCTGTTTTTAGTGAAATTATGACAAAAGTATCTTGCAATTACCGAATTTTGTATATTCTGCAACTGATATCTGTTTCCATAGCAAAATCCATTGTTAGATAGGTTGCAGCATTCTAGAAGAAGAAATAAGACTGTCAAAAGATGACATTTTTCTCCTAGATGGATAACCACCTATTACACAAAAATATCGTCACCATGATTATTTGCAGTCAGTATGGGTCTATCACCACTTATACTGTCCTCCTAAGCAAGTCTCAGACCTCAGCTCTTCAAGTCAAGCTTTGACAATGAGAGAAAGACATTGAAAATCAATAAAGCTCTGGTTCCGCACTTTCTCTCACTGTTACCTGCGGGCCCGCACCCTTTGTTCATGTCATCTGCGTATCTGCACGCTCTGTCTGTAAAGGGGTGGGTGCGTACCCCTGTGAAAGTCAAAAAGGCGCAAGTTTATCTTAAAAAACTCACTTTGGGTTAATTCTAGAGGATTCTAGAAGGAATTTTGATGTGGATTGTTCGCTCTGAGGTGGTTCATGCATCCCAAAAGAGAAGGAGCTAATCCCTTGACTAAAGGAGATATCCCTTTGAAGGAGGGCTTTATCCCTTTGAAGGAGTACCTAGTAACTTCCCTCCATTGCACTATAAATACAGGCATTGGGCTAGTTGCTAGGGAGGTTAGAAGCTGAACATTTTTGAGGGTAAATGCTGGTGAAATTGAGACTTCCTAGTTAAGCTTGAGAGTAGAGATCACATACCTTTTTGGCTTCATTGGGAAGAGAGTGAAACTTGTCAAAGTAGAGGAGACTTCTTGTTGGACCCTGGGAGGAGCTTGTACAGCGTCAAGGCACAAGTTGTAAAGTTCTTCTTCTTTTGAATTAATACAATCAAACTCATTTTTCTCAACAAGTATCTCATGTTATTTGTTTCATGAACTCCTTGACTTTCATGTTAAATATGTTTTATGATATTGGCTTTTTAGGTGCTATTTAATTTGTTTGCCTTGTTTGTGTTTTCATATTCGCGACAAAGGAGCTCATTGGGATCGAAGGAGCGAGGGCATCCACAAACTTGCGTTGGACCTAAGGTAGGCCCTAAAACACTTGTTTGCCTCTGTTTATAAAAGCATATTTAGAGAAAGATAGTGTCTGGTTGGTTTGCTTGTCATTAGGTCTTCTTTAGATTCTAGGAAGGTCTATCTTGTCCGCAAGATCGACTTATTCCATGTGACAAAATGGCGATCTCATGCTCCCGTTCACGCCAATCTAGCATGATGTACACTCTGCATCCAACAGAAAGGCAATTAGAACGCAAAAATTGAAATTTTAGGGTAATTTTTGACGTTTTTGGGTTAAAAACCCTTGCCGCGGCGTACGCACCGTCTGCTTTAGAGACAGTGCGTGGGCCCGCACCTTGCCTTCACGGCAGGTGCGGGCCCCTGAGTTTTTTCCCATTGAGAAAAACTCGGGGCACGCGGGCTACCAGTGTTATGCCTGTGAGCCCCCGCACGCGGGTTTTTAGCCTAAAAACCCTCCAGAAAATGAAATAAAACCCTAAAACAAAAGATGAAACGGTTGAAATTGAAGAGTAGGATGATGTGGATTACCTGGAGAAGACGGCGTTCGATTCCGACGGTTGGATTTTCCGCAATCTTCACGGGAAGTTTCTGAACAAAAGCACTATTTTCTCACCCAAATCTCAAACGGTAAAAATGAATTGACGAAGGCCCTTTTTATAAGTTTTTTGAGTAAATAAATTACAAATTTGTTTATGTTTCACTTTGGAAAGGTATTTTTGCAACATTTTTATCCATTTCAAACAGGTATGAGTAATGTTTGCGTTTTTTTCAGGATAACGGATTGTTCAGGCAAAATCTATCATTTTCGACGAAAAAACATTTAGAGTCACCTTTAAGCTCTTTTCTAACTCCTGAAACATGAAAAGATTGCCGAGTTTTTCTTTTAAACTCGTTAAAAATGGAACTAAAAGACGATCCACTTACAGCTCTTTTCTGACCGTAAAAACATGAAAAGATTGCCGGATTTTTGTCGTTTCAAGTTCGATATTGGTTATAAAACGACGTGTCATTGATCGCTTTTTTACTTTTTCGGATCAAGGGCACTAATTACGAAAAGTACTCCTTGGTCGTAAAGATCAAGCGGTTCTCTCAAGTATTATTTTATACTTTTTCGAGCTTGGGAGACACAAATTTACGAAAAAGGTCAACCCTGGAGTCTTCTTAAGTTTTTTCAGACTCTCTAAAATTGAAAAACGCCGAGTTTCTCCTATACTGGACTCGTTAAAATTTCACAGTAAAGGACCTGTTCAATTACAAACAGGAACGCACCACTCCTTCTTAGGGTTCGAATTTAAACTAAGTTGGACTCATCCGAAGGATGAGCTTATAATCAAGCAAATGTTATCCTCCTCAAGCTTGTCAAAAATAAAGAGGTACTTGCCAGAAATGGTGGGGGAAAAATGAGAAAAATGAGCCTGTTTGTCATACTTTGTAACCACTCTTGAACACGACACTTTTATTCACCTGGGTTGGGAAACCCTTTGCCTAACAGTTGATCAAACCACATTGAAAGTCTTCAGTCAGTTTCTGGGTATTAACTTTGGGTCAATTGTCACCAAGCCATCTGTCGTGTCGTTATGTGTTCAAGAGGTCACTGCCAATAAGCCATTCATCTGCAAAATATCTGTCATCCATCTTGACCATCCCTGAGTCAGTCCTTGCAACTAAATTTCTTCAACTTGATCTATGATTTCGTGTTGTGTGCTTGCCTGTGACGAATAGCTTTCTATCGACTTCAGCTCATTATCTAGAAAGATGATCTAGAAATCGTCAGTACCTTGGGATCTGCATGCCTCAATGGCAGATTTCTCGCCTTTGACAACAGGTTGCATCATTGACCTTCGATCAAAGGATTCTGTGACATGTTCGACATCAACACATCTATTCACATCTCATGGATTGTACTGGGTACTTTGAGAGCCATTGACATCACTGGTGGTTTATCTCACACTTGTTAACAGTTTACATCATTGACTGGTAATCAAGTGGTTTCTACCATGTTCGACTCCAACACATTCATTCGCATGGATAGAATCGTACTATTTCGGGAAGTAGAAATGAAGACTCTGGATCTAGTTTCCACAATCCAGGCTGCGAGGAATTTTGTATTCATTATATAATGGACTATTCATAAACAGATGGCTGCGTCCATACTGTGTCCACATGAGCCTATACTTGTGATGTATTACAAGATCATTCCTATATCAGAGCAATAGATAGTTTTCTAGTTAGTTTTGATCTGAGTATGGGAATGCCTTCCTCAGCGATGATATGATCTCATATATATATCTTGCGTTGAATGTTTTTACAGGTTCCGACCGGGCTCTCCACAAGATGATCCTCGAAAGGATAAAGTACTTCACTCTTCCTATATGATAAATGAAATCCTCATCTACTACAGACTTCGCACTTTAGGGGGCAATCTGTTACACAAAAATATCGTCACCATGATTATTTGCAGTCAGTATGGGTCTATCACCACTTATATTGTCCTCCTAAGCAAGTCTCAGACCTCAGCTCTTCAAGTCAAGCTTTGAAAATGAGAGAAAGACATTAAAAATCAATAAAGCTCTGGTTCCGCACTTTCTCTCACTGTTACCTGCGGGCCCGCACCCTTTGTTCGTGTCATCTGCATACTTGCATGCTCTGTCTGTAAAGGGGTGGGTGCGTACCCCTATGAAAGTCAAAAAGGCGCAAGTTTATCTTAAAAAACTCACTTTGGGTTAATTCTAGAGGATTCTAGAAGGAATTTTGACATGGATTGTTCGCTCTAAGGTGGTTCATGCATCCCAAAAGAGAAGGAGCTAATCCCTTGACTAAAGGAGCTATCCCTTTGAAGGAGGGCTTTATCCCTTTGAAGGAGGACCTAGTAACTTCCCTCCATTGCACTATAAATACAGGCATTGGGCTGGTTGCTAGGGAGGTTAGAAGCTGAACATTTTTTAGGGTAAATGCTGGTGAAATTGAGACTTCCTAGTTAAGCTTGAGAGGAGAGATCACATACCTTTTTGGCTTCATTGGGAAGAGAGTGAAACTTGTCAAAGTAGAGGAGACTTCTTGCTGGACCCTGGGAGGAGCTTGTACAGCGTCAAGGCACAGGTTGTAAAGTTCTTCTTCTTTTGAATTAATACAATCAAACTCATTTTTCTCAACAAGTATCTCATGTTATTTGTTTCATGAACTCCTTGACTTTCATGTTAAATATGTTTTATGATATTGGCTTTTTAGGTGCTATTTAATTTGTTTGCCTTGTTTGTGTTTGCAGATTCGCGACAAAGGAGCTCATTGGGATCGAAGGAGCGAGGGCATCCACAAACTTGCGTTGGACCTAAGGTAGGCCCTAAAACACTTGTTTGCCTCTATTTATAAAAGCATATTTAGAGAAAGATAGTGTCTGGTTGGTTTGCTTGTTATTAGGTCTTCTTTAGATTCTAGGAAGGTCTATCTTGTCCGCAAGATCGACTTATTCCGTGTGACACCACCTATTGACATTGCTTGGCAAGCTAAGAAAAATCAGAGATCTTGAAGTCAAAGGCTGAGTCAAACTTGGAAACTATGTATTGCAGTTAAACATAGGAAGCAGATAATCAAGCGAGCGAGGCACTTAGCTATTAAAACACAAAATCTCCTATGACTTTCTTTTTCAATAGCAAGTCATAAAGAGATTGGACTCTTAGATATCGATCTCATAGGTGTCAGATTTGCTTACAGATTATCGGCTTAAAACTCTTCCGAGTTGTTTTTATCATTTGTATAAATAGCAGTAAGCGAGACAAAGAAACACAGTAGTAGTGGTGATTATTTTTATTAAGTTTATAATCCTTTTGTGGACAAATTTATACTTTATTCTCTTAATACAAGTTCTTGTTATTCTCCAAATATGTGCATGAAGAATCATTGATTGTTAAATTAACCTTGCACTCCAGGAGGGCCTCTTGCGAGCTGAGGTTTTATTTTAATTTTGCATTAACGCTTTCCGTTACAGTCATTTCGCTTCAACCATTTTTATAGAGTACTCATAAATCAAAAATACCAAAAAGAGTTTACTTATGCTATGCATTCTTGACATCGTTACTTAGTTGTTTCAGTATTCAATTTCAATCTCTCAGATTTATTTCCTCATTTACATTTAACTTCTGATATGCTAAAGAGGGTACATTTTAGAGGTGGATGCGCACATTAGTAATTAGTATTGAGTTAAAGTTTCGCATTTTGGATTTCATTATCATTCCCTTTTTGAAGCAACTTTATATTTTGCAATTTAAATTTTGTTATCAAGTCTTTCATATTTACCAATTAGCATAAAGATTTCTTTTCAGCAATAGTGCAGAATGAGTTCAATTCCGCAGTAGTAGAGTTAAATCATTTTCTTTCATGCTCAATTTTCAAGCATTTCCTTTTGACAGTTAGAATTAAGTGTGGATTTCTGCAATATAGATAAGATCCTTTATTTTCATAAAGCTCAGCTTAGATAGGATTCTAGATTGAAAGAACATGTGTGTTGATTCTCTCCAATTTGTATGAAAATAATTTCATTCATCTTTAAAATTAGTTTCATTTTTAGATCACTTAATTTCGCAAAATAAATCCTAGCATATATAGTGCACATACGCTTCACAAGTACATGAATCTTGATCCACATTTAATGAAGTAAATTGAAGACAATTAATTTACCAAACAACTATCCATATGTCGAGATGGACTATAGTGGAGACACAGAGATCGTTCTATTTGAAGGCGAGTAATGGAGTGGCACAGGTAAAACAAAATCATTTTGAATGTTTTTTTTATTTTTGGGTTTTACAATTTTTTGGTATTTTTCATGTATCCAAGACTAACTGTCGATTTTTTCATGTAGACATTAGACTCGTTTGACTAGTGGGTTTATCTTATCTTCAGCATCTTGGAGACCCAAGCTTGGAGTATAGGTTGTTGCAGGGGCACGGGAGGTGTTGTAGGATCTCAATGTAGCTAAGACTCTTGAAGAGTTTGAGCGAAATGTTGAGGGATTGACCCAGGGCATACCAAAGACTAGAGTCGATCAGATCCTTATGAGACTGCAGAGCTACACTATTGGTGTGCTTGGATGTATTAGCCAGTTGTTGTGAAAAGTATCTTGTGTGATTGTTTGTTACCATGAGCATCATCAGGATTAGTCTACTAGGAGGCCATAAAGTAGTATTTTGACTACATGTATTTTTTTATATGATAGATCGTGTGGCCATATTTGTCTCAGGCATATCTTTTTGTAAAACCCAAATTATATATATATATATATATATATATATATATATATACCTATGAGTTTTTCTTATGTGCTCTATTATCTTATTCAATGTATGTGATGTGAATTTAATTTAATTTACATATGTTGCAAATGTCTTTCTAAAACATGATCTTTCAATGCATTTGTCAATGTGTTTAGACTTCTAAGAATGTGTTGATATTGGATATAATCAAAATGTCTTTCCATAAGGCGAACCCTTAAAAACATACAAAGAATAGTTGGACTTCTTACTGAATAGACATTAGTCAAGTGTAGTAATACAAGTTGTGAGTCAATTCTAATGACTATACAGCGGATAACATGAGAAATAGAATTAGACAACAACTCGATCATTGTTCTCTACTCAACGATGTTATTGGTAGAGAAAACCGATACAAATCCCTTGTAAACTCACTAACTCACCATTTGGAGCATAGGTAGCCCATGTTGCGGAGGAAAGGTTATGAGTACCACAACTAGCACCATCAGTATAACCAACATATGGTTGAAGGGGTGCCGACATCTACAAACCAAATGTAAAGCAAGATTAATAGAGATGGTAAGAAACTCTGAAGGGGACACACTCAACACACCTATAGACAGTATCTACACAGTGAAATACGCAAAAATGACTTAAGAATAGTATTTTTTGAGGTACAACCCATTTCTGGGTTGTGCCAAAGGAAATCCATCGAAATCAATAAGTTCATAGGCCCCTTTAGCAAGGACACATTTAACAATGTACGGGCCTATCCACATTGGCTCAAACTTCCCAAGCCCTAACCTATTAGACTCTTGATCATACAACGGGACAAGGTTACCTTCCGAGAAGGCACGAGGCTTAAAGTTATTATCATATTATGCCTTAATGTGTTTATTGTGGGCCTCAGTGGCCATCGCAACATCATGTTGGGTTTCATCTAATCATGTCAGATGCAAGAGACACTCTTCTTCTATGGAAGTGGTGGGGATTAGTTTGATAAAACGTTTCAGAGGTGGAATTTTTCACTCTATAGGAAGTATTGCTTCCATACCATACACTAATTGAAATGATGTGAATCTAGTAGCAGTCTGGACAGAGGTTTGATATGCCCACAAGGTTGCATAAAGGATAAGATGTCAATCTGATTTTTGGATCCCTATCATACGTTGAAGCATCATTTTCAAGACTTTGTTGATTGCTTTGACTTTCCCGTTCACTTGTGGGTAGTAGGGAGTTGAGATTTCATGGTGAAGGCACAACTTGGTAGTAAGCTTAGACATCATGTTAATGCGAAAATTCTTCCCATGGTCTGTAACTATAGTTTGCGGTACACCAAACCTTACAATGACATGATTGAAGAGAAAGAGAGGAGTTTTTTCATTAGTGTTATTATACGTGGGCATCGCCTCGACCCACTTGGTAAAATAAGCTACCGCCACAATGATGTAGCCATGCCCCCTATTCGAGTGAGGGTTATATGTCATAAATTCAATGCCCATTTCATGAAAGGTCTAATGGCAATAACAGGTTGTAAAGGAGTTGGTGGAGCAAGGATTTTACGATCATAGATCTGGTAAGCATGACACTTTTGGACTGTGAGGATACAATCATAAAACATAGTAGGCCAAAAGTCGATAGAACCCAAAATCTTTTGTGTGGTGGCATAACCAAACATATGTCCACCACATGCCCCAACATGGAATTCATTGAGAGCTTTCTCGGCCTCCTCTTGAGTGAGGCACCATCTAAAAATAGTATCAATACCACAACAATAAAGGATGTCGCCAATTATAATATAATTCTTAACCTAGCATCTAATACGTCATTGGTCATATCGAGATGTATCAAGTTGGAAAGTATGGCTCTGGAGATAGATGATTATATCCCCATACCACATATCAGAGGAACTTATCAAAAACAACGACTCATCTGGGATAGAATCATCAGAAGTAGACTCAGTGTCTGATGAGGGAAGGTTGTAGATCATCTCAACAAAGACTAAGGATTTCATGGATTTGGACTTGATGAACTCCAAATCTAACTCCTATAGGATGACAATCCATTTAGATTAGTCCCCCCCCCAGCAATTGTCTTGATAATATGTATGTCGTGGGGTTGCAATCAGAAACAACCATAGTCTTGCGAAGTAGGATATAGTGGCGAAATCATTGAACAACTTGGACCGCTGCCAAAGCTAATTTTTCAATGTGATTATATTTGATCTCAGTATCATTTAAGTTCCAACTCAAATAATAAATAGGATGTTTGTCCCCTATGTCATCCTCATGGACCAATACCATAGTGATGGTAGTAACTGCAGCGGTGAGATACAAGAAGTAATCGCATTGATAATATGGGGGATACAATAATGACTCTAGAACTAGAACATATTTCAAAGCATCAAATTCCTTTTAGGAAGTGTCATCCTAATGGAAGGGAACCCCTTTCTTCAACAGTCGAGTAAATACTAGGGTCAAATCGACATAACTGTGAATAAATATTCGTAGAAAGTTAGCCTTCCCTTAGAGTTGAACAAGAGAAGAAAGAGCAAGCAGATCTAGGATCACCTGGAATTTAAGTGGATCATTATGAATTCCTTGCTTCGACACAACAAAGCCATGAATTGGATCAAATTTTACGTAGAAAAAACACTTGTGTGGATTGATCCTGGTATTATAATGCCGACAATGTAAAAATATATTCTTGAGATGCACGAGATGATCTGCAAGATGTTTCGAGTGGGAAGGTAGGTTATCAAAATATGGTTGTATGATGTGTTTAATGTCATGGAAGGTGTAAGTCATCATCCTCTGAAAAGTTCTCCCAACATTTTTCAGACCGAAAGGGAGCTTTCGATAAGAAAATGTGCCCCATAGACAAATCACTGTGATTTTATGTTGGTCTAATGGGAGAATGTTAATCTGATTGTAGCCGGAAAAGTCATCCATTAACGAAAATGCTTCACTCCTAGCAGAATCTTCAAAAATATGGTCGATAAACGGGGTAGGATAGTTGTCAGTAGGATAAGAACGATTGATGTCCTGGTAATCAACAAACACATGAATTATTTCATGTTTCTTCATGACAGGAACAATGTTGGAAACCCAATCAGTTAGAGGTACTAGGTAATTGAAACTAGCACAGAGAAGTTTTTCAACTTTTGCCTTAATAGCAGAAGCCTTCTTAGGATGGACCAGACGTAAGCATGTTGACCTTCCTTAGCATCGGGATACATTTTGATTTCATGTACAAAAATATTTGGTTCTATACCTAGCATATCTTCATAAGACCAGGCAAAAATATATTGAAATTCTTGGAAAAGGGTTTTTATATATCTTGATCTCATAGGGAGAGAAAGATGCACCAATGTGTACATTCTCAACAATTCCAGGCTTGATCTAAATATCAATAGGAATAGTCGCTTAAATATTCAACAAATTCTTCTCAGAATTGATATCATGGATAGATACAAAATTTGTAGATATCTCAATGACATTGGGTGAATAAAGATCACTAAGATTATCCTCAAAGGTATCAATCAAGGAGGAACGATGATGATGATCGTCCCAAGGTGCATCATCTGGCATCATGACCTCCATGATGCTCTCAGCAGTAGAAAATGTACTCGAGAAAAGATCAGAAGATGAGCCATAATCTAAGGAATGATCCACCCAACTGATTGAAGATAAAAAATCAGAGTGTGTCAAACAGGCTAAATAGATGGCTTCATATTCGAGCTCAACAGGGCTGAGTGGCATGCGGTCACCAAAGGTATCAATATCATATGCATCTAGTACTATGCAAGGATTATATGGAGTAGTACAAGAAGATATCATGTTGATAAAGGCAACCAGATTCGGGTCGTCGAGAGGTGGAAGTGTAAAATGAAGGGGAGGAGGAACAGAAAAGGTTCCCATAAGGGAATAATCCTTAAGCAATCCCACCCCGACATGCTGATAGGGATGTGAGCCTTCTCCCATAAGAAGGATGCTTCCAGTAACTTGAGAATTATTTGAGAAGAAGGTGAGTTAATCAATTTCCATGATGCCCCCTGGTGAGGGAAAGAAATCATCCTAAAATAAGTGGAAACGACAACGGCCATGGCATAAACCCATGTACATCCTAGTAAAATATTGTAATCTAAAGGTTCATCAATAACTTCGACTTCTACTGAAACCATCTTGCCAGCTAATTCAACTTGTAACTAACTCAAAATTACATAAGGCTTGAAGCCTCTTCCATTAAAGGCTTTGAGAGTAGTTGGTGACTGGTTGAGATGAGGAGAAACAAGGGAATTCTAGCAAGAAAGTGGCATGATGCAAGTTGAAGCTCCTTCATCCTCAATCATCTGATGGATGGTCTTACTTCAAAAAACAACCTGAATCATAAAATCTAATTGCGGTGGAATCTTGGGTGTATGATTCTCATAGTTAAAGACTATAAGGTTAGAATCTGAAGGATCAATGCCTCCAATAGTGATGAGTAAAGCCTTCTTCTGGGCGGGATGATTTTGAACGCAAATTTGTGAATAACACCCTTGAGAGGTTTAATTGTTAACTTAGTTGGAATCACATTTGGAGTAGGATCCAAAGCGGATGAGGTAGAACTAGTAGGCTGATCAGTAGCCTTACCATCCGAGGGACTCAAATTATCGTAGTCCTTATTTCTTGTCACTGCCACAACATCATTTTTTGGTTTGGTGGAGGAAAGCATCATAACCGAGGAAGAGGAAGCGGGATCCCGTGCAACCATGTTTATCTATGTATTAGGGAAGGGGTATGTTAACACAGTTGGCATAGTAGGTGCCTTAAGGAATTGATTTAATTCTACCCAATGTGGATAGTCCCGATTGAAATGCTCCTCATCACAAATTAAGCAAGGATAACTAGGTTTGTGCTTTTCTTCAGAATATTGGTTATTTTGTTTGTCATGCAAAGGATTATCTTTCTTATTTTTCCTTTTCCTTTCTTCTTACTTCTTGGTTGCTTGGATTTTCCCTTTGTGGATTGGACGGTATTGATCTTGGAATTAGAATTCGCAGGAGAAGTGGAGGAGGGGTTTTGGGTAGTCGCACTAGGAGTTGAACCACATAGTTTTCCAACTAACTGTTGCCTAGTAGAACCAATCATGCCATCAGTGGCATGTGATTCTTTACAAGGAGTTTGTGGAACAGTATTTGAAGGTCGAAGAACATTTGGTATTTTATCATAAAGCGTGTCAGATTGGGTATAAATGATATCAAGATATTGAGCATGAGCAATTGCTTTCTCTTTGATCACAGCTCTGCCTTTAGAAACATGTTTTTTTAAGGATGGTAACAAAGACTTAATAAACCATTCAACTAATAATTGGTCAGGAATGAAGGTTTTGAAAAAATGACAGTGACGTTGCCACTCATGAATATGATCAAAAATATGAGTGGAATCAGATTGTTTGGAATTGGTCAAAATTTTAGTTCTAGTCTCATAGCAGATGGGAACCTGAAAATCAGTTAAGAACGTGGTTGATAAGGCACTAAAATTGTTGAATGAAGCTCGTGGTAATTCAATATACTACTGTGTGGTTGTACCAATAAGTGTGCATTGGAAAACACGTAAACGGACAAAGTCATCATTTAAAGAGTTTGAAGAATACCATAAATGATATGTCATGACGTGCATAGACAGATCTTCTCCAGGATTTCCATTGAACTTGGGGATATTGCTCAACAATTTTCTAACAATAACCATCCACCATGGAAAGTGACAAATGGGATAATTTGTAAGCCAGGTCAGATCTGGAAATTCAAGGGTTGCCACAAATGGCAACTACCGATTAAATTTTGGTTGAGGATATCCTGGGTAAGATGGGATGGCTTGAGAAACAGGTATTTGTGCTCCTAGATAAGGAGGATTCTAGCAACCTAGATAAACATAACCTTGTTGCGTTGTTCCAGGATAACTTTGCTTCCCAATTCCAAGATAACCTTGAAAAGGTTGAAATGGTTGGGTTTGCATTTGTTGATCTTGGTAAGGCATTTTAGGAATACCTTTATATGGTTTCCCCATGGGATTTTGCATCAACCCTATGTAAGGTTGGATAGCTTGTGCTTATTCCATTCCATATATAGGTTGACCCTCTTGGATTTGAGGAATGACCTGACCAAGCGGTGGAGGTTGTAAGGCACCTTGAAGAGGCCAAGTAAGTGGGACTTGGGAGGCCCCAGATACTAGTGGGACAGGTTGAGTTAGAGGTGTGGCCTGTAAAGGTTGACTTACATGAGCTTGAGCTTGAACAAGTTGAGATACAGGTTGACAAGTAGGAATATGAGGTGTAGGTGGAACAAGTTGAGAGGTTTGTACTTGATTCACAACTGAGCTAGGTTGTATGAGAAATATAGGTTTCCAAGGATTTGGCTACTATAGGTGTCTATAGATGCTAACATATGGACTATATTGTTTCTCTATTGAAGGTTAGGATGGATGAGGAAGAGAAGATTGTGTAGCGCTCATCAAAGAAGTGCCATATGGGATTCCAAAAGAGGATGACATGGGAGAAGTCCATGGACTGGATGTTGCACCAGAAAAGGTACCAGACAATGATTGGTAATCAGGTGAGATGGATGGGCCACCATACAAATGTGTTTCTGGTGATGTTGCAAACATATAATAAGTTGCAAAATTGGTTGTCTCAGTCATAGTGGCAGATGTAGGATGAGAAACCATAGCAGACTTAATCATGGTTAAATTTCCCAAAGAGGATTGTCGAGGGAAACTCAAGGGTGAGTTGAAAAGAGGTGAATTAGACAAAGGAGATTATGTCGAAGTATGAGGAGGAGGGACTTGATAGAGATGAAGCCCTCCCAAATGAACAGGATAAGAAGGTTGAGACTCTTCATGAGGGATTTCGTCGATACTCATAAGACAAAGTGGAAGATCTTCACCTTCTGGTCCAAGATATACGAATTAAGGTTGAGCCAAAGACAGAGGAAGAGAAGAAGAAGGGCCTGAAGTAACAGGTGTAGTTAATTGAGGTTCCTCATATTGTATAATCTCAGGTTGTAATATGTTTGAGTCGATAAACTTGGGTTCAATGACCTTAGGTAATAAAGTCTTAAGTGATTCTGTTTCGACTGTGTTAGACTCACCAACTAATAAAGAAGTGATCTCAGGTTCAGTACTCATAGGAAGAGATGATTCTGGTGGAGTAATTTCAGATGGAGGTCTAGAAGGGGTAGCTCCCGAAGTACTAGATTTAGTAGTTTTCATATTTTTGTTATTTTGACATCCAAGAGTTGCCTTAGGTGGAAGAGGAGAGAATCTTTGCATCCTACATGAAAACAGGGTTGAGGAGGTTTTTCTTCCATGTTGGTTTTATAAATTAAAAAAATTAAAAACAAATATAAATCAAAAAGGGGTAACTAGGAAAAAGGGTTTACCAAGCAACTGTGAACTACAATATACCACCTTGGAGAACCAAGGATTTACTTGCGGGCAGGAAATCTCCCTGAATGTTGTGTTCGGTGTATAACATTGTACAAGGCAGTTGACTCAATTACCTAAGGTGAGGATAGCAACCTAGTGTGGACTTCCAAAATATATTCGAAGGTATGTGGAAGTGCAGCCTATGTTAGCGTTGTCTAATGCGTAACTGTGTGATGAGAGCGTTCGCATATATTTTCCGTGCGTGGAGCACCATCCAATATACCCAAAGGCACGTGGAGAATGGTCTTATGTACTGACGTACGTGGAAATGGATATCACCCCTAGAATGCAATGTTGGCAAAAAACGACAGCTCCTATATTTATAGAGGTTGGAACTCGTCTCTAGCCTAGACCTCTAGATGTTTGTGTTAATGTTTCAAATGCTCCTTAAGATTGATTCAATAAATTTTAAAGTTTATCTTGAATTAAGTTTTAGTTTTCAAGTGTTGGGATGGGGTCTCGTGGGTCAGTTTTGGGTTAAAAACCCAAGCTTCGTTGTAAATTTTGATGAAAAGATGTAAAGTCTCCGTGAATTGTGGATGCGGAGCGTGTAGCTAGTTAGGAGACAAAAAGGGTTCTTACCCTCGTTTATGTAAAGATGAGTCGGTTTTTGAGATCTACCAATGGTCCGCGGACCATGGATTGTATAAATAGGTGTGTCTTAGAGAGTCTAAGGGAGATCCATGTCTTTGTCTATGGGTACAACGAAAGGAGTCTTAAGGAGTTAGCGCGAAGAAGTAAGTCTTAGAGGAGGAAAAGGCTCTGCAGCTAAGTGCGCAGAGGCCTAGAGTAGTGTTTGCATATGAGTGCGCAGACCTCTACAACTGAGTGCACCGGGAATTTTTGAGTCTGTAAACTTATACTGAAGATCAATAAAAAAGACTATTGGAGAAATTCATGTGTTTTATTTGTTTACTTCTGTTATTCATGCTTACAATGTATGTTGTGATGAAATGATGTCTTTATGAAATAATGATGTATTGATGCACGAAACTACTGGATAAGTCTTATTAACTGAACGCAATACAAGTTAAGTATTTACGCGAAGAATATAATACAGTCTGTTACGTTCATTAAGCACTCAAGTAGATCTGAATAGATTCTTATCTAAGGATAATATATGGTGCACGTAAGTAGATAATTCACATGTTCAGGGTCCACAAAAGCCGATCGTAGACCTTCGCGGAGGTCTAGGGGCCATTCAAAGGGAGTTACAATACTAAGACCGAAGGGCTTATATATCTGTGCGGAGGCAAATCTAGGGCATAAAAAGGACATCACACTAATCTCTGGATGCGGAAACTTGGTTCTAGCATCCCCCCATACTGCTTCGAGTGAGACTTCAGCTCGCGCTATGCGGGTTGATGCCAAAAGGGCCAGTAGTGTAGGGTTTTGTTTTGTGCAACTAATTCTGAACTTGGGTCAGGACCCATTAAGCCAAAAAATGGTTTTTTTGTTGGGACCGAGATTTGCTTAAGGAGACGTGTGATGTCGCATCACTAGAATCTGACCAAAACAGAAATCTAGAAGTGGTTGGATAGAAAATTCCACGAATTCGTGGCACAAGAAAATAGGAATCCGTGCCTATCAAAAGAATAGTGGTTGGACAGATACATGAAAAATACACGAGATTTTCTTCTACACCTTCCCGATCGAGCTATATGAGTGGATAGCTAAATTGGCAGATGGCCAAGGAAGGTGGAAGCTTGGCAGTCCGATAGTGTGGACTCCAGAATTAGTGTGGAGGCTAGAAGATTCTGAAGATAAGAAAGTGTGCGTTGTTGATCATTGGCTTGATCGAGTCATAGGAGGATTCGTATCAGAGTTCATGGTTGATACCTCAGTCAGCTACAGCGAAGCAGAGTGATGCTTCTTCAAGGGACCGCAAGGTAAGTATCTAAGATATTTGAATACCTGGATTAAGATGTTGTTCTATGAAAAACAGGTTATGACATTGCCTTGATGTTCGGAGCTACACGAAATGCAAAGCTCTTCATAGATTGGGGAAGAAAAAGTCCTGAATATAGCCCATTGATTGGACCTCCTTCGAGTGATGACAAGGTAGCATTACAGGTTTCACCGTGGATTGTTGTCCAGTTGAGAAGACAAGGGTTTCCTGTGAATACCTCATCCATCCACTCCACCTCGACATTCACCTCCACAGCATACACCTTCACCCACACCACCACCACCACCACCACCGTATTTCAACATGTCGAACTCGATAAAGCTGCCAATTTTCAAGGGTATAGGGAGTGAAGATACAGATCAGTTCTGGTTTGTCGAAAATGTTGTATGGACCACGCAGTAGATTACTGTTGATAACATAAAGAAGGTGCATTTAGTCACTTCCTTGCAAGACCATGCCCTGACATGGTATATTAAATATTGCGTCGAACATCTTGTAGTAGCACTCACAAAAACTAAGGCCGCTTTGAACAAAGAATTCAGTAAGCCTAAATTTGATTCGCAATCGGTAATTGGTTTTACAGAAATCATGATGAGGGTCGATGAGACACCTTGTGAATTAGATCAAAGGTTGAAGTGTCAAATTTGTGAAGCTAATATGCAGCTAATAGATGGTCAGCACCGTGAATGGTTTATATCCTCACTTCTGCCTCACCTAAGGATCGCTTTGTCACAGTAGAAGATAGGAACTCAGGAAAAAGCCCTAGAAATCATGATGAGGTTGCATGAGACACCTATTCAAGACGTGACTTTGGGAGTCCAACAAATTCACTCACAGTTGCAGAACCTCTGCTTGGAATTGCAGAGCTTAAAGAAGGAAAAGGAAACTAAGCCAGTGATGCGCGAGGAGGTCTGGTGCCTGAATTGTAAGAACCAAGGGCATGATGAGGATCATTTCCCCATATTTGTGAACTATATTACCAAAGGAGGGCCAATTCCCCTAAGGCCAGAAGCTCCAGCAAGACCAAGTACAAGGCCCGCACTATGGTGTGCTATTTGTCAGGTGGTTTGAAAACATGTAATAGATAATTGTCACTTACTGCAAAAAATCGTCCAAACACCACAACAGTTGTTCTATAATTTCTGCAAATTGGTGGGCCACGATGATTGCATCTGTCATAGCTACAAGTTGATGATGGAAAGAACACCTACCTACTGAATGCAGGTAGAAACTCAGCCTCCATATCGAGGCACGGGAGGATCGCACAGAGGGTATCAAGGAAGAGGACAAGGCCACGGAGGAGGAGGACCTGGTAGAGGTCGTGGATAGGTCATTTGTTACAATTGTGGGACACCAGGGCACTATGCGTAGGAGTGTCAGAATTAGACTCGCCCATCATGTCAATACTGCAGTCAGTTTGAGCACACCATAGAATAATTCCCTATGCTGATAGATAAGATGCATGAGAAGGTGCAGCCTCGGCTCCCTACCCAAAACTTACATATGATAAAGGTTGATCCCTGTGAGGAGGATCCAAATGTAAATATTGTGTTGAGAAGCAGAATCACGACTGGTGACAATAAAGGAAAACATCCTGAAGAGGATGGATGGGTCCGTGAGGCCCCAGAAAAGGAGGTTGGATTTTACCTGGAGCGCATGAAGGAAACATTTATGGAAGCAAAGAAAAGCTTTATTGAGGCCTATACCTTAGGGAGTCAGGACAAACTACCATAAATCAGCACTCCCACAGAGGTTGACCCCTTTGTGCTTACCACCTTCTTAGAAACTTCTATGAAACTACTATGTGATAGCAAGGCTGTGAAAGGGCTACAAGAATTGATAAACAAGTGTGCTGGTAAGGAAAATTCTCCTGATGGACACTGCGTAGTCCGAAAGATTGGTAAACATAAGGCCAGAATAGGGCGCGAGATGAGGATCACCACGCAAATAGGAGAGTATGAGATGGACTAGGTCATTCTGGACCTGGGTTCTGACGCGAACGTTTTTCCTAAATAGACATGGGAGAGAATGAGAAGACCTGCACTACAGTGGTATCCGATCCAGTTGAGAATAGCGAACCAGCAGAAGATCATCCCTATGGGACGACTACATAGAGTCACCGTAGATATAGATGGTGCGAGCGTGCTGGCTAATTTTGAAGTAATAGAAATTTGGAAAACAACAATCCATACCCCGCGCTCCTTGTAATTTACTAGGCCATCAATATGAATGGAGTGATTAACTTGAAGAAGAGGACAATGTCGTTTGAGAAGAAATCACTCCGGGTAGTAGTACCATTAGACCTTGCAGAGGGACCACGCTATACGGAACTGGTCTGCGACTATGAAGAAAGCGATGATGATTTGGATCAAACCTACAACATTACAGCGTGAGACCAAGACTGGATTAATCCAACAACTAATGGACAGATTGCATGGGACCGCGAAAGCTCCTGTACCTCGAAGTCAGATGAAGAGTTGGAGCACTAGCAGAATAGGTTCCATGAAGCATCTATGCTACGCTGCAACATGATGACTAAATCGTTGTGTTGTTTGTCATCAGAGGTAAGAAATTTACCCTACTATGATGGTTTAACTAACGTAGATAAATTTTTGGATGCTTTTGAACAAGAATTCCCTAAGGATCATCGCTTCCAAGCATTGGATTTGGCACTACGCCTGCACGATGGTAGGGTACGCACAAGGACAGCTTTGATGAATGGAGAGATTGCAGGAGGATGATGAGGTTGCGATTTGGTTAGCCTAAAGTGTGATTAACTGAGAAATATGATGGGAGGAATGATCTGTGTGATCATTTAGCAAAGTGGACTAAAGTGGAGCCGTAGCCGAAGTGGGTGCATTTATTCTATCACACTTTGGATATAATCCCTATGAATTGGTACCTGGAAATGGAGCTCTGCCATGGCACCGCGGAGTGGGATATATTAAGGGAAGGATTCCTAATGACCTTCAGTTTTGAATATGGGTTCAAAAGCATTATTGAAGCTCTGCAGGAGGTTAAGGCAGTGATATTCAGAATACTGCAGGATCCTTTAGAGTTGGTTCAGCCATATTGGAGCACCCAGCTGCACCATGCGTTGGAATGCTATAATATGACTGCTGAGGGGGAGGATTAAGATCCAAGAAATATCAATATTCCAGAGGCAGAAGGCCATCGCGAAGTGGAAGGTCCACAAATAGAGAATCCGTACATCACCGCGCCATTGAAAACTAAGCAAGTAAATATTGGTACCAAAGTAGAGCCAAAATTTGCAAAGATTGGAGATTACTGGGATGATTCCATAGTGGATAAAGTTGTTGAGTTACTCCGCGAGTACCAGGATATTTTTCCTACAAAGTTTTCAGACCTGAAGGGAATCATAGGAGACTTGGGAATGATGAAAATCACTTTAAAACAGACGTGAAGCTTGTTAAGCAGAGGCCATATCGCCTGAATCCTAAGTATAAGGAAAAGGTTCGCTTGGAGTTGGATAAGATGTTGGAAGTAGGCATCATAGATCCAGTAGAGGATTCTAATTGGGTGATCCCAATGGTGGTCCAAGAAAAGAAACAGAAGGATGAAATAAGTATTTGCGTAGATCTAAGAAATCTTAACGATGCCTATGTCCATGATCCTTTTCCACCACCATTTACAAATGAGGTATTGGACAATGTTGGAGGGAAGGAGGCCTACTCGTTCATTTGATGAGTTCTTGGGTTACCATCAGATTAAGATCATGCCAGAAGACAGCAGCAAAACAACCTTCACGACAGAATGGGATTGTTTTCAGTATATTGTAATGTCATTTGGGCTCAAGAATGCACCAGAGATATTCTTGCTCGTAGTCGTTGCAGTGTTCAAGGATATTATTCACAAGTTTTTAGACGTATATTTTGATGACTGGACGGTGTTCAGTTTGGTAAAGCGCCATGTCGCGAGTCTGCGCCTAATGCTGGATACATGTCGCAGATACCAGATTGCATTGAACCTGATGAAGTGTATATTTTTCGTCCCCTTTGGGATCTTGCTGGGGCATGTGGTGTGCAAGCAAGGGTTGACGGTGGACCCTGCCAAGATCACAGTGATCGTAAATTTGCAGGCCTCGATAATTTTCAAACAGTTGCGTGCAACACTCAGACATACATGATATTACAGAAAGTTCATCAAAGCTTATGCTCAGATTACCGCGCCCATGGAGAGACTGCTGAAGAAGGACGCTACATTCTGTTGGGATGAAGAATGTCAGCGCAGTCTAGATGTATTGAAAGAAAAGATGGTCACCGCGCCAATCTTGGTCTTCCCGGATTGGAAGAAGGAATTCCATGTGCACGTTGATGCCTCATGTATTGCATTGGGAGAAGTGCTGACACAGGCCGGTGAAGGAGAGATGGATCACCCTATAGAATTTGCGAGCAGGAAATTATCAAAGGCTAAGAAGAATTACTCAATGACATAGCGCGAAGGATTGGCTATGGTGTACATGCTTCAAAAATTCAGACACTATCTGTTGGGCGGACATTTCAAGATGTACACTGATCATTCTGCCTTGAAATACCTAGTCAATAAGCCTATGTTGGGGGGAAGATATTCAGATGGTTGTTATTATTTCAAGAATATGACTTTGAAGTAATTGTGAAGCCAAGAAGGTTGAATGCAGGACTTGACCATTTGTCGCGGATCGAAACAGGAGAGGAGCCCACTAATTTGGAGGAAGGGTTGCCCGATGCGCAGCTCTTCGTAGTGCACGTAGCGAATAATAATTTTGTAGATATTATCCATTTTCTGACTACATGGACAGCTCCAGAAGGATACACCAGTCAGCAAAAGAAATAGTTAGTAGTACGCGGGACATATTTCTCAGTAATTGTAGGACATTTATATAAGATGGGTGCAGACGAGATACTCCGACGGTATGTGCCCGATTTTGAACGAAATAGCATCCTCGTTGAAGCTCATGGAGGAGATGCAAGAGGACATTATGCAAGAAAGGAAAGAGCACAGAATATTTTGTGCGCAGGGTTGTGGTGGCCTACGTTGCATAAAAACTCAAAAGTGCATTGCGGGGCATGTGATGCATGTCAACGAATGGGCAAACCATCGTAGAGGGACGAGATGCCACTGAATCCTCAAGTATCATTGCAGCCATTTGAAAATGGGCAATTAACTTCGTTGGACCAATTCAGCCCCCTAGAAAGAAGATAGGTGTGCGCTATATCATCACCACAACAGATTATTTAACCAAATGGGCGAAGGCATAGCTGGTGAAGGATTGTACATGGGTTGCAACAATGAAGTTTTTGTTTGAATTTGTGTTAACCAGGTTTGGCTACCCTAAGGTGTTGATGAGAGATCGAGGTACACATTTTCTGAATGAGACCATCAACGTGTTGACTGAGGAATTTCAGGTTTATCATCATAAGAGCACACCGTATCATCCTCAGGCTAATGGAATAGTTGAAGCCTTTAACAAGATCCTGGAAAACATGCTGACGAAGATTTGCAACAAGTAGCGGAATGATTGGGATGTGTGCATACCGACAGTACTGTGGGCATAAAAGACTACTTGCAACAAGCTAACAGGTCAAACACATTTTTGATTAGTCTATGGCGTAGAAGTTGTGATGCGTATGGAATATATCATGCCTAGTCTCCGCATAGTAGCTTTCACAGGGATAACAGACCGCGAAGCCTTGGAAGAGTGACTCGCAGCTAATGGACCTCGAAGAAGACATATTCTTGGTTGGATCCCATCAACAAGTTCAGAAGGAATGTGAACAGGCTTGGCAGGATTGGCACATTAAGTTGCACACCTTTAAGGTAAATGATTTGGTTTTTTGATATGATAGTAAGTTTGCTAAGTTTCCAGGAAAGTTTTAGATGCACTGGTTGGGGCCATATGTCATCAAAAAGATCACAAATGGGGGTGCGTTTCAGCTCGCAAAACTGAACGGAGAGCCTTCCGGGAAAGGTGAACAGAAGCTGATTAAAGCCATATGCAGGAGATCTAGTTTAATGACTATATGATGGCAGGACAGTCTTAGTGCTCCAGGCAGCTGCAAGGGAGCACGGGACTATAAAATACACTGCCCAGTTTTGGGGACTACGCGGCAGGGGATCTGCACACAAAAGGGTGAGGTCACAGTATAATAAGCAGCATGAAGGGAGTTGCGCTATGAAGGGAGATACCGTACAGCACAACCAGAAAGTGACCATTAGAGTCGTTGTTCATGATTTGACAACTAGGAGACAGTTAAGAGGAGCAGGCGGGTGGCATTTAACGCTAAAATCTTTGAAGATATGCCACCAAATTAGATATAATGGATGAATTTTGGGGGAATGGTCAAATTTGAATTCAAACTTTCCTATAAATTACGCATGTCAGTCTAGCAGACAACACTTTGCAACCTTAGAGTTTTTGAATTGTGTTGTCTATCACTTATGAGTCGTGCGTTCTTCGAAGATTTGATCACAATCCCTACATTCGATAATTTCCCTGAGTTAGCCCGAAAATTCATTTGTGATACCATGTTAGGACCCAGCCCCACTGAGACTGCAAGCACTAGAGGAACTGTCGCCTCCGAAGGAATTGTTCCAGAGGTAGTGAGCATGGAAGCCCTGGCTCCTGTGCCTATGGCACCAAGGTCGCCTAGGCCAAAGCCTACACCTATGTGAGAGACCCAAAAGAGGAATAAAGACAAGTAGAAGAGGTCGATTCCAGTGTGCGAGTCGCCTAGAAAGCATACTGCCGCCCAGATGCAGAAGAAGGACAAGCAGCCTGAGAAGGTAGTAGATTTGGAAGCTAAGCATGGCACTGAGGATATAGATGCTAAGGGGGCGAAGCCCGTCACCAAGTTGCCTGAATATATCCCTCCGCGAACGGGGAAGGCAAAGGTCCCCAAAGACCCAGACTCGAACAAGTTCCTCATTCACATGCCCCTATTGCCAGAGAAGATAACCTTCGAAGGTTCATGTCTGGCGTAGATCCCTCTGTTAAAAATGGAATATTAGGACCTAGCTGACCATGAGAGGATCCCTCACCTCGAAACAGAAAATTATATGCAGCGCATGTATTACCAAAACTCTGGTGTCATTGCGTTGGATACGCTTGAATGGATCCGCAGAGTGGAGAACTCTAGGTTGTTAAACCTGTTATGGGTGCCCCACTACCATCGCAGTAATATTAACACCATCTGTGTGCGGCAGCTACTTACTCTAGTGCACAATGGGTGCTTATGGCTTGGTGCACCTATACCCATCACGGATATGCTCATCCATGGGATCACGCACCTATCGCATGAGGGTTTGAATCCGGCCAAGGATTTTGGTGGAAAGGCAGGCGAAAGAGACTTGGCGAAGAAGATGAAAAAAAAGTTTGAGCTTGTCAAGAAGCCACACGATTATTCCATCAACGATCCCGCGGTGAAGATTGCCACCCAAATATTGGCCGAAAAGGTTATGAGGAAGTGTCGTGTGGACAAGGTTCTAGCACCTGTGGTCTCGTTAGCTGCACACTGCGTGGAGGGCATGTAGTTTAACTAGTATTGAAGGAAGGATTATGGAGGCCGCGCAGTTCGCCTCCCTCTGGGCCACGAAGGACCCCACGCGGGTCACAGAAACAAAGATTTTATGGGTGTTAATGGAAGTGAGCTTCCACATGGCCATCAACCAATGCCCAAGTTTGTCCCCATCCTTGTATGAGTAGTTGTTCGCGTATGTTGCGTTCAAGGCAGATTTCCACCACGTCTACATTCAGGCGCGGAAGGACCTGCAGCAGAAGTGATTTGATTTTCTGTATTTGGTCACTGATGATGCCATAGATGAAGTGATCAAGTATTTGCCAGCGAATTGGCACTCCTCGTCCGACTTAGATGCAGGTACCAACAAAGGCGCGGGGAGCTCAGCTGAGAAGAAATGGAAGGACACAGCCAAACAGGCGACACAAAAGTTGGTTGCGTAGCGGAAGAAGGAAGCTGAAGAGAAGGAACGAATGGAAAAGGAGTGCACTACAAAGGAATATGTTGAACAAGAACAGCGCGACTCTGAGCGAAGCGAAAAATCTCCTTTACCCGAAACCGAGGAGGAGGAGTAGTCTTTGTAGGTCGATGGCAGCAATGAGGAGTAGAGCACCCCATTTCAGCTAAGGAAGCACAGAGAAAAACAGCAGGAGGGTTCCCACAAGAAGATGAAGTCGGCTAAATCGCAGGCAAATCCTGTCACCCTGATAGAGGGCGATCTCGATGAGATCGACGAAAAAGTGAGCGACACTACAACCAAACTATTGCAGCAAATCGAGAAACAATACATGCAGTCGCTAAGAAATGTCTAGAAGGATCTGGGCGAATTGCAGATCCAAACTAGCAGAATACAGGTGGGCACAGGTCAAGTGAGTGCCGCACAAACAAGCCTGACACCGAGGACAAGTCATGTTGCCGAACTAATACGGACAGTGGACCTTAGAACAGTTTCTCTGCTAGAGGGGTCCCTAAGTGCATAATCGATCGATGACAAGATCATCATCAGTACCCTTAAGAACATTGGCTTAAATATTGCAATGCTCCCTAGTGAATCTCTTCATGCACTGCAGGCAGGAGTGACAGTGGAACTGAGAGCTCGGGAGTAGCGCACTCTCAGTTTAATAAGAGAGTACCGAGTGAACAATGAACAAATGTTCATCAAGAAGACGCAGGCCCTGAAATATAGGAATATTATCCAGGTGCTGAGCTCCCAGATAGCGGCCGCGGTTGTAAAGGCATGCAGAACAGTGTCGGAGTTGCATATACCTAAGGACACACAACCAGAGGCCAAGATCTGGAAACTAGCTGCAGGCGTACGTGACGCAAAGGCAAAAGTTGTGAGAGTTCAATTTGAACTCAACATGAAAATCACAGAGCTGCAACTCAAGTCACAGCCTTCGAATCTGCCCGAGGTCAGGGAAAAACATGGAGCCACCATCAAGGAAGGGAGGGCTAATGTGGATGTCACAGTTGCTGACTAAACAGCCATGTTTGAACAAGCGATGGAGTTTGTGACGACCCTGTAGGAAGACCCCAACCTGCAAAAATTGAATACAGAGATCCGCAAGCTCCAACAGTAGTATGACGAGGTTAGTGCGACGACGCGCTCAATTGCTACAATGCAACACCTCGCCAAGTTATAGGAGGGAAAGCATCTCTTCGCATAGGTGGAAGCAAATTAGAAAAAAGAGGCCTTAATTAAGGCCAGGTTGGGTCCATGGTTGGAAGAATCCTACCAAGTCTCAACCACCATCTAGGAGAAGTTGACGAACTTGTAGCTCACATAGAAAAAGATCAAGCTGGCTAGCAAAGGACCAACTACGAAGCAACTTGTCAAACAAGTAAAGTAGGCCGCTACGCAGAGCATCGTTGAGGTAGCAGTTGTGCAAGTGGAGCTGTGGGATATTTGTAGCAATATCACCGTGCTAGTTGAGTGACTCAAGGGTGAGTCATGACCTTTGTGTTGGGGGCCTATTAGGATGAGGTCCCTTCATGCAGGAGCATGCGACTTGGAGGAAAACTCTTCAAAATTAATTCCAAAAAATCCAAAAAAATCTACAGGCAAAGGAGTGGGGTCCTTTAGCCAGCAATTTCCATGCTTTTCTAGTTTAAGATAAAGATAGAATTAAGAATAAAAGCATTATGTAATAATCACTCATGGATAAGCAATAATAAGTTTTATGCATGATTGCTTTAAAGCGCTCTATGTAAAAGGCATGCTTTTGTATGGATAAGGACCGAGAGGGCTTATCTACTATATATAAAATGAAATAACGGGATGCTCAGAGTTAGAGAGTGCCCGGAAGTATTATCATTTGAGAAAATCTCTCTCTGTGTATCTACATTGGTGGTCCTTTGTTAATTGATAATTGTATGCATGTATCAGTTCAATTGCTTTCTTCTGAGTTTGAATATCGATGAATTAGCCTTATTTTCCCATTAATGTTTAGGTTGAAGCCTTTAAAATCATTTTTCCTTCATATCGGCGAGCGCAAGCTTCTTAAATCGTTGTATAGAGTTCCGCGGCCAAAACTCTGATTTACACAGAAAATAATGAAATTACTTAGTCCAAACAGAGTTCCGGATTTGAAATTTTATTGATTCTGGTTCATACCTGTATTGGGTCCGAACCTTATCGCATCGGAGAATCGCAAGTGGAGTGGGAAGGTCCTTTGGAGCCGCCGAAGTCCAAAACCCCGACAGTCCAGAACCGAAATAATATAGAGCAAGGCGGATAAGTTATCGGGTCCGCAAGTGTATCGCATCGCAAGTTCGGAGCAGAGGAGTTCAGCCCTTGGAATAGTGGGATCGCCAATTGCGATCTCTGATAATATATATATTATCGCATCAGAGGAAGGGAGATGGAAGGGCCATTTAAAGCGCCGATAGTGTAATTCTTTGGAATTAACACGAAGACTGTTTGAAAGTCGCGACAGTGGTTAAAAGCGTCGATAGTGTATTTTGTTCCTTTGGAAAAAAATCCCCACCAATTGTGTATTTTTCGTTGAAAACACAATTTCCTCATTTTTAAAGCGTCGATAGTGTTTTTGTGTAATTCCTTTGGAATTACAGTCCCAATAGAGTATAAGGGCTCTATGTAATAAATTGCGGCAATAACAAGGATTGGGGTTCTAGAGGAAAACCCATGAGGCTGTCAGTTTAACAGTAAATGACTAATACACTAAGAAGTGGAGAAGGAGGAATTTGGCCAGATATAGAAGAAATTGTAGCCAGATTTGCGAGGTTGTCTATATCACCTACACCCAGGCCACCATTAGTGGTATCAGAGCAACCAGTTAACACTGAATTGAATCTCAGAAGCAGGAGAAGGAAAGTTACTATGGCTTTTAGATTTGGAAGAGGATGAGGACATGGTGGAAGAGGACGACCTATTGCAAACGCTGAAGTAATGGAAGTTGTGCAACAGATGCAAGCTAGATTGGATGCATTAACAACAGGCAGAAACATAGATGATGGAGATGTTAGTGAACCTGAGGTTGAAGCTGCAGAGGAGGAAGCTGTAGCAGTTACTCCTGAGATGAGGTTCTTTCAGTCAGTATTGAGATCCACAGCTAGGCCAAAGACTGAGGTGTCAATATATGAAGGAGGACTGAATCCAGAAGAATTGATAGACTGGATTAATGGCATGGAGAAATTCTTCGACTATGAAGAAACAAAAGATGAGAAGAAAGTAAAGTTTGTTGTCACCAAGTTAAAAGGCCATGCAATGCTTTGGTGGGATGGTGTGCAGGCAGAAAGGAAGAGACTTGGCAAGAAACCAATCAAGAATTGGAGCAGGATGGTAGCAAAGCTAAGAGGTAAGTTTCTACCAAGTAATTATTAGCAAACCTTGTTCAAACAGATGCAGAATCTTAGACAGAGGTCTTTGACAGTGAAAGAATACACAGAGGAATTCTACAAGGTAAGCATAAGAGCTGGAGAAGCCTAAGATATAGATGAGAAGGTGGCTAGATATGTGAATGGCCTTAGGATGGATATTCAAGATGAGATAAGTCTATTGTCTCCTAAAACAATAGAGGAAGCTTATCAGGTAGCACTGAAAGCTGAAGAAAAACTCATGAGGAAGCAGTCTGCCAAAGGGAGAGGTACTTTCCGAGGAAGGGGAAGTCAAGGTGGTAGAGGAAGATCTACAACACCTAAAGATGGAGCTAGCAGCAGCTCAACCCAGCATGCACCCATAGGAGGTGATGCAAGAGGCAGAGGGAGTTTCTCTAGAGGAAGAGGAGGCAGAGGAAGAGGCAGAGAAATAAGATGTTACATATGTAACAAACTAGGACACAGAGCTTTTGAGTGCCCAGAGAATGCATAAACAAATCAGAGGAATGCCATTGTTGCTCAAGCTGAGGGAGAAGCAACAGCAACAGCAGTGATAGAAGAAGAAAATATACCAGAGAGAGGAGAATCTTTGGTAGTTAATAAAGTTTTGCTCAAGCCAGCAAAGGAGGTAGTTGAACCATCACAAAGAAAGACCTTGTTCAAGACAGTGTGTAAAGTCCAAGGGAAATGTTGTCAGATGATCATTGATAATGGAAGCACTGATAATTTGGTCTCTATGGAAGTGGTGGAGAAATTGAAGCTGAAGACAATGAAACATCCAACACCTTACAAGGTGTCATGGCTACAAAAGGGACATCAATTGTTAGTAAATGAACAGTGTGAAGTGGAATTTCAGGTGGGTAAGTATAAAGATAAAATTTTATGTGGTGTGATGCCAATGGATGTGTGTCACATATTGCTTAGAAGACCTTGGCAATATGACAGAGGAGCCATGCATGAAGGGAAAAGAAACACCTGCAAGTTTGGAAAGGATGGTGTCAATCATACGTTGCTGCCTCTGCAAGAAGAAGATGTATCAAGAAAGAAGACTGATCCAAAAACTTTGTTACTAGGAGGAAAGGAATACTTGAAGCAGATTGAAGAGAATGAGGTAAATTTTGTTGTAATTTTCAAGCCCAAGGTAATAATGACTTCTACTAAAAAAAATTATGTACCCATTGAAATTCAAGAAATGTCGGAGAACTATTGTGATATTATTGTTGATGATTTGCCAAATGAGTTGCCACCCATTAGAAGAATTAGCCATCATATAGATTTGATTCCTGGAGCAAGTCTACCTAACAAAGCAGCTTACAGAATGACTCCTACAGAAAATGAAGAGGTTAGGAAGCAGGTGCAAGAATTGCTTGACAAAGGGCTGATTAGAGAAAGCTTGAGTCCTTGGCCAGTAGCAACAATGCTGGGTCCAAAGAAAGATGGAGGCTGGAGAATGTGTACAGATTCAAGAGCCATTAATAAAATCACAATCAGGTACAGATTTCCTTTGCCTAGAATTGAAGATTTAATGGATTGCTTGAGTGGAGCAAAGTATTTTTCAAAACTAGATCTTAAAAGTGGGTATCATCAGATAAGGATAAGAGAAGGAGATGAGTGGAAAACCGCTTTTAAGACAAATGAGGGATTGTATGAATGGAGAGTAATGCCTTTTGGGTTGTCAAATGCACCAAGTATGTTTATGAGACTCATGAATGAAGTTTTTAAAGATTTTATTGGTAAATTTTTAATAGTATATCTGGACGATATATTACTTTACAACAGGTCTAAGGAGGAGCATATGAGGCATTTGAATTATGTTTTACAAATGCTGCAGCAGGGGAAATTATTGTTGAATTTGAAGAAGTGTTCATTCATGAAAGAAGAGCTAGTGTACTTGTGTTTTGTTATTTCTGCTAACGGGCTGAAGATGGATCTAGAGAAGATCAAGGCAATCATGGAGTGGCCTTCACCCAAGAGTGTTTTTGAGGTAAGAATTTTTCATGGTCTTGCTAGCTTTTATAGAAAATTCATTAAGAATTTTAGTAAGATCAATGCACCTATTATTGAGACCATAAAGAAGGAAAAACAGCCATTTAGATGGACTGCTGAAGCAAAAAAGAAAAAAAAAAACAGCTCTTAAACAAGAAAATTACTGAAAAGCCTATTTTGGTTCTACCTGATTTTAGTAAACCTTTCCAAGTGAAGTGTGATGCCAACGGAGAAGCAATTGGAGGTGTTTTAAGTCAGGAAGACAGGCCTATAGCCTATTTTAGTGAAAAGCTAAATGATTCCAAAAAGAAATATTCTTCTTATGATAAGGAGTTCTATGCAGTTGTGCAGTCATTAAAGAAGTGGAGGCATTATCTAATGTCAAAGGAATTCATCCTTTATTCAGATAACCATGCACTACAATTTATAATGCAACAGCCAAAGCTCAGCCAGAAACATGCTAAATGGGTAGAATATCTTCAAGGTTTCCATTTTGTTTTGAAGCATATAAATGGCCAATCAAACAAAGTTGTAGATGCCTTAAGTAGGAGGAATGTATTATTTCAAGAGAGTCAAATCCAAGTGTTGGGTTTTGATTTTCTTAAAGAATTGTATGAAACAGATCCAGATTTTAAAGAGGCATTTGAGGCTTGTAAAAATCCTATTTTGATGGATAGGAGTAAATGGTTGGATTACTTCTTACAAGATGGACTGTTGTTTAAAAAAAATCAGTTGTGCATACCAAACTGTTCAATGAGGGAGAATTTAATCAAAGAAAAACATAGTGGAGGACTTGCAGGACATTTTGGTGTAGAGAAAACTTATGAGCAGCTAAACAGATTTTATTTCTGGCCGAAAATGAAATCTGAAGTGGAGAAGTATGTAAGAACTTGCAAAATCTATCAATATGCAAAGGGAAGGAGCCAAAACACAGGTTTGTATATCCCATTACCAATTCCAGATAGGCCTTGGGATATGATAAGTATGGATTTTGTGTTGGGCTTACCAAAGACTCAAAGAGGTAATGATTCAATTTTTGTTGTAGTGGACAGATTTTCAAAAATGGCACATTTTATTCCATGTTATAAGACTAGTGATGCTTCTCACATTGCTAAATTGTTTTTTAAAGAGGTTGTAAGATTGCATGGACTGCCTAAAAGTATGGTCTCAGACAGGGATTCCAAATTTGTTGGACATTTCTGGAGGACACTATGGAAGAAATTGGGAACTAAATTAAGTTTTAGTTCTGCCTATCATCCACAAATTGATGGACAGACTGAAGTTGTGAACAGGAGTTTGGGCAATCTTTTAAGGATCCTTACTGTAGAACATCCAAAGCAATGGGATCAAGTGTTGGCATAAGCTGAATATGCATATAATGACTCACCTAACAGGATTACAGGACAAAGTCCATTCCATATTGTTTATGGAATGCATCCAAGAGGAGTAACTGAGTTAAGAAACTTGGGAAAAGAAGAAATGAGAAGTGCAGAGGGTGAAGATTTTTCTTCAGAAATGCAAGCAATACATGAACAAGTGAAACAGCAGCTACAGGATAGCAACATCAAGTATAAAACCAGAGCAGACATGAGAAGAAGAGAGGTGAACTTTGAAGTTGGAGATCTGGTTTTAGCACATCTCAGAAAGGAGAGGTTTCCAAAGAGGGAGTATAACAAATTGAAGTTCAAAAAAATTGGACCGTGCAGAGTGTTGAGGAAATTTTCTGCAAATGCCTATGAGATTGAGTTACCCCCTGATGTTGGAATATCACCAATTTTTAATGTTGCAGACCTGTACAAGTATGAAGGTGAAACTGCAGATGATACAATGCAAGATCAACAGAACCAAGAGATTGACTGGGTAAAACAGTTACCCACAGCAAAGAATTTGCAGCCAGAAAGAATTCTGGACAAGAAGGTGTTTAAAAAAACAAGGGGACAAGAGTACTTCTAGTATTTGGTAAAGTGGAAGAATCAGCCAACTGATGAAGCTACTTGGGTTACAGAAGACATGCTACAGAAACTGGGCAGTTCTGTAGATGAACTCATGGACAGGAGCCCATGAAGAATTTTGTCCTCAGGAGTCTGATGTAGGAGCATGCGACTTGGAGGAAAAATCTTCAAACTTAATTCCAAAAAATCCAAAAAAATCTACAGGCAAAGGAGTGGGGTCCTTTAGCCAGCAATTTCCATGCTTTTCTAGTTTAAGATAGGGATAGAATTAAGAATAAAAGCATTCTGTAATAATCACTCATGGATAAGCGATAATAAGTTTTATGCATGATTGCTTTAAAGCGCTCTATGTAAAAGGCATGCTTTTGTATGGATAAGGACCGAGAGGGCTTATCTACTATATATAAAACGAAATAATGGGACGCTCAGAGTCAGAGAGTCTAGGAAGTATTATCATTTGAGAAAATCTCTCTTTGTGTATCTACGTTGGTGGTCCTCTGTTAATTGATAATTGTATGCGTGTATTAGTTCAATTTCTTTCTTTTGAGTTTGAATATCAATGAATTAGCCTTATTTTCCCATTAATGTTTAGGTTGAAGCCTTTAAAATCGTTTTTCCTTCATATCAGCGAGCGCAGGCTTCTTAAATCGTTGTATAGAGTTCCGCAACCAAAACTCTGATTTCCATAGAAAATAATGAAATTACTTAGTCCAAACAGAGTTCCGGATTTGAAATTTTATTGATTCTGGTTCATACCCGTATCGGGTTCGAACCTTATCGCATCGGAGAATCACAAGTGGAGTGGGAAGGTCCTTTGGAGCCGCTGAAGTCTGAAACCCCGACAGTCCGAAACCGAAATAATATAGAGCAAGGCGGATAAGTTATCGGGTCCGCAAGTGTATCGCATCGCAAGTTCAAAGCAAAGGAGTTCAGCCCTTGGAATAGTGGGATCGCCGATTGCGATCTCCGATTATATATATATATATATATATATATATATATATATCGCATCGGAGGAAGGGAGATGGAAGGGCCATTTAAAGTGCCTACAGAGTAATTCTTCGGAATTAACACGAAGACTGTTTGAAAGTCGTGACAGTGGTTAAAAGTGTCGATAGTGTATTTTGTTCCTTTAGAAAAAAATCCCTACCGATTGTGTATTTTGAGTTGAAAATGTAGTTTCCTCATTTTTAAAGCGCCAATAGTGTTTTTTTGTAATTCCTTTGGAATTACAGTCCCGATAGAGTATAAGGGTTCTGTGTAATAAATTGCGGCAATAACAAGGATTGGGGTTCTAGAGGAAAACCCATGAGGCTGTTAGTTTAACAGTAAATAACTGATATCCCAAGAAGTGGAGGAGGAGGAATTTGGCCAGATATAGAAGAAATTGCAGCCAGATTTGCGAGGTTGTCTATATCGCCTACACCCATGCCACCACAGGTGGAGCTGGGGGATATTTGTAGCAATATCACTGCACCAGCTAAGTGACTCAAGGGTGAGTCATGACCTTTGTGTTGGAGGCCTATTGGGATGGGGTCCCCTAAGTCAGTTTTGGGTTAAAAACCCAAGTTTTGTTGTAAATTTTGATGAAAAGATGTAAACTCTCCGCGAATTGTGGACGCGGAGCACATAGTTATTTAGGAGTCAAAAAGGGTTCTTACCTTTGTTTATGTAAAGATGAGTCGGTTTTTGAGATCTACCCATGGTCTTCAGACCATGGGATTATATAAATAGGTGTGCCTTAGAGAGTTTAAGGATGATCAATATCTTTGTCTATGGCTATGACGAAAGGAGTCTTAAGGAGTTAGCGCAAAGAAGTAAGTCTTAGAGGGGGAAAATGCTCTGCAATTGAGTGTGCAAAGGCCTAGAGTAGTGTCCACAGATGAGTGCGCGAACCCTTGCAACTGAGTGTGTAGAGAATCTTTGAGTCTGTAAACTTATATTGAAGATCAATAAAGAAGATTGTTGGAGAAATTCATGTGTTTTATATGTTTACTTCTGTTATTCATGCCTACAATGTATGTTGTGATGAAATGATGTCTTTATGAAATAATGATGTATTGATGCATGAAACTACTGGATAAGTCTTATTAACTGAACGCGATACAAGTTAAGTATTTACATGAAGAATATAATATAGTCTGTTACGTTCATTAAGTACTCAAGTAGATCTGAATATATTCTTATCTAAGGATAATATATGGTGCGCGTAAGTAGAAAATTCACATGTTCAAGGTCCACAAAAGCTGATCGTAGACCTTCGCGGAGGTCTAGGAGCCATTCGAAGGGAGTTACAGTACCAAGCACGAAGGGCTTATAGATCTGCGTTGAGGTAGATCTAGGGCATAAAAAGGACATCACACTGATCTTTGGATGCGGAAACTTGGTTCCAACACCCCCCCATACTACTTCGGGTGAGACTTAAGTCCGCGCTACGCGGGTTGATGCCAAAAGGGCCAGTAGTGTATGGTTTTGTTTGGCGCAACTAACTCTGAACCTGGATCAGGACCCATTAAGTCAACATCAAGTATCACCACGAATTTCACCTGAATATCCTAAAATGCAGTCTAGCATGATAAAATGAAATCTTTTATTTTTAATGAAAATCTATGTATGGGAGGGAAGAAACAAAGACTAATGCAGAATACAAAATGCAACAAACAAATTAGTTAAGTAAATTTCCCTAATGCAACTGTTTCAATTTCCAATTTCACACACAAAACCCTAAATGCAATGCAAAATGATGAGATTTTTCTTTTCAATCATCTTAATATTAAAATGAAATGAAAATTAAGATGTTGTTAAATCACTGATGAAAGAAATCACATAGAATGATGACTATAATATCCATTTCTTCAATCAATCAATGGTCAACCAAAAGTTTGCAAATGACATAATTGAAAAGAACAAAGGAAAATCCAAACTTTTTATCAAAGGTTATCAAAACCAAAAGAAAATAAAGTGAAGAATTTTCAGAGACAAGGACACACTCAGTGACAGAGGGAAAACATGTTGGAACAAAGAAAATCATAGAGCAAGGTAAAAAAAAACAAGTTTTTGCATCTTACAAGGATCAACACAAGTGCAAAACAGGCAACAATGCTCTGCGGCGCAAGTGCATAGAAGGAGAGAGTGCATTAAAGCACTCTATCTCTAGACAAGGGGGTGAGCTGAGGTAGATTCAACCAAAGTACAACACACACAAAAACAAATCAAGCTCAAAAATATGTTTTCCTAAGGTCAATCAATGTCTAAATGAGTAAATCAAGGTTGCTTTAAGAGGTGAAAAAGGTGCTAAGGTAAAGGAAACCACTAAGGGAAGAATCAGGCCCCAGTGGAGTCGCCAATTTGTTATGTGAAATTTACTATTACGAACAAAGGTGAATTCCCTAGACCTACTGGACTGGTCTAGAACAACAGAAGACAAAAAGCATAGAGTTTTCCTTAGAGAAATTAGAGAATGGGAAAGAATCCTACCTCGAATCTGTAGCAAGCTTTCCTTTCCTCCTCACTTGTAAGCTCCAATTGTAGCTCCAAGTGTTATAATTAGAACTTGCACACATGACTAAAACAAGCAAAGGATCCACAATATCCAAGTAGCATAATATAACATCTCTATTCAATGAATCAGCAAGGCATTGAAATACATGAGTGCAAACATAACATAACAAATATAGAAAAACAAGATACTCTTTATATTAATAGAAATAGGAGAGAGTTTACAACCATAAATAGTAGTCGACTTTGTATATGTCTTCCCAAGCTGACTTGTCCTTCCTTGTCACAAATCACACCTCAAGATCAAGCCTAATGTGTGAATATGATTACTCCTTTAGGTTCAACGCACCAACATAAGGGCACTGTTATCACCCCAAGAAACTCACCTATGTTGTATATCAGTGATGCTCAGGAACATTACAAACTCAAAAAAATGTTGGATAAAATGATGGATGAATGAAAGAGATGCTGCACATTCAAGCCAGATAACCACACCTACTATGATTGACCCCAGACATGGGTGAACACCCCAGACTACAAGGCTTTTAACCACCAATTACTCACAGCTTGAGGATAAGGTGATGATGGAGAAAACTGACTACACCAACAGTTACACAGGACCCTGTGATGGCCAGCTGCAACCAGCTAAAAGGTCTGTAAATCTATTATCTAATACACAGACATGATGACAGCTCTCTATGCATTAAAATGACATAAACCTGCAAGCAATTTCAATGAAAAGCTAAATTCTAACACAGAGGTGGGATGACATCCCCTCCGATGCTAAACATTCACAGCACATGAAATAAATGCGATACAGGCACAGCCTAGAACATGGAAGAAGTGAAAAGTGAGCAAATGACAGCAAAAGAAGCTTGTATTAGTCAGAAATGAAAACCAGACGCTGCAGGTTACATAGTAGTTACAGTCTCTAGCAGTTGAAGCTTACAACACTCTAACACTCACCAGACACTCATCAAAAAATTACATCATTTTTTTAGCATATATAGAATTTGTTTACAAAATATCTCTGCTAGGGTATGCGTGGGGTGTCTTAATTGATCAACAACCACATTAAAAAATGTTATGGGTCTTCTGCTACAAACTGAATGTTTTTTATGAACAAAATGGCTCCTCTGGTACTTTAGCGTCCTTTCTAAACAGGTGGAATGTTGACTGATAATCTTCAATAACTGCTACTATCATTGAACTGCTCGAGGAACATTCTCCTTGTCCTTGGTTGTATTGCCTTTGAATGTAGGTAGCTGAGGTTTTTTTTAATGCATCGAGTACCGGGAGTTGATGGCTGGCCTTCTCCTTTGTGCACGTAGAATAAGCCCAAACACTAAAGAATACATTGTAAAACACTTCAAAAACTAACAGGGGCCGAGATGAAGCACTGGCCGTTGGATGAATTGCACGGACGATGAATATATTCTGTCGAAGGGCGAGAAGAAGGCACAAAGACAAAGTTTGAATATGAACCGTTAGATTAGGGAAATGGGCGACAGAGATCGCACTAGAGCGAACAATCGGGAGGCGGATGAACAGGGTGAGCAAGGGCCGTTGGATCGCGGTTGGGCAGATCCGACAGTGATCGGGCAACAGAAAATGGCATAGGATAACGGGCGGGGAAACTATACGAAGGCGGGAAGTGGTTTCCCCCCACCACCGATTAACGCAGGCGGTAATCGTACACGGCGGTGCGATGCAATAGATTGAGGACGCATGTCTGATGCGATGGGTAGGAAACCACCTCTCCTGGTAGCTAATGAACGTGTGGGTTTGTGAAGCGAGGGGTGCGATAGCCCTTGGGTGATAGCACGGGATGATCGGACGGCGGCAGGCTACAACGCATCTCGAGCAATAGGACAGGTGACGGGACAGGTACGGGCCCACCAGGACTATGGTACATGTTACATCCGCGCGATAAAACCAAACTGGTTTAAAATTTGATTCATAAGGTTATCAGGGTTTATGAAGGGTTTGAGGATTTTAAAACATAAACACCCGAGGCCAGATAAATAATGGTTTTATGCCCAAAGTGAATGTAAAACCGGGGTATAAGCGCCTAAAGGGCATAAGGAAGATTTATGAGGAAAGAGGAGATGGATGAATAAAGGGTCAACAGAACATAAGACAAATGGAAGGGAGAGCTCAACCAACTGTTGCAAATCCTTTGTCAATCAAAACCAGCACTGCCCAACCAAATTTTAACCTTTACATATTGAAACTGAAACAGAGCTAACACTGGCTCCTTCTATGGATGAGATCCCCCCTGTGAGGTTTTAAGAACCTGCAGACCAATGCCTTTCCAGCTGGAAGCAAGCTAATCAAATTTCCTAGTGTTCCATTGGGCATGGAGTCTACTTTGCCCGCACAAAACTGATAAAAACACAATATTTACAGCTTCTAAGGCCAATGACCTTAAACCACATAAATTTTCAAAAACCGCCCATTAACTGGGCCATCAAAAACTGTTTTACCTCCCATAATTTTCAGTATGAAGGTGTTGTTCCCTTGAACCTGTGAAATGATGAAAGGCCCTGTCCAGAAAGCATCAAATTTTCCATGATTGCCCTTCTTTTCCTTCAATGCATCCCATTTCAGGACCAAGTCTCCAACCTGAAAATTATTTGCTTTTGTCTTCCTGTCAAAAACATCCTTGATCTTTTTCTGATGTGCTGCAGCCTTTTCAACCAGTTGTTCTCTAATCTGATGTAACTCTGCCAAATCAGTGATTCTGCTTACCATTTCTTCGTCCTCATTCAGTTCTTCTTGAAGGAATTTTGCCACAGGGAGGGTAAGTTGAATTGGAAATACCGCCTCTGTGCCATACACCAGCTTGAATGGAGAATTCCCTGTGGATCTTTTGATGGTCACTCTGTCAGCCCAAAGTGCATATTTGAGCTATGAATCCCAATTCTTTTTATTGTCCTCTAACAGTTTTTTAATTATCCTGATTAGACTCTTATTAGAGGATTCTGTTAGACCATTTCCCTGAGGGTAATATGAGGTGGAATGAACAAGTTTAATGCCCATTGAATCACACATTCCCACCAATTCCTTAGCTCTGAAGGCTGCTGCATTTTCTGTGATTAATTTATGTGGACACCCAAATCTGCTAAAAATATTCTATGTTAAAAACTTCATGACCACATTATGATCAGCCCTCCTTGAAGGGATTGCTTCAATCCACTTTGTGAAATAATCAATGGCAACTAATATCCACCTGTGCTGGCCACTAAAATGTGGATTGATTTCTCCAATGAAATCCAAACCCCACTGCTGAAAAGGACCTTTTGCCTGAATTGGTTTTAGAGGCAAGGATTTCAGCTGTTGCTTTCCTTCAAATCTTTGGCACCTGTCACAAGATTTAACAAAAACAAAAACATCAAAAAATAAAGTGGGCCAATAGTACCCAGCTTTGAGAATCTTATGGGCTGTAGTTTTCCAATAATGATGCCCTCCACACATGCTGTTGTGAAATTGTTGCATCACTTCCTTTGATTGTTCTTTGTCCAGGCACCTTAAAAATATTCCAGTAGAGCAGATTTTCCATAATGCAATACTTTGATGCTCTAAGTTTTAAAGTTCTAGCCTGACTTTGAGTAAGTTTTGAAGGGATTTCTAGCTTCAACAAGAAATTAATTATTGTAGAATACCAATCACAAAAAGCTAGATTCTAGGCCACTGACTGTTTTCCTGTTGTTTTAGTTGTTTCCTCTTCTTCTGCCTTACCATTTTCTGCAATTATGCATAGGAAATCAATGTCTAAAGACCTGCAATTTTCTTCAGCCAATAGCTTGGCAAGACCCTGACCTCTGACCACCTTTGTGGGCCTCAGCTCTATATTGAATTCAATCATTTTTGCAATCCACTTTGCCCTCCTCCCATCAGCATCAGGTTGTGTTAAGACATCCTTTATTGCAGCAGAAGGTACATATGCAATTATTTTTGAATGTAAGATATAAACTCTGAAAGCCTTCAAAGATTTGATAAGAGAATATGCCTGCTTCTCTATGATATCATACCTTAGTTCAGCATCCCTCAAATTCTTGCTGAAAAATGCCATTGGATGCTCTGAACCTTCTTCATCCTGCTGCAATAAAACAGCTGCAATGGTATCTTCGGAGGCAAAAGAGAAAATATGGAACTCCTTGCTGTAATCAGGACTTATTAGTGTGGGAGCTTCCATAATTGCTTTTTTAATTGACTCAAATGATTTTCTTGTTGTATCAGTCCATCTTACCTCTGATCCTTCTCTCAACATGGAAGTTACATGCTTAACCAACTCTGCAAAATTTGGAATAAACCTCCTTACAAAATTTATTTTGCCCAGAAAGGACTGAATATCTTTCTTTGATCTAGGGACGGTCAAAGCTTGAATTGCTTTGACTCTTTCTGGGTCAATCTGAACACCTGCAACAGACACAAGATACCCCAACAGCATGCCTTCAGGTAAAGCAAATTGTGATTTCTTCGGATTGACTGAAATTCCAAACCTCCTGCACTTCAAAAACACTTTTTTCAAATGCTGCAAATGATCTTGATCGCTGCTGGAGTAAACTGTTATATCATCAAGGTAGATCAACACAAATTTGTCCTTCTCTCCCACGAATGCTATATCCATTTCTCTCTGAAAGGTGGCTCCAGCATTCATCAATCCAAATGGCATTTTGGCATACATGAAAGTGCCCCAAGGAGTGGTAAATGCAGTCTTTTCTTGATCATCTTGGTGCACAGCAATCTGATTAAAGCCTAAAAAGCCATCCTAAAATGACCTGACTCTAGCTCCTGAGACCTTTTGCAACAAGTGCTCCATTTTGGGCAAAGGATAGTTATCTTTCTTTGAGCACTTGTTCAAATTTCTGAAATCAACACACAATATGATTTCTCCACTCTTCTTCCTTACCACCACTAGATTGGCTACCCATTTTGAATATCTGAGCGGAACAATGATCTTGGCAGCCAGCAACTTTTTAATTTCTTTTTCAATCAGTGGAAGAAGCATGGGATTTATTGGTCTCAGCTTCTGTTTGAAAGGAACTGTGTCATTCTCCAGAGGGATTTTATGCTGAATTATATTTTTGTCATAAGTTTTGAGGTCACTGTACTCCCAGGCAAACACATCAGCAAATTGCCTCATTAAATTGCAGTATTTAGCACTTTGATCAGCACACAAATGAGTGGACAGATTTACGAATTTGGGCTGACCTGGACTTCCTATATCTTGCTTACAGATTGCAGATTGATCTTCCTTTTGGGCAGCCTTGTAAGGCACATCATTTTGGTCAAACAGTCTTTCAAGAGGAATTAGGCCTTTAGGAATATGGTTACTAGGAAGCTGGACTATGTTGTTTTTACCAATCTTGTTTCTAAGATGTGATTGGGGATGTTCCAAGGCATCATTCTCGTGGTCAATTTGCATCTCAGAAAATTCATCAATGACTTGAAGGAACCTACTAATCTCATCATCATTATTAAAACTTTCCAATGGTGGACATTATCAGGCAAGGAGGGTCTGTACTTCATTTGCACTTCATAAAATAATTTGGGAGGCAAAGGAGGGACAAACAGACTAGTAGAAACAGCAAGGGAATCAGCAAGCTGATTTTGGGCTCTAAGAATGTATGAAATACAGAAAAAAATCAAAAGAATCCCTGATTCTCCATACCTCATCTCTGTATGCTTTAAGCCTTGGGTGCTTTGCTTGAAATGTTTTATCCATTTGTTGGATAATCAGATTAGCATCTCCAAATACCTTTATACTCTTAATTCCTCTATCTTTGGCTGCATTAAGCCCCAACAGTAAAGCCTCATACTCTGCTATACTGTTTGTCACTTGAAAAACCAGCTTAAAAGAGAGTTGAATGCTTTCTTTCTCTGGAGACACTAGCACCACCCCTACTCCTGCAGTCTCCCTGGAACATGCTCCATCAAAGAACATCTCCCAAACCTGACTTCCTTGCTTTTTCTCAGCCTGAACTGTCGATTTCCTGATCTGCATTTCGGCCTTTTGAGATTCTTCTATTTAGAGAATACATGCTCCAAAATCAGTGTCCACTGCCTATATAGGATGATTTGCAGGATTCTTGTCATCACTAATGATGTATGCCAACTGTGCTTCTCTGTACAATCTCCTGCTTTCTCCTCCAAACACTGGGACAGTTGCATAAGATAAATCATTCTGGAGTGTCCCACCTAGTCTCTTAATCCACCCTCTAGATAACAGCATGCCAAACTTAGGAGGCACATCTGCTACCACAATATCCATCACCATACTCTTCATGGGCAGCTGAGTTAAGATAAAGGCCAGATCTTTAATCAATCCAAGACATTTCACCTTCCTTGAATCAAAAGAAAATAAATCATGATAGGGTCTACTGATATCAAGTCCCACCTAGTCTCTTAATCCACCCTCTAGATAACAGCATGCCAAACTTAGGAGGCACATCTGCTACCACAATATCCATCACCATACTCTTCATGGGCAGCTGAGTTAAGATAAAGGCCAGATATTTAATCAATCCAAGACATTTCACCTTCCTTGAATCAAAAGAAAATAAATCATGATAGGGTCTACTGATATCAAGGCCCAACTCTTCCATGACAGCTTTAGGTATTAGATTGTGGCTGGCCCCTGTGTCTGGCAAGCAATTGTGAAGGATTTTATCATAAATAGTCAAGGAGACATAAAAAGATGGAGAATTATTATCAGCAGGTTCAACCATAGGACTGAACACGATAGCAGGCTTGTCATCTTGCAAATTAACAAAGTCAGTGGAGGTTTGTTTGGTTTCGAGCTCAAGGGCTTCAAGGATAGGCTTTCTAAATAATTGACTCTTCACCAGCTCAACCAGGGGCACAGATATTTTCAATTTTTGGACCTCTGACTCAAAGCTGAAGGAAGAAGATGACTTATCAGAAATATTTACCTCTTGAACTGGAGCTTTGAGGATGATTGGATCAGCTGCTGGTCTTCTCTTCTTGATATTTTTTGGTTCTGTTTGGACAGCAGCTCTTTGGGCAGGGTTATCTTTGACATTTTTTGCATTTGACCTCAGGTTATATCTTTGCTGCTGCTCTCCAGATTGTAGAACAGCTCCTCTGTTCCACTCCTAACTGTCTTGCTCATGCAGCAAGGATTCTTCATACTCAGCCAATGTCAAAAATGCAGCGCTGCCTTTATCTTCCATGCAATGAATTTCATCCTCATCTTATTCAAATTGTTCTTCCTCCATGACTACATTTTGGAAGGGAGCTTTTATTTTATGATCTTCTTTTGATTCTTCACCTTTTTGCAAAATCTGCAACTGCTCATTTGCTCTTCTGAAAGGATTCTGATTTCTTGGAGCAAATGTGTTCTGTTGCCTTGTTTTTCCTGGATTGTGCTCAACCTTAAGCTTAGAAATTTCAGCAGCCAATGACTCTATCATCTTAGTCATTTTATCTATTTTAGGCTCTGAAGAAGATGCAGAAGAAGTAGAAGCTTGATTTCTCTGCCTCCTTCTGTCAGCTTGACATTTTAATTTCTCTGCATCCATGATATTAGATTCAACTTCTAGGGCTGCATCCTGCATGTCTGCCAGCGTAGCACATCGCCTTTCTCTCAATAACAGGCAGAAATCAGAGTCAAAAGCATTGGCATAAGTGAGTTTGGCAGAAGTGGGGGTAGGCTTTACCTCAGTTGGTATCTTACTATACATTCTATTGAATCTTTTATTAAAATCAGGAATTGATTCCCCATTTTCTCTCTTCAAATTACCAAACTCAATATGATAATACAGCAAGTCCTTTTTGTCTCCCCATTGCTTCAAAAATGCATCATCCAATGCATCAATATCTGTTATTGATCTTTGGGGTAATTCTCTGAACCACTTCCTAGCCTCTCCATCAAGGCTCTGGACAAAAACTCTCATCCACACATCATTCTCGCTTATATCTAAATTATCAGCATAACTGTAAAAAGCTTCTAGGTGTTCTTCTGCTGTTACTCCCTCTGTGCCAGTGAATTTAGGCATATATTTTTTATATTCTCCCACAGGCATAGGATTTAGAGGCACAGGCAACACCAATGGTCCATATCTGGCAGCTACAATTCTTTCTATCCTAGTGGGTGCTTGTTGTCCTGCCATGATTGGGATATTTGGAAGAATACTAGCAGATGGAGCAGTAGGAAACAAGGTGATGGATGGCAAAGATAAAGGGATGCCTTGGACTGAATGGGAAGCTTTCTTTGGACTGAGATTCAAAGGGGAACTAACTGCACAAGGGGCTGAACTAATCTCTGAAGGTTTTTCCTTACTAACAATGTTGGGTTATAAATCTTCAACCTGTAAATCTTCAGCTACAACTTTATCTTTCAGAGATGAACTAGATTTCTTAGGCTTACCTGATCCTAATGCCCCTTTCTGTGAAGCTTTCCTCAATTTAAGAGTCCTCTCATATTCAGGCACTGGTTCAGCAGGAGATTTCTGAGGATTTCTTCGAGTGTGTCTCACAAATTGAGCCAGAATTTCAATGTGGAGTCGCCAAAGGATAGTCTTCCACCAATGGAGTCGCCAGACAGATGATTACAACCAGAATATGTGTTCAAACTTTTTCTGTCATCAAAGCTTGAAGCTGTGTCGTTCCCCCAGGGAAGTTGAGCTTCAATTCTCCTCTCCCCGGCAATGGCACCAATTAATGTTATCACCCCAAGAAACTCACCTAGGTTGTATATCAGTGATGCTCAGGAACATTACAAACTCAACAAAATGTTGGATAAAATGATGGATGAATGAAAGAGATGTTGCACATTCAAGCCAGATAACCACTCCTACTATGATTGACCCCAGACATGGGTGAACACCCTAGACTACAAGGCTTTTAACCGCCAATTACTCACAGCTTGAGGATAAGGTGATGATGGAGAAAACTGACTACACCAGCAGTTACACAGGACCCTGTGATGGCCAGCTGCAACTAGCTAAAAGGTTTGTAAATCTATTATCTAATACACAGATAGGATGACAGCTCTCTATGCATTAAAATGACAGAAACCTGCAAGCAATTTCAATGAACAGCTAAATTCTAACACAAAGGTGGGATGACAGCCCCTCTGATGTTAAACATTCACAGCACATGAAATAAATGCGATACAGGCACAGCCTAGAACATGGAAGAAGTTAAAAGTGAGCAAATGACAGCAAAAGAAGCTTGTATTAGTCGGAAATGAAAACTAGGCGTTGCAGGTTACATAGTAGTTACAGTCTCCAGAAGTTGAAGCTTACAACACTCTAACACTCACCAGACACTCATCAAAAAATTACATCGTTTTTTTAAGCATATATAGAATTTGTTTACAAAATATCTTTGTTAGGGTATGTGTGGGGTGTCTTAATTGATCAACAACCACATTACAAAATGTTATGGGTCTTCTGCTACAAACTGAATGTTTTTTATGAACAAAATGGCTCCTCTGGTACTTCAGCGTCCTTTCTGAACAGGTGGAATGTTGACTGATAATCTTCAATAACTGCTACTGTCATTGAACTGCTCGAGGAACATTCTCCTTGTCCTTGGTTGTATTTCCTTTGAATGCAGGTAGCTGAGGTTTTTTTTAATGCATCGAGTACCGGGAGTTGATGGCTGGCCTTCCCCTTTGTGCATGCAGAATAAGCCCAAACACTGAAGAATACGATGTAAAACACGTCAAAAACTAACAAGGGCCGAGATGAAACACTGGCCGTCAGATGAATTGCACAGACGATCAATATATTCTGTTGGAGGGCGAGAAGAAGGCACAAAGACAAAGTTTGAATATGAACCGTTAGATTAGCGAAATGGGCGGCAGAGATCGCGCTAGAGCGAACGATCGGGATGCGGATGAACAGGGTGAGCAAGGGCCATTGGATCGCGGTCGGGCAGATCCGACGACGATCGGGTGACAGAAAATGGCATAGGATAATGGGCGGGGAAACTGTACGAAGGTGGGAAGTGGTTTCCCCGCACCACCGATTACCGCAGGCGGTAATCGTACACGGCGGTGCGATGCAATAGATTGAGGACGCGTGTCTGATGCGATGGGTAGGAAACCACCTCTCCCGATAGCTAATGAACGTGTGGGTTTGTGAAGCATGGGGCACGATAGCCCTTGGGTGATAGCGCGGAATGATCGAACGGTGGCAGGCTATAGTGCATCTCGGGCAATATGATAGGCGACGGGACAGGTACGGGCCCACCGGGACTATGGTACATGTTACATCCGCGCGATAAAACCAAACTGGTTTAAAATGTGATTCATAAGGTTATCAGGGTTTATGAAGGGTTTGAGGATTTAAAACATAAACACCCGAGGCTAGATAAATAAGGGTTTTATGCCCAAAGTGAATGTAAAACCGGGGTATAAGGGCCTAAAGGGCATAAGGAAGATTTATGAGGAAAGAGGAGATGGACGAATAAAGGGTCAACAGAACATAAGACAAATGGAAGGGAGAGCTCAACCAACTGCTGCAAATCCTTTTTCAATCAAAACCAGCACTACCCAACCAAATTTTAACCTTTACATATTGAAACTGTAGCAGAGCTAACAGGCACTATTAATCTCCAAAAGCCAACCCTAATGATATGGATGGAAGTAAATTTATAGGAGAGGTGTGGTAGTTTATGATTTACCATTATGGTCTTGAGATCCACATATGATACGAGGATAAGCTCAAGGGATAAGAGGTGAAGTATCCAAGATAGGATCAGATAGGATTCGAGCTTCTTATCCATGGTAAACAGTTAAAACAACCCTAGAATATTCTAGAAGAGGAAGCTTCGGAATTATTTTTATTTTCCTTGATTTCTAGAATTAGCGCACCTGCAAAAGGGAGAAACATGTGCTGATTAGCACAGATGGATAAGAATACAACTAGTGGTGAATGCTGGTGACTAAAGAGGCAATGTGCGGTGGGGCTAAAAACAATGATTTTCAGCGATTTTTCCCAGAAACTCATACTTTTTGGAGAGTTCATGCTTAGGGTTTTGTGAATGGATTATGACAACATGTTCACAGACATTGATTGATTTGATTTGCAGGCCTATTGACCAGATGTGAAAAAATGGCCTATAACACTTCGAATGGGGCTCCTACTCCAAACGGTGTGAGGTCTAATTAGGACTTCGCATCAAGGAGACCCCCTATATGTTGGCAGAATCCAACACCGTCAATAGGTGGACATGCTCTTGAAATAACATTGATGGTAATGTTCATCTTTCTCACATCGTTCCCTCCAAACTGCATCTAACTGTAGTGTAACCTAGTACTCTATCAATCAAAATGCTAATTTTAAATGATATGTAATCATGGAAAATTTCTGAGCTTGTTATTTTCCATCAACATCGCTTGTATGGATTTAATTGTCAAACTTTATGATCATGATTTACTTGGATCATCACAATAATTTGGTTATGGATCTAGTGTGAATCCTAGCATGTTACAAAATGGGTTAACAAGATTTATGTTTAATTTACTATGGTTAAAGTGTGTTTTTCCTACTATTGATTTAAAATATAAATATTTATTGTTACATCATATAAATTTGGACCATGATGCCATCAATGTCCCTCAAACTTTCCTGCATGGATTCCTTCAAATCCAAAGGTCCCAATGAGTTGTCAGGTTGTGTCGTCTTCCTGTAGCTTTAATGACTTATTGTTTAAGTCGTTGCAGCTTCCCCATCGATGATGGACATTGGTATATCACTGAGGTTCACTACTTCTTGTAGCACTCCCCAAATTATAGCATTGTGAGTGACTTTCCTCACAAAGTGTGGTTCCAATATCATTCATTTGTTTATTTACGTACTTTTAGGCACATTTTTTTTTATTTCAACCTTACAACATTTTGAATCTGATCATTGATAATAAATATTGTAAAGTGAATAGTGCTTTATCACGTGCCCATGCAATAGGATAAGGGATTACATCACTGAGTTTTAATGCCCTAAATTGTGAAGCATAACGATAATTTTACTACATCTAAGACAAACTTTCAAGTGGCTAAGTATAAAATGTTAAGCGATGGGCATATTTGTTGTTGTAAAATTATGAACCAAAACCTCTCTATGGTTCAATGTGTCGGTCCTAACCAGTGATCTGTTGCTACCCTTTTAATTCTCTAACACTTGTTATATTGCATAGCTATCTAGGTAACTAATTACTTGATTTAAATAACTATTAAATATATTACTTCAACTTCTACAGTCGGATAGAACTATCGTTGAAGCCCGGCATTGTTATGGTAAATCGCAATAAGATTTAATTCTGAAGGTATGGAGTATGATCTTAATATAACATGATTAACAGTTAGAGACTACAAAAGCAATTAGTGTGTGTCCATTATTATGTGCAATAATTGTTGACATTTGTCTAAGACTTTAACATTACTTGCTTAAAGGGTGTAATCATTCGTCTTTTCCAAAAAACAAGACAAACTAAATTTTTTGTAGTTGTAGTTAAGCTTAATAAAACGTTACTTCAATTTTCCAATGAATTGCATAATGTTTTGTGCATTTATGTTGCACAATAGCTTAAAGTTAGATGATTTTATCATGATAAGCAATGGCTATTTTTCAAAAGGGTCTCTTCTAAATATGAATATACATTTGTTGTCTCCTCCTTTCAGGGAATATTCAATTATATGTGCTTAAACATCGCATTTAATTAATGTTGGGAAATTTTTGTGTTGATGAAATTCCAAGGTGATGGATCGATATACTTCATGGTGAAATGACCCCAATAATAGTATTAATGGTTTTCTTATTCATTCTGAACCTTAACTATTTAACACACCAATTTATAAAAAGGATTCTAGCATGAAATGTCGGGTATGATATATTGGGAGTAATGGGTGAATTGAGAAGGAATATGTTGGTCTCTTAGAAAGGTGTGCTTATGGTTGAAAGGACTAAATCAAATGTCGATCCAGAGGAAGAACTATTTGACTACTCAGGGGATCTCGTTGACCTGGAGCCAAATTTCACCATCTCAGATCCAAAAATTCCCATTTGGCAGCCAAAATCTGTAGCTGGAAGTAATGACCTGACAACTCAAAAAAAAAATTCAGGAATATGGCCATACATATTCATCCACTTGTGCCTTTTTCGGAGACCCAAACCCTATCTTCGAGGCACTTGCCGACGATAGTGGACATAAACCCTATTGAATTTCCATCAGTGGACAAGGAGGAGATAGCAAATTTTCTTAATCAAGAACATGTAGCGTAGCCACGACCCCCCCAACTCCATATAGACTCTAACATGAATAGAAGTGAGGGTATTTGCACTCGCTCATTACATCCCAGGAGATATCCTAGCATCCATCTCCCTACCCTAAAAACTCTACAATGGATGACAATACCTCATAAGAGAAGATATTTAGGTCCTTGACTGATAAAGACACCCAAACCCTAAGTGGGTATGGAAGCGTGGACTCAAGTTCAAAATCTTCTTCTAAAAAAAAAAAGGCTCTAAAACCAAACGAAGTGAATTGAAATCTAGTAGTGGGAGACTTTGCAGCACTCGACAAGATCATGGAAACAACTGAAACTGCAATAGTTGGCATTGTTGGAAGTTGGAAGTATCTGTAGGAATTCTTGCTGGAATGGGCAAGGAATGTATTGAAAGGTCTAGTCAACTCCACATCGAAGGTAACAACCCTCACCCATGGATGGTTCATGGAAGTTTTCCACTCTAGCGAGGAATCTAGTAGGGTTTTGAACAAGGTATGGTGTATCAAATCCACCCGTGTTATTATGAAGCAATGGAATCCATTCTGGTGTGGGTTATGCTACCTAGTCGCCTCCCACAACTGTGGACTCCATAGATGTTTAAATTCATAAGGGATAAACTAGGCACCTATTTAGAGGCAGATATGTCATACGAGCATATCATAAGAAGAGCCATAGCTCATATCCTCGTGAACCTAAACCTTAGGAAGGGTTTTCTAAATGAACTTCACATCAGTTTTAGGGGCTACAAGTGTGTTTAAACCTTTGACTACGAGGGGTTCCCTTTCTAATGTCACTAGTACCATAAGACTAGGCATTTTTTGAATGAATTCCCCTCTCCCTCCATAGCCAAAATGAGCTAGAAGCATGTTGATTATAAGGGTAGAATGATATTTGAAAAGGCCTACTAAACCGCTGGTCTCGTTGAAGTTGACAAGGAGGATGCCTCTGATATGTGAGCCAAAAAGGTTATGCGCGATATGGTTGTCATGATGAGCCCTCTGTAGACTAGATCGCAGGAAGCAGAATACATTGAGATGGATAATCTGCCACAAACTTCTAGAGCTAGAGACCTCAGAGGTACCTTGGTGGCCAAGTAGTTCTCTCTCCCATGTACTACTTCTTCTCCCCCTCTGGTTCATAATCTTATTAGTTTTATGTTTGTGCTTGAAATGAATGAAGCTAATAAGCATCAAACCTTTATGCATACACTAAATCTTGATTTTCTCACCTCCCCAAGCTCATTGTCGATTCCACATCTGATGCCTGATAATCTCGAGTGCACACCCCCTATCCCCTCCCCTCACCCCTCTCCTTGGTGCATCTCTTCTACATCGGGGCCTTCAACTCTCCCTTTGACTTTTTCAAACCATATTACCTTTGTCCCAGCGGTGGTAAGGGGGATTATATTGAGTGCTTTGGAGGTATTGAAAAGATCTCACCTTTCAAGTTAGGGAGGAAATCTAGAGGGCGCAAATCTTTGATTATAAAAGATACACTCATGGCCAATTTAGAAATAGTAGAGGGGAAGCATAAACAAATTAATGGTGTCGTTAGAGAAAAATGCCACGTTGAAAATGTTGCACCATGATGATTTTGTATTTTAACTATAGGGGCCTGGCCAACCTGTAAAAAGAATTGGTCCTCGAGAACCTTGTCCTTCTATCGAGCTTGAAATTATCCTCCTACAAGAAACTTTGGGGGATAGTGACATGATTATTGTAGCTCTTGAATCTTTGCTCCCTGGTTGGAAATTTTCTACATCTTATGTAAAAGGTCACTGATCCGAATGGAAAATGGCATCAACCCATGGTATTCATCCACCCATGTTATTCATCCACCCATGGAATTTACCCATGGTATTGTAAGTGACATCCACCCATGGTATTCATTCACCCATGGAATTGACCCATGGTATTTTGACATCCACCCATGGTATTCATTCACCCATGGAATTGACCCGTGGTATTGTGACATCCACCCATGGTATTCATTCACCCATGGTATTGTAACTGAAAAATACTATAAGTAACAAGTCACATTTTTTAAAAAGACTGTTTGTCGGCCACAATGTAGCTCTTACAATTATTTTCGGTTTTAATAAAAACAATTCTTTGTGGTTTTGTTTATTGGGCATTCTCCTCTTTTTCTTCTTGCATTTCAATTTTTTAGATCTTGGGGGTCTCCCCTCAAGATCCGGATCAATGGTATCAGAGCAAGTTATGATTCCATGGGAATGAGGGTTTGATGCATATTTCAGTTTCAAATTTTGCAGCAATATTCAACAAACTTCAGGCATGTGCTACGTCCTCTACAGAGCATTTTCTTGGGCCAAGCGGGAAGAATTTTTCTTTTTTCATTTTTTTGCAGGAATGTTTTTGGGCGGCGACTTTGCAGATCAAATATGAAACATTTGGTACAAAATTTACAAAAACAAATACCAGATTTGGATTCCTTGTGAAAAAATACCAAAATTCAAAACAAAAAAAACGGCCGAATCAGAGTCCGAATGAGGGAGATATCGCTGATTTAAAATCAGCAATGTTGTAGATTTTTTCCTAATGACAACTGTTGGACGATGACTCTCCTATAATTTTTTGCAGTTTTTATGTAGAATTTCAAAACAATGATTACAGATCTGAGTTCCTCTCAAAAAATCACCCAATTTCAAAAAAAAAAATGGGTCGAATCGGAGTTCGGATGTGGGAGATATCGCTGATTTAAAATCAACTATTTTTTTATAACTTTTGTGACGGTGGAACAATTGCAGCGCGAATCTAAGATTTGAGAGTGTCCAAATAAGGATTTCCAACACATGGGAAGATGCAAAATGATCCTTCTATTTCCAAAAACAAGTTATAATAAATATTCTGAGTTATATTGACCGAGTTATGTCCATTTTAATTTTGGAGTAGCATTCGGAGCGGGTTCCCTTTGGAGACATGGCCTCCCACCCCGATTTAGTAGTCACCTTGTTCACATTCATCAGTTTCATCATAGCAGCATTTAGCCTGGGTTCTTTGGAGACGTGCACTCCCACCTCAGGCTATGTAAGCACCTACTACTTCATCAATAAACAACATCACGGTTATGGGTCAACCGCACAAAATCCTTGTCATCGAAGTCCATTTGCTAGGCTGCACATTGTTAGCATCACAGTTGGTCACAAGAATTACAGGGTATCTCTATCCTCGAATCTTCGTTTTTCATGGTTATGGGTCATCCACAAACCCACACTTCATCGAAGTCCATTTGCTAGGCCACACACTGTCAATATCATAGTTGGTTACAAGCATTACAGGGTATCTCTATCCTCGGATCTTCGTTCATCATGGTTATGGGTCATCCACAAACCCACACTTCATCGAAGTCCATTTACTAGGCCACACACTGTCAGTATCATAGTTGGTCACAAGCATTACACGGTATCTCTATCCTCGGATCTTCGTTCATCATGGTTATGGGTGATCCACAAGCCCACACTTCATCGAAGTCCATTTTCTAGGTCGCACATTGTCAGTATCACAGTTGGTCACAAGCATTACAGGGTATCTCTATCCTTGGATCTTTGTTCAACATGGTTATGGGTTAACCACATAAAACCCTTCTCTTCAATGGGTCTTCATATTCAACAAAGACTTTGCAAGAGGGAACTTCACGCAATGGGGACCATTGCATCTTAAGGAGGGAGGAATGATCCAAATGGAAAATGGCATTAACCCATGGTATTCATCCACCCATGGAATTTACCCATGGTATTGTAAGTGACATCCACCCATGGTATTCATTCACCCATGGAATTGACCCATGGTATTTTGACATCCACCCATGGTATTCATTCACCCATGGAATTGACCCGTGGTATTGTGACATCCACCCATGGTATTGTAACTGAAAAATACTATAAGTAACAAGTCACATTTTCTAAAAGGACAGTTTGTCTGCCACAATGTAGCTCTTACAATTATTTTTCGTTTTAATAAAAATAATTCTTTGTCGTTTTGTTTATTGGGCATTCTCCTCTTTTTCTTCTTGCATTTCAATTTTTTAGATCTTGGGGGTCTCCCCCCAAGATCCAGATCAGTCGCTCAAGAGGTCTTGCCATGGGCTTCAACCTGAATTCGGTCAAGGTTCATAATATATGGGGAGATGAAATGATATGGGATTGAACATCACCTCTATCGACCTTTATATGCACCTAAATATTATTAATATTTATGGCCCCTGTCAGGACAGGCCCCTCATTTGAGACTCCCTAGTATCTAAATCTGTCATGAAGAAAGAAAACTTGATTATTTGGGGTCATCTTAATTTATCACTTGTCCCATCGGAGGTATGGGGTCCTCACTTGCACCCTGATAACCTAGTCGAGTATTTCATACACTTACTAGACTTTGTGATGTCAACCTAGTAAATTCACCCCACCAGGAGGAATCATCGACCTAGTGAACATTGGGTTGCTCGTAGAATCAACCGCTTCTTTCTCACTGAAGCTCTCATGGGGAAAATCCCTTTGTATAGACAGTGGATCAGTTCCAATGGAGAATTAGACTCCCACCCCATATTTCTAGAGCTAAGGGGGGCTCAAATCAAACCCAACTATCCTTTTAATTTTTCTCCACATGGCTAAAAGATGAAGATTACAGATAGCTTGTTCCTAAAAATTGGTCACACTTTGACCCAACTCAAGGAGAATTAAAATCCACCCAATTTGTAGCTAAGTTGAAAAACATCAAGAAGGCTAGCATTAGATGGGGTGGACAGAAAAATGAAAGGGATGAAGGCAGGTGGACGATGAACTTAGTAGGCTGGAGGATGTGGATGGTGATGGATATGTAAGTGATGAGGCTAGGTAGAGGTTTTTTACCCTGGAAAAGGAAAGAAAGTGTATCATAATTAAATGACAAAGAAGAAACTTGGAGATTAAAAAGTAGGCCACATGGTTTCAGTGTGGTGATGATAATACTAATTTTTTTTCAAAATTTTACCAAGGTCGCAAAGCACAAAATACAATCTAGGAGTCAGAAAATCATGTCGTTGGGAAGGTCTCTACTTTCGAGGATTTAGTTAGGCTCAGGGTGAACCACTTCAGCAATATATTTCAGGCACAACAAAATTTATCCTTAGTTGAGATTATTTGAACCACACTTATTTTCCCTTGTTTCATTGACCCCAAAGAAAAACAAGAGCTTATGGAGCTAGTGATTGAACCCAAACTACAAAGCGTTATGCAAGGGTTCCAGAAGGACAAAGCCTCAGGCCTGATGGATTTCTGGTGGAAATCGTTTTGGATTTTTATGAGCTATTGAAAGATGAACTCCTAGGGTAGTGGAAGAATCTCGTTTGGCTGGGCACACCCACCCTTCTTTAAACTCCGCCTTATTACCCTCATCCCCAAATTTTATGACCCCCACTCCTTTGACAATTTCAGGCATATCTCCCTCTGTAACTACATTTACAAAATTGTTGCTAAAACCATTGCTAATAGGCTGAAACCAACCCTCTCCAAACACATCTCTAGTGAAAAGTTCACCTTCCTTGAGGATAAACAGATACATGAAGCTATTAGAGTCACACAAGAAATAATGCACAGTCCCAAATCATGGAAGAAGAAGGGAATTATTATTAAAATTGATCTCTTCAAGGCCTAAGACCATGTAAGCTAGTGTTATCTTAAACTTCTGCTCACCCATTTAAGCTTTGAGAACCCGTTCATTAATTGGATCATGGGTTGTCTATCTTTAGTGTCTTTTGCAGTTCTCATAAATGGGGCAGCCTCAAATTTCTTTCATGCTCAAAAAGGGTTGTGACAAGGTTTTTTTCCTCTCTCCCCTCCTCTTCTTAGTCATGGCTAAAGGTCCAAGTTGGCTTATTAAGGAATCCAAGGGAAGAGGGAATATTCAAGGCATATGGGTTGCATAAAATTTTACCATTACACACTTCTTGTTTGTCGATGATGTCTTGTTGTTCTTCAATGGATCTCGTCGGGACATGCCATCAATTAAAGAAGCTCTAATCCTATTTCAGCAAGCCACTAGCACGGTAATCAATGATCAAAAATCATCCCTTTCCTATCGTGGTGCACAGGCTCAATTTATTTTCCCCTACTATTTTCTTGATTCAGAATCTGGACTAAAATACCTTGGGTTTTGCTTAAAGCCAAATGGCTATAGGAGGGAAAACTGGCAATGGCTTGTTGTTATTATTGAAAAAAGAATAAACTCATGGTGCTTTTGATGGTTGTCTTAGGCAAGAAGGCTAGTTCTTATCAAATATATATTGGAAACCATCCTCGTCTTTTGATTATCCCTAGATTGGATACCTATTGGGGTTCTCAACTACATTCATAAGTTTTGTATTTGATTCCTATGGTTGGGCAGCAAGGAAGGAAGAGTATTTGCATGGATCAGGTGGGAGAAAATCTTCCTTCACAAACTTTGGGGTGGTTGGGGTCTAAAAAATATCCTTTCTTTTGCAAAATCCCTACCTATGAAGGTTGGTTGGAGGATCCTCACTACAGATAGTTTGTGGACTATTCTTTCCATTCAAAATACATTTTCCCTCAACCTATTAATGACTGGATCAAATATTCTGACAAGAAAAGGTCAAAAATTTTATTATATGGGAAGCGGTGCTCTTCTCTTTCCTTGTAATTGAGAATGGCCTCGCATGGAAGGTTGGAAATGGGTGCAAATTCAAGATTGGTAGAGATTCGTGGGTTGGGTGTGGGGAGGGCTTTCTTCTCCTTGAAGATATGGTAAATTTTCTCAATGCTCAAGGAATATTCACTCTTAACCAAGTTGCAGATCATACCAGAAGCACTATTTGGTCTCAAGGTTGGTTTTCAACACAGATCCTAAATTTATCCCTCACTTTCAAACGCTTGTGGGACAACAATATTGTGGCCCTCAATATCACCCATGTCAGAATCAGAGATGAGGACCCTGACTTGCTCTAATAAATTCACTTGTCATGGGGTTTTTATTGACCAAAAGAAGGTTATGTTCATATATCCAACTTCAAGCAACCACCAGAAGAATGTTGATGGTGGAGAAATACTTGGAAGCTCAGGAGCCCCCCAAAAACATGTTTTTTATGTGGTTCATCATGGAAAACAAAATCCCAACCTGCGATCTTCTTTGGCATAGGGGTATGTAGGGTCCTAGATGGTGTGTCGTGTGCAAGGGTGTTCTTGAATCCATTGACAATCTTTTCCTTGAATGCCTTTTTTCTGTATTTGTTTGGACTCAGATCAAGGATAAGATGGGAGGCTTACAGAACTCGGTTGGGGCATCTTTAAGGGAGGTCTGGAAATATTGGTGGGACTGAATTGCCGCAAAAAAAGCTCAGAAATTTTCCTCCCCTAGTTTGTTGGGGCCTCTGGAACAATCGAAATCGTACAATATTCAAGGGAAAATGCTCTGATCCCGAACTGATAGTTGCAAAGGTCGTAGATAATTTTGATCTCCTCCTTTCGAGTGAATCCTCTCATCCCCCTGGCATTATGGTGGTTGAACAATATGAAAACTCTATCCCTTGGGTTATTTCAATGGTTATGCTACAACTGATGGTTCTTGTGGGGGAGGAGTTGTCCTAGAAATGCATTAAAATCATGTTTTTAAGATTCATAGTGGTCTCGGTAGATGTTCTAATAACTATGCATAGCTCCTTAGCCTAAAACTTCTTCTTTTTCTTATTGAAAAAGGGATTCTTTCCCTTCAGATCTTTGGTGATTCTTTGCTTATTATAAATTGGTTCAACGAGGTGCATCGTTGTCATATTCACACTTTATGTACCATTCTCAAAGAGGTTCTTCGTATTAAGCAACATTGTAACATGATTTTCTACAAACATATCTATAGGGAAAGGAACCATGCAACAAATAACTCTCAAGGGTTGCTTCTACACTTGCTCTTGGCACATGGAAGATCAGCGACAAGATAAATGGTGTTAAAACAAAATGCTATCGTCACCCTTTCATCGATGGCATTTAGCAAATGATCTATTGCTTTTGGTTTTATTATTTTTTCCATATTTTTTATGACCCAGTTTCGGGACATACATATATCATCTTTATATCTGGGATTGTTTTGAACAACATTATATGGGCAAGTTATGATGTAATTTTTTACTATTAAGAATCACATGCACTGAATCATTTTAATGCCCATTTTCAAAAATGGAGCATGACAGGACCACTGATGGGTGAACTCCCTGAGTGCGTAATGCAAAAGCAAAATGTAATTTTGTTATATTAATAAAATTATGGTTTTTCCCTAGGAAAAAACACACCAATTTATAATAAAATCTTACCCACGATTTTGCATGAGTTTGTTATGTGCGTATTAGGGAACACATTCTTGTGAATTTCACACCCTAAATCCACCATAACAAGACAATTGGTTGTCAGAATGTATAACTCTTGGATTTTATAAATATGAATTATAGCCACAAATCATTTAAAAAAAAATTGAATCTTAGTATTCAATGGGACTTTTACTTCTCTATTATATTGATGGTTGGCAAGGTGGGACCTTACATATTGTAATAGCCCCGGGTTGATTTTCCTTGTAAATAAATTAAACCAAGGTCATGGAAGACACATTCCAAGCTTAATGGAAGGATAAACATTACAGTGGGCATCACTTGTGGATTATTATTGGATATGGAAATTGGCATTGGCAAATTCAAAAGGCAATAAATGGAAATTAATAAAAAGAAATAAAGGAAAATAGGTGAAAAGAAAGATGAAGAGACAAGAATATGCATGCAAGGAAAATTGAAGGAAAATAAAGGAAAATAAAGAAAATAAAAGGAGAGGGAGAACATTCACACACTCTCTTGGCACTTTTGGAGGAGAAGGAGAGAGAAAAATATAGCAAGAGAAGAGATCACAAGCAAGCAAAGGACAAACAAGGAAAAGAAAGGGAGCACAAGGAGAAGGTGGGAAGAGCAGCTACAACAAGAGGATTTTGCAGGTAACAGGTTGCACGTGTGCTTTCCTTGTTGGGATTTGAATGCATGGTACATGAATTTGGTTATTTTGTAATTTTTTTGTCATTGGCATGGGATTTGCCTAGATTGAAAGTGGTTTCAGCCTTGCCTTGTCATTTCTTGGATAGCCATGATGTAGTGGGTTCCCTGTTTTGATTAAGCTTTCGATGGCCAATAGAATTTGGATCCTGGTTGAGGTGGTCTCAGGAAAATTCCCAAGGGTCAAGAGTGATGATGGTGTTTCTCCTGGAACTCTTAACAGATGGGTGGAGAGAGGAAAATTCCTCTAAGTATGGTGGAGAAAGTCGGAGGCATCCAAGATTGTTTTGGTATTAGTGATTTCTAGACCGATTGAGGTGAAATCATTGTCAATGAGGGTAGAGATGTTTTAACCTTTGGAGTCCTTGTTCAGTTATATTTGGTTTATCCCATGAGATCTCACATTCATGCTTGGAATATGGCATGGGGTGATTGGCTGAAAGAAATATTTGGTTCAACCCAATCTATGGTCGAGTGGTACATGGAAGTCTTTGACTTAGTTGGAATTTTCATATATTATTATGTGTTGATTCTTATTGAGAGTAATGAGCACAAGTTTTGATTTTATGTATGATTTTACAACTAGTTTACCATGTTTCCATTATGGTTAAATGTTGGTCACATGCATGGTATATTTCCCATTATGTGATGTGTCCTTATTATGGATCCATTCCATGGTTTAATGGGCTCTTGGTTATATTATATGAATGCATGAGTTAATATGTGTTGTTGCAACTAGTAATAAAGGGCAACAAGCCTTCTTGATGATTCCCTAGTGAGCTTATTGAATCAATGAAGAAATATGTATTTATGACCTACAGGTCCTATATACACAAAGTGTTTGTATAAATGAATAATTTGGAACTCCAACTTCTCGAGGTTGTAACTTTGGCATATGATCTTTGTTTCGCTATCATAATACCTCGTTTCAAAGATTTCCTAGGTGAGGACAAAAATTAAAAATTAAAAAAAAAAATATATATATATATATATATATATATATGAAATAGGTTATGGAAACTTTTTCCCCGAAAATGTCGTTTAGGCCCTCAAAACGGCCTCAGAAGTTTAGAACCCGAGAAACTTCTAAAAATAGAAATCTGTGTTAAATCTAAGGAAACGAAACTTAAAATAAATAGTGTTAGGTCAATTTAGGTTGATAATAGTGTGATCATGTGTCACTAGGTGTTTTCAATCAGTTCTGGACATGTGGACCCCATTTTCCATAAGTGCATCTTGGAAATTGGGTCATGCATAGTAACTTTCATCTCATGTTTACCCTAGTGATTAGGTTAAAGTGGGTAAATTTAAGGTGGAGTGCTACACATATGGTATTAGAGCTGGTTAAAACTCTAGGACTTAGGGATTTTATGCTAATATTCATAGGTAATTACTTTTATTTACTTACTTGGGTTTTTTAGTTGATCGGGTTAGGTAATCATGGAGAGAACATCAGGGTGAAGGAGGAAGGAAGTCTCACCTCCACCTTCCCAATCTTAATAAACTGAGAAAATATCCATTAGGGAAGTAAGGGATATGGTGTTATCCTTCCAAAAGATTACTAAAGTCTTGATTAGTAGAGTTGGGGGAAATCCTTCAGTGGTTGGTTCTTCATCTCAAGTAGAAAGGCGGGAAGTACCATATGATGGAGATGTGCATAGAGATTTGGAAAAATTTAAACTTCCTATCTTTAAGGGAACCACAAAACGGGAGGTAGCGAGAGCATGGTTAGAAAACATGTGCCTACGTTTTGAATTGTAGAACTATTTAGAAACCAAAAGGCCAAGTTGGTTATATACCAACTTAAGGAGAGTGCACTATTATGGTGGAGAAACTTAGAATGTCAATTGGGATACACCATTTCTACCTTGACGTGGGAAAAATTTGAAGAAGAATTTCGAGCAAAATACCTTCCATAGAATACTTGGATAGGAAGTTGAATGAGTTCCATGATCTTAAGCAAGGAACTAAGATAGTACTTGAATATGAGGCTCGATTCATGGAGTTTCTTAGATATGCTACCCATTTAAATACAGAAGCCCTCAAGGTAAACAAGTTTTTGTATGGGTTGAATCTTATTATAAAGGAAAGGGTGTGCATTTTTATGCCTACTATGTTGCATTAGGCAATACAAAAAACAATCAGTCAAAGAAGAATTGCCTTGGAGCAAAGGTGGGGTTAAAGCTCTCCATCTATCATCCCCTGGGAAACCTCCTAAAAGGGGAAGCTAATATATAAATCGTAATACAGGTGGTTCACATCATCGGGGATTGCAAAGGAATCATACTTTTAAGAACCATAAAAATAATCCGAGGTAACATCTTCAACAAATCAATGCTCTTACTCAAGAGTCAGTTCAAAGCTCAGTGCAATCACCTAATAAAAGGGTCAAATTGGTGAAAAATACTCCCACTGATGGTTGTTGGACTTGTGGAGGGCCTCATTATGAACGATATTTCCCTTAAAAGAAGATTGAAGCACAATCAGACTAGGAGTAGGCCAATGTTAGAGATATGGGAAGAGCCCATAGGATTCATGCAGTTGTGCATAATCGTCAAGTTGAGCATCAGTCAACAGTGCTTGAAGAATCTAATAAATTGAATGATATTATTATTACTATTTTAATTGATCTTGGTGCAACTAAAAGATTTATTTCTCCTAATGTTTTATTAAAGTGTAAATTGGTAAAAATAGAGAAAAAATATTTTGATTAGGTTTACATGGCCTCAAGACATACTGAAAAGGTGGGATACTTAGTGTGTCACACATGTGAATATTTATGTGACGTCACTTGGTCGTTATGATGTAATAATTGGTATGGATTGGCTCGAAGCTCGTTGGGATATGCTTTATTGTTGAAGTAAAATCCTTCATTTTTTGAGGTAAAAAGTCCAATCTATGGCTTTCCATGGGGAAAAGAGACATGTTTCTTTAAGACTAATCTCGGCATTAAAGTTGAAGCGAAAACTTAGAAAAAGATATCAAATGTTGTAATGACTTTAAATGAGGGAGAGATTTCACCCTTTGAACAAAATAATGTCCATTCGGAATTATCTAATGTCTTTCTAAAGAATTTCCTAGTTTACTTCTCAAGAGGGAGATTGAATTCTCCATAAAGTTGAACCCTGGTGTCAAACCTATATCCAAAGCTCCCTACCAAATGTTTGTTCTTGAACTTTGGGACTTGCACTTGTGCAACTTCAAGAACTATTGGATTGGGGTATGATTAGACTCAATGTTTCACCTTTAAGAGATTTTGTAATATTTGTAAAGAATATGAATGGATATCTTCGGCTCCGTATTTGATTACATGCAGTTGAATTGAGTAACTTTTTGAAATCAATATCCTTTTCCTCACATAGATGATCTATTTGATCAAATGAAGGGATCCACCGTGTTTTCCAAGATCGATATTTGATCTAGTTATCATCAACTTATAGTTAAGGAAGAGAATATTCCTAAGACTACTTTTTGAACTCTTTTTGGGCGTTATGAGTTTGTGGTGGTTTCTTTTTGGTTATCTAATGCTCTCGAAGTGTTCATGAGTTTGATGAATGGGGTATTTCTTAAGTACTTATACAATTTTTTAGAAGTGTTCCTTGATGACATATTAACTTTATTCAAAGACCCTAGAAGAGCATGAGCAACACCTAAGATTGATGTTGCAATGCTTCAGAGAAAACAAGTTTTATGCCAAAATGACCAAATGTAATTTTTTCCAATCAAAAATTCATTATCTTTGACACATTATTTTGAATGAAGACACTATGGTTAAACCAGTAAAAATTGATGTAATTTCAGAAAGGCCACCACCCTCTAATGTGCATGAAGTGCATAATTTCATGGGTATGGAAAGATACTATTGGAGATTTGAGGAAGAATTTTTGAAAATAGCTAGTCCAATCACCTCTTTGCTTAGGAAGGGAGCAATATTTAATTGGACAAGTGAGTTTGAGTATGCTTTTTCCAAGCTTAAGCAATGTTTGACTACAACTCTGATATTGAAGGTTTCATATATGGATAGGCCATTTATAGTATGTGCTAATGCATCAAAATATGGATTGGGTGTAGTATTGTCACAAGAAAGTAGGGTGATTGCTTTTGCCTCTAGGAAGTTAAGACCGCATGAAGAAAATTATGCAACCTGTGATTTGGAACTAGAAACGATAGGTCATGCTTTGCCACTTTGGTGACATTGTCTAATGGGCAAGAAATTTGAATTTCAAATAGATCACAGAGTATTGCAACATATATTTACTCAAATTGATCTTAATGCTAGACAAAGACAGTGGTCAGAACTCCTGAGTGGATATGATTTTGATGTAACCTACATCCAGGGTACGTTGAATAAATTAGCTCATGCACTTAATCAAAGACCACACATCTTTTTAGTAATTCCATTTAAGATTGATTTACGGGAGTGCATTTTGAGGGCACAAGATGCAGATGAATGGTGTAAGGAAGTTAGAGTTCTCCTTTGTGGGAAAGAGGCTAAGACAAGCAAGATGGGGGGGTATTCTTGTGATGGCAATTGTATGGTGATATTTATGAAGAAGATTTTGGTTCTAGATAGAGGTGGGATTCATGAGATCATTTTGAAGGAAGCTCACCAAGCAATATACATGGCTCACCTAGGAGTCCAAAATATGTATGCAGATTTAAAGCCAAATTTATTTTGGGCTGGCATGAAGAAGGATGTAGCAAAGTGTTTGGAATGCGAACTAGTTAAGGAAAAACATGGTCATCCAGCAAGATTGTTGCAACTATATAACATTCATGAGTCTAAATGGCAAGAAATATCTATGGATTTTATTGTTGAATTACCTGAAACAACCAGGAGGCATAACTCCATTTTGGTGGTGGTAGACAAGCTTACCAAGAGTGCCCATTTTATACCTGTTAGATATACTTACAAAGCATCTGAAATAGCACAAACATTTATCAAGGAGATCGTTAGACTATATTATTTTCCTAAGAAAATTATATCAATTGGGGCCTTTGTTTTCATAGGAAGATTTTGGACTACTTTTCAAGGAGTTCTTCAAACTTAATTAAATTTCAATACAGCTTATTGTCTAGAAATTGATGGTCAAACTGAAAGAGTAAATCAAGTGTTGGAGGATATACTTAGAATATATATAATTTATTGACAATCTAGGTGGGAATATTATATTTCTTTAGTGGAGTTTGTGTATAACAATAGTTATCACCGCTCTCTTAGTATGGCACCTTATGAGCTATGTAGAAAACATTTAAGTTAGGATGGGTTGGAGGATAAGATCTTGGTAGGTCTTGAGATTCTTCAAGAAATACAAGAACGAGTGCATTATATAAAACAAAGGTTAAAAGAGGCACGATATATACATAAAGAGATATGTTGATAAGCATAGAGTGGATTGTAGTTTGAAGAAGGGGAATTTGCTTTTCTTCGAGTAAAACCTCGGAAAACATCTATTATATTTGGGAAGGGATCCAAGCTCTTTCCTCAGTTTGTTGGGCCTTTTGAGATCAAATAAGGGGGCTTTGAAGGTAGAGCCAGTTTTCATTTTGGACCATTGCACTGGAAAACTCGAGCATCGCATCATGGACCAAGTAAAGGTCCAATGAGGTCTATACAGTCCTAGTTCCACCACCTGAGAGGATGCATCTACTATGAGTCTTGAGTTTACTTTTTTGTTCAATCAAATTTCAGGTCAAGTTTGCTCCAAGAGGGGTAGTATGTAGTGTCTTATTTGTTTTGCCTAATACAGTTTTGTGACCCTATTGCAGGTGGTTTTTGACATATTATGTATGGGAAAATTATATGTTATGGATTTGGATTAGACACCCGCTTGGGGAACATTGTTGTATATATTACATATATAGTTATATTTCCTCTTATTTGTGGTTATGTGATTGATTGATTATGTGTATCAAATCTACATTGATGTATGTCTCCTTTTATTTTATATCCAGTTTAAGACATATGGTTGTGAAATATGAATGGAAGCTACTATGTGTATTTAACTGACCATAATCGTGTTGATGATCTATTATTTACATGATTATGCATGATTAACCTTGTATTTAGCAAGATATGGTAGGGAATTTAGTTACTTGTCGAGAAGAATGCTCAAATAATAAATTACTGTAGAGGTTATGTATACATTTGGGTAAAATGTGATTGAAATAATTCATTATGAATTTTAATTGATGCTTTTAATCTATGAGGTTATGATGTGTGCATGTTTTGGTAAACGAGACCTTGTCAACATATCAGCAGATGTATATGAGCTCACAACCAGTACCTTGAGGCAAAGCATGGAGATTTAAAGAAAAATAGATGAGAATCAATGGAAAATATTAGGGTGAAGAGTCCTAACTTTTTGAAAGATCAAGGCGTGGGGTCTTGGATCTTTGGAATAGATCAAGGCATGGAGTCCTTACAAGTAGGGAGAGGTGCACAATAGGGGTGTGGAATCCCTATTCTTTGATTGAAAAACACAACTTAAGGGCTTATATCAACCAGGTGAATTAATCTAAGTTAAACTTTGTGTTGAATTAACTTCAATCTACCCATTTAGAGGGTCATTTAAAATAAGTATTGTTTTAATATAAAATATTAATTATGTCTATAAAAATAAAAAGAAAAATCCTTTCCCCGATCGAGATGATGGAGTGCGTAAGGAGCCATAATGGCGACGTCTCGAGTTGACCGGAGAAAGGACTACTTACCACAGCCCGCATGAGGGAAAGGCAGAACGTGGAGAAGTATGGATGAACGATTGACAGAAGAGGCGTGAGAAATGTCAGAATGAGGGGAGGTGGGAAGGACAGCGAGGAAGGAAGGATGGGACAGCAGGATGATGGGAGTAGGTATGAAAGAGGGAGCAAGGAGGGAAGGATGGTTATCCCTCATGGATTTGTTTTTGGGCTTTACCCCAAAAGGCCTCATACCAATGGAGATATTTTTCCATCCTTCTATACCCATGATCTTCCGCACTTCTAGTCAATTTGGACTTTGGTCGTATACCCAACAAAATGAAGGAGAAGCGCGACGAGGAGGACAGATAATCAGCCAGAACTCAGGAAGCGAAATACCGGGTATGTTTACTGTCTTTGCTTTGTAATTCGATTAGCAAATTACAGTATGTCGGATGGGGTTAGAACCAGGGGTCTGGGGGAGAGGGCAAGACCTTGTGAGGAGGTGTTGATGCACAGACAGCATGGGAATCGGGTGAGAAAAGAGCCCGGTAGCTCGGCTCCGAGGCAGGAAAAGAGAGGGGATATAGATATTGATAGGAAGAGACTTGCGGAGTCCAGAACCAAAGACATAAAGGTGGAAATGGAGAGTGAAAATGAGGCTGGGAGGTCAGATAGTTGGGAAAATGTAACCAGACAGGGAGTCTGGGTAAGGGAGCGAAACCCGCGTTGCAGAAGGGAGCGAGCCGGGGAGGGGAAATTGGGTAAGAATCCTAGAAAGAGGGAGAAGACCTCCCAAGGGGGGAATCCTGTCGTGAAAGGGAGTGGTGTCAGTCAGCAAGGGAGGATGGGAGAGAATTCTATTAGACAAACCCATGGGGACATGATACCCGGAAAGCCTCGAGCAGGGGATAGCCAGCCGCAAATAAAAGGGGGAGACCATGGAACTGATGAAGAGACAGCTCCTAGAAACCTGAGTGAAAATCAGGAAAGGGAGAGTGATGAGAAGGGGCGGAATAACCTGGGCCCTTTGGGGTATTTAGGAACAGAGGAGTGTAGTCACAAGCGGGATAGGACAAGCAGACAGAAAACACCTGAGTTTATGGGAATTTGGTTGGAAAACAATTTTATTCTGACTCAGTACTGTGCGTATGGTGAACAGATAGAAGGAAACAAAGATATGGCTCGGGTAACCAGAGGTCGCGGTCATGGTCGCAGGGGCAGGACAAATGTTGGTCCACACTCTCAAGACAATGACACCATAGGCAAAAGGTTGGGTCGTCGTCCCATGGACGAGACCGTGAGGGAAGCGGCCAGAGCCTATATGAAAGATACAGATGTTGGCATCAGGAGAATTATTGATGAGATGGAAGATAGGGTGAAGGAAGAGGATTCGAAGGAAGAGATGGAGGAATGGCGAGACCTCATTCCTGACCCTGGAAAAACGAGAGGTTAGATGTCTCAATACAAACAGACTCTCCATCTATACTGGCTCATGAAGAGGCTGATGTGCAAGGCAATGGAGCAAGTTTCAATGGGGATGGCACTGATAATTAGGGATATGCCTGATTACAAACGGGACCTGCAGACCATTCAATTCCAGCTCTGTAAACAAGACATGCACTTAGATCGCATACAGAGACATATCCCCTATATCGTGGAAATGGCACCAGCAAATGAAGGCTCAGCGGAGGATCCAGCAGTCGTTGAGCCAGACTAGGATGAACTGAAAGAATAGACTGAGCATATGATCTCAGGTCTCTGTTTTGTTTAGCGGTTGGCTTTTCTTTTTATGCATGTTTATGGGAACTTTTTATGCATGTTTATGGGAACTGTAGATAAAAACTGGTTTTTTAGTAGCTCTGTTTATATAGCCTGGGTAGAAAGACTTCTAACTTACCAATTTTGGATGGCGTATAATATGCATAGGTGGCCAACAGACTTGGTTTCCCACTGGGCAAGTTGAGGCCACCTATGGACAGTATGTGTACTCAGTTTGATCTTATATAAATAGAAAAAAGACCTACCTAAGCTTACAAAAAAAAAAAAAAAATCCCTAAGTGGACACATGGGGTGATGAAAATGACATAATTTAAGTACTTAAATAAAAAGGAAAATTTGGGATAGTTCCACCTTGGGGGGGTGGTGAATTATATGAATTATAAATTAAAATTAGATTAGTTTTTGCATGAAGGGAGTGAGGTGTCACTCCACTCAATGCTAATAAATGTTGTAGGATTTTTCCCCATGGGTGAGGGTAAGTGAGGGAGAGTAGGGAGACATTGCCGGAATGACTTCCAAAATCCTAAACTAAAAGTCTAAGTAGATTTGCCTAGTTGATGGAGACAGAGTAGTGTGAGAGGAAAATAATATATATTCCTTAGTTTTCCTGACATTTATCACTATTACTAAAGTTGGTGTTGTTTGTGAGCTCATAGGCTTGGGGTTCTAGGGAAAAAGGTTTCCCTTGGATATGGTTGGGTGGTAAAAATTGATTGGTTTGTTGGAGTTGGAAAGCGAAGTTGTTGAACAGAGTAAAACTACAGAGTGTTGGGTACAATTTCCATTTTGTTATATTGTGCTTTAATTAATATCTCTTAAATGAAGATGTAGCTAGTTTACATGTCTGGATAGAAATTGTTCTTTTGAAAGTTCCAATTACAATCATTGGCCTTTCATTTATTATTTTTTGTATACATCTCCTAAAAAATGAAGATTTTTAAGAGGATTCTTTGTTTTAACTCATGGGTGGAAAATTGATTTTAATAGTAAATCTTTACTTTAGTGGGTTGTAAGGTGTTGTCAACAACATGGAAGAGTGAATTTTAGTTCCTACGACTTCCATTCATTACAAGTGCACCATTTTTTTTTTCTCAATTTGAGGCTCTTTGTTTCACTGTAAATGAATTTAGCAATTCCTGGTAAATTAAATGTTCAATTTAACATCATTTCATTGGTGCTTTTCTATTATGGAAGCTTATCACTATCTTTTGCAATGGATATCATTTTGTTCATTGTTATTAGAAAGAAAGAAGAAAGGTTACAAATTAAGCTAATTTCTTGTATTCTGAGAAGCCAATTCAATGGGACATCACAGTATATTTATGTATGAATTGCTTTCATATGATTGAGCCGAGAGGCTCATTCTACAGCCCAGTATGATGTGTAACGTTGTTCGTCCATCATCAAAGTTCAAATTTTGCTCATCTTGGTCAAAAAAAAAAATATTATTAATAATAATAACTATACAAAACATTTAAACAATGTCGACTAATAAAAAAAATGCACATGAAGAAATTGACTCCATCTCGACTCATATTAAATCCTTATTTAAGATGAATCTATGTTAATGATATAAACACATAAAAGTTCTCACGTTTTAGTTGTCTTGTCGAGTCCAAATTTCTTACTTGAATGTCAAGTCCAAGTTTCTTACTTAATACTATAAGTGTTAATGTCGAGAGTACTAACATCATCCATAATTTGAATGTTTCTTAAAGCGTACATATGCTTGAAATAGTGTTGATGGTAATGTTCATCTCTCGCATCACTCCCTCTAGATTGGATCTAATTGTAGTGTAACTAGTACTTTATCAAATCGAAATGTCAATTGTTAATGATATGTAATTTTGAGCTTGTTATTTTCCATCGACATCGAATTTGGATAAATTTAATTGACAAACTTTATGATTGCATAATTTACGTGGAGCATCACAAGAATTTAGTTATGGATCCAACGTTATGCAGATTTGTTGTCCCAACTTTTGAAACAATGGAATGAATATATTTTATTTCACCCAACGACATTTACAAGTCCGATTTTATTTCTTTTATTCTTCTTTATTTTATGGGAATGTTATAATAGTTATATTCAAGTGTCATATCATTATAGGTGATGGATTATATTGTTACAAGATTAACAAGATTAATGTGAAAATCCTAGCATATTACAAAATGGGTTAACAAGATTTATGTTCAATTTACTATATACATTTAGGATTTATGTTCAATTTACTATCATGTTTTACCTATTGTTGACTATATACATCTGTGTTGTTACATCGTATAAATTTGGACAATGATGCCATTAATGTCCATTAATGCATAGATTCCTTCAAATCCGGAGGCACACATAATTGACATCGGTATATCATTGAGGTTAGCACAACCAAAATTACAGGGTCATGAGCGAATCTCTTCCCAAAGTGTGGGTCCAATGATAAATTAATTATACCGCTTTACCGACTTTTAGAACTTTTAGGTGCATTTATTTTGATTCGACCTTACAACATTTTGGATATGATCGTTGATAATAAAATATTGTAAGAAAACAATGGTTTAATGTGTGCCCATGTAGCAGGATAAGGGATTACATTACTGAGTTTTAATTCCCTGAGTTAGGAAGGGCATTGATAATTTTAATACATCTGTGACAAAATTTGAAGTGGAATCCTTTGTCTTTTATGTAGTTGTAGTTAAGCTTAATAAAACATTAATTGTTTTTCCATTGAATTGCATAATGTTTTGTGCAGCTATGTTGCACAATAACTTGAAGTTGGATGGTGTTATCATGAGAAGTAATGGCTATTTCTCAGCAGGGTCTCTTCTAAATATGAATATATTTGTGTTGTTGTCTATCTTCGGGAAATATTTAATAATTTGTGCTTAAACTTTACATTTAATTAATATTGGGGAATTTTTGTGTTAATGAACTTCCAAGGTGATGGATCAATATACTTTATTGTGAAACGAATTCACTAATAGGATCAATGGCTTTCTTATTCATTTTGAACCTTGATTTTTTAACACACCAGTTTATAATAAAATTTTGCTCATGGTTTTGCATGAGGATTTCAGTTTATAATAAAATTGTGCTCATGGTTTTGCATGAGGATTTTATGTATGATTTAGGGCACACATTCTTGTGGATTACACATCCTAAATCCATAATAAGACAATTGGTTGTTGGAATGTATAACTCTTGGATTTTATAAATATGAATAGCCACAAAATCATTTTAAAAAATGTATTCTGAGTTTTAGTATATTATGGGACTTTTACTTCGCTATTATATTGATGGTTGGTAACATGGGACCTTACAATAATAATCAAAGAGCAAATCGATTATTATAATCATACATTATTAAAAACTTACATTATACACTTCATGATAAGATAATAAACAATAAATTAAAATATACATTATTAATTTTAAAAATATTTCAATTCAACCATATATATGCTAACTTAAACCATGTTTAATGTTTTATTACAAGACAATATTAATTTTGTATGAACACTCTAAAAATTATGAACCAATGTGTATCATCAGTGAAATTTTGATTGATAATGACATCACACCATGATGTTAATTTTTTTTCAAGGTGGAATTCATCGAGTTGTAAACTCATGCCCACAAACCCACAAGACCTTTCTCAAACTAAATGAAAGTTAACTTTGCAATGGTCAACAATGATGTGGTAGTAGTATGAGGAGGAAGGTAACCATGGTCATGTAATAGATGATTATATGTGATTGCGCTAAGAGGCGCTCTCCAGCCCAGCATGGAAGAGATGTTGTGATGTCATATTATTTTATTGTTATGTAAACATTTTGACTCAGTCAATTAAAAATAAATTAATAATTTACCATTGGCAATTTTTGGACTCCAAGTATTGACAACCCATGGTTTTGTCTATGGTATTTGTTATGATGAAGCCTATTTAAAGGATTGAGGAAATACATTATAGCTTACAAGAGTACCAACTTATATCCATCTTAACTTTAGACTTGATCTCTCTCATAATAAATGTTTTATAATTTAATAATAGGAGTAATGAAAATCTTAAAAGAGGTGTGTGTGTTAAAAAAATTATGTATATATGATATCAAAATATGTTTTTTTTCAATAGATTTTTTTGGGTCAATATTATAATGCTTCTTTTTTTTTTTAAACAAAGATGAGTAAGGATTCTATTAAAGTTAGTGCATGGACACAACAACTACAAGAGAGATCAGATGCATTGATTCTTATTGTAGATGATCCTCCAAAGAGCAATTGATAGGTGTTACAAAAAGACCATATTAGAAATTGATTGCTACAAGAGGTTGACATGCGTAGACTTTGCAAAATTAACAAAGAAGAAAAACACATTTACAATAATAGAACATCAGATAGGAGGTGAAAGTGCATCTTTCGGAGGTTGGTTAAGGTCTAGCAGTAAATTGCTTGTGGGTCAACTAGATGCACTACTAGTTAAGTTCTTATTTTCATTAGCCATGATATGCAACTTCAAGTCTTTCAACTACCTATGAAGAGCATCGATTTCATCCTCTTGGAGAGTTATTTTATCTTTAAGGGTTTGAATCTCGTCCATGAGAGAAATGGAGGTTGTCATTTGTTGATGAAGTTTTCAATTAATATCCAAGTGTTCCAGCTGAAGAGCTTCAATTTGCTATGAACACATTCTAAAATTTGTGTTGCCTCCTATTGTTGTTAATTTATCCTTTTTGGTCAACATTATTTGATTGCAAGAGGAATGGAACCTAATATCAGCAAGGATGGGCCATGGAGGACTCAAAGAACCAATGGGAGCGTTGTCAAGGAAAGTAATAAGGGCAATGACAACGACAACATGATGACAGTCAACATCCACCCAGAGGATAGTTACATAAAGAGGGCCAAAGGAAGGCATATGTTTCCCACAAGAATAATACGAAGACCTGGGAACACACAATCCAAAGGGGCAATGGAGCAGGGGATACTTCTAATAAAATGAGAAAAGCAACCAAGGGCACCTGAGAGCTAAATTAATAAGGGAATCCATGCTGAGGGGAAAGGGATACTGAAGAATAGGAGCACCCAATAGAGGAAGGTTGAATTGTAAGGAAGAGCACCCACGAGCAGGAGCAGGCTGGAAAATTGTGCTACAAGAAATTGAGCTGCTACTAATTACACCTTGGCGAACAAACAAGAAGAAAGGGTGAGTCCAAGGGAGTGTTATATTGCCAACGGAGTTTTGCATCTTCCTTACAGCTTCAGTTCAGAATTCCAAATAACTTAACCCTAGATTATATTTGACAAAATGAGTTCATAATTCAAGAGTAACTTGAACCATGAATAGGAGCATTAAAAAATAATTCATTAGAGAAAACAACAATTAGTCGTTTCCTTTTTTCTCCTACAATAAACTAAGTAAATAAATTAATGCTAGTCAAGAATGGATGAAAGTAATTTCAAACGAATATTTGTATCTTGAAATTTAATATCAAACGAATATTCGTATCTTTGAAATTTCATGTAGTAAAGAAAAACTAATTTGTGTATTGCAAACGTCTAAATAATCAATCCATAAAAATGTTAGTAACGGGCATGGCTGAATCTCGCACGACACCATTCCTTTCTTAGAGGGTTTTCACGTAAAGTTGCATGTCACGGTTGAATAGCAGAGATGACGTTGTCATTGGTATAGCTATTGTTGTATTATTTCTAATTTGTTAGGATTGGTGTGTGATATATTATAATAAAATTGTGTAAACTAAAACCAATTTACAAAAGAGTGTTTTTGGTAAGGGTTCACAAGAATATATTTTATCACATTAATTTATTTTAAAAGAAAAATTACAAATTATCATCAATAAAAGGAATATTAACTTTTATATTAATAATTTTTTCAATTTTCAAAGATTAAAATGTCTAACTATAATTTCTAAAAAGATAAGTTCAAATTATCCTTGATATTTTACTAAAAATATTGAAAATTTTCATAAAGTAGAAGGATTACTCAACCAATATTCATGGTAGTTAGCTCATACTTTTCAAAGTTCAGTAATTAAACTAAGCAGCAGGGAATGCTAGCTATGTGGTCTTGTTATATATCAAATTTGAGTATGTGAGTTTTTAAAATTGATCATCATAACTTTTGTTTTATTATTGTTTATTGGGAATAGAAATCTTAAAAAAAAATTAATTGTTTTTTGAGATTTGAGGAACATTTTGGCAAAACAAAAAGAAGACGAACAATATTATCAACATAAAGAATAAGAGGAATAATTGTGGTGCAGCATAGTACCTGCCTCTATTGCTGATGGGACCAGCCCTGATCACTTATGGCATATAATTAATGTGTGATTGCATGGATGATTTTTATGGTTGATTGGTACTGATGAGCTAATGTTGTGAGGACAACTGTCTTGTCCACGGGCTTCGCTTCTCCTGCCTCTTCACTATGCCAAAGAAACCCTAACCTTTGTCATTATGTTGTTGTTCTGGTGCGTTGTTGCTTCGTCGAGGTGAGGTTTTTGCTACTGGGTTTTGGTTGCTGCTCCATGAGGGTCTTGGTTATCCTGTGCTGGGTATGGTTCTCCATGAGGGTTTCTATTTGCAAGCTCTGGTAATGTTTCCTGTTTTGAGGACGGTTCTGAAGTTTCGGGTCTGGGACCCCTGGTCTCTGTCTTTGGTTTCCGTCTGTTTGGCCCTGGTTATGATTGTGGTTCCTGTAGTTGGCCGCCTACCTTGTGGCTCTGCGGGCGCTACTTCGGCTATACTCCTGGGTTGCCTCGGCTCTGTAAATTTGTTTGTCGTTGTGTGGTTTCGATTTATACTTTTGTCTTCAAGGCTTTTGCTTCGCTGTTTGACCGTAAGCTTGACGTTTTGTTACAGGTCATGGTCGTGGGGTGGCTCGACTCTCAGCTCTCATCCAACATTTGAACATAGGTAAGCTCTCCTTCCATGATTTATGGTTCTACTTCGTTTGCTACTGTTACTAATTCTTCTCGCTCCTTGTGAGCAGTGGGCGCTCTGGCGACTGTGACCTTGGTCCACGGCTTCCTTCCTCCGTTTGCAAGGGCTCGGCTCCTCTAGTAAGTGAGCTCTCCTTAAACACTCGTCCCTGCTTTCACTTTCTTTTTACAATTCTGTTTCTTGGATTCTTACAGCCTTGTTTGGTGGCCACTACAGGTGAATAACTGGGCTCGTCGGCCACTGGTCTCTTGCCCTGACACCTACGCTCTTGTATCGGGTAGGGTCGTGCCTCGTCATTTCTCTGTCTGTCTGTTTCGAAGTGTTTGTTGTTTGTAGCCTTTACTTGGTCTGTTGTCGAGGGTTGTGGCTTTGGCCTCACTGTTTCATGGTTCTATGTATTTATGCCTCCGGGCTGTTAACTTATGAAATTGTAATTATGTCGGCTCTGTGGTTAACTTATGAACTCGTAGTTATGTTCGGCACTGTTGTGGATGACCTCTATTTCATTGTTCGGTCCCGTAGCTTGTCTGTGACTTTATATTTGTGTCTTGGACTGTAAATTTTTAATATCTATATATACACAGATATTTTGAAAAGAAAATAGTAAATGTGAATGATACAAGTGTGTTGGTACCTATAGATGCTTGTTTCTTTCTTTGTTGGTAATTGTACTTGACTCTTCTGCAAATCCTCTCTGTTGATTTATGGAACTCGATCGCGTTTTCTTCTTGCCTCTGTGATAATTTCTCGCTCTCTGTCACTGTTAGGAAATGGGTAGATGAACTTAATTAATTAAGTTTGGAGGAAAAGAAATAACTTTAGGCTGCACTATATGGACTCAAATTTTCTTGCTTCTCAAAATGATTGCGTGCTTCTTTTTATTCAATACTATGATGGATCATTACAATGGCTTTTTCCTTCCTTCTTAAAGATCGTTGTACAGTTATTTAAACTGTCAGTAGTTACATTTTAGTTATTCATTGATAGTTGTTCATCTTTGTCTATATTCTAAAGTTAATTTGAAACAATAAATTAAAAATAAAAGAACAGTAAATAAAAATAAATAGTGGGTTGGGACAGCCTTAAACTTAGCGTAAAGCCCTAAATGTTGTTAACTAGAAATTTAAATGGAACTTACAAAAACTAACTGAAACTCCTTCCGGTCTGCAAAGACAAATACTCCAGCCATGACCTCCCTTAGTTGGATGCTCCTGCATCAGGCTTCCAGGGTAGATGAAAATTCATGGCTCCGGTCCATGAGCTCCTTGATAGAATACCCTACACATTGTATCTAACCTGTGTCAAGCCACGAACTGTCCTCAATGGGACGGTTCTTCCACTTGATGAGGTATTGTAGGTACTCCTTTCTTCGAGTCCGCCTGGCCACCTGTGTATCGAGGATTCCTTCGATCTCAAGTGGTTGAGTTGAAGGCATTTGTCTCATCCACGAACTACTCTCTTCTTTGGTATCCCGATTTTGTTGCGCCGAACTATCCCCTTTAGGACTGGGAGTGTATGGGAATAAATCCACCACATTAAAGATGGACGATATTCCTATACCTGGAGGCAATTGCAGCTCATAGGCATTTGCAGAACACTTGCACAAAATTTTGCAAGGTCTGATTTTCTTAAACTTTAACTTATTGTATTTTCCCTTAGGGAATCTTTCTCTGTGCAGATGCGCTAGGACTTGATCCCCTATGTTAAATTGTACCTCCCGTCTTTTCAGATCTGCTTTATGTTTGTACCTTTGACTGATGTCCTGTAATTTTGACTTCACATGCTCATGAAGGTCGTTAATTTCTCTTGTGAAATCTTCCCCGTCAGCACTTCTTCTTTCTAACTGTCCCAAATCTCATAACTCATGCACTCCTAGAGGATGCATTCCATACAAGATCTGGAAAGGACTACTTCTTGTGCTTCGATTTTGTGAATCGTTGTAATCAAATTCCACTTGGGCAAGTACACAATCCCACATTTGTGAATTTTCCCCAACTAGACTCCGTAGTAGGTTTCCTAAACTCCTGTTCATCACCTTCGTCTGCCCATCAGTTTGTGGATGATAATCGAAGCTGAACTTTAACTTTGTGTCCAGCTTTTTCCACAAGGTGCACCAGAAATGTCCTGTGAATTTCACATCCCTGTCGGAAACAATGGACTTGGGTAAGCCGTGCAGTCTAACAATTTCAGTGAAAAACAAGTGTGCTACATGGGTGGCGTCACTAGTTTCCCTGTAAGGGATGAAGTGTGCCATCTTAGAGAAACGGTCGACCATCAACATGATGGAGTCAAAACCCCACTGTGGTTTTGGCAGACCCAAGACAAAGTCCAGACTGACTGAGTCCCATGGTCTGTTTGGAATAGGCAAGGGTGTATACAACCCCGTGTTCTGACTGTGCCCTTTCGCCAACTGACACACTTTACACCTGGTTACATATCGTTGCACATCTCTTCGCATCTTCAACCAGTAGTAAAAATGACTGAGTTGATCCAAGGTCTTATCAATGCCAAAATGTCCAGCTAGACCTCCACTATGTTTTTCCTAGATGATGTTCTCCCTCATCAAACATTCTGGAATACACAATTGTCCTCCCTTGAATAGCAGCTCCTCCTGTAAGTTATAGTCTAGCCATGGACTATTATTCCTCAACAAGGGATTTTGGCAAGCTTCATAAGCCTCCTTGAAATCTGCATCGGTTTGATACAAGTCCTTCAGGTGTTCAAAACCCAACACTTGTATCGTGCTCTCCTGTAAGAGTAAAACTCTTCTGCTTAGTGCATCTACTACCTTGTTGGCTTGACCACTGATATGCTTCAATATGAATGTAAAACTCTGCAAGTACTCAACCCATTTTGCGTGTTTATGATTCAGCTTATGCTGCTGCATAACATACTATAATGTAGAATTATTAGAAAACAAGACAAACTCATTACCCAACAAATAATGTCTCCAATGCTTCAATGCTTGGACGACGGCATAAAACTCCTTGTCATAAGACGTGTATTTTTGCCTACTTTCATTTAATTTTTCACTGAAGTAAGCTACTGGTTTGTCTTCCTGGCTAAGTACGGCTCCAATGGCTGTACCACTGGCATCACAATGAACTTGGAAAAGTTTGTTAAAATTAGGCAATCTCAAAATTGGCCTTTCAGTAATCTTCTTCTTCAATATCTGGAAACTTTTCTCTGTAACTTCAGTCCAATGGAAAGGCTGACTTGCCTTTTTGATGGTATCCAACATGGGTGCATAGATTCCACTAAAATTCTTTATAAACTTGCGATAGAAACTTGCCAACCCGTGAAAACTCCGAACTTTGAACAGACTCTTAGGGGATGGCCAATTGATTATAGCTGCTACTTTTTCTGGGTCCATTTTCAGCTCATTTTCCAAAATCACAAAACCCAAATAGAGTAATTCCTTTTGAAAGAAAGAACATTTTTTAAAGTTTATTAGCAACTTATTTTGTTGTAACTTCTCCAAAACATATCTAACGTGTCGAAAATTTTCTTCCTTGGTCTTACTGAAAATCAGTATATCGTCAAGATATACAATCACGAATTTTCCAATGAACTCCTTCAACATCTCATTCATTAGGCACATGAAAGTGCTAGGGGCGTTACTCAACCCAAATGGCATCACCAGCCATTCATACAGACCTTCATTGGTTTTGAAAGTTGTTTTTCATTCGTCCCCTTCTCTTATTCTAATCTGGTGGTATCCGCTCTTTAGATCTATTTTTGAAAAATATGCTACTCCACTCAAGCAGTCCATCATGTCATCCATTCGTGGCAATGGAAACTTGTACCTGATAGTAATTTTATTTATTTCTCTTGAATCTGTACACATCCACCACTCGCCTCCTTTCTTGGGAGCTAAAACTGTCGGAACTGCACTAGGACTTAAACTTTCCTGTATCAATCCTTTGTCCAACAATTCCTGTACTTGCTTCCTGATATCTTCGTTGTCCTTAGGACTCATCCGGTAAGCAGATTTGTTTGGTAAACTAGCTTCGGGGATGAAATCTATGTGGTGACTAATACTTTGCTTTGGTGGTAACTTATCTGGTAAATCATCCACCACAATGTCGTTGAATTCCTGTAACAAATCCTAGATTTCTTCATGTAAGTCAGAAATTTCAATATGCAACAACATTGCTCTTGGTCTCCTTACAACGGCATACTTTATCTCATTATCTTCAATCTATTTTAAAAATTCTTTTCCCCCCATCAGCAACACTTTTGTCCCACTAGTCTCTGTTGTTTCTTCTTCCTTGATGGGTACTAGTTTATGCTTAATCCCATCCTTGAGAAACTTGTAGCAATTTGTTTTTCCGTCATGAACAAATTTTCGGTCACACTACCATGGTCTACCTAATAGAATATGACACACGTCCATAGGCATGATATCACAAGTCACCATGTCCCTATACTTGCCAATATGGAATTCTACCTCACATTGCTCGTCAACTAGCAGTTGATGTCCTTTCTGTAACCAAGGCACCTTATAGGGAGCTGGGTGCTTTAACCTTTTCAAACCCAATTTCTCTACCATCTCTATAGCAACCAAATTATCAGTGCTTCCACTGTCTATAATTAGTTTGCAGCATTTTCCATGTGACTTACACACAGTCCAGAATAATGCCTTTCTCTGGGTTTGGTCAGTTGTCTCCTTTGTCGGTTTCAGCAGTACCTTATTTAAGACTAAGGCCTCTCCTGTCTCCGGTACATTCTCTACCTCTTGGGGTGGTGCCTCTATCGAGAAGAATGCAGAGGCAACATATGCTCCTCTTTGTCCAGATTGTTCGCCTTCAATACACTCAAAGGACTTGTGCCCCCACTTGTGGCACTTGTAACACTAGTAGGCAGCTCCTCTGCCTCTGCCATTACCCCTTCCTCGCTGGTATGGTCTTCCTCCCCTAGTGCTACCTTCCTTTTCTATTGTCCCTGAGGTCTTTGAACTACTACCTTCTTCACTGTTGTTGGTAGTCCTACCTCTCCCAAAGGATTGTCCTTTCCCTCTGCCAGATCCACGTCCTCTTCTAGCGTTCTGCTTCCTAGTGATCTTTTCTTCTGCCTTCAAGGCACTTTGGTATGCTTCCTCTATGGTTTTTGGAGAAAGAATACTTATCTCATCCAATATCTCCAACCTTAGGCCATTTACAAACCTTGTTGTTTTTTCTGGGGTGTCTTCAATGTAACCTGCTCTCAGATTCACCCGATAAAATTCTTTGGTATATTCTTTCACAGTCATTCCTCTCTATTTCAAATTCTGCACCTACCGATACAGAGCAATCTGGTAATCTTTGGGCAAAAACTTACCCTTTATTTTGGCGACCATTCTGGTCCAATTTTTAATGGGTGACTTATTTGATCTTCTCCTCTCTGCTTGGACACTGTACCACCATAAGGCTGCATGTCCTTTCAACTTGGTCGCAGCAAATTTAACTTTTCTATCTTCGCTGATCTCCTCACATTCAAAGTATTTGTCTAACTCACTGATCCAGTCCAACAACACTTTTGTGGACAAACTACCATCATAGTTTGAAATCTCAGGCTTTGGCTTACTGCTAGCCAATAAAACCGACCTTAACAATTTGATTTCAAGTCCTTCCTCATCTGATCCATCTATCGTAACTGCAGCTTCTTCCTCACTATCATCCCCTCCTTCCAGATCCCTTCTCCTTCCTGCTTCTACTGCTGCCAAACAGGCACTCAGGATCCTAATCTCTTCTCTCAATCCTTCATCTGCTACTCTTCGAATAGCTCTACCACAACCTCTTCTTCCGACTTCCATTTTGTAAAAAAAATTAACCCTAACCTGCTCTGATACCAAAATTGATGGGACCAGCCCTGATCACTTACGGCATATAATTAATGTGTGATTGTGTGGATGATTTTTATGGTTGATTGGTACTGATGAGTTAATGTTGTGAGGACAATTGTCATGTCCATGGGCTTCGCTTCTCCCGCCTCTTCACTATGCCAAAGAAACCCTAACCTTTGTCATTTTGTTGTTGTTCCGGTGCTCTGCTGCTCCATCGAGGTGAGGTTTCTACTACTGGGTTCTGGCTGCTGCTCCACGAGGGTCTCAGTTATCCTGTGCTGGGGATGGTTCTCCGTGAGGGTTTCTGTTTGCAAGATCTGGTAATGCTTCTTGTTTTGAGGACGGTTCTGAAGTTTCGGGTCTGGGACCCCTGGTCTCTATCTTTGGTTTCTGTCTGTTCGGCCCTGGTTATGATTGTGGTTCTCGTAGTTGGTCGCCTACCTTGTGGCTTTACGGGCACTACTTCAGCTATACTCTTGGGTTGCCTCGGCTTTGTAAATTTGTTTATCGTTGTGTGGTTTCGATTTATACTTTCGTCTTCAGGGCTTTTGCTTCGCTTTTTGACCGTAAGCTTGACATTTTGTTGCAAGTCATGGTCGTGGGGTGGCTCGACTCTCAGCTCTCATCCGGCATTCGAACAGAGGTAAGCTCTCCTTCCATGCTTTATGGTTCTGCTTTGTTTGCTATTGTTACTAATTCTTCTCGCTCCTTGTGAGCAGTGGGCGCTCTGGCAACTGTGACCTTGGTTCGCAGCTTCCTTCCTCCGTTTGCAAGGGCTCGGCTCCTCTGGTAAGTGAGCTCTCCTTAAACCCTCGTCCCTGTTTTCACTTTCTTTTTATGGTTCTGTTTCTTGGATTCTTACGGCCTTGTTTGGTGGCCACTGCAGGTGAATAGCTGGGCTCGCTGACCGCTGGTCTCTTGCCTTGACACCTACGCTCTTGTATTGGGTAGGGTCGTGCCTCGTCGTTTCTCTGTCTATCTGTTTTGAAGTGTTTGCTATTTGTAGCCTTTACTTGGTCTGTTGTCGAGGGTTGTGGCTTCGGCCTCACTGTTTCATGGTTCTGTGTATTTATGCCTCCGGGCTGTGAACTTATGAAATTTTAAGTATGTCAGCTTTGTGGTTAACTTATGAACTCGTAGTTATGTTCGGCACTGTTGTGGATGACCTCTGTTTCATTGTTCGGTCCCGTAGCTTTTCTGTGACTTTATATTTATGTCTTGGACTATAAATTTTTAATATCTATATATACATAGAGATTTTGAAAAGAAAATAGTAAATGTGAATGATACAAGTGTGTTGGTACCTATAGATGCTTGTTTATTTCTTTGTTGGTAATTGTACTCGACTCTTCTACAAACCCTCTCTGTTGATTTATGGAACTTGACCGTGTTTTCTTCTTGCCTCTGTGATAATTTCTCGCTCTCTGTCACTGTTAGGAAATGGGTAGATGAACTTAATTAATTAAGTTTGGAGGAAAAGAAATAACTTTAGGCTGCACTATATGGACTCAGATTTTCTTGCTTCTCAAAATGATTGCGTGCTTCTTTTTATTCAATACTATGATGGATCATTACAGTGGCTTTTTCCTTCCTTCTTAAAGATCACTGTACAGTTATTTAAACTGTCAGTAGTTACATTTTAGTTATTCATTGATAACTGTTCATCTTTGTCTATATTCTAAAGTTAATTTGAAACAATAAATTAAAAATAAAAGAACAGTAAATAAAAATAAACAGTGGGCTGGGACAGCCTTAAACTTAGCATAAAGTCCTAAATGTTGTTAACTAGAAATTTAAATGGAACTTAAAAAAAACTAATTGAAACTCCTTTTGGTCTGCAAAGACAAATACTCTAGCCATGACCTCCCTTAGCTGGATGCTCCTACATCAACTGCTAATTAATAGATCAAGGCAGTGTTTATTGTGCATTCCGTCCTTAGCATGGGGTTCACATTTCATCCTTATTCGAGAATGCTTTTTACATTTGCAATATGTTGTTATTGTCACCTCGACACACGCACAACGAAAACCACCTTCACACATTTTCTTTCGCTTCCGCATAGCTTCCTTGGCATAGCTAGTCGTTTTGTCGTTATTAAGTCTGATTTTTATCCTTATTCGAGAATGCTTTTCGCACTTGAAATATGTCATTATTTCTACCTCTGCACACGCACAATGGAAGCCACCTTCACATATCTTATTTCGCTTTTGCACAACTTCTTCCACACAATTAATAACCGTTTTACCTCTTGCTCATAATTATTATTTGTTTTCATTAAAATAAAATAAAATGAAACTATTTATTGCTAAAATATAGCACCTCGTTAAAAACATATAAAATTAAAGTTTTGCATTATTAAACTAAGAATAGTTTGTAATACATTGTGGAAGAAACTTATTGTGCACAGGTTTAGAGCATCTGCACTTCTCTGCACAATGAGCCATCATTTGTATACCTTACAAAACAAGTTCGAACTAATTGTAATCATGATAATTAACTAAGAAATTGCCAAATGTGAAACAAAAACCGGCAAAGGTGAATCGTTAATGTGGGGTCCGCATTTCATTCTTATTATTTTGTGTTTGCAATATGTCGTCATTTCCATCTCCGCACATGGACAATGGAAGCCACCTTCACACATCTTATTTTGGTTCCGCACAGCTAGTGATTTTGTCATTTATTTGTTAATAAGTTCGCATTTCATCCTTATTCGAGAATGTTTTTGGCACTTGCAATATATCATTATTACTGTCTCCACACATGCACAACGAAATCCACCTTCACACATCTTCTTTCGCTTCTACACAACTTCTTTTGCATAGCTAGTCATTTTGTCATTTAATAATTTTGCCTCTTGTTAATAATTATTATTTCTTTTAATTAAAATAAAATGAAGCTATTTGTTGTTAAAAGATAACATCTTGCTAAAAACATATAAAATTAAAGTTTTGCATTACAAAACAAACAATAATTCGTAATACGATTCAGAAGTGTGAACCATCTGCACTTCTCCGCAAAATGACCCATTATTTGTATTTACCTTACAAAACAAGTTTGAATTAACTGTAACCATCATCTTAAATCCATTTGTGTGCAAAAATCTCTCATGCATAACCACATCCACACAACTACTTTCAGACTCAACAACGCCCTTTTGTCAATAATTGACATTTGAAATTGATATTTATAAATGTGGGTCCTAGATATCATGGGCAGAAAGAATTCATTGTGAAATAAACATTGGACAAAGCATTTGTTCAACGCACACACTACCTCCAAACAACACAACCCATTTTGTGCAAAAAGCTCTCAAGCTTTTGTTGTATGCACTTTCGCACTCCACACAATCTATTAATAATAAAATAAGCATTGCTCTTGTGCACAATCTACTAATATCAAAATGCATTACAATCTCATTATGCATTTGCATTTGTTCTTCGCATAGCCTCCGCACACGCAAAACCACCTTCGCACAACTATTTTCGTACCTAATAACGCCCTCAGTCATTGACATTCGAAACTGATATTAATTAATGATCATACATTGTGAAATATGCCCCTAAATAAGATTTAAAAAAAGAAATTTGTATATTTATTATTTTAATAAACCCTCTGCGCAACTTCATATGTGTAACAACCCTGGTCAAAATTCCATGTAATAAAAGTTGAAAACAATAACCGCAGTTGATGGGACACTTATTCCAAGATTAATGTTGGACAAGGCATCTTAGGGGATGTTCATTTAGTTGTTTATGTCTAAGGAAATTGGCAAAGGCAATGACTAAGGTTGTGGAAAGGCAAAAAGGAATTTTTGGCACATTTATTTATGAAAATAATGGAAATTAGGAGAAAAAGGAGGTGAAAGGTCACAAGTTGCATGTGAGGAGGAAATTGAAGGAAAATAATGGAAAATGAAAAAAATAGAGGCCTCATTCATAAAAAGACTTCTAAGGATCAATTGGTAACCTTTTCTCAGTTCAGTTTTGGAGCTCTCTCATTATTCTCTCTCTCCCTCTCACTCTTGGACACAGAGTTTTCTTGGAGCACTTTGGCATTGGAGCAAGAAAGGAAAAGAAGGCAAGCGGAAGCAAAGATCAAGTAGGGAAAGGCAGGATCAAGCAGTTATAGCAGGATTCATTGCAGGCATGGATTTGCATGTGTATTTTCCTTGCTAGATTTGGCATGCATGGTATTTCATGTGGTTCTTTTCTATCATGGCATGGGTTTTTCCAGGTGTGACAGTGTTCTTCAACCTAGCCTTGCCATTTCCTGATAGCCTTGATGAGATGGGTTCTCATACTTTGGTTGAGTTGGATTTCCGGATAGATTCGAAGCTGAGCAGGGTGGATATCTGAAATGACAAACATGTGGCCTGGTGGTCCATGAACCGGACTCTGGATCACGGTAAATCCACTAGCCTAGTAACCCCTGAACCAGACTGTGGGTTGTAATAAATCCAAGATTGTGTGCCTCATTGGGCATAGGAATCCTTCCCGATTGATGGTGGGATATACGGTAAAGCCAATAGGTGGATTGATCTTCGTTGGGCCTAGTAGTCTCGGGATGGGATGTACATAAAGTCTAGAGAGTGGATATCAGTGTAGGGCCTAGTGATCCCTGGATCGGATTGTAGATTATGGTAAAGCCTGAGAGATTTAGGAGGCACTCAAATTCCTCATGGTGTAGGTGGAGAACGTCAGTGGAATACATGCTTGTTGGGTTCTTTTTGGTGTGTTATATGAGTCCCACATTCATGCTATGAATATGGTACAAGTTTGATTGGTTGAAGAAAGAGTTGGCTCAGCCAATCTCTGGTCGGGTGGAACGTGGTAGTCCCATGTCCTGCTGGTTTATGCATACATTAATGAGAAATTCATTCCCTTGGTTTTCATGTGCAAATGTACTTATTGATATGTGGATTTTATGGCTGATATATTTATGGTATTTCTGTTGTTACTATGTTGGTTCTATGTATGTTTTATGACAACAACTATGTATGGATCTCATCATGTTTTTACTTGTAAATGAATGGATAATGTATCTATGACCTAATAGATGATAATGCAACAAATGACATGAGGGAACAATGGTCTTTAGTGATTCCCATATAAGTATGAGATCCCTATGTTTAATTATGTTGGTTACACCTATAGATTGCATGTTTGCGACATGTTTGATGAAATGCCTATCATGGATAGTAGGGGTCTGATTAAGTTTATTTTTTAACTTATTGCTTTTGCATTATTGTTTCCCTGTTCTTTTAATGGTCTTAAGTTATCATTCCATTTTGGGCAGTGACCTGAGCTCTGGGCCTGGAAAATTGGCTCAAATCCAGGAGATGCGCATAGGACTGACAAATAGAGTCTTTGGACACTAGCAGGCAAGCCTGTGAGAGCGACTAGAGGTCCTTGGAACTTGTCATGCCTATAGCATGAGAGCGACTGGGGCTAAGTTGGTCAAAACTATAGTGGGACCCAAGGGAAAGTTGCTTGAGATGTTGGCATGGTTCTTAGGGGTCCTGTAGTTGATGTGGAAGTTTTGTGTTATGTTTCCATCGATTCCACTTCCTTAAGGTCACATAGGAGGTTGAATCCAACCATAGTAGCCTCTCGTCACATGTTTACCCCCATTGGTCGAATACTTGGGTAGATGTGGGAGGAGGATGTTACAGATTGGTATCAGAGCATGGTTCACCCCTCATACTAGATGGGCTATATGTGGTCATGCATGCATGTCAGTTGCATGTGTGTCTCTTACACTTGCATTCCATGTGCTTGTTGCATTGCATAATGTTGATCATGGTTGTAGTAAGGTTGTCATGAGGAACTTGATGTTGAATTTGTGGAATGCATCGTCATGAGTATATGACTGATTATGTATCGGTATATGTCTCTTACATGTTGTCATATGTCACTTGACTACATCCTTGTATGTTATGTTTCATTCTTGTATGATTGGTTACATGTATCAGTATTGTAGGTTGGTTACAAGAATTTATCACTTATGCTCGACTACATGCGTTCATGTGCATGTGTAATTGATTAGGCATTGCTTATGCATGTTGATGATTGCATGTGGAAATTTGTACAATGGAGTAATGTTTGTTGTCATGCATGAGGTCATAGCATGCAATGGTTGATATGGCCTTGCATTGATGACTAGACCCTAACTAGAATGATGTTATGTATTGATGCATTTATTTGTGTATGTCTATATGATGTTATGATTATGTTATACATGTATCACGCTGATTTGGATGATCTTGCAGATGAGGTAACCTCCCCAAATAATACTAAGGTACTTTGGTTTGTTATGAATTGGTTTATCTGACATATTGTGCCTTGCAGGAAAGAGATCAAATGGCTAGCAAGGTGGTAGACTACATAGAATATCCCTATGAATCAGATGAGCAGTGTGGTGTTGGGCACTCTTTTGATTTGGAAGACACATTGAGAAGTTTAAAGGAAGAAATAAGGAATTGCAAGGCGGATAATGGTAGGATCATGTAGGCACAAGAGAAACAAGCAGAGGTTAATGCTATACTTCTTCAGAGTTTGTCAGAATTATAGCGACAAGGGCCACTTCGATCAGCCATGGATAGAAGGATAGGGCCAATGGGGCATATGGCAGTAGGTCTCCTGGTAGACATAGGTCAGATAGATTTGACACAGTAAGAGATGGTAGGTTGTTGGACACTTTTGATAAGAGGGGCGATGAGTATAGGTACTACTCTAGGTTCTAGTTCTGACAGACATCATGATCGTCATCGTTATCATCCTTACAGGAGGAATGATAGGGGATACTTGTGAGGTGAGTTTAATAAAGTGAAGCCACATACTTTTGATGGAGATGTGAAGAAGTTAGAAGATGCAGAGGCTTGGATACTTGAGATGAACAAATTCTTTGAGTTGCATAATTACACAGATAACATGAATGCCTGAATAGCTATCTTTAGCTTGAAAAGTAAAGGAGATATTTGGTGGGAAGATGTTAAGTGTGTCAGAGACATCAAGACGAATGACTTGAGTTGGAGGGAGTTCAAGAGGCTTTTCAGGAAGAAGTACTTGTTAAAGAGGTACTACGACAGTAAGGCCAAAGAATTGTATGAGCTAAAGATGGGGTCAATGACAGATGAAGAGTACATGACCAAGTTTCTAGAGCTATTGAGGTATGTACCATGTCTTACAAATGAGAAGGCTAAAGTTCAATGATTTGTTAGTGGTTTTACATTAGCATTTAGAGATCAGATTGAGCATGATGAGCCTCGATCACTTGAGGAAGTCATTGGGAAATTGAAGCATTGTTATGAACAGTCAAAGCGTAAGAATGAATCTCAGCAAGGATGGGAAGGGAAGGACAAAGGTAAAGGTAAATGGTAGCCTAAGAGAACAAGGCCTCAGAATGTAGATGGGAAATAAAATATGGCACCACAAAAGAAGTTTAATGCAGCTAGATAGGGACATGGGTCAAAACAACAACATAGAGGTGAGGGCATTGGTTGGTTGGAGTGTTGGATATGTGGTGATGAACACCTCAGGAGAGATTGTCCATAGAATCAAGGTGGTAGGCCTAAGATATACAGTGCACAGGAGCCACAGACTGTTACGGGTGTGGGGCAGAGCATTCCTCATATTTATGCGGTCGTGGACAGCAGGCAGGCAGAGCATCATGCATCTATCATTGAGATGGATGGTAAGCTTTGTGACCAAGTTATTTCTATTTTGATTGACCCTGGATCTAATTATATCTATGTTAGTCTTGACTTGGTGGATAAGTGTGGTTTGAGTAAGGAATTGCATGCAGAATCTTGGTTAGTGTAGTTGGCTACAGATACAAAGAAGTGAGTTCATCATTGGGTATGAGCTTGTGCATTTGATTTAAATGGTATGCCTATTGCAACACATCTAAATGTACTACCGTTGGTATCATACAATATGTTATTGGGCATGGATTGGTTGTATCTTCATAGAACCAAGGTAGACTGTTATGACAAATCCATTGAGCGTGTTGATGACAATAGGGAACCAAGAGTCTTGCAAGGTAAGAAGAAAGCCACATCAGTTATGATGGTAACAGTTATGCAGGAAAAGCGTAATTGCAGGAAAGGATGTATGTCATTTCTAGTGCACATTTCTAGTGACAAGGGTAAGGAGGTCGAGGATGATGATGTGTTCCATTTTTGCAGCAATTTTAGCATTACAGATTTGCCACCTCATAGGGAGGTAGACTTTTCTATTGAGTTAGTGCCGGGGGAAACTCTAGCATCAAAAGCACCTTACAGGATGAGCACACTTGAGTTGGTTGAGTTAAACCTACAGTTGAAGGAAATGTTGGACAAGGATACATTAGGCCAAGTGTATCACCTTGGGGTGCACCAGTATTATTTGTGAAGAAGAAAGATGGAACTCTCAGATTATGCATTGACTACAGGTAGTTGAACAAAGTGACCATCAAGAACAGGTACCCTTTGCCGAGGATTGATGACTTGTTCGATCAGTTGAAGGGAGCAGTCATGTTCTTGAAGATTCATTTGAGATCTAAATACCATCAGGTACGCATCAAAGAGGAGGATATTTACAAGACAACCTTTCATAATAGGTATGGGAATTATGAGCTTGTTGTAGTTCCATTCAGTTTGACTAATGCTCTAGCTACATTTATGTGCTTGATGCATAGTGTGTTACATTCGTATTTGGATAAGTTTGTTATTGTGTCCATTGATGATATATCGGTATATTCTAAAAATGAGGAAGAGCATGTTGAACATTTAGTAGCAGTGTTGAGGTTGTTGAGAGAGCATCAGTTGTATGCTAAGTTCAACAAGTGCAGTTTCTTCTAGACTGGGGTACATTACTTGGGGCAAGTTGCCTCCAAGGAGGGCAATGCAGTAGATCCAAAGAAGATAAGGGCCATCATGGAGTGGGTAGCCCCTAAGAATGTGGATGAAGTGAGATCTTTCATGGGGTTGGCAAGCTACTATAAGAGGTTCATTAAGAGCTTTTCACAGATTGCTTATCCTATCACATCATTGCAGAGGAAAGGTAAGAAGTTTGAATGGACAGAGGAGTGTGAGGTTATTTTTTAGCAGCTTAAGCAGTTGTTGACACATGCACCAATGCTACAGATTGCAGATCTGGACAAGGAATTTGTAGTGTGCACAGATGCTTACAAGAGCGGACTTGGTGGAGTCCTTATGTAGGATGGACAAGTGGTATGTCATGAGTCGCGAAAGCTAAATGAGCACGAGCAGAACTACCCGACACATGATCTTGAGTTATCAGTTGTCATACATGCATTGAAGACGTGGAGGCATTATCTTCTTGGTAGGAGGTTTGTACTGATAAGTGATCATATTGTGTTGAGGTATTTGTTTGACCGGCCGAATCTAAATCTCAGGCAAGCTAGATGGTTGGCCACGATTAGTGAGTTTGATTTCGAGATCAGATACATCAAAGGTAAAGAGAACATGGGTGGCAGATGCTCTCAGTAGGCAAGTACAAGTAAATCACTTGGCAGCTATGAGCTCCTATGGGACAGACTTACAGGATAAGATCTTGCAGGCAGGTCAGCAAGATGTTAGGTACATGGAGATTGTGCACAGGTTGTAGCAGAGTACAAGTACAAGTACATGTGGTGGCACATGAACAGGTCATAGTACAAGTACAAGTACATGTGGTATTATAGGTACATGCATAGGTACAGGTACATGTGCAGGTGCACAGGGTGTGGATTATTGTCTTACAACGGATGGATTGGTCAGATTCAAAGACAAGATATATGTGCCAGATAGCAGTTAGCTCAAGATGGTGATCTTGAGACAGTTTCATGTGAAACCTTATTCAGGTCACCCAAGTTATCATAAGACACTGGCAGAAGTGAACAGATTTTACTATTGGTTGAATCTGAAGAGGGATGTAGCAGAGTTTGTGGCTAGATATTTTGATTGTCAACATGTAAAGGAAAAGTGTAAACATCTAGGTGGACTGCTACATACGATTTCTATTCCAAAGTGGAAATGGGAGGTAATTTCCATGGACTTCATCACGGGATTTCGAATACATTGAGGCAGCATGATTCCATCATGGTTGTTGTGGACAGGTTGATAAAGGTTGCACACTTCATTCCAGTGAAGTCTACATTCTCAGCTAGTGATGTGGCATGGGTATTCATCAGAGATGTGGTCAGGTTGCATGGTGTTCCAAAGAATATTGTGCCAGATAGGGATGCAAAGTTCACTTCCAAGTTTTGGAAGGAGCTATTTGCAAGTTTGGGCACAAAGTTGGCCTTCAGTACAACTTATCATTTGCAAACAGATGGATAGATAGAGAGAGTCAACAAGATATTGGAGGACATGCTGAGGATGTATGTGATGCATCAACAACGGAAGTGGGAAGAGTACCTTCCACTGGTAGAGTTCACGTACAACAATGGTTATCAAGAGTCATTGAGGATGAGCCTTTTTGAGGCATTGTATGGGCAAAGTTGTAATAATCCCATCAACTTGAGTGATATAGTGAATAGGGTGTTGATTGGGCAAAACATGTTGGCAGACATGGAATAGGAAATGCAGGTGATCAAGAAGAATCTAAAGGCAACACAGGATAGGCAGAAGATCTATGTAGATCGGAAAAGGTTGTTCAAGGAGTTTCACATTGGGGAATAGATGTACTTGCTCATCAAACTGAAGAAGAGCCCCTTATGGATTAGATCATGTGCCAAGTTGGCACCACGATTTTTTTGACCCTTCAGTATTATTGAGAGGATTGGGCCAGTAGCCTATCGACTTACACTGCCTCTGACGGTAAAATTCCATGATGTTTTGCATGTATCATCGCTTAAGAAGTATGTTAAGGATGATGATCATGTGATTGATTGGTCTGTATTGCAAGTGCAACCAGATGGAGAATTTCATTCGGAGCCTCAGCGTATATTGTAGAAAAAGGTGCTCATGCTCTGGAACCGAGAAATCGAGCAAGTTAAAGTGCAGTGTAAGCACTTTGGGTCCAATGAAGCTACATGGGAGATAGCGAATCAGATGCAGGCCATGGGTATCACGTCATTATGATTGTCATGATTCTTATGTTGTCGTGTTACTATGTTATCATGTGGTTATGTTATGATGTCACGTGGGTTGGCACTCAGCAGGGTGATCATTTTAAATACCTCATCGAGCTATGTTATAAATCTCCATGAGTAGTATCTCTTCTTTCCAACGGTTTGCTGAGGTATATGTGTGATTGAACACTGAGGACGGTATCCCCCAAGAGGGAGGGTTCTGTAATAGCCCTGGTGAAAATTCCATGTAATAAAAGTTAAAAACAATAACCACGGTTGATGGGACACTTATTCCAAGCTAAATATTGGGCAAGACATCTTACCGAGTATTCATTTGGTTATTTATGGTTAAGGAAATTAGCAAAGGCAATGGCTAAGGTTGTGGAAAGGCAAAATGGCATTTTTGGCACATTTATTTATGAAAATAATGGAAATTAGGAGAAAAAGGAGGTGAAATGTCATATGTTGCATGTGCGGAGGAAATTGAAGGAAAATAATAGAAAATGAATAAAACAGAGGCCCCATTCATAAAAAGGCTTCTGAGGATTAGTTGGTGTTGGCTTATATGGGCCTGATCCGGTTCGGAAGAATTATTTAGCCAAGAAAATCCCACAGCTACCGGCCCTTTCGGCAACAGCCCGTGAAGCGCGAATTGAGGTCTCACCTGAAGTAGCAAGGGAGGGTACTGGAACCAGGATTCCGCACCCTTGGGATGTCTAGATGTGGTTTGGAGGTTTCATGCTCCGTGTTGCACTGTATTCGTGCAGATCTTGAATACCTTTTACTGTCTACTAACGTGCAGTCTACAGATCTAATCTAGTGGATGAAGTATTGCAACTCGGATCTACTTTAGAGTGGTCTTTAAGCAAACATTTATCACATTTATTCAGTTCGCGTATTAAGATTAAACCCAGATTCACAAGTATTCAATAAGCAATGCGCATAGACCAAAACAGTCTTATTAACCATACAAAATGCCAGATTCGCGATAATTTAGAGTTCACAAATAATTCTCAGAATGAACTTATCTTTATTTCCACTTATCACCAGTACATCTAGATCTGCCCTGCGCACTCAGCTGCAGGGGTCCATGCACACAGCTGCGGACTCTTCCAAGCCTCTGCGCACACAGCTGCAGAGCCTCTATCTTCTACCCAAACCCTCGACTCGGACTTACAGACACTTTCAGAATGTTTTTCTCAAAAACCCATTACATGTCAGATCCCAAAATCATACAACAAAACTTAGCTACTCTACCCATAGAGCCTCGCTCTATTTATACCTTTCCATGGACCGCGATCCATGGGCGGGCCGACTCATCTTACATTTCTTTACATTATTTTTGGGCGGACTACCCCTTTGACTTTGACTTATTACAAATCGCGCTCCACGCATCCCACAAAGTCTTTACCCTGCTTTTACCCAAAATTGCGGGCTTCAAGCCCCATGACTATTGCGTGGGGCTTCCGCTACCCAACAGTTCCCCAATACAATCATCATGACTTGTTCGGTGTCACTCAGCTGGTTCGGCCAACTTTTCTCGGAGATTAGTTAGTATCTTATGTGCATCTCTTGTGCTAACAGCAAACTCTTCCGTCATTCGCTGCATCCATTCCATGTGTGTCGCCTACACCTCAGTCCCTGTCTCTGTTGTCTCCATAGTAGCATACTTAGCCTGCATGTGGGCTATCTTGCACTCTACGGTGGTTGAAACCACAAATGCCTCATCCAGCCACGGCTAGAGACGGGTTTTAACCACTGCTTCCTTTTGTTTGGCAGCATCGGCTTGGATTTTCAGGTCCTGCGCCTCCCGCATCTTAGCCAAGCGCTGCGTAATATCAACGGTCTGCACGGTTCCTCTAAGCTAATCGTAAGCTTGTTGGAGCTCCCGGGCCTCAGTTTCCAATCGGTGAAGTGTTGGATCCTCCTAAAGGGTGGTGAGCGTAACAATTGACTGAGTTAGCAGCTCGGTACATTTCGCCATTGAACATGTGAGCATCGTGCGCCCCATAGTAATAATGTTCCTGCGTTGCTCTAGGATCTCTGGTGGCATCAGTGGTGGAACCTGTAGTTTTAAGTCCGCAATCTATGAGCTGAGCTCTAGCTGGATCCGCGCGACCTCCTCCTTTATCTTTCGGAACCTAGTAGCCAGTTTATAGATCTGTGTCTCACTGGGCAAATCCTCCACAATTTCTAACTACCGGGCACTCGATCAGGCTTCTGGTACTAGTTTCTCCATCTGCTGCTTTCGTGTGACTGCCTCATCGCGTTGGAGGCGCAGCTGTTTGATATTAATTTTCTGCTCCTGGAGTACTTGATCGGCGCGGTCGGCCCTGGCGTGGAGTTCGATTGTGGCGCTGTCGTGGAGTTGTTGCAAACTTTCACGCGGTAGAATAGCCACGTTTAGCCCCAGCCCTGTAAGTCATTCTAGCACAGCTCGGTCCTCCGCCTTTGTGGTGATCAATGCTCCTGCTGGAATCGGGATGGAATGAGCCATTTGGGCTTTTAACAACAGTTCCACAGCTGTCATACTGGAAACCCTCGGAGTAGCGCTGGTGCCTATCGGCGCGATTCTTGTTCCAAGTTCTTGTAGTTGCGTGCGGAGTTCCCCCAACACAATCTGCTGCTCCGACATGGCCTCATCGACTGCCTCTCGAGCGGCATCTCGAACAGTGTTTTCGATGTCAGTTAGGTCCCCTTCGGTTAACGTGGTCACTCCGCTGTCCATTTTAGACGCCTTTGCCTTCTTTTGTGGCTTCGGCCGCTCTGATGGCGCTGGCCGCTTCAAAGGTGAATCCGTGCCTGTTGCTGGTGGTTCGTCCACGACCGTCTTAGTGGGTGCCTTCTGACTACCCTTGTCCGTTGTTGACACCGCCCCTCCTAGTGGTGTCTTTCCTGGTGTTGCTAGCACCACTTCCCGAGCTGCCTGAACTTCCGTGGCGAACTATTCATTGCGCTTTTGTTGTGCAACATGCTTAGCTTCCTCCTTTTTCTATTGGATAGCGGCCTCATTGCACTCTACCACCGCCGGTCCATGCCATGCCGATGGCCAGGTATCCACAATCCCATCGACAACATCATCAATAGCAATAAATCAGAGTGAGGTCCATGCCTGGGCCGGGTCCTTACGCACCCTGATGTAGATACAATGCATGTCTACTTTAAATTCAGCAATATGCTTCATGCTTTCATAGATCCCATCGGACAGGCGGGGTAACTCATTAATCCACTGACGTACATTCATGTCCATCAATACCCAAAAGATTTTGATATTTCGAATTCGTCCCACATCCCTTGTCGCCCAGAGGGAAGCATATCGAGCAGCTTCCGGCCATTCTGAGTCCAAGACCGGAAACTGGCTTTCTTCGGGTAAGTCAGTGGTGACCAGCATGATGGACAGGAGCAGCCACGCATAATGGAAAGTCTTGCCCTCCTCCTGCACTTCGCGGAAATTGGTCAGAAACTCTTCACAAAGGAACTGTGACCAATTGAACCGTACGCCGGCTACGCATTCCTTAGCGAGTGCGATAACTACTGCGAGAACCTCAGTGCCATGGCATTTCCTCATTACTTTTCCTGCCAGCAACTGAGTGGCAATGCGGACTGTGTTGTCTGAGATACTATCAATGATGTACCCTCGTTGTCCCTTCACAAGCTGATACTTCTTTTTCAGTCGCTCTATCATCACGACATCATTACTTCTTTTTATGAGAGATTCTTCAACGTAAATTACATAGAATATCATTTGTCGACGCGTTTCGAACCAACTAGTGTGGTTCATCGTCAGGACGATGAACCACACCAGTTGGTTCGAAACGCGTCGACAAATGATATTCTATGTGATTTACGTTGAATAATCTCTCATAAATTGATATGGATCACAGAAGCCTCAATTCGACAATCATTACTTCTATCAGTAATTTCCCGAGGGTCTCTTCCGTCGCAGGGAAGGTGTGAGACCCGATGAACAAGTTCAGTTGTGATACGGACGGGTTTGCCGACCCATAATATTTCCTCATGAACTAAACAGAGCAACTACTTTATGACCAACATGGTGATAGGAGGCTGGAGGAAGTGAGGAATAGACAAGAGACAGAGTAACCCGGCTTTGTCCACCTTCCGCAACCACTCCTTTGGCTGTAGTGTTGTCACCGTCCCTTCTACATTCCGCTCCATTAGTGCGTCCGTCGCCAGGTGGGGAAATTTTACTATATCTACGAGGTCCCAATCTTCGAACTTCATTGTCGCAACATGGCCAACCACCGAGTTTTCCACTGGGACTGCTTTTGGTAGGGACGGGGTAACGATTACAGTGTTGACTTCATCTAGATTTGTAGGTACCTTTGACTTCCCCTTGCTTGGAGGCACATACTTGGGTTGTCGCACTGGCTGTATGGAATCCTCCTCAGGGCTTACTTCTTCGATATATGTGGGAGACTCTTCTGCTTCCTCGTTGCTGTCAATTGTAACAGTTTTACACCTATTACAATTCGGCTTCTACCCCCCCCAGGTGCACGTAACACGTCTTCTGCCACATTATGTTGCTCCCATGTTGCGTATAAAGTGCCTAGCTGGCCGAGCTGCCCTTCATCTGTTGCGGCGTTCTCTACTGGTTGTTGTCTTTCCTCGATGGTTACGCATCGCACTGAATGGATCATCATATTGTAGTTCAATGTCATAACTTCCTGCAACCGATTCTGCCATCATTCAGTCTCCTCATCGGAATCCATTGTACAGGTGTTATCGTGTTCCCATGAGATTCTCCCACCATCCGCGGAGTGCACCTGATCTTGGTCCTACGCGGTTATCTGATAGATGCAATCCAGTTCGTCGTCACTGTCCTCGTCGCGCACAAGTTCGATGTAGCATTCTCCTTCTGCTGGGTCCAACGAAACTACTACTCGCAGTGACTTCTTTTCAAACGTCATTTTCTGCCTTTTTAAGTTAATGATCCCTTTCATGTCCATTGCCCAATCAATTCCAAGCAATGCAGGGTAAGGGTTACTATCATCAACAATTTCTATGACTTTGAAATCGGTCTGTGTACTTACACCATCGATATCCACGGTCACTCCTTGCAGTTGACCCATTGGTAAGATCTTTTGTTGGTTGGCCATTCGCAGCTGAATTGGGGACCATTGCAGGGCAGGCTTGTTGGTTTGTGTTATATTCTTTCCACGACTAGCCCACATAGTTAACCGGGGGGTTAGACGGGGGGCGGAGCCCCCCTTCGTTGCGGAAATTGTGTAGCGGGGGGGGGGGGGGTTCACAGGGGGTTTGAGGTGTACCCGTAACCCCACTTTATGGGGTCTGGGGCAGCGCCTGGGAAAATTTTGGTTTTGGACCCTATGTTAGGCTGGGCGAACCCACCTATGGTTTTGTGCATGTCGCACATGTTTTTTGGACGCGATGGTTTTCGGTCCATGGTATTGGATACTTCAGCATGTATAAATATGTATTATAACATTGAAAGGAACATAATGAAAAGGTTAAGCTGGTAGTCCTGGTTTTGGGATTTAGGGGAAAATCTCTGTGTATATGTGTTTTATGTGTTATGCTCTCGCATTGTTTATTTTATGTGTTTTAGAATTCGTATGCAGGTAATTTCTGTACGGGGTTAAAACCTACAAGGCTTTCCCATACGCTCCCGTGTTTTTTTAGGTAATACGTTTGCATCTGAGCCTAAGTCCAAGATGACCTGATCCATTTCATATTCACCGATTTGCGTTGTCAATCTCATCTCCCGTCCGGTGCGCAGAGCATGTCTTCCTATTTTCCGGACTACCTGTGGCTCGCTGGATCCGGTGCACCTAGTGATCAGCTCTTGCAACCCTTGAACAGCTTTACTATCATGCAGTAGTTTCATGCAGGTTTCAAGAAAGGTAGTAATCATGGAGGGGTCCAATCCCGGCTCCATTTGATCCCTCCTACCCGGAGTAGAAGCTTCCGCGAAGCTCCGCTGAGCTTCCCTCGGCATCTTCTTCCCCTGTTCTGGCTCAGAGTCATGTTCCTTTGTAGGTGTGTCACACCTCTTTCCACCTTCCGCATGCTCTTCTTGCGGATTACCTCCTATAGTTGCATCGCTCCTTAGTACCATATTTATACTGGGATCCTCTTCGCAAGGTTCTGCTCGCATCATCTGGATATTCTGGGTTGGTGGAGATTGGAGTACTCCCTTTTCGCGCATTTGGGAAATTAAGGTCGGACAGTCTACCATTTCATGATCAAACTGCTCACAGTAGGGGCACAAAGTCCTGGTTGGGTTAGTGCAGTCGCGAGCGTAGTGTCCCAGCCCTCCACAATTATAACAGATCAGCTGTCCGCGGCCCCGCCCAGGCCCCATTCCTCTTCCTCGGCCGCGTCCTTGAAATCCTCCCTGCACTTCAGTCTGCATTTGGTAAGCTGGGGTTCTTTCCATCATTAAGTCATAACTTCGACATGTTCGCTCATCGTGTCCCACCGATCGACAAAAGTTGCAATACAACTGCTGCGGGGTCTGGGTATACTTTTGCAATAGGTGGCAGTTATCTGTTGCATGTTTCCCACCCACTTGACAAATCGCACACCAGAGCGCAGGTGCGGCACTTGGTCCTGCTTGTACCTCCACTTTTAACGGCATCGGGCCTCCCCCCACCAGATAGTTCGTGAAGACAGGGCAATGGTCCTTATCGTGTGCTTGGCTCTTGCATTTAATACAGCCTACCTCCGTACGTACCTCTGGTTGGGACACTCTTTCTTGCTTCAAGCTTTGCATTTCTAAACTCAAGTTTTGAAGTTGCGCGTGGATTTGCTGAACTCCCAACCCTGGATCCAGTATTGGGGTCTCGTGTAACCTCATTGCTGTCTCCAGTGCCTCGGCTTGGGTTGAGATCTTTTGTTGTGACAAAGTCGTCCTCAGATGTGGTGTCAATGATGCCACAAACCACGCGCAATGCTGCGCATCTGTCAAGGTCATGTTAGCTTTACAAATAGTGCTCTTTAACCTTTGGTCCAGGTCCCACAGAGTTTCGCCAGGCAACATTGCGATCTCCTTGAACCCAATAACCGACTGGGTTTCTGACTTTGGTCGGCCAAACTCTTTATTTAGCGCATCTTGGATTGCCACTATTCCCTCATTCGGATGGTCAGTCGAGTATTTTATGTACCACGTCAACGCGCAGTCCTGTAGTGCACTAACTAAGGTGGCCTTCTTGATGTTCTCATCTGTAATGCCTTGGGCATCCCATACAGATCGTATCACAAACCAGAATTGTCCTAGTTCTTCATTCCCCACACCCTTAAATACTGGTAGTTTGATTGCACTCGCCATCCCGACTTTTGGTGGAAGTGGTGGAGGAGGTGGGGTCGGGGTTGGTGTGGACGGATTCGATGTAGGTGAAGCGGGTGGTGGCATGGATGGAGGTGGTATCAGTGGGAAGCGCTCCCTAATCAACTGGACCGCACTTCCTGGTGAGAACCTCGCGAGCTCCTCCTCACTTTCCCGGGAAATGGAAGCTAAAGGACTGTTCTCTACTCCTCCCGTTCCGCGGTAACCTCTTCCGCTCCGCGTTACTCCAGACATCAATAAACGCGCATAATTTGTTTTTCACATAACAGCATCTTAATCCAAGTATTCAATGATTTGATATACCTACCCCGAGGTCCTTGAAGAAACCACCTTTCTGCTTCGCTATAGCTCATGGTAGTATCTATCGCGAACTCAGTGATAAATCCTCCTATTACCCGATCCAGCCAATGATCTACTACACGCGTGATTTTATCCTCAGTGGCTTCTAGCCTGCACACCAATTCCGGGGTCCACACAATAGGCTGGTCCAATCTGCACCTTCCCACGCTGTCAGCTAGCCTTGCAATCCACTCGTACAGCTCTACCAGGAATGACGCAAAGAAGATCTCGTGAATGTCTGTGAATATATATCAGTCCAACCAATCTTCCTCTGATACTCGCGGGTTTCTATTTTCCTGAACTACGAACTCGTGGAGTTTCAGATCCCACCACTCTTCAATCTCTTTCTTTGTAGGGTTCCAGTGTTCCCACATCAGACACCCCTTAGGCAGATCCCGGATCTGGCAACGGAACCATTTGTTGGCTTATATGGGCCTAACCCGGTTCGGAAGAATTATTTAGCCAAGCAAATCTCGCAGCTACCGGCCCTTTCGGCAATAGCCCGCGAAGTGCGGACTCAAGTCTCACCTGAGGTAGCAGGGGAGGGTGTTGGAACCAGGTTTCCACACCCTTGGGATGTCTAGATGTGGTTTGGAGGTTTCGCGCTCCGTGGTGCGCTGTATTCGCACGGATCCTAAATACCTTTTACTATCTACTAGCGCGTAGTCTACAGATCTAATCTAGTGGTTGAAGTATTGCAACTCGGATCTACTTTAGAGTGGTATTTAAGCAAACATTTATCACATTTATTCAATTCACGTATTAAGATTAGACCCAGATTCACAAGTAATCAATAAGCAATGCGCATAGACCAAAACAGTCTTATTAACCATACAAAATTCCAAATTCGCAATAATTCAGAGTTCACAAATAATTCTGAGAATGAACTTATCTTTATTTTCACTTATCACCAGTACATCCAGATCTTCCCTGCACACTCAGCTGCAGGGGTCCACGCACACAGCTGCGGACTCTTCCAGGCCTCTGCGCACACAACTGCAGAGCCTCTATCCTCTACCCAAACCCTCGACTCGGACTTATAGATGCTTTTAGAATGCTTTTCTCAAAAGCCCATTACATGTCAGATCCCAAAATCATACAACAAAACTTAGCTACTCTACCCATAGAGCCTCGCTCTATTTATACCTTTCCACAGACCGCGATCCATGGGCGAGCCAACTCATCTTACATTTCTTTACATTATTTTTGGGCAGACTACCCCTTTGACTTTGACTTATTACAAATCGCGCTCCACGCATCCCGCAGAGTCTTTACCCTGCTTTTACCCAAAATTGTGGGCTTCAAGCCCCATAACCATTGCGCGGGGCTTTCGCTACTGAACATTTGGTATTGTCAGTTCAGTTTTGGAGCTCTCTCATTATTCTCTCTCTCTCTCTATCACTCTTGGACACTTAGAATTTTCTTGGAGCACTTTGGCATTGGAGCAAGAAAGACAAAGAAGGAAAAAGGAAGCAAAGATCAAGCAGGGAAAGGCAAAATCAAGTAGCTACAACAGGATTCATTGCAGGTGTTAGAGCCTAGATTGACCTCAGGCTGAAGGGAGGCAATCCTAGGATAACCACAAACCAAGATTAACCTGGTAGCTAGCCCTACCAAGTTGGGAGAGGGCTCTCTCCTTGTCAATCTCAGTTGAGATGACTAAATCAAATATAAATTTTAGGCTAGGTATAGTAGCTCTAGGGTTTTTGGTTGATTTTGAAGGTTTTGTTGCTGGATCAAATGGAGCAGGCAGCTTTGGGTCCGGGAAATCAAGTCAGAATTGCAGGGTGTTCTGTGGGGCGAGGTAGGTAGGTGTTTTGGCACTTGGAATTGAGTGAGATGGTAGGTCTAAGACTAGTGAGGAGCTAAGGAGGGCATGCAAAGATCATGAGTCCTCTTCAAACAGCTGAAAACATCAAAAACTAAATGTATTCCCAAGGCAGAGCACTGTTACCAATGTATTCTACCTATCTATCTTGATTTCATTTAGTTAAGAAGAATGAAATAGATTTTGGCACATATAACACATGAGAAAAACTAATGACAGAAGGAGAAACAATGCAAAAACACATTACCACAAGAATCCCACAAAAATAGCTGCAAATCCTGGTTTATTTCCTTGCCAAACTGTTGTAGAGATGTACAATGTAGCTCAAAGCATCCACAAGAGTCCAACCTTTACAAATGAGGAAGAAAATACATAATATAGACATGAAAACCACCTATTCTAGCCATCAGGGGTCGAATCCAAGAGATAAGGGACTATTTCAACCATATCTAAACTAGGAACAGGAATATAGGCAGTGGAACAGCTTGCCTCTAAAACCATGGAAACTGATTCATTCACCCCCAAACCACCTCAAAATGATGAATCTACCCTTTAAGGTCATTTTACAATTACATTTACATAGCATAGCATCATTTACAATCATAAATTCATCCAAGATGAGAGAAAAAGTCAACTTGTAGAAAAACTAGGTGAAATTTGGATTTTTGAGCAAACTGGTTCTATGCATAGCGCCACCTGCCAAGTGCATAGCACCACTTCACAGCTGATTTTGGAGGCCTTCCCCTTAGCCAAATTGAGCCCAAGATAGCTCATTGGAAAGGTCTTCCTGTCTAGTTTTTGGAAAATCTTGAATTTTTTCATTTGGAGGTAATTTTCCCCCTCAAAAATGGAATCTCACAAGGCTGCTTCCTATGTGCCCAAAAAGAGGCAGAGAGGTCATTTTTTGATGGTTTTTTGACCTTTAGGTGACCAAGATTTGCTCCAAAATTGCTGAAACTTTTAGGGATTGATGTTATCATCATGTTGAATCCAAATATGCAAACCATTTCTCCAAAAAGTCCTCCAGTCAAAAGCGTAGCGCCACCACCTAATGTAATTTTTTGTGTTGGAAAATTTCAAAATGACAAAAACTCACCAAAACTTGCCTAGATTTGGCACAAGGTACTCTCATTAATTGCTTTGATGGGCTAGTGAGGCCTCAGCCAAGATTTTTAGCTTTTCATGCTCCTTTTTTCTCCTTAAGGCCTTCCTCAACTTAGCCTTAAGCTTCCTCATCCTTATGTTACATATTTTGTTCCGGGTCATATAGTGATAGGCCATGTGGCGAAGCATCTTCTTGTCTCTATTGGCCTTCTCAAGCAGATTTTCAAGGTGTATGTTGACCCTTTCAAGCCAATTTTCCCATTCATTCTCAATCTCTTGCTCAATGGAGGTCATCTTGACCTTTGCCTTCTTTGCCTTTTACCGGTTCTCCTTAATCATTTGCAACTCCATGAGGACTTGCTTGTCGGTCAATTGTTTGTTTTCTTGCTCTAGATAATTGATGACCCATTTAGCCCTCTCTAAATTGACTGACAAGTCTCGTATCTTAGCCTCTTGTTCCTTAATGATCATGTCTTTGACAGTCCTTGGATTTTGAGCATCCAAGTCAATGACATCCACTCCTTGTGCCTCCTCATGATCAACAAGGACAAAATATCTCTCTTGCCCATCACTAGGATCCTTCTCATGCATATTTTTCTTGCCTTTACCTTTGCCCTTGTGTTGCTGCCCAACCTGTACCTGTTTAGCTGAAGAAGAAGGCAAAGCCCCTTCCACTCTTTGTGGAGATAGCATTTGCCTTTGGCCTGAAGATGAAGGCAAGACCCCTTCCACACCTTGTGGAGATAATACTCGCCTGGCAGCTGCAAAAAGTTTCCTAGTGCCTCTCTCATATGTCACAAACACTGGCACTCCCACAGTTTTAGTCTCTTGGACCTTTTGTTGTCCTGAAGGTCCACCTTCTTCTTGAGGCACTGATGAAAATACTTGAGGGCTTTTGAACATTTCATGAGAAATGAAGGTCTCCCATGGTATGTTAAGTAGGTTCAGCTGATGTAAAACAATGATTTTAATCACAGAGAAGTGGTAGATGCTGGTTAGCTGCTGGGGGTATGATTTCTTCTTTACAATGAGTGCCATCTTCTCAATGTTTCTGAATATGAAGTAGGGGATATTCATCATTCTCACCCTAGTGAAATGCATCAGCAATCTAATGTGGTAGGCATACAGTCTGGAGAACCTACCTTCACAAGTAAAGTACTTGATGATGATCTTCATCAATGGAGCAAACCTGTCCTCCAAGAATTTAAAGGGGAATACTCTGTTGAGTTTGTTATGATATTTAGCCTTAATGTAAGGCTCATAGTACTCCCTGTCAATGTATTGACCTTTGTTCCACTTTTCACCCACATTTGGAATACCTGTAGCCTCTGAAATGATAGCTGGTGACAAAGTGAATGTGACTCCAGCAAGGTGTACCTCATTGTTATCCAAATGTGTCACAAACAACCTTGCTAATTCATGATGAGATTTAACCCTTTCCACCATTTCACAAAAACTGAAACATGACTGATGTCTGAAACAGGAAAGGGCAAATGGGCAGGCTTGGAGTTCCCTCAAACTGGTGGGCTCCTCCCTGATATGTTTTCCTCCCTTATGAGGCCTTCTGCCCTAAGTGTCCCTCTCCCTAGAACTGTCACTATGAGTTGCTTCCTCCATTTCATACTCACTGTCCTTCTCCATTATTGTACAGTGGTTCCTCTTTGTGTACAGTTGTTCCGCTTTGTAGTGAATGAAGAGTGGTGGATTGGTGAATGAAGGTGAGATGAGTATGAAGAGATTTAAATAAGAAAACAGGTGAGGGTAAACTAGAATGGGAAAGGGATGTAGGGAGTGAGTGGGGTTAATGAATAGTGTAGGGTTTAGGAGTATTGTAGGGTTTGGGGTATATCTATAGGGTTTGGGATGTATGGGTATAGGGTTTGGGATGTAGGGAAAAGTTTAGGGAGGGAATTATGTATGGGAGGATGGGTTTTAGGGAAACAGTAAAAGATAATATGGGACAGCAGTAATGACTGTATTTTTACAATATATGAGATAGTTTAGTGACAATTAGGGTTTGATGGTTTTGAGAGACAACACAACCCAAAACTGATGCAACAATTCTTTTCAGCAAGAAAAGTGATGTTACTTACTTGCAATGGAGGAATTTGGGAGTTTTGAGGCGTTTTGATGCCATTTGCAACAATCTGAAGCTCAACTGTCAGGTGCATAGCGCACTCTCCCATGTGCGTAGCGCAACTCCTGTGTGTAGCGTTAGTTCAAAATAACACAATAGAGGAAACCCAGGTGTGTAGCATCGCTCCTATGCGTAGAGTCGGATTTTGATGCGTAGCGCCAGATAAATTTTTTCAAAAGCATAGCACTCTCCCTCCCTTTGCTCAATAACACCTTAAATCGCATTTTTGCTCATGAAACTCAATTCAAACAATGAAATAACTTGAGAGAGAAATGACCTTTATATGGCTTTGGCACTTTTGATTTTTCATTTTTCAAAACCCACATTATAATGTCTCTTAGCTTTTTCAAATACTTTGTTTTTTGGATGCCTGACTTTTTTGTTGGAAATAGGTAAACTGATGCTTGATGATCTTTTGCTTTTGCAGTGGCATGTATTTGGAAATATCAACAGGTGACCGGGAGCAGCATGAAACCATTAATTACATATGATAAATAATAAAATTACATGAAATTACAAATAAAATAACCAATGATCTATTTTCACCTCAAACTGGTTTTGAGGTGAAAATCTTATTAAATTTACAAATTATGAAATTAAAATTTTCCTAATGATTATTCTCTTCCTCATGTGTCTGCTGACCATTATTAATCAATGGCTACTGAAAATTTGACATGGTGAAACTCTAATACCTAATGAGACTATAACCCTAAGACCTAAGACCTATTTAATGAAATAAACTGAAAATGAACCTAGACCTGAACCATTGACTGAATCACTACATGAAAAGAGGTCAACAGATATATGTCATGAGGGAAAAACTGACATGTGCCTACCATCAGTTGATCCATGACCTAATGGAATGCAACTCATTGAGAATGGGACTCCTAATATGAATTTAAAAGAGTGAATTTTGATCACTGATGGCAGTGTGAAGACACTGACACTAACAACAGGTATCGATTTGCATGTGTATTTTTCTTGCTAGATTTGGCATGCATGGTATTTCATGTGGTTCTTTTCTATCATAGCATGGATTTTCCAGGTGTGACAGTTTTCTTCAGCCTAGCCTTGTCATTTCCTGATAGCCTTGATGAGATGGGTTCTCATACTTCGGTTGAGCTAGATTACCGAATAGTGTCGAAGCTGAGTGGGGCAGATCTTCAAAATGACAAACACATGGCCTAGTGGTCCCTAAACCAGATTGTGGATCACGGTAAAGCCACTGGCCGAGTAACCCTTGAGCCAAACTATGGGTTGTGTTAAAGCTAAGATTGTGTTCCTCGGTGGGCCTAGGAATCCTTCCCAATGAATGGCGGGATATACAGTAAAGCCAAGAGGTGGATTACTCTTCATTGGGCCTAGTAATCTCGATAAAGCCTGGAGAGTGGATCTCAGTGTAGGGCCTAGTGATCCCTAGATCAGACTATGGATTATGGTAAAGCTTGAGAGATACGGGAGGCACTCAAATTCCTCATGGTGTAGGTGGAGAACTCCAGTGGCGTCCATGCTTGTTTGGTTATTTTTGGTGTGTTCTATGAGTCCCACATTCATGCTTGGAATATGGCATGGGAGTGATTGGTTGAAGAGAGACTTGGATCAACCAATCTATTGTCGGGTGGAACGTGGTTGTCCCATCTTCGGTTGGTTTATGCATTCATTCATGAGAAATTCATTCCCTTGGTTTTCATGTGTAAATGTCTTGATTCATATGTGGATTTTATGGTTGATATATTTATGGTATTTTTGTTGTTACTGTATTGGTTCTATGTGTGTTTTATGACAACATCTATGTATGGCTCTCAACGTGTTTTTACTTGTAAATGAATGGTAATGTATTTATGACCTAATAGATGATAGTGCAGCAAATGACATGAGGAAACAATGGTCCTTAGCAATTCTAAGTTAAGTACGAGATCCATATGTTTAATTATGTTGGTTACACCTGTAGATTACATGTTTTACGAAATGCATGTCATGGATAGTAGGGGTCTGATTAAGGTCTTCTTTAACTTATTGCTTTTGCATCATTGTTTCTCTATTCTTTTACTGGTCTTATGTTATCATTCCATTCTAGGTAGTGACCCACGCTCTCGGCCTAAAAAAGTGGCTCAAATCCCCGAGACGTTGGCACAACACAGACAAAGAGAGACTTTGGACACTGGCAGGAAACCCTATGAGAGAAACTGGAGGTCCTTAGACATTGGCATGCCTATAGCATGAGAGTGACTGGGGGATAAGTTGGTAAAAGCTTTAGTGGGACCTAGGGGCAAGCTGCCTGAGGTGTTGACATGGTTCTCAGGGGTCCTGTAGCTAATGTGGAAGGTATGTGTGTTATGTTTGCATCGATTCCACTTCCTTAAGTTCACATAGGAGGTCGAATCCAACCATAGTAGCCTCTCATCGCATGTTTACCCCGGTTGGCTGGTTACTTGGGTAGATGTGGGAGGAGGGTGTTAGAGTATGCACAACTACCTCCACACTCAATAATGCCCTTCGATCAGTCATTAACATTCAAAACTCCGTACACGCTACCTCTGAGCAACCAACTCTGCACAACCAATTTCGCACAACTCCTTCCACATATCTACTTCCATGGTTACGGAAAACATTACTTAATAATAATTGAAAAAGAGATTTGTATATTTATTATTTTAATAAACCTTGCATGAATCCTTTCACACATTCATTTGACTGCACAACAATTTTTCTTCACACGTTCTGCACACATATCTTGCACTAACGCTTATTCTCGAATGAATACAATGGTATGTTGGCCATGGGAGACAACGATTGTTGGAGAAGCATATTACTCCATGTAGTTCCAATTACGCTCTTTCAGATGGACGAAATACAACTGAGTTAAATTCCAGCAAGAACAAAAGTTGGCTATTGCATACGATAGTCAGTTGAATAAAGGTTGTGTTTACTGCGAAAAAAATTGATGTACAAAAGCGCATTTCATTGAACAAAAGCTTTGTTTACCAAAGTGCGGAGAAAGTTCATTATGTGGAAGAAACTTTCAAGCTTTCATCATGTGGATCTCTTAGCTTGTACTAAAGGTTTTTATTGCTAATATTTCAATATTAGAACATAATCCATATGTTATGAAACTAGCTCAAGAAAAGATAGAAAAGATAGATCAACGCCTTAGAATTCAGCCTCTTCGAGGGGGCAACCTCCTTTACATATATATATATGAACAATTCTTGGATGATACAAATGAAAAGACCTCCTTTCTATATATAGGAGTCTAAGGGGTCATAACATAATCAGAGCCGACATAACAATAATAATGTAAGGGCACAATAATAACAATAGTGGGCTTCTATGGGGCACATTAGTAACAATATGGGCACTACATGGGTACATCAATATAATAAGTGGGTTGTACTAATAACAATAAGGGGTTACACTAGTAGTATAGGGGCCTAACATGCCCCTCTCCTTCAAAAAGCGTTGTCCTCAACGCTTGAGTAGTTCTTGATGCTTCTGTATAAAATTCTTGTCCTCCCATGTGGAATCTTCAGCGGGTAAGTTCTTCCACTTGATGAGATACTCTGAAATTAATCGATTTCGTAGCTGTCGGGTTCTTGTTTCTGTGACTGCTCCAGGTTCCAATATGATTTTTCCTTCCTTTTCAATATCTGGCAATATTTTTTGAATTGGGATCTTTTGCAACTTTTGAATAAGTGGCCATACTTCTTTGTCCTTCTTCCATTCATCCCTTGCTTCATTTATCCAATCTGGTTGGATAATAGAAATAGCACAAAACAATGCTTCCACATCCTCATCCTTGAAGAGTCTTCCCATTCGGTAAGGTTGCCATTTTTTAAGTGCATGTAGTATTGCCAACATTTCCTTCTCATAAATAACTTGCTTTAGATGTAGCAGTAAAAATACCCAGTCGCCTACATCAAAACATTTTTCACTATGATGTTGATCTACCTGTTGTTTCATTTGATTTTGCACTAAAGTGGCGTTATCCTTTAAAAGTTGGAGAACTTGTTGTTGATGCTCGATGTGATCTTTCACTGCTTGAACCTTTTTCTTCTTGATATGTCCTTCTATCTTTAGAGTTTGAGGAGTGGTAATTTCTTCCAATCCTTTACAAGATATGGTCGGATTCATTTCTTGACACTCGATGTGATCTTTCACTTCTTGAACATTTTTCTTCTTGATATGTCCTTCTATCTTGATAGTTTGAGGAGTGGTAATTCCGACCAGTGAATTACAAGATATGGCTGGATTCATTTCTTCTTTCTTGATGTGATCTTTCACTTCTTGCACCTTTTTCTTCTTGATATGTCCTTCTATCTTGAGAGTTTGAGGAGTGGTCATTCTTGCCAATAGTTTACAAGATATGTTCTGATTCATTTCTTCTTTCTCTGGGGTCGGATCCTGGCATGTATCCTCTTCTTTTGATGTTTCTTGATCCTTTTCTTCCTCCTCTTCATACTCTATGTAAAATAATTTCTTCTCAGCACACTTATGACCTTTAGTGCATTTGCTGTCACAATTGTAACAAAGCCCTTTTTCTCTTTTTTCTTCCAATTGTTGTGGTGTAACCCTTGTAGGTTGTGGAAGGCTAGGAGAAACAACATGTCCATATTTAAAGTTGTGAGGGGTAGACTTCCTTGTTGCCATAATTTTACTTTCAAATATGTCACAAAGCCCTTTTACTCTTTCCAATTGTTGTGGTGTTGCTCTAAAGAAGGTGTTGCTCTTTGTATCCTCATAATGTGCTAGCATTTCCTCCGTGAGAATTGACCACGTAACAAGTTGTTTACGAGAACAAAGCCCTTTATACCATAAAAATTGATCGGTTCTAAATATGAAGATGCAATACATACCTTTTGTAACAGTGGTACACCATGTAGATCAAAATATTGCTCCATTTGAAGTATCCAATTTACCGGATCCTTGCCATCAAACTTCCTCATCTTGCTTTTTCTTGATTTTAGGACCTCGATCTTGAAATGACTGTAACTCTGTACTTGCGGATATTTAAGTTCTGAAATTGCTACCTGTAGTAGCCCTCTGTGTCCTCTTTCCAATGCCACCAGTCTGATCCAAATTGGATTCTCCAAAAAATAGTTATGCACAATCTCCCAAGATGACCTGATTATAGACCTTTCCAGAAGAGCAAACTTGTATGAAGTGCCACGTGTCAATTTTTCGACTTTTGGCTCTAAAAAAAATATACAAGAAACTACAGTCCGTCCTCTTTCTATACCTTCTTACGAAATTTCAATCCAATTCTCAGAGAGAAAGTTATGACTATTTTCCCCAGGTCGCCTGTTTTGAATGTAATTCAGGAGTCTGCAAAAAGACCAACTTCCTCAGATCATATCTCCTCAAATATCGCGCAAAAAGCTCTAAAATTTGGACCCAAGGTTCAGCGCGATCTCTTCTCAAATGGGTTTTTTTGCGACTTCTGAAACGTCACGGAAAAAAAGTTATAGCGAAAATGCCACGATGACCTGTTTGGAGCACCGAAACCCTAGAATCCAAAGCTCTGATACCAAATGTTATGAAACCAGCTCAAGAAAAGATAGAAAAGATAGGTCAACGCCTTAGAATTCAGCCTCTTCGAGGGGGCAACCTCCTTTACATATATATATATGAACAATTCTTGGATGATACAAATGAAAAGACCTCCTTTCTATATATAGGAGTCTAAGGGGTCATAACATAATCAGAGCCGACATAACAATAATAATGTAAGGGCACAATAATAACAATAGTGGGCCTCTATGGGGCACATTAGTAACAATATGGGCACTGCATGGGTACATCAATATAATAAGTGGGTTGTACTAATAACAATAAGGGGTTAATATTTGTATGGGAAATAGAGAGGGGAAACGACTGAGCTGCGCGTGCGTTTACTGCGATTAGGTCAAGAAACGCAGCGGGTTGAGCCGCCGACATGGGTGCTCCAGGGGGCGGAGAGGCCTCTCCCCCCCCTCCATTCTCTGCTGAAACCGCATTCAGAAATCTCCTGACCCAGAAAGGGAAAAAACGGCCAAATCCTGAAGTCCCAACGTTTATCAAAAAGCTTGAAGAAATACCAGAGATCGCGCTGCCTGAAGAACAACCAATCAAAATAGCTCTTGCATTGGCGGACAGAGGATTGGTCGGGCAATTTATGGGTCGCTGGCCATCAACAAAATCGACAAATGAATGGGTTCAACGAAATTGGAGGCCTCTGCTGACGAACAGCGTGATCTGCTATGCTGTCGGCCGAGGATTTTTCATCTTCGAATTCACTACCAAGGAAGACCGTGACCTGGTGTTCAGAAATGGTCCGTATTTCATGGGAAATCAAGGCCTTTTCCTGAACAAATGGACCCCTGATTTCGATCCTTCAGTCGATGTTCCAAAGGAGGTCCCTGTTTGGGTCCGGCTCCCCAACCTGCCGATCCACTGCTGGAGCTACCAATCTCTTCAAAAGATTGGAAACGGGCTGGGTCGATTCATTGACAAAGCTGACAATAGAGGCCAATACACCTGCGCAAGAATCTGCGTGGAAGTTGACTTGGAAGCTGGTCTACCGGAAGCCATTAAACTCACAGTTGGAGAATGGCATCACTACCAGAAACTGGACTACGAGCAACTGCCCTTCAAGTGCAGAATCTGTCATGAGCATGGTCATTTCCAATGAAACTGCCCTAAAGCCCCATCAAGGGACAAGGTGGAAGAAGAAGGATGGAAAGAGATAAAAAAGGGCAAGGTAGTCTCAAAGGCTACTGAACAGACAAAATCTGGGACAATGGGGAACCCCCAGGCCAATTCTCAGAATAAATCAATCACAAAAGAAGGCCCCCCTTCAGTTGAAAAGGTGAATGTAACAGAGAATCAGGAAGAAACTGAAGACCACTCGAATAAACTGAAAGAAACCGAAGAAAACTCTCCGGATCCCCTAGCAGATGCTGAACAAAGGGGAACCGAAGGTAATGAGGAGCACATCAGTCCAGCCTTTGATTCAGGGGAAGAGTCAGAAGAGAGAGACACCGAATCAGATGGATCACAAATCACTCCTATCAAATCGACTAGGGGACGAAAATCCAAGAAGAAACAGAGAGAGGAGAAAACTTATCTGGATGTCCTCCAAGGCTCCCAGAAAACTCTAAAAGGAATGATGAACACCAGATCCGAGCACAAGCAGAGCAGGGCTCCAAAAGGAGCCACCACCTCCCAAGGTAGTAAATAATGAAATACGTCTCCTGGAACTGCAGAGGGTTAGGCAGCAGACTGAAAGAAGAAGCCCTGAAAGACATTGTTAGGATACATTCGCCTCAAATCATTCTCATCCAGGAGACAAAGATGGAGGATAATCCGCTCCTCCAAACTAGTAAGACATTCTGGCACAAAGGTCTCGAAAGAGCTGTCAGCGCTAGGGGAGCCTATGGCGGGCTTGCCTCCTTCTGGGACAGCTCAAAATATGAATTGATTCAAGAAGAAATCTGCTCTCACTGGATTTTCATCCAGCTCCTCCAAAAAGATTCAGGGCAACAAGTAAGTATGTTTAATATTTATTCTCCGGTCCTTCCAGTTGAGAAAAAATTTTGTTGGGACTCGCTTCAGTCCTTTCTTTTATTGCACAAGCCAGGAAATATCATTATTGCAGGTGATCTGAATGTCACTCTTACCATTGATGAGAAAAAGGGGGGCTCCCCAGTAAGGGATCCAGCTAGAGAATGGGTGGAAGACATAATGTTAGATTGGGATCTTGAGGATATCAAGCCTTCTGTTGGAAAATATACCTGGACCAACAAAATATTAGGGCCCAACCACATAGCTGCTCACCTGGACAAATTCCTTGTACAATCCTCTTTCCTCTCATGTGGTCTAACAGCCTCGTCTAAAATCCTCCCAAATTGCACTTCTGATCATAAACCCATCAGTCTCGAGCTATCCCTTGATGGAAACCTTGGTCCAATACCTTTTAGATTCAGTCCCTTGTGGATTCAGCAAGATGGTTTCCATGAAGTGGTTTCTGAAGCTTGGAATCGGCAGATCCTGGGATCTCCTTTCTATGTGTGGGAAGAAAAATTGAGGGGCCTTAAAAGAAGACTCAAGGAGTGGGCTAAAACTCTGAAAACACCCACTGCCAAGAGAAAAGAATCCTTAGAAAACCTTTTTGCCCATCAATCTGCAATGGAGAAGTCTATTATATCTCAAAATATGATTCAAAGAGAAGTTGAGCTGCAAAAAACTCTCCATAGAGACAGTAGGGAAGAAGAGGAGTACTGGAGACAAAAATCTAGAAACTCATGGCTGCAGGTTGGCGACAAGAATACCAGCTTCTTCCACAAGCAAGCCGAAGCACGCAAGCAATTTAAATCTATTTCAGAAATTCAATCCCAAGATACAGTGGTCAAAGATTTTGAAGGCATAAAAAGTGCTGCTTACACATTCTTCAAAGAGCTTTATACGGCTCCTGAAAACCCTCCTTTAGACTTCCAAGCCTAGCCCTTTGACCTAATCCCTCATCGTGTTCATGAATCTGTCAACGCTATGCTGACGGCTTCGATCAACATGGATGAGCTCAAGAAGGCTTTGGACGGCATGGAGCCAGATAAAGCTCCCGGGCCTGATGGGACCAATGCCAGATTTTTTCAAACTTGTTGATCTACTATCAATAAAGATCTGTTGAGAATGCTCAGGAAATCTCAATCCTGTTCCAAGATCGGAGGCAGCACCAACTCGGCCTTCTTGGCCCTGATCCTGAAAGAAAAAGGAGCTGCTGATTTTGGCAGATATCGACCCATTTCACTGTGTAACACCAGCTATAAACTAATCACCGAAACAATAGCCAATCGTCTCAAGAATGTTTTGCCAAATATCATTCCGGAAAATCAAGGAGGTTTCATCAGGGGGAGAAAGATTTTGGACAATATTGTGCTGGTGCAAGAAGCAGTTCATTCAAGTTGCTATCGAAAAGAGAAAGGCATGGTGATAAAGCTTGATCTAGCAAATGCCTTTGACAGGGTGAAACATGATTTCCTCTATGCTGTAATGAAGAAATTGGGCTTCTCTATCTCCTTCATAAATTGGGTAAAAGCCTGCATCGGCTCCCCATGGATTGCGCCGCTGGTTAATGGCCGCTCAACAAAGTTCTTCAACGCATCAAGGGGCTTAAGACAAGGTTGCCCGCTGTCCCCACTCCTCTACGCTATTCAAGCCTCTGTGCTTAGTTTCCAACTTGATAGCTGTCAACAAATCTAGACTCTGCCAGGACTCAGAATGGCTTCCAATGTTAAAGACATTAACCATGCCCAATTTTCCGATGATACTCTGTTGCTTGAAGGAGCGAGCAAAAACTCTGCAAGATCCTTTAAGAAGGAGCTGGACATCTACAAGGAGGTCTCAGGCAGCAAGATAAACTACCGAAAAAGCACTATCTATGGCTGGAACAGCTCGGTCAAGGAACTGGCTGATATTGCCAGGCTCTTAGAGATGAAAGGAATTCAGACCTTGGAGTTTCTAAAATACCTAGGCATACCAATCTTCAAATCCACTCCCAAAGTTGCTCATTGGATGCCCCTGCTTGACAAACTAAAATTAAGAATTCAAGCTTGGGGAGCCACTTGGCTGAACAATGCAGGGAAGGTTGTCCTGATGAAATCCGTTCTCACAAGCATGCCCCTTTATCAACACTCCATAATGCTGGCTCCCAAAACCTTCATCAGTAAAATGGACAGTCTGCTGAGAAGATTCCTATGGGAAGGGGGGAAAAATAATGAAAAAAGACTCCATTTAGTTAAGTGGGACACTATTAAAAAACCAATACTGGAAGGAGGTCTTCAATTAAGAGATCTGGGTGCCCAGAATCTCTCCCTGGGCACCAAAATTCTTTGGAATATTGTTGATGGAAAGCCGAGCTGGAGTAAGAGAGTGCTGTGGAAGAAATACTTCAAAGGACAACAGCTGAGGTGTTTGGACCAGCCTCCAAAAATCATTAAAGGTTCTCCGATTTTCAAACCCTGTCTCACTGCTATGGAACATTTCAGTCACAACCTTTACTGGATACCAGGTAATGGGAAAAAAATCAAAATATGGGAAGATCTAATCCTCGGTGAATAGCCTCTGAATCAGGTTGAAGGACTGACAAACATTAAAAACTGGCTACAATCCAATAACCTGAACACCCTGTGGGACATTTCAAATTGGACAAATGATAATGGACAACGGTGGGATAGCTGGTACTTGGGAGAGATTCCCCAAAGGCTGCAGATTGAAGCTTCGCTTCTCTTAGATAAACTTCAAGGAAAATCTCCAATCAAAGCAACAGTTAAAGACAAAAGAGGGTGGGGCTCCACCTCTGGCAGCTACACAGTTTCTGAAGGATACAAAAGTATAATAGCTACTACTAATGTCCCCCCTGATCCTACTCAATGGAGATTTATTTGGGCCTTTCCTTCGCTCCCCAAAATCGACTTTTTCTGTTGGACGTTAGCCCATAACAGCATTCTCACCAGAGATAATTTGAGAAAACGTGGAATGGAAGGGCCATCCAGATGCCCTTTGTGTTTGTCAGAGGAAGAGTCGGCTAACCACCTGATGTTACTTTGCCCCTTTGCCCGTGAGGTCTGGAGGGGGGTCCTGAGATCAGGGGCTGTGGAGCTTCCTGGTAACATTCCTTTCCTGCTTCACAATTGGGCCAAATTGTCCCCGTTCAATCTTACAAAAAAATGCCTCCTCAAAACAGCCTGGATATGGATTCCTAAATTTACCTGCTGGAAGCTGTGGTTGGAGAGGAACAATAGGCTGTTCAGGGATGAAAAATGCAATCCTAGCAAAATCATTATTAAAATCCAAGCTTTACTGGGAGAGACATTGGACACCAAACATGGTTTAAAGAATGAAGCAGCTCTGGACAGTGCGGAAGAGATTTGGCTCAAAGAACTTGTTCCAAACTATGATCCCAAAACCATACCTCCAACTATCCATCAAGCTAACTGGGAAATTCGCCTGGAAGAACAGGAGTTTATCAAATGGCGATCTGCTTTGGGGGAACATTGTCTTTTCTTCGACGGGGCCTCTAAAGGCAACCCCGGAGCTGCAGGTGGGGGTGGGGTTATTCTGAATCCGGATGGTTCAACTGAAATTCGGTTCCACTGGGGGCTGGGCATCGAATCTAATAACAGAGCTGAAGCTCTGGCTCTGTGGCAAGGGCTCAAGCTGGCTATCAAAAGGAAACTGCTGACTTTGTCGGTCTTTGGAGACTCCAGGCTGATTATCCAAGCATTGAACCTCAATTCAACTCCTTCGCAGATTCAATTAGCCTCCATATTCAAGAAAATCAAGTTAACTCTGCCCCAATTCCGGAAAATATCCTTTTTTCATATTCTGAGACATCTGAACAGTCAAGCTGACCTGGAAGCCAATCTGGGCTCTATCCGTTGCAGAAGATCACTGCTAGTTAACTCAGATGAATCGATATGCATCATCCCTTAATCTCCGAATGGAAGGGACTCTGCCTCCAAAGAAGCGTGCTTAAGGATCCAACTAAACTATCCTACTCAGAAGCATCCTCAGCAGTGGCGGGATTCGACAAAGAAGACGAGGAGAGCATTCTGTCTCTGAGAAAGGCATTAAAATCAGATACATAAAAATTGCTATCCAACTGGACGTTGGGGCTCAAAGAATGGTAGCCAGCGGCGGTAAAGGATTGACCGCAAAACAGCAGAGAGGATCGAGCTGACTCGAAGATTTGGTTCTAGGTCTTTCTGGATCGACAAGCCATCAGCTGGGCAAACATCAGTTGGACTCCGAGCAGAGGAACAGAAGCGTCGTCGTTTGGGCAGTGGAAATTTCTAGGACTGATCCAATCTCAAATCCCATTTCAGCATAGTAAAATTAACCAGGCTCTCAGATCTGATGAGGCTCGAAATCTGTGGAACGAATTCCCTATTTGATGTAATTTCAGTACGCGGCAGCTGTTTTGCCGCTCAATAACATCTATACCCGTTAAAGTCTAAAAAAAAAACAATAAGGGGTTACACTAGAAGTATAGGGGCCTAACACCATATTTTCTATTCGAAATAACATTGTGTGTGCTTATATTATTCATGATACTTTAATTGTAAATAATGCATACCAACACTATTTAATTGATTCTCTTTGCGTGAAGCTTTCTGCATAGTGGAAACCAATAGTCACTTTCGCATTGACATTGGGTGTGGAGGCCAAGCGCAAAAAAGTTCAAAATTAATACACCATACCGCAAAAATTTCTTCATTATGAAATTTTGCTCATATTATATAAAATATACCATATCTCTAGAATGTCAAAACGTAAACACAAGTACCAATTAATAATAAATAATGTATATTTCGGTAGTCAATTTGCATACAGTTGTGAATATAATTCATCATTAAATAAATTTGATTTTTTTATAAAGTTGATTTAATTTAATTTGTATCTATGATTTTTATATTTATAGTTTTTTAAGTAAGGCATTCCTTGTGCAGAGATTTTACTTTCCAAAAAAATCTTGTTTTGCACAATGAAGCTTTTCATTGTAACCTTTGGACAATGACAACTATGTACAAGGAACCAAGGAATATCAAATAACACAAAATTAGCAAACAATTCTCATTAATTGATTAAAATTTGTAATGGCATAATTAAATCTTAACTCACATGAATTGCAGTTAGTAATTATAGTCTTAAGAGATCTATGTCTTAGTTCTAAAACTATTATTAAATGTTAATTCTTATTTTAATCAATTACACAGTATGAGATATAAAACAAAGTTTCAAAGCATGTGTTTGAATACAAATAAAAAAGTGTTATCGTAAAATCAATATAGTCAAATAGTTTTGAATGGAAAATAGTTTTGTAGTTCAATTTGTAAATACTAAATAGTTCAAAGTCTGTTTAGGTTCAAGACGTAAGCATTAAAAACAAATTTTCTTAACAATATCAAAACTAATTTAATTTAATGTATATCTATGATTTTTGGGTTTATAGTTTTTAAGTACAATATTCCTTGTGGAGAGATTTCACTGTGCGGAAGAAACTTGTTGTGCACAGCGAAACTTTTTGTTGTAACCTCTACACAATGAGATCTTTGTACAAGGAACTAAATAACACGTCAGAAATAACAAACCAAGATCAACATGATCAAAACTGTAATACCGAGAGTTATTTTGCTATAGGCAGGAATGCATCGGAAACATAATTAATTAATTATTTCTCGGAATGAAATCTCTGCATGTATGAGACATTGTGTTAGTATTCTATTATTAAGAGATATTTGTCTAAGATGCAAAACCATTGTCAAATGTTCGATTTCATTTAAAGCAACAACACAACATTGAATATAATAGAAAATTTGAAATCATATTTTTGGAAATTTATAGAAAACATTATCTTAACATTGATACAGAATCAGATTCAGTAAGAATTGTATTTAGAATAAAATTTTAGTGACTGTGGCCATACGATATTCCTTTGTGAAGAGATTTCAATGTGCAGAAAAAAATTGCTTTGCGCAACGAAAATTTTCGTTGTAATATTTATACAATGAGAGCTTTGTACAAGGAACTAAATAGAAAAAAATTAGTAAACACAACTCAACATAATCAGAATTATAATACTGAGAGTTATTTCGCTATAGGCAAAAAGGGTGTGTCAGAAACATAATTAATTAATTATTCCACAGAATGAAATTTGTGCAAATCTAAAGACATAGTGCCAGTATCATATTATTAAGATATATATGTCTAAGATGCCAAACCATTGTCTGGGAAGGATACCAGTGACAGAAAGGGCAAGAATCTCATGCTGGAGGAGCCTTCCTCCTCTGTTTGGGAGGTTCAGGACAATTCGGATGAAGACATTATCCCGGATAGGATGATGGAAAATGGTCGTCAGCATGAACACCTGGTTGAGGAAGAAACGGAGCCGGAGTATGCGAAACCAGCGGGCGCCGAGGAAATGACGTTTAGAAGGTATGGGCTGAGGCAACGCGGGCAGGGTGATGACAAAGGGGAGGATAGGGCCAGTAAGAGAGCCCGCGGTTGTAAGGGCCAGGGTAAGGAGGCGGGGGAAACTTCTAAGCGGGGCTCGGGAAGAAGCAGGAAGATGAAGGAGACGGTGACGGACCGGATGCGCAAAGCCGAACAGGCCTTCCTTCGTTATTCAAACCAAGCGGTTCGTAAGGTTATGCAGAAGCTTGAGGATGAAGCCATTCAAGACCAGTCTGATGAGGAAGTTGAAGACTGGACTTTCCTGTTGCACGACCCGGGTCAAACCAGAGGCCGAATGTCTCTTTACAAACAGTCCCTTCATCTCTACTGGGTGATGAAGGGAATCCTGGCCAAAGCGCTGCTTCAGGTGGCGAAGGAGATGGTGAACTTATCCAAAGGAAGCCCTGACATCCGCTTGGAGCTAAGTTTTCTGAGAGTGGCCATGCTGAAACAAGAGGAAGCTATGATGAGGATGGAGGAGAACCTGCAAGTTATCCAGAACATGCTTATCAGAGACCAGACGGATCAAGTGGAAGAGGCGCTGCAGCAACCTGCAAAGGATCATGTCTAATTCGAGATATGTTTGGAACTAGTTATAATTTTTGTAGTTTTTGCTCTGTTTATGTCAAAAATAGGAGAATGCATACCCATCATGACAGTAGCTTTTGTAATAGTCGTAGCAAGATGCAGGATTGCATCGTTTATTTAGCAAACTCCATTAGACTTTGGACTTATTTTTTTTGGGCTGCCATCAAGTATTACAGATGGCATTATGACCTGGTTTCCCCTAGAGGGCAGGCATTTACTGTTTTCTGAACTGTTGTAATGTCTTTTTGATCGAAGTAATAGAATGAGCACCACCTTAGCCTACAAAAAAAAAAAAAAAAGATGCCAAACCATTGTCAAATGTTCAATTTCGTTTAAAGCAACAACATAACACTGAATGTAATAGAAAAGTCGAAATCATATTTTTGGAAATTTATAGAAAAAAATATCATAACATTGACACAGGATCCGATTCAATAAGAATTCTAGTCAGAATAAAATGTAAATGAATGTGGCCATATCTCATATTTGTACTATATCATATTCAAAACATAGACTTAAAATACAAAATTATTGAACAAAATCGGAATTGTGCAAAGAAAATTGTAAACTAAATGCATTTGTTGTAGCGGAAATTGAGGTTCTCCTTCCTTGAACGACATATGCACCACCAAAAAAACAATTTGTATATAACAATCCGCAAAGATTAGCATAGCATAAATAACAAAGATAAATTCTCTTATATTGGCTAATAGAAAAATTGAATGTTGAACAATTTGAAAATAATCAGACTATGCAAAATTGTTTCCCGTGATTATGCTTCTGTGAGATGTGTTACGAGTCCATGACTCGTTGAAGAAACACGTCCAACGTTTTTTCAATGTAGTCCTTCTCAAAGGCAACTATAATTTCCATTTTCATGTTTTTAATGAAAATCTATTTTTCAACTTCCCTAGTTTCTTCCTCCAACTCGACAACTGACTCAACGTTCTGCTTATTGACCTTGGAAAAAGTAATTAGCCATGTGTCAATGTTCTCTGCAGTAAAATCAGTGATGTTATCAAACTCCGCTATCATTTTCTATTTTTTCTGCTCCAATTCAGTTTGTAACATGTCGTCTGAAATTAAATTTGATTCCAATAGCATGTGTGCATCGTCTAAGCCTTTTATAATATCCATTTCCTTGAGATATGAATCATCTCTCATTTTGCATAGGTCACTACAGGAAAAATTGATACTCTCAAGTGTAGTGATCCTCTCCGCCCATCCAACTTCTAATTGCTTCTCTCGTTCAGTATCTGGTAGTCGTTGATTTTGCTTTTTGAAATCAGAGAGTAGTTCTAGCCTCTGCTCAAAAGTATTTGATTCATTATTAACAAATTTCTTGTCTTTAGCAAGATACTGTTATCCAAGTCCATAAATATCGCCATTTTCTCTTGCAAAAGCAACAAATTGAAAACTGCTTGTGATGCATCATCAATAATTTGTAGTATTTGGCATATGTTGTCGAGGATATATGTATTCACCACATTAAGCAGATTCACGGCCTTGTTAAATGTTTGTGGTGTTTTAGTAGCAAAACTTGACAATGAAGGTGATTATACTGCCAATGGAATCATTAACAGAGGAACTGGATTTGCATTATCTTACAGTTCTTTTAATTTCCTTTTCAACATGTGATTTTCTACAAGCACGTTGGTAACATTTTGAATAATTGTATCATTGATAGATTGATGCAATACCATGAGCCCCATCATGTCAACGATAGACAGATCAATATCCACGTGTTCTTGACCAATAATACTTTTATTTTCAACTTTTACCTTTTCAACTCTCAATTTTTTGTTGGCCTTGTCATATTTTTCATTTTGCAATGTGATAGGACTTTCATCAAAAACAATTTCCTCTTCTGCAGTTTGCTCCATTGTCTTTTGTTTCTCTGCTAAATGAGTAGCAACCCAGTTAGGTGGTTCATTCCTACCACTTTCCACATTTATAGCATGTTGAATGCTTTTTATGTTTAAACACTTTTGGACTTGGTTGTTTGAACTATATGTATTTGGTCTAGAAAGAAATTACGAAAAATATTTTATTCATCTCGACAAATTGTTGAGTCACCAATAAATAGTTTTATATAACAATTATTTTTTCTCTTTCCTAGAGTCGTCGATGACATTGCACCAGTAACTGGTGTGGAAGGTGAAGATTGTTGTGAAGGATTCAAGGATTTTTGTTTCTATCTTGGTTTAACTACTCTTTGGGCATCCATTGTCAATATTTGATACTTGATTATCTACAAATTTAATAAACTATGTGTTGTGTAAACATATTTTGAATTGGACAAAGATTTAGAGGTACAATTTGCTTGCACATTATGACATGAAAAAAATGCATTAGTTCTTTGTTCGAATGCAATTTAGGTTATTAGGGCAAATAAAATGCAAATGCTAGAGGCAAAAGAGAAAGCAATAGTGAATTGATAAAATGTAATGTGTGTTGCATGTGATAGTTTTGATAAGATGCAATGACTACTACATGTGTTGAAACTTTTGCTAGAGTGAACATGTGTTCATAAAGTGCGAAATGAGAAAATACAAATCCCTAAACAATTGTGCATAAAAATAAATACATTGTAGAGAAATTTGTGAAAGAACCTGAGCAATTGAGAAAATGAATTGTTGAATAACGTTGAATCCGCTTAGATGTGAGCTGAGGAAAGTATTCGCTAGTGCAAATGTTTATGTTTCTCTTCTTTTCTGTTGGCAGATTCAAATACCACTTGGTTGATTGTATAAGTGCAAATAACTTGGTTTGTTTATCTGCTACTTATATTTGTTTCCAATGTCGCGTAAATTCACAATTTGTTGCTCTAGTCCCAATTACTAGCTATTGTTATTCTTCGCGTGGAAACTACCACATATGACACTCTTAATAAATAACAATTTAAAATATCAAAGCCAACATTTACGGGAAGTAATGGAAATAAGTATCGATATTGCAAAACCATCTTGTCCACTTACTATGCATTTTTCCCTTAATTTAATATCATTGAAATATGTGTCATACAAACATAAATTTGAGATACAATATAAGGTTGTTGTCTATTTGTACTACGTTTTGAAAGGTTTTCCGATGCATTTTCAAGCTTAAATTCCCTAAATTCTGTCAATTATTTCTTGGATTCACAATCTTGGGTTGAAATTTTTGCATGATCTGATAGTCGTACAAGTTTTCGAAACGACTAAGTACATATATGCAGTAATAAAAAATCTCATGACAATTAGCTTTGAAATTGTCAACAATAACTATAAACAATCGTAAATAAATATTATGTGTAGACGTGTTTAGCTATTTCTATCACGAATTGATTTAGTTACTGAGTTGGCCCCCACCATTAAATCATTGACGGTTTGTTTTATTTTGATATTGTAATACAAAAAACATTGAAGGGAAGTTGATTTACAAACACTTTCATACATTATTTTCAAGATCACGGTACAAAGTTAATTGCCATAACACGTTCCAGCTAGTTGTGTATACATTTTCTCATGATTTCTAACAAAGGTTTTCGTTTACTAAAGCTATTAATCATGATTTAATAGTGCAATGTCAGTGGTCCTTGCCACCATTTGTTCTTATTCATTATGGATTCAGATCTGATTTATAGATTTATCGACACATTTAACACTTTCAACAAATAAAAATTGAAAATTTTGAAGAGAACATTAACGGTAGCTAGTAAAATAAATCTCGAAAATTATTTCATTTCTTACTTTGGTAATGGTTATTTCCTTAATGTTGTCAATATATGTGTACTAAATAGCAAGGATGTGGGAAATAAAATAAATACGAGTTCATTGTGATCATGTACATTATTATATAGGAATTCAATACAACGATATAGAAATATCGTGTACATACACAATGCAAATTTGATCAGCCGGAAAATGTCAAAAAGATTTACATTTAATCTTGTAATGAAGGCCCTTAATTAATTGTTTTATTGACACCAAATCATGTCACTAAACATTGGCATACAACTTCCTTCGCACAGTGATCATTCATTGACATTTGAAACTATTATTAATTGATGTGGGTCCTAGATGTTGTGAGGAGGAAGCAATGTTTGCGAAATACATTACAAAATAACAATTCAAAAAGAGGGGTATATTTATTATTTTGATCAATACTGGACAAAGCTTTGGGCACAGTCAAAGTGTTCTCGCACATGGATTTGTTGTCAAATATGCAGAACCATTTCCAGATATCTAATTAACGCTAAATCTATAAAAGTTCACTAATTGAAAAAACAGTTCATTCAAAATATAACTATTGAAATACGATATTTGAATGTTAAAAATAAGTCGTTTAAATTCAATAAATATTTGTAAATTTGAAATGCAACCGTTTATTTAGAAACTATAATTAAAATAAAAATATTAAAAAAATATGTTTCCAAGACATCAAAGAGGCTATGCAATTATTTTGCTAAGTAATAATAAATACACCGACTTAAAAATAAAAATAAATAAATAAATAAAATCAAATGCTAAGTCCGTTATAATTAATAATTAGAATGACCAGGGTTTGATACTCGTTACAGCTAAAATTATATTCTTGTTTTCGTAATATTATTTTTGTTGTATTACTAAAAATTTCGATTTATTGTTGACATTATAGGATATTGTGTTTAATTTCATCTTATCGGCGCTACTGTTGGGAGTGTGGTGGTTCGTTTTCTTAGCTAGAACCTTAGGATATATATCATTTTTGTGTTCGTTTCTCCGAAAGTGCCTAAACATAAATAATTTTAATTTTAATTTTAAACACACTTTTATGGAAAAATAAAATAGAAATATCTTAAATATGAATGGGTGTTGATTTTTGTAGCTTGGGACGTACTCCAAGCCTTGAGCATCGAGGGTTTGGAGGAAGGAGTTTGACAAATGGCCTTGTGGGCTTGAAACCCAAGCTTGGGGTTTTGCACCCATCAATGTTGGGGGGGGAAACCATGGAGAAAACTTAACTTTAGATGGACGAAGATGATAGAGGATGCCAAGACAAACCATAGACATCGAAAATGATCAAAATCTAAGTTGTCTATGTGGAGATATTACTTTTTGAAGTTAATGTGTGGGTTTGGTCAAGGTCGATTAGGTGTTTAGAGACCTTGTGACAAGTTGTCAAGCCCACACATGTGACTTGATGGAGCCCTTGTATTGTGTATAAATATAGATCAAGTGTGAGGCATTTACACACATCCCAGAAGCATCTTTCATAGTCTACACATCAAGAAAGTTAGCGCGATTGCAGGAATGCGAAAGTGCAAGAACGCACGAGTGCAGGAACGAGAGTGTATGATTGCGTGAGTGCAGGAGCGTGCGAGTGCATGAACGCGAGTGTAGGAATGTGTGAGTGCAGGAACGTGCAAGTAAAGGCAATGCGAGTGTAGGAACATGAGTGCAGGTAGCACGAGTGAGGGTTGAGCATGTATCAAACTGTACCAGGCTTAGGAAGAAGCTAAGAAGGGCTAGGTATGTATTGTATTGATGTGTTAAGGTTGAATTGATGCTAGTGGATGATGTCCTAGGAGAGGACAATTTGGAATTTTGTTAGCAGCCAAGAGGAAGGGTTTCCTAGGTGGTTGGATGCCCTAACCAGGAGCAGATTCTACAACAAGGATTGGTCACTCGTGGTCTGTTGGAGGGGAAGTGTGAGAGTGGACCAAGTGTGGATAGTGGATTGGGCATTTTTGGTATGTTGGAGGACAGCGTGACAGTGTCCAAGTTGGAGCCTGGTGTGCAGCACTTTGATGGACAAAAGTAGTTGCTAGAGTGGAAGTTGTTGAGCTCATGGGTATGATCAACCAGGAACAGTTTGTGCATCCCTAGACTTGCATATGGAGAAGGACTTCTACAACAGATGATGGGCAGTCCTCCTAGCCCGTGTTCATTGTGGGATATGGACATCTTACAATGATAGTGGCATCCCTCCATGCCCTATGTTGGTCTTGATTGGAGCAGCATAGGAAGACCATAGTGGGTTGGAGTCCTTGAGTAGATGAGGAGCAGCAGTGGGCAGATAAAGAGTTGTGAACAAGTGGAGTTGTGAACAACTTGACAAGAGTCTCGATGTGTTGATGGACGAATTATCAACTAGTGAGCAAATTGATAACCGAGGTTCAGTGGTCAAATGGACTTGGAGCATTGATAGAGGCAGGAGCTGCAAATTAGGAGCTGAAGGACCGGGTAGGTACATGGTACGACCAAGGGGAGCTGAGAGAGTCAACTACATCAGCCAAATGATTAGAGTATATTTTTTAGGGTAAATTGGTTGTCGATGGATTGACACCAAGCCCCAGTTTTGTATTATTGTATTAGTGTTTACTTGAGGGTCATTATCCCTAGTACGGAAGCCCCAGACTGTTGTTTAATATAATGAAGTTGGGTTATTTTACAAAATTGTGTTAAATTTTGTCCATATTTTGTGCACTAGTAGATTTACTGTTATTTATTTTCCACTGTACAAAGTAGTATCGTTGTGATTCTTGGTTTGGTAGCGTCAGAGATTCTAAGATTCTATCCTAGACCCAAGATCGTAGACAACCAACAATAGGCAACTTAAATATCTTATATGTTATTTCAATTGTGTAGAGCTTCCTTGTGTGGAGGAAGCTTTCTCTTTGCACACGGAAATCTCTACACAAGGGCTCATGGAGTATGGGCATGTTAACTTTAATAAAGTGAATTCTTTTATGCTCTTAAGTGAAAAAAACAACACACAACTAGTTGAAGAAGCTCTCAAGCTTTCATTGTTCGAACTTTTGTACTTCACACAATTCTATTCAATTTCTCTTCAACATAGTTGATACTAACATATAATTTCCAAATAACATAAGCAAACTTAACATTACCATTTATTATTTTCTTGAAGGATTTGACTATTGTCAAATAGCTTTTCTGGTTTATTTAATCATTGAAATATAGTTTAATATTATAACTAGCAATGTTCAAATCTATGGAACTGCACAATAATGATTTCTCTACATTCTAGAAAATCATTTTCTTTTTCACTCTGTAATTTGTATACAATATCAAATCTCATTTATCAATCTCAGTGTTGTGTATTGTAGTGGTTTTTAGCAAAATTTAATATTTGTGTTTATGACATATTGTATCTCGTAATCATCATAAAGATAGCAAGTGATGTACAAATTGTTGAAAGAATTATTTGCATTCCCGATGCAGAAACTTGGTATTCACACTTAACATGCAAAAATTAATCAATCCCAAGTACTAATATTAACACACATTCGGTAAATCCACACATAATGACATTATCACAACTATATGCAAAGATATCAATAAGGTTGTATCTATCGATATTATAAAATACTCTTTTCGAAATCTATGTGATGAATTGAAGTATATATATTGCTTTTAAAAGACCGATATTTAGAATTCAATTGAGTTGTCCTCGATTAGAGAAAAAAACTATGATTTTCGATTGGAAGTGTTATTAGTGTTGGTGTCAGTGTGCCCCTTATTGCTATAGCCAGTGTTGGTGTTGTCGGTGTACTAGCGAGTAGCTCATATCTATACTTCACTAGTGAGAAAATTTAGTCATAGACAGAGAACATAGGGAGAAAGTATAGTTAATCTATTAAAGATTAGGGTGGAGATCAAATGGTGCTTATGCAAATGGACCTGCTTTCGTTCTGTTAGGGTCCTATAATAATAGGATTCATAATTTTGAATTGGCTATGGTTAGTCTTGTAATATTGTACATACTTTTGCTTTCTGCAAAATGTTTTCCATATTAAAAATTAAAAAATGTAAAGAGGGTATGTCCTAAAAGAATAATCAAAGGACAAAAAGAAAGAAAGAAAGATCAAAAAAGTGAAAAATATGAACCCCAAAAGAGATAAAAATAGATCATGAAAGTGTGCAAATTCAAATGCCACTACCTTTTTACTTTACTTTGCAAAATAAGATTGTGTGCAGCTTGTCCAAAATGCCACAATCCATGATGGTCAAATAGTTTAATCTTGACTCATTCATGCTTTAAATTTCATGTTGATAGATAGAGAATAAAGATCTAGCCAAATTGTTTAATCTTGGCAGATCATTAGTTAGGTAGAGAATAATAATGAGCTCATCAGTTTAATCTGAGCCATTGGAAGTTATAAGGTTAGAATTAGATAGTTTGCTTATCAAAAGAAAAGGAAATAAAGGGTCAGCAAGCTCAAATGCACCCATTGAAATGAAGAAAAAATGTTAGGGTAAATAAAGGGTAGGTAGAAGAAGTTTTGCAAAGTGCACAAAGTTGCTAAGTCAAAAGCACATTTATCATGCTTAATCTTATGTTTCATGTGTAGGAGGAGTTGAGAAAAAGAAAGGATATTCACCAAGTTTGTTTACTAATTTCCCCTCATTTCACTACACCCCCACATACTTATTTGCTAATTTCCCCCATTATCCCTTCATTACTTATAAATACCCTTCCCCCTCATTTTGACCTTTACCCCTTGGTTTCACACATTTCCCTAGCTATTACCCTTCAAAAATCATTCCCCCTTCCAAAACCCCTTTCCCTAGTGTGAAACCCATTCCCCATTACAAATATCACTTTCCCCCATTATTAATTTCCTTTTCCCCTTAAAAACCCACAAAAACCCTTTATCCTAAGTTTTTATTTACTATGCCCCCGCATTATGTAATTAACATCCCCCACTTTATATTTCCCCGATACCCTTTTTTAACCCACCAACCCTTGGTGCAGTTAAAAAACCCTCGCCACATAACCCATGGTCCCACCTTTATTAGCCCGCTGCTTATATTAAATCCCGACATTATTTATTAATTAATTACAATTCTTTGTAATTAAACCTCGAGCCTCGCCAAACACTTTCCCGACTTCATCCGTGCAACTCAATTGCACGATATCCCTTCGATCTCCCACCCCCAGATCCAACGGTGCACAGCCATATTGCACAGATTCATCGTCCGACCGTTAACAACCCGAGAGCACGCGAGATTCGCAGTTTTGGCTGGGCACTATTCTGCTACATGGCAGCACCAGGTTATATCGCGTGCTCGTGAAAAATACCGCCCGCCATCCAAAAGTGGTGCGATGTCGCACAAAACCACCTCCCTGCCTAAAGGCAAAACTTCCCACTATTCATTCAATAATACTCGCGCCAAAATGTAACTGTTATCGGTTAAAAGGCCAAAAATGCCCCATTTCATTCTTTTCACTCAAACTTCTGCTTAGCCAATTGTGACACCCTAAACCTCTAAGCAACCAATTCAGCCACCTTTTGCCACCTGAAGATGCTGTGGATACCCAATTGAAGCAGCCAATTGATAGTTGAAGCCTCAGTACCTTCTGCAGCTACCACAGAACCCCGTCTGCACACCAAATCACCAATTTCCAGGTATTCTTGGAAAAACCAGAACGGCCCTGTGAATTTGAAAAACGCACAGTAATTATTGAATGGTTAATTAATTAAATTAACTAAAAAACCTTCTTGAATTGAAGAGAAACCTACTGTACATCCCAAACCCTTTTTTACAGACTGTAATTACCCTCCCACTGTTCCAGAGCCTCTAAACCTCACTCCTGAAACCATTGAAAGCATAATTCAATTCATTAAACCCAATTATGGCTTCCCAAACTTCTCTGGATGTAAGACCCCTGCAAACCCCTCACCTGGATATTGACCACCTTGCATTAGCCGATAGATACTTTCAAATTAAAGACATGGCTTCCCTTGCCTACATACTGAAACTCCACTATTGGAGTAAAGACAAGTTTTTAAACCAGAATGATGACATTCACCTATGGGAGTCCAATTTGCCCAAGTACTTGTTCCTAGAAGTACACCCATTCCCAGAAATCATCCACTTCTACCAAGCTTACTATATTCCCAGTCAAAGAGCCATAGTCACCCCTGACAAGCAAGTTTTATTCACCATCACTGCAGAATCCATTAATCAAATGCTACAAATCTAGCCAAGCCAAAATGAGACCCCACTTTCAATTGAAGGCTTGCTTGACCTCTATACCAAGTTAGACCTGCCCAAGATGGCCCAGATTTTTCAAACTTTCATCATAGAGGAGTCTCATACTCCTACTGATAGTCCTCCTTATGTTGCCACCATTTTTTCTGAGAGAGGCAGACAAATTATAACCATGCTCTCCTGCATTTTAGGGTACACCTCTGATGAACATGTGGATGAGGTTGTTCTTTCTTTTCTTTCCATCTTTTGCCCAGGCAAGCCTCCTACTACAATTTATAACTATGCTTAGTTTATAGCAGACAAAATCCATGAGCAATTTATCATACTACTAAATGAGAGAGTCTTCAAATACTCTTCAATTTTGTTTCACATGTTCCTGTATTACCAGTCAAACATATTTCTAGTCAACATTCAGAAGTTAGACACCAAAGGCAGTACAAGATCAGTCATCTATTGGACACCATTGATCCACAAATACTCTACTATTTTTTATTATAAAGACTTCATTGATTCATTTGTGCATCCTGTTATAAACATGCTAACCAGTAGCTATCAACCCAGGCTCAGTTAGGAAATTAAAAGGGTTTTACAGTTGGAAAAGAACAGTAAAGTGGGAGACTGGTATTTATACCAGGACCACATAGAGATAAGGATATATGGATGCCAACTAGCTCCCTACAAACTGCCCAAATACCTGCCCATGAGGATATTTGCATTAGAATACTTTACATAGATTATAAACTTTGATGAAGTCAATTTCCTATCAGCTAGGAAGAAGACCCAATTCAAAGTGAAAAACCAATTGGGCCCCTTTATTTGTAATAATAGGGAAGCTAGACCAGAGGCAGATAATGTTTTACAGCAGATGAATTTCAAGAATAGTTTTATGTGGCAGTATGACCCTCATGGAGTCATAAATAAGCTAAGGCTCAAAGTCAAATTGGGTCCTTTCATACATCATCCTAGGCCAGACATTGAGAGATTTGCCAACCAGTCTAAATGGTTGGAAAACACTTTGATAGACATGGACAGTACTATAGTAGATGTGGAAAATACATTGATAGATGTGGAAAAGCATATTGATACTAGTTCCTTTCTGCAGGTTCCAACCTTAGGAGAACAAATGAATATTACTCCCATCCTACAAACTCTAGCAAATGAAGACAGGAATGTGAAAAGAACCAGGGAAGAAGGTTCTAGTTCAGCCATGGAAACCACAGATGAACAATTTGAGATCAATTACAAGAAGAGGCCCAAGCTTAATCCTGTAACTAAGCAAGAAAACACCATTGACATAGTGGAAATCACTGACATTGAAGCAATGGTTGGGAGGAATAAAGGCCCAGCAACTTCAGAAGAAACACACTAGCCTTCTACCTCAAACACCCAACTTATTGAGAAACAACTCAGCATTGAGGTCTCTTCATCCACCGGGCTTATGGATAGAGAGAAAGACATTAAAGATAGGTACAAGGAAATTAAGTTGGGGAATGAGACATTGAAGGTTGAGACTTATGCCCAGTACTTCAAGCAAACAGCTACCAATCAAATAAAGGTTAATGTTAGTCTTCGACATTAAGACTGGGAATATGCAAATGACTTTCATGCAACCTACAGTCCAGTAGCCAGGATCATCAGCAGACTATAAGAAAACAGATTTTGAAGTTTTGGCCAGGGATGTTCACCCCATTGACCAAATTGAGTTTCACAAACAGGTTGGTGAGATGATCTATTCCACCATGACAAATAAAGCTATGGTTGTGCACAAACTTCAAGATTCATTGGATAATATCACTGCACAGTACAAACTAGAAAAGGCCTCCTCACAGGCCAAGGAAAACAGAATCAAGTCACTAGAAGACTTGGTGATTGAGCTTGGACATGATCCCAATGATGTCAAGGCTTCCGAGAAATTGATAAAGAACAAAAATGAGGATATTGTTGCTCTCAAAAAATAATTGAAGTTGCCTCACTCAGAACATCCACAGACCAAGGAGGTCCTTGACAGCCAAACTCAGCAGGAGGAAATGATGGACCTTTTTTACAACTTAATGACCAATTGAAAGAAATGGATAAGGAGTTGGACAACTTAATACAACTGAAACAGGCCAGCCTTGAGGTTGCCACTACCACTGCCATTCCAACAGTCACTACAGTAGTACCATCCACATTGGTAGCTTCATTGGCTTCTATAGCTCCACTCGCTACAGCACTTCCAGCTGCAACAGCATCTACATCAGCAATAGGTTCAACAACAACAGCAGCTCAGCCAGGTGATGAGGCAAACAAATTAGTCAAAGCAATGGAGGACATGTCCATTTAGACCTATAAAATAAATAAACTCAAAGAACAGTTAAGGAGTCTAGAGGATGAGAAGAAAATAGCTCAGACTATGCACAAAGATGAGGTTCAGAAGTCAACCAGGATGAATGAGAGGATAAAGAACTTAGAGAAAGAACTAAAATTGAAGGAGCCACTTAGCCAAGCCAAAGAACAACTATGGGGCAATATCATTGGCTCTATCAATGATATTTGGCCATCTATATAGGTCATCTTTAAGCAAAATGACTTAGTCAAAGAATCTACAAAAGAAATACAAAGAGTTAAGGCTGAACTTGGAGACATGCCAGAAGAAGCCACTAGAATAATCCATTTCCTTAACTCTAAAAACAAATATGAGTTGCAGGAGTTGAACATACCTGACAGGACTGGCACAATACTAGAAGTGAAAAAGGTGCTCACCAAGAGGAATTTAATGATGAACCTTGAGGACAAATGCCAAACCATGCAGTTGGCTATAGACAGGTTCATGGTAAAGTTTGATGTTTTGAGGCAGAAAGGTCTGCCAAATCCCTTGGTGATAAATGACAAATTGATGCCACAGGAAGACTACAATAGGAGAATCAAAGAGGTGGCAAGGGATCAGGAAAATAATTCTTCTATGAAGGGGATGCCTACTGGAAAGGTTCTATATCAGACATTTGAGAACCTATTTTACCTCCAGCATGAGGTAAAACACCTTTTTGTGAACAGGCCCACCTTTGCTAAGTACACAGAAGCAGATGAAATTTACAGGAAAATGGTAAATATCAAATTACCAGATGCAGATATTTGGGAGAAGTTAAATGACTTACTGTAAAAATGCACAGTAAAAGTGAAAAAACACAGTAAAAGAAAAGTAACAGGCCAGCCAGATGAAAGAGTATCAGGGTAAAGAGTATCAGTTAAAAGGGCAAAGTAAAAAGAACAATCAGCATGAAGACCAACAGCAAGGCAGAGAATAAATAGCAAAAGATCAAAGCATAAAGACAGCACAACCAAATAAACAGGGACAACATACAACAGTTAAACATCTGTCTCTATCTTCTTGCATGAAGATATTTCTTTTTCCTAGATTAATTCCCAAGACAGTTTGGGATATTTTGTAAACTATTTTTGTATAAATACTTCATAATTCGAAGTATTGAGCATGGATTGCTAGACATTTGTAGAGTTGTATTGATATGTAACCTGAAGGTTCATTGTAACAATTTTTCAAGTCAGCAGACTGGACTGAGTAATAAAGAGATTGAATTAAAGGATTCATGTGTTGAGCTACTTCAGTGAAGTATTTTCTTTTATCAAATTGTTATTCTCTTATGTATTTCACAAACTTACATGTTATCTAAATTGAATGAATTAACTGGAAATTTATTTTAGAATTTGTTTAAGTACACTTTGTCTTGAACAATTAATCATTTTAATGTTTTCTTCTGATATCTGGATCTGAGAATCCTTAATTGCTCTCCCATCCCGATTGACCTCTTTCACTTCCTTCATAATCCGGTTTAAGGAACCCTTAATTGCTCCTTGGATCCGATTGAGAACAACTTCACCATCCAGCCTTAAGATCTGAAATTACTCAGCTACCTTGCCCTGTAGACACTATTTTTAGAACTTGATCCAGTCCAGTTTGCTTGACATTTGACCCCATAGCCCAATGGTAAAGTACATCTCTCTATCCATATAATTAAGTGATCCCACCACCAAATCAAAATCAAAACCCCAATTACAATCATAACTAGCCTAAAATCAAATAACTAAAACAAAGTTAAATCATAAAGAGAGAGCCCTCTCCGAGTATTAGGAAGGTTAGATCCTAATATCCAAAGTAGGTTTGTGGTTACCTCTATTATTTCTTTCCCAACAACTCTAGAGAAATTTTGGAGTGATAACATGTTCCTTGCATCGCACATTGAACCTATTTTCTAGAATATTTGTCAAATAAATAATTCGAGACTAATTTTTATTACACTGTGATAAATTGAGGATGAAATGTGGATATGGATGGTCAAATATTTTTTTTTGAGTTGTCAGTTGCAGATACTATTTGGTGTTAGCTTCCTGAAAAAAGTCGTGCGAAGGTGGTTGTGCGTATACAAAACCAGTGGTTATTCTATTATTATTATACCATGCAAAGTGTGGAGGTTAGTACAATGAAAGCTCGGGAGCTTTTTGCGTATTATGAATTTGTTTTGTAGTTATGCACGTATGCATTTGTGGTTTTCATTTTTTATTTTTTTATGGACATATTTCGCAACTATGAAAAGAGATATGCGAAGAAAGTTGTGTGGAATTGGTACTCCGGAGAAAGCATACGTAGAAAAGAACAAATGCATGTGCATAAACATAAAGAGCTTTGCATACGCCGCAATTTCAAACTTTGATAAACATGCCTTAGTTACAATTTAATTATAGCTGCAATGTTCAGGTTCAGAATTGTTAATGTCTAAACCATTTGGAATAGATACCTTTTGCAACTTGATTTTGATACTAATGTTTTTTTATACGAGAGCTTCATTCTGCAAAGCTCTCATTGTAACCTTTTCATAATGAAATTATTATTATTTATTCATTTGACTGAATGGTTTACTGCAAAACTTGAACATGGACATGTTATGGATGTATTAAATTTCTGTTGTTGGGACTATGCATATCTTATTCTCATTGCACTCATATTGGAGGACATCGGAAAACCTGCAAAGAAGAGAATATGATAAGTTGTAATTCTACAATTGGAAGTGTATTTCTACTTTGTTAAAAAAAATTACAAAATGAAATTATTATTATTTATCTGAAGAACTAAGTTCATTTAATATTGAAGAATACGAGTACAATCGCCAAATGTGCGATTATCTAATCTAGAATTGGCAAATAGCAAAACAAATTTACATAGTGAATGTCTTGAGTATGCATTAATTCATTGAATAAATGGCAAGAAAAACTTGTATTTATTGATAGGAGAGCTCTAGTTAATCAAAATAGAATGTGAACTAGGATATTAATAAAATATTATCCTGATATCTATTTCTAAATCTTGTGAAACATATCTACCATCAGTACTAGCAAAATTGCAAAATTGATGACGATCATAGCTTAATGAATACCATTAAAATCTATAATAGTTAAATGTTATTTCATACCATTAAAATCAATAGTTAAATGTCATTTCATATATGATCTGCTCAATTATGACAGGATTAAGGTGGTTGCAAGTTCTTTGTAAAAACAACAGCGGGACAGGGGGCAGGGGGTTGAAAGCAAAGATTTCATTATATGGAATACTGAATGATTTCATACATTATATGTCAATTCATGTTGTTTGTGAAAGCAATTTGTTAATGTTTATTTTCTATAGTCTAAAGATAAGAGACAAATCAAATTGCAAAGATTGGTCAAAGCTATGTGACAATATTCAAAGTAAAAATGGACTCTGTTATATGTGTTATAACAAACTAAAATATGTCATTCGTATAACAAGAATTTTATCCAGGTTCAAATTGTAATTACCATAGTTATGATTAAAATAAACATCAAAGACGAAACAAATTTCTGACAATAAAAAAATAGTTATTGAATATTCATTTTTATTTCTATCAACAAAAGAGCAACTATGTTCAAATTGTTCACAAAATTGGTAAACAGTGTTAGAATTTGCATAAAGCAATGAGCTTTTAGTAGTAGGGTATACAATTGGAATAACAATAACACTATATGGCTACCCATAATAGTTATTTTGTTGATAGTAACACTTATTCTTATATCATGATTCATTAGCATATTCATTGTTGTCATTTTGGTCCTTTTGTCTCTTTAAATGTGCGCTCATGCATTTTGGCAAAATAGCAATAATTGCTTCACAATCAATTAAATACATATAATAAATAATAATGTGAATCTAAAATAAATCCATGTTGGAGGGGGAGAAGAAGAAGAAAAACCATGTGCAAATGTAACGACCTTGGTAATTTTGGATACAAAAAATAGCATTCGATTTCTAAATAGTTTATAAAACCTTTATACCCAACCGCAAAAGTAAATTAAAATGAATCTCATTAACTATTTTATGATGAAAAAAAAATGCAATGAAAAGCAGAAAACTAGATCCAGAGATTGACTCAATCCATAATAACATATATAAAATTTTGAACATTTGATCACTAGTAAACAAAAAAAAGAATATTCCAATATTTAAGAAAATTTACACTATGTAAAAGCATATGTCCCAATTGTTTAACTATTTTCAGAGCTTGTGGCTTTTTGAAGCAATTTCCATTAACTTTATTTGTATGCAATCTTTCATAGGAGCAGTTATAATTTGTAATTTGACACTCTGACTGAATATCTCTTTCTCAATTTCTTTGGCTTCTCTTTGTAATTTCGCAGCTAAAGCAAAGTTTTGTTCATTAACATTAATAAATGTCATTAGCCATTCCTTTCTTTCTTGTGTACTAAAGTTAGCTATATTGTCGAATTTTTTAGCCTTTGACTATTTCAGCTTATCCAATTCCATTGTTAATGTTTGTCTTGAAATTAATCCATAGTCACATGCGGTACGTGGGTTGTTCAAATTTTGCACAATCTGTATGGATTTGACGTATGCATTTTCTCTTAGATTCTCTATGTTTTGATATTAAAAAATAATGTTCTCAATTGTTCTGATTCTTTGAGGCTATGCAACTTTGAGTTGCTTCATTCGATTAGCATTTGGCAGTTCCGGCCCTCTTTTCTCTGCAACAAAAAGTAAATCAAGTCTCTATCTAAAAGTAAATAAGTGATTGTTCACTAAACACCTATCTCCTTCGATATCACATTGAATTCACTCAACAAACTACTTAGTTCTTTGTCCCAAATGTTCCAGATCAAAAGCTTCTTTCCATGCATGTTCAATGATTTGCAATCATTGGCATATATTTCTAATAATATATGTTTTCACCACATTAAGGAAATTTATAGATTTAGAAAATCTATATGATGTACCACGAATCGTAACTGTCGGCACTGTTGTTCATATTGCCAATGAAGTCATCAACAAAGGACCTAGATTTAGAGCATATTCTGTTAGGTTCCCATATTGTCTATTTTTGACTGTATATTTTGCCATTATATTACCCTCTTCAACCCTTAGTTGAAAGCCTTTGCTAGTGTTTTGGCTTAATCACTCCAAAAGGTACAGAGTAACTTTCCTCATTGCTATATGTTTAATTATTCAACACGTAATCATGTTATCTTTATAATTGTTCCCTGAAGTTGATTAAAGTGCTGACCAATTGCTGAAACTGCCTAACTGGCAGGATCACATTTTGCCGTTGCTGAAATAGCGGAAACAGCGCAAACCGTGAAGCTGAAACAGCAAGAACAGCATGAACCTCGAAGCTGAAACAGCACGAACAACACGCGCACTTTGAGGAACAGTTGAGATTTGCGTAACAAATCTGCATCAGCAAAGGAGTCTGACCGATTACTATATTGGTCGTAATGATCATGATCCTCATGACTGTAACAATATTTTGTTATCAAGAACTGACTTTCCTATTTTTGGTACAAAAGGGTTGAATCAGAATGTATGAAAATCTTTTGTAATAGATGTCTCCTCTATAAAGAGGAGACATCTACATTAGAGAGGGGGACGGAAAGGAGGGGAACAAACTGTAACACAGAACTTGTAGTGAAGGGATGAGACTGAATCTCTTTTTGTAATATGGTTTATTGGCAGATGAATACAATTCTATTCTGAGTATTTTATCTTAATTCCTGTGTTCTGGGGAATCTTGTGAGAGGGACAGGGCCCACCTTCATCACAAGATTCACCCATCTTCTTTCTGTTGTGTGGTGTGTGTGTGATTTCTGTTTATATCACAGTTACTGCTTCTAATGATATTTACTTTTGCTGAAACTCTGTTTTCCTTTTTAACTGATTGATGTTGCATATGAGTGCCTCACCGGTGATTAAGATTTACAGAGTGTATTGGTGAACTGGACAACAGAGGCAGGTGCTGAAAGTCCTTACTCTGAGGATAGGGTCCTGATCCTTTGTTGCAGGACAGCCATCACTTCCTTTTGCAGATTTGTTTCCTTTAAGTTATTTGTTCTTACTTCATTTTCTGCAATAGGTTGTAACTACTGTAACTGCTATAACACAGAGTAGGGATTTAATAGATAGTAGATTGTTTATACTACAGCTTTTAATACCATTAAGATTGAGTACATACAGTACGTAGTCACCTTTGGAATAATCAGACTTTCCCGGGTTGATAATTTATGTGGCACTCGACTGTTTTATTAATAGACAATTAAAGTGACCAACATTTTGGCGCCATTGTCGGGGAAGGCGACTGAAGATTTTAAGGGTATTAACATTTTTCTTTAGAAATGTAGGATGCATGAGAGGACGCAAGAAGGTTAACCATTCAGGCGGCAAAGGCAAAGGAGGAGGAAGAAAAACTTTTATTGATGATATTATTTCAAAAGCTGAGACATCCCAGAGGTTAAGCTCTCGAAGGCCACAGACCCAACACTCTTCCCAGACAGATTATCAGACAGAGGAAGTAGTGGGACCAGAGAGGGTTATAGAACCATCAGAATATACTGAGGAACCGGTGGAAGAAGACAAACGACCAGTAGAAGAACCAATAGAGGAAGTTAAGGTGGAGGAACCAGTGCAGGACATTGAAATTCCAACAGAAATCTCCGAAGACCGGGCAAGCGCATCAGGAAAACAACCAATGGAGGATAACAATGAAGGACTTTTCGGTGGAGGTCGCATAATAGAGGGAAGGGGAGAAAATTCTCTCTCCACCCTGGAATTCCCCATTGGAGAACTCCCCAGAGGAGCAACTCCTATGAAGAATATCCCACTTTCAGCATTACCCAATTTCCATGGGTTATCCACAGAAGATCTTGATGAATTTCTTTTTGAATTTGATATACTGTGTAGAAGCTATGACTATGTTAATGCTGCTCAGAAATTGAAGTTGTTTCCAGCTACATTAAAAGGGAACGCATTAAGATGGTTCATGAGCTTGGGAGCTCATGTGATTACAACATGGGACCAGATGAAGGAGAAATTTTTGGCTAAATACCAAGATTATTGTCGAACAAGAGAGGAAGGAGGAATTATTCAAGATGACTCAGAAGGAGGACGAAAGTCTGGAGGACTTCGTGGAAAGGCTACAGTATAACTTACAGTGATCTGATCATCCTGATATGAGTAAAGATATTCTCAAGTCAATATTGTTAAAAGGGGTACGAGATGATTGTTTAGATATGTTGAATATGCTTGGAAAAGGAGACATATCTAAGGAATCCTACGATGAGATTATCAATCTCTGTAAAAGATGTTCGAGAGGAGCAGCAAGCAGACCAAAGAGCAAAGACAGTACATACTCAAGAGTCCAGAGATCAGCAAGTGGAGGAGCAACATGGGCTGAAATAGGTAACTTACTTGAAGAATTTAAAACTGAAATGTTAAGCTCTTTTGCTTCACAAATTGATACCTTGCGGGTTAAAAAGAAGCAGGCAGAAGCAGAAGCTGCTCTGGCTATTTTCTGCTCTAAATGCAGGGAAAAACACCCACTAAGGGAATGCCCCCTGGACAAGGTACCAATTTGCACTATCTGTGAAAAGGACCATAAGACTCAACAATGCCCTTCTTTGCCATGAATAAAAGCAGCACTGCAGCCAACTGAAGAAGAAGTTGAAGCAGTGTACCTCCTCACACAGAGAATGCAATGGCAACCACGAGGTCAAGGTACGAATTCTAACATGTCGTTTAATCGTTGGAATAATCATCCTCATTTTCAAACAAATTACCCACCCTTCAATCAAATGCAGTATCCACACCTTAATCAAATGAATTTCCCACCCATGCAGCAACCAAACCCTCCTTTTGTTGATCCTATGATGTGGAATCCCTGGGCTCTACAGCAAACCTATTTTAATCAATGGAACCCGAATTGGATAGCTCCACAGATCCCATTTCCAAACCAATTACCTCAGTATCAGCAATCTCTCTCCTTACCATCAAATGCCCCACCAAATAATCAGACAATGAGACCTCAGCTGCCTGTACAACCTAACCCCAACCCGAATAATAATAAAGCTCTGTAAGTAATTGATGTTCAAAACCAACTGGTTTCCCCTATGCAATGTAATGACATTCATTTACGCTCTGGAAGAATAGTTGAACCCATTATTGATGACATTACTTCCGATTCTGATAAAGAAGAAATCGGAAAAGAAAAGTCATCTAATGTTGAAACAGTTGGATCATCCTCTAATAACAATGTTGAAACAGTTGAAACATCCTCTAAAAATACTACTGAAGCAGCAGAGCCGCCATTCCCTGAACGTTTGGTTCTTACCAAAACACTTGAGCCACCTGCTTTTAATCTGTTAGGGGAGCTGCAGAATTTATATGTTAAAATTCCACTCTTACAAGCACTGAGAGATGTACCGATTTATGCTAGAACTGTTAGAGATATTTGTATTAAGAAACCTGGAAGAAAATCTAAGGACCCCCTCACAATTCATGTGATGGGTGATCTAGCTGCTCTAATGTCAGAAAAAAACCCCCCTGTGAAATATGGTGACCCTGGTCACCCTACAGTCACGGTTCAGGTTGGTAAAACCTTTGTTTCTAGAGTTCTAGTAGATCTAGGTGCTGCAATAAACATCATGACACTTGAAACAGCACAATTACTGCAGTTAAAAAATTTAATTAGGGAAACCCCAACCATTCTAGAGCTGGCTGACCGCTCCACAATCAAACCTGAAGGAGTCATTGAAGACCTGATAATTTCAATCGAATCTTGGAACTACCCAGCTGATTTTGTGGTGTTACAGACCAAAACAAAGTTGGGGGGTCATCCATTGATTTTAGGGAGACCTTGGCTGGCTACAGCAGATGCCTTCATCAGCTGTAGGTCAGGTTCAATGACAATTTCTAATGGATGTGAAACCAAACAGCTTACTCTGTACCCTCATGCTACACCTATGATTAATAATGATAACCCTGTGTGGTTAGATTATGAGGATGATGAGACTCAACCCATCTTGACTGTCGGACAAGCCCTAACTTTTAAAGATTCAACCGAAGATGAATTAATTAGTAGCTTTATTTCTGAACCTTCTTCGGTTAACTCTCAAATACATGATCACTTGACTACAATCTTGGAATCTGAATCACAGCAAAATCTTAGAACTGAAGACTCATCTCAGACATCAGCTGACACCTCCTCCAAAAGTATAACAGTTGAAATCGAGCCTGGCAAAACATTAAATATAAACCCTAACCTAACAGATGCTGAAACACAACAGTTAATGAAGTTACTCCACGAGAATAAACAAGCATTCGCATGGGATTACACAGATATGAAGGGAATTTCTTCTGAATTATGTACTCACCGTATTTATATTAAAAAAGGATCCCGCCCAGTCTGCTAACCCCAACGACAAATGAATCCCAATTTAAGGGAAATTGTGAAGGAAGAACTTCAAAAATTGTTGAATGCAGGATTTATATATCCTATATCTGATAGTGAATGGGTTTCACCATTAGTAATAGTACCTAAGAAAAATGGGAAATGGAGAGTGTGTGTGGATTACAGAGCTCTAAATAAGGCTACTCAGAAAGATCATTTTCCCTTACCATTTATTGATCAGGTACTAGATAATTTGGCAGGTAAGAGATTCTTTTCCTTTTTGGATGGATTTAGTGGATATAATCAGATCAAGATTGCACCTCAAGATCAGGACAAGACCACTTTTACTAGTCCATGGGGGACTTTTGCCTATAGAGTTCTCCCATTTGAACTATGTAATGCCCCAGCAACATTTCAAAGAGCAGTGATAGGAATTTTTTCTGATATGCTTAATGATTCCTTAGAAATATTTATGGATGACTTTACTCCTTATGGTGTGACTTTTGAAGATGCTTTACAAAACCTTGAAAAAGTACTTAAACGATGTATAGAAGCACATCTTGCCTTAAGTACTAAAAAATGTCATATGATGATGAATCAAGGTATTGTTTTGGGACACTTCATTTCATTCCTAGGAATTCAAGTTGATCCAGCTAAAGTACAAGTGATTCAGACTCTGCCTATCCCTAAAATACAAACTGATGTAAGAAGTTTTTTAGGACATGCTGGATAGTATAGAAGATTTATCAAGGATTTTTCTAAAATGGCTTCTCCTTTGTTTGTGTTACTTATGAAAAATGTTGAATTTAAGTGGACAGATGGTTGTCAAAAAGCATTCAATGAACTTAAACATCAATTGTCTACAGCTCCCATTTTAAGAGGACCTGACTGGGCACTCCCCTTTCATATATCCTCTAATGCTTCAGATACTGCAATTGGAGCTGTCTTGGGTCAAGAAGAAAACAATCTTCCCTATGCTATCTATTTCATTAGTAAAAATATGACCCCTGCTGAACTTAATTATACAGTCACCGAGAAAGAATTCTTAGCAGTTATTTATGCTATTAATAAGTTTCGACATTATATTACTGGTTACACTACTTTTGTGCATACCGATCACTCGGCCATTAAATATTTAATGAACAAATCAGTTACAAATGCTCGAGTTACCAGATGGTTATTATTATTACAAGAATTTGATATCACAATTGTAGATCGACCAGGTAAAGAAAATGTAGTTGCTGATTTTCTTTCTTGGTTAAAAACTGATGAAAACATTCCAGTGGATGATTCTTTTCCTGATGAATATTTATTTGCAGTATCTGCTTACTCACCTTGGTATGCAGACATTGCCAATTACTTAGTTGCAGGGAAACTACCATCACACCTATCGCACAGAGAGAAAAAAAAGATCGTTCAGCAAAGTGCTAGGTACAGCTGGATAAGTGGGTGTCTCTTTCACACAGGACTCGATCAGGAAATCCGAAGATGCATCAGAGAAGATGAAGTTTATGATATATTGAAGGCTTGCCACGATGGCCCTTGTGGAGGGCATTTTGCGGACAAAAGAACAGCACACAAAGTTCTTAGAATGGGTTACTATTGGCCCTCACTTTTCAAGGACGCAAAGAAATATGTTAGGGCCTGCGATAGCTGTCAGAGAATGGGCCAACCTAATCATAGGGATGAAATGCCACTTAACCCCCAGGTAATACTTGAACCTTTTGAAAGATGGGTGCTAGATTTTATAGGTCCCATCAATCCTCCATCCAATCAAAGAGTTTATATACTGGTTTGCACAGATTATATGACTAAGTGGGTAGAAGCTAAGGCACTCATCAAAGCTAATGAAGAATCAGTGTTAACTTTTCTATTTGAACAAATATTTGTTAGGTTTGGTTTGCCTAGAGAGCTAGTTACAGATGGAGGACCTCCTTTTAATTCTCATGGCTTCAAAGATACACTCCAGAAATATCACATTAAGCATAAAATGACTACACCTTATCACCCCCAGGCAAATGGGCAAGTGGAAAGTACAAATAAAGTCATAGAAGCCATTTTAACAAAGACAGTCAAGGAGAATAGAAGGGACTGGTTTCAAAGGTTGCCTGAAGCATTATGGGCTTACAGAACTACTTGGAGGAACACTACGGGTTTTTCACCTTATGAATTAGTTTATGGTAAAAGTGTTGTTTTTCCTGTGGAATTTGAAATCAAAACCTTAAGGACTGCTTTAGCTGTTAACCTTGATTTGACTGATGCACAGACAGCTAGGTTGCAGCAGCTTCAGGAATTGGATGAAAAGAGGTTGGATGCCATCCATCAAACAACCATGATACAACAGCAAAGAACCAGGTGGCATGACAAAACTATTAAGCACAAGCAGTTCCAAAAAGGTAATTGGGCCTTACTGTATGACTCCCGTTTTGAAAATTTTCAGGGGAAATTAAGAACAAGGTGGCTAGGACCTTATGAAGTAGATGTTGTTTTTCCAAATGGAACAGTCAGACTCCTAACGATTGATGATAGTAGAACACCATTATTAGTGAATGGGTATCGACTCCGTTTGTATCAACGGCCTGTTTCTAAAGAGGATTTCAAAGCTACTTGCATGACAGACATACACTATGTTTTTTTGGGGGAACCAGCTATCCCTCAATGCACTTAATTTCCTGTTTATGTATTTATTTTTAGATTAGATTTCTTAACTAATAATCCATGTCACGGGTTGCCATGTTACAATTAATTATTTTGCAGATCTTAGCTTTGGATGGTGGCTGAAAAGAAAAATTCCAATATAGGAAGAATTAATCTGCAGATTGGAAAAGCATTGCCATGTCATTCCAGATCATAATTCATTCCCGTTGCTGATACACCTTTTCCCGTCGCTGATACACCATTTCCCGTTGCTGATACACCATTTCCCGTTGCTGATACACCACTTTCCAGTGTCGAAACACCAAATCCCACTGCTTAAACACCAATCTTTTCTGTTTTCCTAAATATCCCCATTTTTACTCCCGAGAATGAACTATTACTTCAATAGAAACATATCATTCTTTATTCAAAGGAATCAGCCATTTATCCTGTTAATAATACCCCTTCACTACTGCCTCTTGTGAATAATAAAAACCTCGTGTATAAAAACCCTCACACCTTACAAACCCTTTATATAATGATCATTGACCTATTAAGGACGAGATAACACTTTTCGGCGCAACAACCAAAGGTAATTGTAAAGGTATGCATGTTATGTGTGAATATTAAATTGTAGTTAATGAGGAGATAGTTGACATGACCGCTAAAAGCGTCGTACTGCCAACCATATCATTCAGCCGCAGTTGGGGGGGGATTACCGAAATATCGTAATCATTACATAACACGCCCATCACCGCCATCCCTATTCCTCGCGGTTCTGTCTAATCCACCTCGTTTATGCCTTACCACGTCATAATTTCATTTTGCAACGTTCTGCTCTGTTTCGACCTCGGCAACTCGGCTCTGCACTTTGTATTCTGCCTAAAACAGTAACCATGGGAGGAGATGCTGTTAGACATGAACTGGGCTCGACGACATTACTGGAACTTTACCCAGATGCATACCAAATCTTCCTACAAGCAGGATGGGTGGACTATTTCAGAAGACTTCCGGAATTTGATTTGCAGCAGGTTCTCGAATTTGCATGCAATTTGAGGGAGGGGTACTCTACTGTCCAAGGGGTGAGAATCCCAGTAACAGAAGAAGACATCGCGCAAGTTTCGGGGCTTCCAACCAACAGTATTCGCTGGTTCAGCAGGAAGCATCTTATCCTCAATGCACAGCAAGATTTCTTGTTACCTGGGGAGCAGGTGGAAGCCAAAGGCAGGGGTGTTGCACTTCGATCACTACCACCACCTTGGCCAAAAGTTGCAGAATTCGTCAAGCATTACTTCACTTGCGAGGGCCGCTATCAGGTAGTCTACCAACATGACTTTGTTTTATTAAATCATTTGTGGCATGGTCGTCTAGTAAATATGCCTTATTATCTCCTTGGATGTCTAAAAAATATGGCACACTATACTGTGAACGCAAGGCACCCACTCCTATGCCTCACGCACCATCGTTTGGTCCAACTCCTGATAAATAGAGGCTTCGCCCTGCATAATCCACCTCCCCTCATTAACCCTCCCCAGCAAGCTGAGGAAAATCCTCAGCAAAATGAAGAAAATTCCCAGCAAGATGCTGAAACTCAGCAACCAGCAGCAGGAACACCCCAATTCAGCACTGAAAATCTGCAGCAGTCCTCACCCCCTGATGAAGCTGAACCATCCACCCCCATAGTTCATATCCCTACCGATGATTCAGACGAGGATACCCTCATCACTTTCCTTAAAAGGAAAAAGCAACAGAAAACTGCAACCCCGTTAAAAAGAAGAACCAGGGCCTCAGTAAAGGCAGCTACTATTTCTGATGATTCCCTTACCCTGAGTAAAAGTCCTCGCAAGAGGAAAACTACTGTCTCTCCTGGTTCCCTACCTCGGCAACGAACAAGGTTGTTTGCAGCAACCGAGGCCGTTATTCCAATTGTCCCTCCTATCATTTTAAATCCCCGTATTCCGCATAGCCCTGAACCTTCACCTCCTTCACCCTCAGATGCCGAAATACAAAGTGTTCATGATTTTGTGACATCATTTTTCTCAGCAGAGGCAGCTGCTCCACAAGAACCAGCTACCGACAAATTCAAACTAGACATCCAAGCTGATATAGGACATGTGGCTGTTACACAAGAACCAGCCACTGACCCAATAGGTGCCACACAAGAACCACCTGTTGGGGAGCAAAAAGAAGACGACCTGCATGTGGCTGTTACACAAGAACTAGCCACTGACCCAATAGGTGCCACACAAGAACCACCTGTTGGGGAGCAAAAAGAAGATGACCTGCATGTGGCTGTTACACAAGAACTAACCACTGACCCAATAGGTGCCACACAAGAACCACCTGTTGGGGAGCAAGAAGAAGATGCCCTAGGTGAAACTGATACACAAACTGACCCAATAGGTGAAACACAAGAACCACCTGTTGGGGACGCATATGATGAAGTTAATGCTGAACAACAATTTTCTTCTCCTTTGGAATCTGTAACTATAGAAGCCCCGGTTACTCTAGCCTCCCTACAAGAAGAAAATGAGTTCTTAAAATCAGAAATTAAGGCCTATCAGAAAGAGTTAGCAATGGCTAGGGAAGCCTATAAAGAAGAACTCAATCTGTACATGTTAGCTCAGGTAGCATCTCAAGCTGAAAAGAGTGTAGAGAAAGAGCAATACAGTGAATACATGTGCAGTGAATGTGGGGATATCTATACTCAAGTAGGATATAAGATAATTGCAGTCCCATTGACTGGAGCCAGCCCTATTATATTCAAAAAGGCACACCCTGATGTTACACAAGAACCAGCAGGGTCTTCAAGGATTTCAGAAGAAGAAATAGAACCACCCCGGCCTACCCAAGTTATTAATGAGCAGAAACCAGAATGAAAATCTTTTACCACTGTGCATATACAAACTGAACCTCCCTGTGTTAGCAATGCTCATGCACAGACTTCTAGTTTTCAAGAATTAAGCAACACATGGAAAGCAGAATACGAGCTCTCCCAAGGAAAGGCATTTCAACAGCAGAAGTCATTATGGTTTAACTATGCCTATAGGAATTGGGAAGCAATGGAACAGTCTCGTGCACAGCACAAAGAAAATAAGCAATTAAAAGCCAGACTATCCCTTATCTTCGATTTGGTCCAGCGCTTACTGGCTACAAGAAAGCCTTCTTTTAATTATTCTGTATTCTTGAGAGAACGCTTAGCGTTCCTCCAATTAAAAGCAATAAAGGATGGAAGACCACACCAGGTCTCTACACCACAGCAATTCATTGAAACTTTTGCAGAAGCACCAAACAATGACCAGAATTTGCTGTGTGAACTCTATCTTCACAATGAGGCTATGCCTGAAGATAGAAAGATTAATTTACTTCCTATTTGTGGTGATATTCAAATAAGAGCTTTTATTTCCTTTTTGGCCAACCAACTCACTTGGCAGAATGCTTTCATGTCTGCAAAACACAATGAGGAGAACTGTCTTCTCTGGATTCGTCCGGAACCACAGAATGCAGCTATCTTCCTTATGGAACATCAACAGAATCTACGAGAACCAGGGATGACCGATCACATTAGGAATCTGCAAGCAGCAGTCTTGGAAGACTGCCGGCATTATGTCAAAACTAAAGGACCTCTGGCCATAAAAGCAAATGAATTATTCTGGGAACATTGTCCCAAAGAAAGACGGTAATACCATCCCTACAAACCCCTCAATCTCCAGGCAGTAATCTCACGGATACCTGATTATGTAAAATGCATGAGACAATGTGCTGAACGGTGGATTGGTTACCGTTTTCATTTCCCTATCTTATGGCTTCCTGGAGAACAATGCAAGGCTCAATTTACATTGACTAAAAAGGAAGAATTGGCAGCATGGAAAAGACTTCAGAATGCCCAAGGGTTCAGAGACATGGTTGACAGCACTTTCTACACTTACTGCATAAGCAATCTACACTATTCAGCCCAGTATTCTGATTCCGATTCAGATTAGACGTTGCATGCGGACATGCAACATTTTCAGTTGGGGGGGATGTTAGGTTCCCATATTGTCTATTTTTGACTATATATTTTGCCATTATATTACCCTCTTCAACCCTTAGTTGAAAGCCTTTGCTAGTGTTTTGGCTTAATCACTCCAAAAGGTACAGAGTAACTTTCCTCATTGCTATATGTTTAATTATTCAACACGTAATCATGCTATCTTTATAATTGTTCCCTGAAGTTGATTAAAGTGCTGACCAATTGCTGAAACTGCCTAACTGGCAGGATCACATTTTGTCGTTGCTGAAACAGCGCAAACCGTGAAGCTGAAACAGCAAGAACAGCATGAACCTCGAAGCTGAAACAGCACGAACAGCATGCGCACTTTGAGGAACAGTTGAGATTTGCGTAACAAATCTGCATCGGCAAAGGAGTCTGACCGATTACTATATTGGTCGTAATGATCATGATCCTCATGACTGTAACAATATTTTGTTATCAAGAACTGACTTTCCTATTTTTGGTACAAAAGGGTTGAATCAGAATGTATGAAAATCTTTTGTAATAGATGTCTCCTCTATAAAGAGGAGACATCTACATTAGAGAGGGGGACGGAAAGGAGGGGAACAAACTGTAACACAGAACTTGTAGTGAAGGGATGAGACTGAATCTCTTTTTGTAATATGGTTTATTGGCAGATGAATACAATTCTGTTCTGAGTATTTTATCTTAATTCCTGTGTTCTGGGGAATCTTGTGAGAGGGACAGGGCCCACCTTCATCACAAGATTCACCCATCTTCTTTTTGTTGTGTGGTGTGTGTGCGATTTCTGTTTATATCACAGTTACTGCTTCTAATGATATTTACTTTTGTTGAAACTCTGTTTTCCTTTTTAACTAATTGATGTTGCATATGAGTGCCTCACCGGTGATTAAGATTTACAGAGTGTATTGGTGAACTGGACAATAGAGGCAGGTGTTGAAAGTCCTTACTCTGAGGATAAGGTCCTGATCCTTTGTTGTAGGACAGCGATCACTTCCTTTTGCAGATTTGTTTCCTTTAAGTTATTTGTTCTTACTTCATTTTCTGCAATAGGCTATAACTACTGTAACTGCTGTAACACAGAGTAAGGATTTAATAAATAGTAGATTGTTTATACTACAGCTTTTAATACCATTAAGATTGAGTACATACAGTACGTAGTCACCTTTGGAATAATCAGACTTTCCCGGGTTGATAATTTATGTGGCACTCGACTGTTTTATTAATAGACAATTAAAGTGACCAACATTTTGGCGCCGTTGCCGGGGAAGGCGACTGAAGATTTTAAGGGTATTAACATTTTTCTTTAGAAATGCAGGATGCATGAGAGGACGCAAGAAGGTTAACCATTCAGGTGGCAAAGGCAAAGGAGGAGGAAGAAAAACTTTTATTGATGATATTATTTCAAAAGCTGAGACATCCCAGAGGTTAAGCTCTCGAAGGCCACAGACCCAACACTCTTCCCAGACAGATTATCAGACAGAGGAAGTAGTGGGACCAGAGAGGGTTATAGAACCATCAGAATATACTGAGGAACCGGTGGAAGAAGACGAACGACCAGTAGAAGAACCAATAGAGGAAGTTAAGGTGGAGGAACCAGTGCAGGACATTGAAATTCCAACAGAAAACTCCGAAGACCGGGCAAGCGCATCAGGAAAACAACCAATGGAGGATAACAATGAAGGACTTTTCGGTGGAGGTCGCAGAATAGAGGGAAGGGGAGAAAATTCTCTCTCCACCCTGGAATTCCCCATTGGAGATCTCCCCAGAGGAGCAACTCCTATGAAGAATATCCCACTTTCAGCATTACCCAATTTCCATGGGTTATCCACAGAAGATCCTGATGAATTTCTTTTTGAATTTGATATACTGTGTAGAAGCTATGACTATGTTAATGCTACTCAGAAATTGAAGTTGTTTCCAGCTACATTAAAAGGGAACGCATTAAGATGGTTCATGAGCTTGGGAGCTCATGTGATTACAACATGGGACCAGATGAAGGAGAAATTTTTGGCTAAATACCAAGATTATTGTCGAACAAGAGAAAGGAAGGAGGAATTATTCAAGATGACTCAGAAGGAGGATGAAAGTCTGGAGGACTTCGTGGAAAGGCTATAGTATAACTTACAGCGATCTGATCATCCTGATATGAGTAAAGATATTCTCAAGTCAATATTGCTAAAAGGGGTACGAGATGATTGTTTAGATATGTTGAATATGCTTGGAAAAGGAGACATATCTAAGGAATCCTATGATGAGATTATCAATCTCTGTAAAAGATGTTCGAGAGGAGCAGCAAGCAGACCAAAGAGCAAAGACAGTACATACTCAAGAGTCCAGAAATCAGCAAGTGGAGGAGCAACACGGGCTGAAATAGGTAACTTACTTGAAGTATTTAAAATTGAAATGTTAAGCTCTTTTGCTTCACAAATTGATACCTTGCAGGTTAAAAAGTAGCAGGCAGAAGCAGAAGCTGCTCTGGCTATTTTCTGCTCTAAATGTAGGGAAAAACATCCACTAAGGGAATGCCCCCTGGACAAGGTACCAATCTGCACTATCTGTGAAAAGGACCATGAGACTCAACAATGCCCTTCTTTGCTAGGAATAAAAGCAGCACTGCAGCCAACTGAAGAAGAAGCTGAAGCAGTGTACCTCCTCACACAGAGAAGGCAATGGCAACCACGAGGTCAAGGTACGAATTCTAACATGTCATTTAATCGTTGGAATAATCATCCTCCTTTTCAAACAAATTACCCACCCTTCAATCAAATGCAGTATCCACACCTTAATCAAATGAATTTCCCACCCATGTAGCAACCAAACCCTCCTTTTGTTGATCCTACGATGTGGAATCCCTGGGCTCTACAGCAAACCTATTTTAATCAATGGAACCCGAATTGGACAACTCCACAGATCCCATTTCCAAACCAATTACCTCAGTATCAGCAATCTCTCTCCTTACCATCAAATGCCCCACCAAATAATCAGACAATGAGACCTCAGCTGCCTGTACAACCTAACCCCAACCCGAATAATAATAAAGCTCTGCAAGTAATTGATGTTCAAAACCAAATAGTTTCCCCTATGCAATGTAATGACATTCATTTACGCTCTGGAAGAATAGTTGAACCCATTATTGACGACATTACTTCTGATTCTGATAAAGAAGAAATCGGAAAAGAAAAGTCATCTAATGCTGAAACAGTTGGATCATCCTCTAATAACAATGCTGAAACAATTGAAACATCCTCTAAAAAGACTGCTGAAGCAGCAGAGCCACCATTCCCTGAACGTTTGGCTCTTACCAAAACACTTGAGCCACCTGCTTTTAATCTGTTAGGGGAGCTGCAGAATTTATATGTTAAAATTCCACTCTTACAAGCACTGAGAGATGTACCAATTTATGCTAGAACTGTTAGAGATATTTGTATTAAGAAACCTGGAAGAAAAGCTAAGGACCCCCTCATAATTCATGTGATGGGTGATCTAGTTGCTCTAATGTCAGAAAAAAACCCTCTTGTGAAATATGGTGACCCTAGTCATCCTACGGTCACAGTACAGGTGGGAAAAACTTTTGTTTCTAGAGTTCTAGTAGATCTGGGTGCTGCAATAAACATCATGACACTTGAAACTGCACAGTTATTACAGTTAAAGGATGTAATTAGGGAAACCCCAACCATTCTAGAGCTAGCTGACCGCTCCACAATCAAACCTGAAGGAGTCATTGAAGACCTGATAATTTCAGTCAAATCTTGGAACTACCCAGCTGATTTTGTGGTATTACAGACCAAAACAAAGTTGGGGGGTCATCCATTGATTTTAGGAAGACCTTGGCTGGCTACAGCAGATGCCTTCATCAGCTGTAGGTCAGGATCAATGACAATTTCTAATGGATGTGAAACCAAACAGCTTACTCTTTACCCTCATGCTACACCTATGATTAATAATGATAACTCTGTGTGGTTAGATTATGAGGACGATGAGACCCAACCCATCTTGACTGTCGGACAAGCCCTAACTTTTAAGGATTCAACCGAAGAGAGTTTGCAAACACGTTACCAGTAACTTGATGCAGCTCCATAAGTGACGTGGTTGCAACTCTAGACAAATCAACTTGTATTTATGTTTCATCTAAAACCTTATTGTTGTGAAGTTCTACCTTCTCAATCTTCATTTTTTTACTGCTACTTTCTTACATTGCATTTTGCAGTGTGACAAAACCGTCATAAAAAAATAATAGATTCCATGGCAATTTGTCCTATTTTTTCCTAATTTTCAGAAAAACAAACAGTAATCCAATCAAGTAGCATAATGTTGCCAACTTATATGTTTATAAATTCTATAACACTAACTATTTTCATAGGACTTCTGGAATTGGCTAATTCACCAATATGCACTTCTTCTGAAATAAAGCTTCAATCGGGCTCTTTATGCTTTTCGTTATCTCATAGCTTGTCATGAATCAATTCCATATCTGCAGTATCTTTTGTCATGTTTTCACTTGATGATGAACTCGCATCAATATCGTTTATCTACTATATAGATTTCTCTACATAAGTATACCTGGTTCGTCAATGATTTCTTCAACATATTGGTTAGCCCTTGATTTCCGTGAGTATAGTTTATGCAACATGCAACTTGACATTCATAAATACTGATACTCGATACTTCCATGATATCTTCAACATATATGATTAGTCGTTGTTTTTTTGTCAATGCATTTTGACATTTTTCGCTCTACTCTCTAATTTTTAGAAACTAGTTTCAGTATCCAATTGTTTCTGAGTATGCGTGAAATAAACCCTCCTCATCAAAGGCTTTAATTGCTTCCACTTTACTTAAGTTAAAAGGATTCAAATTCTTTGCAACATCTATAGCATGAGCCACAATTTTCACTGTGATTTCTCAACAGTAAATGGCAAAGGAATGAATTGTTTTATCTTTTTTTTTTGAAATATATTTAGCTAGTCAAGGTATTGTCTACAGACTTCATAAACAAAGTACACGTCTCTAATAAATTTTGATAATAGCAATGGCTTAACTTGAAATCCATATATTTTAATTAGTGTATTACTTTCTCTTTATTCATGTATACATTTTCCCCATAGGAAAACTTGTGCCTGTCCAGATATACGATGAGGTTATTTTCCAGTTATCATGTAATTGATTTGCCTTACAAAAACATATTGAATTAGACAAAAGTTTAAAGAAGCATTATTCTTCCAAAATATAGGATACCATAATTGCATTGGTTCTTGATTCACATTGATTTTAGGATCACCTGGAAAACCACTAAAGTCATCGTTATAAATCAAATCTATTATGAGATATGCCATCATGAAGAACCTATTGGTCTTGTATAAATTGGTTAACTGAGAAGCTAGTTCATTAGAAACGATACTGCAATTGAATACACAATCCTTTTTGTATGTGTGATAAAGCATATAGAAAATGCATTTTGGAACACTTGTTGTAGTTTCTTGGCCCATGACACATGCACAAAGCCAAAAAAAGTCCCTAAACGGTTGTTTAAACAAAGAGATTTCTAGAATAGAAAGATCATAAGGAACTTGGTAACTTGGCGACAATAAATCCTTAATAACATTAGTCTCACTTGCTTCTGAGATCGCGAAAATATTTGCTTTGGAAAATGCCAAGCGAATATTAGTCTCTGATAACTCGAATATTCATCTAAATGGACAATTTCTCTCATAGCATAATTGTTCTTGTTTCTTAAATATATTTTTTGCACACAAATGGACAATTTCTTTGGATTAAAATAATAATAATAATAATAATCCACTAGTCCAAATCTTGTTACTATTCTTCTCTTCCATTGGTAGATTAGCATAATGCTCACATGCAATCGACCAATGGAAGTTCTCATTGAAAACACCAAGTAAATTAATGGTATTAATGCAAATAGCTTATTTGCTTTATCTGCTATCCATATTCATTCCGTAGTTGAAAACACTTTCTGAATCAATAATGTCCTCAAAACCACTGAGCTACATAATTATTATTATTTTGTTCGATTCTATATATATTCACTAGATATTACTTTTGCAAACACAAAATCGACTCTATTTATTGCAAATGTGAAATATGTTACATAGAACATTTGTCAATAAACAGTAATTGAATATTCTGAAGCTAACGTTTATAGAAACGAGTGTAAATATACCTCGCAACTACAAAACCATCTCATCAATTTATTATTCATCTCGTTTTTGTGTGCCTATAAAAATTAACAATAATAGCAACTAACTCACTCACTGACGATAATAATTATCACTGCAAAAAAAAAGTGTGCCAAGTTATGCTTATCATGAAACTACAAGGCCGCATAGTCGTTTTCCAGTACTTAGTTATTATCGTCTTTGAATTATGAATAACCTGACACAAAGCTTAGAGACACATGCAATTTGACCAATTATTGCAAATTGCTTCACTCTCTTATCTGCTAATCTAAATAAATGTTGGTTCAAAAATTAATGGCATTTTTTAAAACATCCATGAATGTACTAGAAAAGTGTTACGCAAAATGGGAATATGCGGAGAAGATATGCAAAGTAGCGAGTATGTATAGAGAAAGGATGATGCAATAAAGACAACTATACTTCTGCATATTTGCAAGTTCCACACAACATTTGTGCATTTTTTCCTATCTTTAGCAATTGTGCAATTACTAATTAACTTAAGTTGTAATAATACAATTAACAAATCTAAAATTGTTATTGCCTTTTAATAATTAGATTAATTACCTATTCATTTTGGACTTCACATGACAATGGATAAACAAATCTATTGTTAAAACTTACACAAAAATAGCTAAAATTTACAAAAGTGTGATGTATTACATTTATAATTACTTATGAACTTTATTGCTTCAAAAGAAAAAACGTATAGCTTTTGTAGTCTTACAATCACTCAAAGTATAATGAAGCATGTACTGCATTATGTTCACTCTAGTATGAATGTGAAAGATGAACATGACACTGTTGAAGAGGGAAATTTGTCCAAATGTGATCAATAATTGTCTCATTCCCAGAAATAAGATCTGTCGTTATTTCTTGTAACAGTTCGCACCGCATATATTCTAATAGTTGTTTACTTCTTTTGCTATTTGAATTAATGTCAATATTGAAATCTCCAATAAGTATAAAAATGTAATCACCAAATGTGAATTGTGCCTTTGCTATTGTTATTTCTTCAATGATTGTGGAAACATGTACAAGTGGTGCAACATATACATTTATTATGCATATCCGACATTGGAAATATACTTCTGACAAAACAAGTTCGATTATGTTATTGCAAATGTTTTTCGTTGATACGATTTCTATGTTTTCTTGTATGCAAGTAAGTACTCCATGAAGACAATTTGATATGTTGAAATTGAATTTACGAAATTCAATATTGATGGTGGAAATTTTAAATGTGTTTCCTAGATACAAAGAATCATAGAATTCATTAAATCTTCATCACGCACAATGTCATTCACATGAGCATGTAGACTTCACGTATTCAAACTTGCAATCGTTAAAGTATTTGCACTTGCTATCAGCTTCTCTATGTACCCTAATTTCCATGATGCTTTAGTTCTTAAGTGTTTTGTTTCTTCTAATACTTTCTTATTTACACAAAATTTTGTTATGTTAGTCTTTGAAGAAGATACAACGATTCCATCATTCTAACACATGATAGTGTTGTGTAAACTAATCCATGTGTCGATATGCCACTTGGATCAAATGCAATTCCATTTAACGTTAAACCCTGTGATCGGTGAATTGTTCTAGAACAAGCTAGTTGTATCAAAAATTATTTCACACTATAGTTTTAAATCTCTTGCCATTACATGTCAATGGTTTTGAAACACACAATATTGGAGTCTAATTAGATGAAATGTTTTCACCATACAGTTCACAATACTTATTTCTCTTAATTTTGTTAATAATGGATTTACGAAATATATTCATAACACATCAACATTATTGCTATTTTTCATATATATTTTTTTCATATTCCATCAGTGCCATTAATGAGACCATCTTATGTATTATAGTTCCATGTATATAGCTCAATAATAACATTGCATTTGATAAGGATTCTCGATGGTAATATTAATGTCTTCTCATATGCAACAAATCATATTTTCTTATTGTGAGATTCATTAATTGCATCAAGAACTATTAGCTCTTCATTTACATGTGACAAGATTTTTTCGTTATGATTTTGTACATCCTTGTTTATGTAAAATAGGTATGGAAACAATGGATCCATTGGAGCTGGCCTATAACACGTATCCTTTATATATTTTATGTATTCATCTGATTGTTGATTCACTCACATTGTGTTAAGGATTTTAATGAACTTGTTATCTTTTTGACACACTTTCATATGCAATTCATAGCATTTGATTTTCTCTTTCCAGAAACCACATATTAGTTTTTGCTTGCTAAAATTGGTGGCTCAAAATTCAAAGAATCTTTGATTGGTTGCACTTGGAACAAGTCACCTAAAAATATTACATCAATATTTCCAAAATAAGCTAATCGAGCATGCTTAATTTCACGTAAGCGTTTGTCAATGTGGTATAATAATATTGAACCTATCAAAGACGCCTCATCTATTAGCATAACACGGAGTTATTTGCAATGTTTTGTCAATGTGTCTAATTTTTCACCTTTAAGCGAAAGATTTTTTGATTTGTTAAATGGTAAATGGAATGCAGAATGCAATGTTGTACCACCTACATTGAATGTTTCCTTCCCTGTATATGTTGTGATGGTTCCTTTTAATTGACATGGGTCATATCTAAACATGTTATTGTACAAGCGAATTAGAGATTGGAATATTACTATAACAGTGAACGTTTTTCCAACACACGCACCACCTATTACAAGTACATACAATGGGTCATTTGGAATTTTTTTCTTCTTGTCGACTATTTCTTTCACTATTTTTGTCTGTTCTGGATTAATCACTCTTATGATTTAAAAGAATTATGTTTCTTCTAGTACTTCTGGTTGCTTTACAAGTTGATAAGGTCTCTCAACAATTGATTTTGTATTTTTAGCCTTTTGCAAATATTGCATATTGACTCGATATCATATTCTTGATAACGTTTTTCACTTTCTATTTCTTCACATTAAGGTAAATTTCTTTCAAACAATTCAATCTCTTTGTTTTCAAGCTCAACAACTATACCATTAATATCAATCCACGTGGTCATTGTTTCGTTCATGAATTTTCACTCGTTACATTTTATGATTTTCTCAAATAAGAAATATGCATTCTCCCAACTTGAATATTATTCTTTAAATATGTTATCGTCAATAGGATATGAGACATACAACATTAATTGTTCTCAGTAATAGTTATCAACATCAATAACTTTATTATGTTTTATGTACCTTATAACACATGGTCTCTTAGTGCCTCCTCTTTTTTTCCTTGTAGTGTATAGCACAACGCAAAGTTCAACTAAACATGCATGTTCAATGTTTTATGGTCGCTACAGATAGCGATCGATAATTGATAGACATATTATGTTTTATGAATCATCAGGTTCACGTTTTATGTCTCTTAGTTTCTTTAGTAAAAACTTTCAATCATCTATTGTTGAAGTATTAATAAATATACATTTCCTTGAACTAGTATTCAGTGGCATTGTCAACGCTATATATACAGCTTGTTGTGCAGACATTTGTTATAAGTTCAATAAAGTTTTTCCAAGTCTTGCAATTGTTTCAATGATATCACCATCATTTTTTTGACACTCACTTCACACACATTTAAACATCGATGTCATTGTTTTATCTAGCTTTATCATATATGAACTACAATAGGTAGTTGTTGCATATGAATCAAGTACAAATTGAGCATCAATATTTGCATCTAGATTAACAAAATATGTCAAGCAAAGTTATTAGTCCAAGTGTATGTTGGTTCTCTTTTCAACAAATTTGTTCTTTGCTTTAGAGTACACTGAATTGCATGTATATAATCAGATTCGGTTATACCTATTTTTTCCAGAAAATTGTCAAATGTATATGTCGTATCATGTTCCATATGCTCTAGTGCATCAAATATCATTGTTGCATTCGCCTTTGTCTTTTCATTTTCAAATTCCGTAGGCTCAAGTCTTCATGTTCTTAGCATTGGTGGTATCGAAAAATTGAACCTGCAATGCATATATTTTCCTTTCCTACGAGTGCTTGTGTGATGCTGACATTGAATAGTTTTCATATTTATAGGTAGTTTGGTTGAATTATAGGACAAGTACTTGTCAACAAAGTTTTTTATTTCAGTATCTGTACTTGTTCCATAGATGGGAGCATTTTTAATCCATATCAATCCATGTTCATGTTGGCTTCCTCGATTTTGGAATTTTGTTACAAAGAAATAGTCAACGATATCACCAAAGTACTTGGACTCATGTTGAATTAACTGACGTACAACATTCATTATGCTTATGTAATATTGTATAAAGGTAATGGATTCATTTCTGATCAAGGTATCAATATCATTTTCATCTACTTCATTTTAAGTACAAAGTTTTTTTTTTCTCGATGTATTTGTTGCAAAGCGTTTACTAAAGGATCCTAAATATGTTCAACACTGCTAAAAAACCAAAGAAAGTGGGTGGACCTAATTGTCGGATCATTGCATATAAGTTCTTGCGCAAATGCGAAAAATAGTTTGGTGATATTTCTATTCGTCTAAGATCCATATAAGCAATGTTCGATGCAAGAATGTGTTTCAAATTTGCCCTTATTTTAACGTCTTTAGTTATTAGTTTTTCTCTTTTTAATTGTCCCTTTCATATACGAATCCAAATACAACTAAATACTTGATTGAGGATAATTCAAACTATATTGTAAAACAAATTTGTTATATGATACACAAAATCATGATCTTGAGGCAAAACTTCTTACTTAGCAATATTGTGATATGTAAAGTTTCTCGTAACACAGCGTAATCATTTTTTTTTTTTTAGGTGGGAAGGTTCATCTCTTCTGAATATCCTCAAAGGTTTATAGCCTTCACCCAAATCAATGTTTATTTGATAATTACAAAGATCATAAATACTATATGAATGCTAAATCCATGTAAGAGTGTCTTTGTCACAGTTTCTTGATCATACTAATCATTATCATCATTGTTTTTTGTATCTGCATTTGTCTCGCATACATATGCATCCTTGTTTTAGTCAAAGACTTGTTTCCAATTTTTGTTTATTCTAACATTCTCTAATCTATAGAGTGGAGTTTTACACAATCATCTCATTTCCCTCATGACTTTATGAACACATATTTTCCCAACAACAAATATGCTTTTAAACACTAAATATCTTTTAATTGCCACGACCATATTACTAAATTTATTTATGTCACGAGGAAGTGTAATTTGAATTCGAGATATGTCAGCAGGTACATTGATTAGTCCATCAGTCAATGCCAATTGCGTTTTTCTAAAACATTGTCCAAGTTCTTGTATTTGCAAAAATGGTAATCATAAAGATATCAATCGTTCCTCCAATTCATAAGTTCTTTCACAATGGAAATTTGTTTATTACAACTAATTTTCTCTTGAACTGCAAATTTGATAATGTAACAACCCTGGGTTAAATGTTCATGTAATAAAGGAAAAATAAGACCAAGGTCATTGGACACGTATTCCAAGTTGAATGGTGGGGAAACATCATAGTGGGGATACTTTTGGTTTATTTATCGCTATGGAAATTGGCAAAGGCAAAGAGGCAATAATTGGCATTTATTTATGAGAAATAAAGGTAAATAGGAGAAAAGGAAGGTGAAGAGACCTAGATTTGCATGAGAGAGAAATTAGAAGGAAAATTAAGCAAAATGAAGAAAAAGGGGACATCAATGATAAAAAGGAATCTAAGAATCAGTTGACAACTTTTGCAAAGATAACACACACTTGGACAAGTAAGCAAAGGAAGGAAAAGGAAAATCAAAGGAAAGTGAAGGAAAACAAGGAGAAGGTTGGATTAGCAGCTTCAATAGGAAGGTGGTGCAGGTAACAGGTTGCATGTGTGATTTCCTAGTTGAGGTATGAATGCATGGTAAAGGAATTTGTTGTCATTGGCATGGGTTTTTCCTAGAGTGACAATGGTTTCAACCCTGCCTTGCCATTTTCTGGATAGAAATGATGTTATGGGGTTCACTCTTGGTTGAGCTTTGGATTGTTGGAACGTTTTGAAATCTGGTGAGGTGGTCTCAAGAAAATTCCCAAGGGTTGGGGGTGGTGATGGTTTTATCCCGGAAGCCCTTGACAGGTGGGTGGAGACAAGCAAATTCCTCAAGGTATGGTGAAGAAATTTTAAGGCATCCAAGATTATTTTGGTTGTGTGATCTCTTGACCGGTTTTGGTGAGATTACGATAGTTTAAGGGTGGAGGTGGTTTAACCTCTGGATTCCCTTGGTTTTTTATGTCTTGGTTTATCCCATGAGATCCCACATTCATGCTTGGAATATGGCACAAGGGTCATTCATTGAAAGAAAGATTTGGTTCAGCGCAATCTATGATCAGGTGGTACGTGGAAGTCCTTGACTTGGTTAGTTTTTGCATATGTTAATGAGATTTATTCTCCTATTATGATTCATGAGCACTTGTACTTGTTATTATGATGATTTGATGGTTGTTTTATCATGGTTAATATTTTGGTTATATGTTGGCTATAAGCATGGTTTATGATGTGCTCCAGCTATGGATTTTATTATGCTTTGATAAGTTAATGAATGGTTGATGAATGGATGGGATAACAAGTGTTGGTGTAGCTACTTTAGAGGACATTAGACCTTCTCGGTGATTTCCAAATGAAGTTCAGAGATTTAAGATTAGATATGCATTCATGACCTATAGATTTTATGTTTGTCATATGTTTGACAAAATGCTTGTCATGGCTAGGCATGGTTAGGTCAAGTTCTTAATGATTAGCATTGTTATCATCTTATTTATGCTTCTAGAAAATTACAAGCAGTTATGGGCAGTGGTATGGAGACTAGCTTAAAAAGTGGCTTAGATCTCAAAACCGCATGCATAGAACATACATAGAACGAGAGTTGTTGGGCCATAACCGCATGGAGGCAATTATTTGAGTGCGGTTATAGCCTCATAACCACATGGAAGTAGTGTAAATGGTGAAATTGTGGGTCTAGGTTAGTGAATAAAGTTCCAACTCAGGGATTGGTCACCTGGTGTGGCTGTTTGGCTCCTGGGGGGTTTGTAGCCCGTGAGGAAAGTCAGAAAGGTTTCAGTTTGTAGGCCCCACTTCTTTAACTGGAACTTAGAGGTCGGTTCATGTCATAGTGGTAGATTAGTTCACATTTACTAGGGAGGGCTTGGAAAAGTAGGTAAATATGGGGTGGTGTATTATAAATAACTTTGTCATTATCTAATGTCTTTCTACATTTTTTGCATACACACTTAATTTTGGACACATTGATGATTTGTTTTTCTATGACATCCCTTTTAAACCAAGTTTGATTATGAATTGCACAATCATAAACAAGAACATATTTTATTTTCTTAAAATATTGTTGTTCGGCCACTGTTTCATGATGTTCATTAGCAAATATGTTATCCTGTATTGACTTTTGTTGTTTCGATTGTCTTGTAGTCTTACTTGTTTCGATAATATTTTTGTTTCTTATGTATTTTTTGAATTCATGCAATGAATAACATGGTATTTTGCTTACATTAACAAAATTTGTATTAAGTTCCAAAGTATTTTCATAAATGTCCCTGCTCTTAGAGCTAGAATTTAATGGCTTACATAGTTTTCTAAGAACAATTGTTTCGAAAACACCGTTGTTTCTTATATGTTTTTCGACTCAATGCATTCAAAGTTGTAATCTCTTGTTTGCATTGATAAATTATGTATACATTTCTATGCCATTTTCATTCATGTTCATGTTTTCGAATTCATACATATTAATGCCACTATGTTTTTTATTGGATTTTTCTATAAATTTATTTTCGTTAATTGCTTCAATAACACATGATTTTTTCCTATTGGACTATCTCTTTAAGAGGTTCATAATACAAATGACCTACAATCGTACCAAATTGCATAATGTGGAATATCTTTTCGCCTTTCTCGAACCCACGAAATTCAAACACAATAGGCAGAGTGTCAATGGACCATATGCATATAGTTATGTTTAAGATACACCATATCCAGTCATAAATAAAAAGACCACCGTCTATCTTCCCTTTTTCATCTGGCATTGATAATTGTATAATGTATCCTTGCAAATCTATTATTCCAGGAAATTGCTCAATTACATCTTCATTCATGTATTTTTCTATAGAGTTTAATGCAAATGAATTATTATGCATCATTGCATTGCAAAAAGTATGTGCAATTATGTGTCATAATAAGGGAACATCATACTCATTCTTCATCAAATGGCATATTGTTTCAAAACAAATTTCACCGTAAATACCCTTGAACCCGAAAAATCTCTTAACCATATGTTTGTCGGCCATGCTTTTTTCTATCTACGTCCATCCATGTTTTGTTTCTTCATATGTTGCTATATTTATTATAGGTTCGTGATCAGTTCCTATTGAAGATTTTTTCTTACATGGGAATGGTTTTCAATGTACGACAATTGAATTTTCGTCATGGAACAATATATCATAATTTTATTTGCACAAATATGAATTAAAATGCAAATAGTTTTTCATTGTTGTCTTTGACCAAAGTCTTATGGGAAATTTTAGCCAATTTGATAACTAATTTATACAAAATATGTCCCCCCCAAAGTCCTCATTCTTCCCCAATGATAGTATTTGAATTTGATTTTTCATCCTTTCCAAGTAAACATCTAGGCTATCTACACTATGCATATGTATTATGCATCTACATTCAATTCGTGTTCGTAAGATAGTACAAATTCGGACTTCCCTTCATGTAAACAGTTCCTGAAATGTTCTATTGTTACTTCATGCAATTCTATTGACGAATATAAAAAATGCAATACAGTTCGCATACTATTGAATAAGCAATCTCCCACAACATATACAGAATTGTTCAAACGAAATATATTATGCTTCCTTAGTATTGCATATGTACCATTCCTTTCTATAGTAAACAAACGATTCTCCATTGATGCTTTAACAATCACAGTTCAAACATGCTTGTTCATTGATGCTTTAACAATTATGTTTCGAAAAAAAAAGAAACCACTCTGAAATATTGCTCAACGATAAGAACAACATAAACAATGTACAAGAAAACAAGTAAAACGATATAGATACAACAGGTTCACATAAAAATATTGTCAATGAATGAGATATAGTGTCACAAAACAAATGAACCACAAGGTACCTAATACAGATATTGTAAAATTTGTCTTTGTTCTTGAAAACAAATGTTGGGTATAATTCTTTTTTTTTGTAAGCTTGGCATGACTACATCTTCATCATGTCTAATATATCATCCTGATTGGGGCGGGGAATTAAACCAGTGACTTCACATCAAGGAGTTCCTTAACATAGCACTCAATCACCATCTATCCAAGACCTTGTCGACATGTTTTTATGTAAGCTTGGCAGGACTACATCTTCATCATGTCCAATATAGCACCCCGATCAGGGCGGGGAATTGAACCAGTGACTTCACATCAAGTAGTGTCTTATCAGAGCACCCAATTACCATTTATCCAAGGCCCTCTGTACAAACAACTCTTAGGCATACATGATCTTGCTCGGGATTGGACCACAAGATATGTGGAGACCAAACCTCCCCACTAACCATTGGACCACATCCTCGGACCTTGTGTATAATTATTACGCTAACAAGCAAAATGCACAATTCTCAAAATAGAGTATTTATTTTGATCACTAGAGTTAAACCATTCATAATAAGCTCCCCTCCCCAAGAACAATGAAATATATCAATATGCGTTGACAACATGCATCCCAAAAAAAAGAATGTATGATTAACACTTGGTCGATGCAACCACTGACACGTTACGTGTTAAAACTACGCCACAACATATTTCTAAACTTAGAACATTTGATTTATGATTCTTAGGCTAATGAGAAAAACATAGTGACATGTTACTTATTATTATTATTATGTCACAAAGATTCATAAAGCTTAGACCCTTTGATTTGGATTTATGCCAAAGAACGAGTATGCGGAATAACAAATGCAATCTTTCTAAGGAAAATTTTTGTACTTCTGCATTCACTTCCCCCCTCGGACAATTCTCCCTCACACTTTCCTTCCACATAACACTGATTTTTAAACAACGGAAGCCACTTAATATCAATCACTCCATATAATGTATCACACGATTTCATATTTATTTAACTTAATACATTTATGTGATTCACCATGGATATGTGTGCATGCACTGTCCTGTCTAACCTGTCACTCACAAAATAGTTACACGTGGTCATTAGGCACAAAAACCAGAAATATAGAGTTACATGACATTGATAACATCGTTGATATGTATTTTGCAACACATCATAGATATGAAATACAACCAACTCTTCAACGATTATGTTTTTCCTTTTCCATCAAGCTCCCACACAATACAACTATAATTATTTTTACCTAGTTTTGAATCGCTCAAATTTTTGCTTCGTTGAACCATTGTTGCTCTATTTAGTAATAGAGCAACCTTAAACTACAGATTCAAAAAATATTGCATAGAGCTCTGAATCCAAGCAAAATTGAGGATTTGCATAGGATGTCGAAGCATAAATGAACACACCTTCGACTTTCAATTGTGTCTTAATGACATATCTAAATATCGTATGAAAAGCACCAAATGTTGAACATAAAACAACGAAAGTTAATACAGATTGGAGATGTCGTTCAGGCCCAAATGAAAATCGAAGATGTATTTTGCAATATATCATAAATCTAGAAAATAACCAATGCTCGATCGACCAGGGTTTTTTCTCCTCGCGAAGTGAAAGTTGTCCGCACAAGCATTTGATAATAGCTATACAGAAATGCACCTCATTTATGCACTAGGAAAAAGCATTTTGTTGGTTAATTTTTAAACTCTTTTGCATTTAGAACTTTTGTAGATATCGCTATATGCAAGAACAAAAACCGAAGTTGAGATTTTTATTTTTTTACTATTCGCAATGAAGAATATGCCAATGACGGAGTATGTCTAAGAGAATGGAAGTGCACAAGCGAAAATAAGCAATTTGACGCAATACGTTTATTTTTTCATTTGCACAATCTAACATAAGCAAAAAGGTAATTGGAGTGTTGAAAATGCAGAATGATAAACCACTACATTAGTAGGCAAAGCAACATAATGACTGATTTACGATTAGATCTTTGATCATCTATTGTCACTACGACAAATAACCTCCAAAATTTTGCCTACACCCAAATTTTGGATCCTACTGCGGATCTTGCAATTGGTCATTCCATAGTCACTTCTTGGTTAATTTATGCTTTTGAGCTCCCTTCTTGGATTGAAAGTGTCGAGGGTACTTGCTCACACACGCTCAATCCACAACAAGTTCATGATTGCATTATTTTACGCAATCTTGAACAAGAATATCATTATCCATCAAGAATGTGCATGCACGATGTCCAATCCATGTCAACAGTTAGTGTGCATTGACATCAATAATTTCTCACTTCTAGATGTGTTTGTACTTCTATTTCTGTGAGTTTTTCAAACTGTCACTTTCGTGAGTGTCGTTTTCATGTTTTCGTCTATCGCTTTTGCTTTCTCTTACTCTAATTAGTGTTGTTTTCATGTTATCTTTGCTCTGCATGCATTTCTTTCACTATCGTTCGCATATCACGAGTGTTGTTCGTACTTTAGCACTTGTTGTCTTCTTGCATGTTAAGTGTCACATAATGTACATAAGCTTGTTTTGACGGTTTCAAGAGGTTCTTCTTATGTAAATGAGTCAATATTACCATGTAAACCTTCATTGCACTCATTTCCGAAGTTTTAAGCACTGTTGCACAAGTGTCATCACAGTCGTCACAAAGTGTATCTTTAGTGTCACACTTGTCGTAAGTTGTCATAAAGGTTGTCGCATTGAGGGAAGTATGTTGTTAATGCGTCTGAATGATCTAATTTTTGTCATAAATCACTCTAAGTGTGTGATCCCAATCAATTCCTATCACTATTCACATCATTTTGACTGATCCAATACTTAGCCAAGTTTCAAAAAATTCCCAGCAACTTAGCCTCATCCGACCTTCATACAGTGTGCACTACGTAGTCCCAACCCTCAAGTTGCAACCCTATCTCTTAACATTGCGCAATGCATAGTTCCTGCCTTCCAAGACTTCGCAATGCATAGTTTCAGTGCTCAAGCCTGAGCCTTGGCCTCCAAAATGGTGCAATCCATCCCTCCAACATGTCCTCAACTGCACACTACATAGTCTTTGAGCTCAAACCCAAACTTTGAGCTCTTAAACTGCATAACTACGTAATCACCGGGTCTATTTTTCCTCCCAGAACTGCGTAGTTGATAGAAACAGTGCAAAACCCTGCAGCCTCACTCACTGAATCTCAAAAAATGCGCAATCTACCTGCACAGTCCAACCTGAATTGTGCATTGCGCAATATCAAGGCTCAAACCTTAGCCCTAAGCTCTTGAATTGCGCAATTATGCAATCACCTGGGCTCCTCTGTCTTCCATAATTGCACAATGGGAAAAATCAATGTTTAAACCCTTAGCCTAGTTCCCTGAGCTCCTCAACTGCATAATTTTTTGCTCAGTGCAATCCTGAACTGTGCATTGTGGAGTGTTAAGGCTCAATCTTGACCCTTGACTTCCTAAGCTATGTAATTGCGCAGTCATTGAGCCTCTCCTGCAGCCTGCCACCCGGTTTCATCTCAGTTAGTGGATCATCATGCAACATCTTAGACTAGGGTTATCGGATTGATGTCATCTTGTCATGAGTGGATTGCAGATGCAAGAGCTCTATCATGTTATGGAAAGATGATGAAGAAGGAGATGGATAAGGAGGACATGCTGAAAGATACGTATGGAGCTAAAGAGATAAGAAGATCATCAGGCGAGAAGACGAAGGAATACTAGATTAGAACAAAATACCAAAGATCAGGACCGCATGAAGACTCCATCTAATTCACAACCCTTTGGAGGGTAGAACAAAACATATCTCACATGAAGATGAAGCATTGGATACATTTCTTATTGAAGACATAAAGAAAGAGGCAACAAGAAAGACAACCTGACACTGCCACATCACCAAGTAGTCCATGTCATCAATGTCATGTCATGTCCTACCACGAGTCATCATGTGCCACATGACTTATGGATTATGTAATTCTATATTGAAAAATGTAATGTGAAGTGGAAGTCCAAGGGTACTTTATGTAATGTGAAGAGTCATGTAGGAAGTCGAAAATTCATGACAAGTCAAACAATCATGAGGGTAGTCCAAGAGTCATGAGGGAGGTGAAATATCACCCCATTTGCTATATGTACACCCTCATTATTCATGCAAAGGACTTTTCAACTTGGCTCCTCCAGCAAGGCATTAGAGAAACAAGCTAGTTCTTTTGGGGAGAAAGGAGTGGCTCCAACGCTCCACTATTGGGGCTAGTGGTGTTTGTTGTATATATGTGCCTTGTGACTTTTACTTAATACTTGAAGCCTGATGGCCAACATGTTTTCATGCATGGATTGTGAATATTTGTAAGAATGTTTTGTGAATATTTATGATTCATGTTTGCTTTCTGTTAGGGTCCTATAATAATAGGATTCATAATTTTGAATTGGCTATGGTTAGTATTGTAATAGTGTACATATTTTTGCTTTATGCAAAATGTTTTCCCATATTAAAAATAAAAAAATGTAAAGAGGGTAAGTCCTAAAAGAATAATCAAAGGACTAAAAGAAAGAAAAAGATCAAAAAGATATAAAAAAAATATGAACCCCAAAAAAGAGATAAGAATAGATCATGAAAGTGTGCAAATTCAAATCCCACTCCTTTTACTTTACTTTGCAAAATAATATTGTGTGCAGCTTGTCAAAAATGCCACAAATCCATAATGGTCAAAGTAGTTTAAACTTTATTCATTCATACTTTAAATTTCATGTTAATAGATAGAGAATAAAGATCTAGCCAAACTATTTAATCTTGGGAGATCAATAGTTAGGTAGAGAATAATAATGAGCTCATCAGTTTAATCTGATCCATTGGAAGTTATAAGGTTAGAATTAGATAGTTTGCTTATCAAAGAAAAAGGAATAAAGGGTCAGCAAGCTCAAATGCACCACTGAATGAAGAGAAAAGGTTAGGGTAAATAAAGGGTAGGTAGAAGAAGTTTTGGAAATGCACAAGGTTTGTTAGGCCCCTATACTACTAGTGTAACCCCTTATGGTTATTAGTACAACCCACTTATTATATTGATGTACCCATGTAGTGCCCATATTGTTACTATTGTGCCCCATAGAAGCCCACTATTGTTATTATTGTGCCCTTACATTATTATTGTTATGTCGGCTATGATTATGTTATGACCCCTTAGACTCCTATATATAGAAAGGAGGTCTTTTCATTTGTATCATCCAAGAATTGTTCATTTATGTAATGTAAAGGAGGTTGCCCCCTCGAAGAGGCTGAATTTTAAGGCGTTGATCTATCTTTTCTATCTTTTTCTTGAGCTTGTTTCATAACATTTGGTATCAGAGCTTTGGATTCTAGGGTTTCACTGCTCCAAACAGGTCATCGTGGCATTTTCGCTATAAATTTTTTTCTGTGATGTTTCAAAAGTCGCAAAAAAACCAATTTGAGAAGAATTCACGCTGAACCTTGGATCCGAATTTCAGATCTTTTCGCACTATATTTGCGGAGATATGATCTGAGGAAGTTGGTCTTTTTGCAGACTCCTGAATTACATTCCAAACAGGTGACCTAGGGAAAATCATCATAACTTTCTCTCTGGGGATCGGATTGAAATTTCGTAAGAAGGTACGGAAAGAGGACAGGCTGTAGTTTCTTGTATGCATTTTTCAGATCCAAAGGTTGAAACAGTGACTCGTGGCACGTCGTACAAGTTTGCTCTACTGAACTAGTCTATAATCAAGTCACTGTGGGAGATTTCACATAACTCTTTCTTGGAGAATCCAATTTGGATCAGACTGGTGGCATTGGAAAGAGGACACAGAGGGCTACTACAAGTCACAATTTTAGAACTTAAAGATCTGAAAGTACAGAGTTACAGTCGTTTCAAGATCAAGCTCCTAAAATCAAGAAAAAGCAAGATGAGGAAGTTTGATGGCAAGGATCCGGTAAATTGGATACTTCAGATGGAGCAATATTTTGATCTACATGGTGTACCACTGTTACAAAAGGTATGTATTGCATCTTCATATTTAGAACCTGATCAATTTTTATGGTATGAAGGGCTTTGTTCTCGTAAACGACTTGTTACGTGGTCAATTTTCACGGAGGAAATGATAGCACATTATGAGGATACAAAGAGCAACACCTTCTTTAGAGCAACACCACAACAATTGGAAAGAGTAAAAGGGCTTTGTGACATAGTGGAAAGAAAAATTATGGAAACCAAGAAGCATACCCCTCACAACTATAAAGATGGAAGTGTTGTTTCTCCTAGCCTTCCACAACCTACAAGGGTTACACCACAACAATTGGAAGAAAAAAGAGAAAAAGGGCTTTGTTACAATTGTGATAGAAAATGCACTAAAGGTCATAAGTGTGCTGAGAAGAAATTATTTTACATAGAATATGAAGAGGAGGAAGAAAAGGATCAAAAAACATCAAAAGAAGAGGATCTATGCCAGGACCCCACCCCAGGGAAAGAAGAAATGAATCAGACCATATCTTGTAAAGCATTGGCAAGAATTACCACTCCTCAAACTCTCAAGATAGAAGGACATATCAAGAAGAAAAAGGTGCAAGAAGTGAAAGATCACATCGAGAAAGAAGAAATGAATCCAACCATATCTTGTAATTCATTGGTCGAAATTACCACTCCTCAAACTATCAACATAGAAGGGCATATCAAGAAGAAAAATGTTCAAGAAGTGAAAGATCACATCGAGCATCAAGAAATGAATCCGACCATATCTTGTAAAGGATTGGAAGAAATTGCCACTCCTCAAACTCTAGAGATAGAAGGACATATCAAGAAGAAAAAGGTTCAAGCAGTGAAAGATCACATCGAGCATCAACAAGAAGTTCTCCAACTTTTAAAGGATAACACCACTTCGGTGCAAAATCAAACGAAGCAACAGGTAGATCAACATCGTAGTGAAAAATGTTTTGATGTAGGTGATTGGGTATTTTTATTGCTACATCTCAAGCAAGCTATTTATGAGAAGGAAATGTTGGAAATACTACATGCACTTAAAATATGGCGACCTTACCGAATGGGAAGACTCTTCAAGGATGAGGATGTGGAAGCATTTTTTTGTGCTATTTCTATTATCCAACCAGATTGGATAAACGAAGCAAGGGATGAATGGAAGAAGGACGAAGAAGTATGGCCACTTATTCAAAAGTTGCAAAAGATCCCAATTCAAACAATATTGCCAGAAATTGAAGAGGAAGGAAAAATCATATTGGAACCTGGAGCAGTCACAGAAACAAGAACCCAACAGCTACGAAATCGATCAATTTCAGAGTTTCTCATCAAGTGGAAGAACTTACCCGCTGAATATTCCACAAGGGAGGACAAGAATTTTATACAGAAGCATCAAGAACTACTCAAGCGTTGAGGACAACGCTTTTTGAAGGAGAGGGGCATGTTAGGCCCCTATACTACTAGTGTAACCCCTTATGGTTATTAGTACAACCCACTTATTATATTGATGTACCCATGTAGTGCCCATATTGTTACTATTGTGCCCCATAGAAGCCCACTATTGTTATTATTGTGCCCTTACATTATTATTGTTATGTCGGCTATGATTATGTTATGACCCCTTAGACTCCTATATATAGAAAGGAGGTCTTTTCATTTGTATCATCCAAGAATTGTTCATTTATGTAATGTAAAGGAGGTTGCCCCCTCGAAGAGGCTGAATTTTAAGGCGTTGATCTATCTTTTCTATCTTTTTCTTGAGCTTGTTTCATAACAAGGTTGCTAGATCAAATGCACCTTCATCATACTTGATCCTATGTTTCATGTGCAGGAGGAATCATTAAAGGCAAAGGTCAATTCACTAAAGCTTATTCACTAATTTGCCCTCATTTCACTAAACCCCTTTATTAATTTCCCTTCATTTTCCCCTTCATTATTTTTCATTTTCAAAAGAGGTATTTTCCCTTGTAAAAATATCCCCTCCCCTTCATTCCACTTTCCCCCTTATTTCATTCCATTTCCCCTTCCCAAAACCCCTTTCCCTAGTGTGAAACCCATTCCCATCACAAATAATACCCCCCCCCCTTTAATTAATTTCCCTTTTTCCCTTAAAAACCCACTAAAACCCATTTATCCTAAGTTTGAAAGGTTAAATGTGTCGGGCCCCATTAAAAACCCTCCCCGATACCCTTTAAACTTAACCCCTATGTTATTTTCTAACCCATAGTCCCGTTGTATATATTTAACCCCCCATTTTTATAATTCCCCGATACCCTATTAACCCATCTCATATATCAAAATCTGCTAATTACTTTATAATTAATTACATTTCATTGTAATTAAACCCGACCCCACTCCCCCACTCCGTCCTCGCAACTCTGTCATGCGATAGCCCTCCGATCTCCCACCTCCAGATCTAACGACCCATATCCATATCCCGCACTCCCATCGTCCGACACTTAAAATCCCAAAAGCACGCGAGATTCACGGTTTTACCCGATCAAGATTTCGCTACGTGGTAGCACCACGTTGTATCACGTGCTCTCGAAAAAATACCACCCTCCACCCAAAATCGATGCGATAAGGCATAAAATAGCCTCTCCGCGTAAAAGTAAACCACTCACTGTTCATTCGTTAATCCCGCGCCAAAATTTAACCATTGTTAGTTAAAAGCCGAAAAAAGCTCCCTTTTTAGTGATTTTTTGTTGCAAACGCCTCTATCAACCAATTCCAACACCCGGAAAACCTGTTCAACCATTTTCAACCCATTTACAACTTGAAGACCCTACAGATTCCAAATTGAAGCAACACACAGACAATTCAAGCTTCAGAAACCTCTGCTGCTACCATACAACCCTGATTGCGCACCAAATCTCCGTTTTCCAGGTATTCTTGAAAGAACCAGAATGACCCTCTATTTAAAGCTCTGCACAGTAATTAATGAAAGGTTAATTAATTAAATTAATTAAAAGACCTTGCCAAACTATAATAAACCCATTGTGCATCCAAAGGCCCTTTTCTGCAGATTATATTCGCCCTTCCTACTGTTCCAAAGCCCCTAAGCTTACTCCTAAGCCACAAAAAGAATAATTCAATAGAATAAACCAAATTATGGCTTCCCAAAGCATTCTGAGTGAAAAACCCCTGCAAACCCCTCACCTGGACATTGACCACCTCCCATTAGCAGACAAAGATTTCCAAATTAAAGACACATCTACCTCTAGCCACCTATTAAAGCTCCATTGTTGGAGTAAAGATAAATTCATGAACTAGAATGATGACATTCATCTATGGGAATCAAATTTGCCCAAATACTTGTTCCCATAGGTATACTTGTTCCCAGAAATCATCCACTTCTGCCAAGCTTGCTATATCCCAAGTCAAAGAGCCATAGTCTCTCCTGACCAACAGATTTTATTTACAATCACTGTTGAGTCCATAAATCAAATGCTACAGATCCAGCCAAGCCCAAATGAGACCCCATTTTCCATTGAAGCCTTACTTGAACTTTACATCAAGCTGGACCTTCCCAACAGGGCTCAAATATTTCAAACCTTCATCCTAGAAGAGTCTCATACTCCTACATACAGTCCTCCATACTCTGCCACCATTTTCTCTAAAAAAGTTAGACAAATTACAACCATGTTTTCTTATATCCTTGGGTATACTACCGATGAATTTGTAGATGAAACTGTACTTGCTTTTCTTTCTATATTTTGCCCAGGCAAGCCTCCAGCAGCAGTCTTCAATTTTGCCCGATTCTTGGCAGACATAATCCATGATCAATTGATCAGGTTTCCAAATGAAAGAGTATTTGAATACTCTTCAGTGTTATTCCACATGTTTTTATATTTTCAGTCAGATAGGTTTCCAGTCAATATCCAGAAGTTGGATACTAAGGGCCATCCTAGATCAGTCATCTTTTGGACACCCTTAATCCAAAAGTATTCCACTATTTTCAGTTACAAAGAGTTCATTAATTCCTTTGTCCATCCAGTTGTAAATATGCTAACAAGTTGCAATCAACCTAGGATCAGTGATGAGATAAAAAGAGTTTTGCAGTTATCTAAGAACAATAGAGCATGAGACTGGTATCTATACCAAGACCACACAGAAATCAGGATATATGGATGCCAGCTCACTCCCTACAAGCTGCCCAAATACCTCTCCATGAGGATATTTGCATTAGAGTATTTTAGGTAGATCATAAGCTCAGATGAGGTCAATTTTCTGTCAACTAGGAAGAAAACACAGTCCAAAATCAAAAACCACCTGGGCCCTTTTATTTGTAATAATAGGGAAGTTGGACAAGAAGCAGAGAAAAATTTACAACAAATGAAGTTCAGTAGTAGTTTCATGTGGCAGTATGACCCTAATGGAGTCATAAACAAATTAATGCTCAAGTTCAAATTAAGCCCTTTTATGCATGAGTCCAGGCTAGATATTGAAAGATATCCCAACCAGTTAGAGTGGTTGGAAAATACTTTAATAGATGTGGAAAATACCTTGATAGATGTGGAAAAGCAGATAGATACTAGTTCCTTTTTGCATGTTCCAGCCCTACAGGAAAAAAATGGGCATTAGTCCCATTCTACAGACTCCATCCATGCAGGACAGAAATGTAAAAGAACCAGGGAAGAAGGTTCTAGCTCGAAAATGGATACTACAGATGACAAGTTTGAAATCAGTTACAGGAAGAAGCCCAAGCTTAATCCTGTAACTAAGCAAGAGGACACCATTGAGACAGTTGAAATCATTGATACTGACACAATGGTTGAAAAGAGTAAAGGTCCAACATTTTCAGAGGAAACTCATAACCCTTCCACCTCAAATACTCAGATTATTGAAAAACAGCTTAGTATTGAAGTCTCTTCATCCAGTAAACCAATGGATAAAGAGAGAGATATAAAAGAGAAGTACAAAGAAATCAAGTTGAGGAATGAGGCATTAAAGGCTGAAACATATGCCCAGTACTTCAAACATACACCTGGAAATCAGAATAGATTAATGTAAGCCTTTGACATTAAAACTAGTAAAATGCAAATGACCTTTATGACGCCTATAGTCCAGCAACCTAGATCGTTAGCAGACTATAGGAAGACAAAGTTTGAAGTTTTGGCCAAGGATGTTCACCCTGTTGATCAAAATGAATTCCATAAGCAGGTAGGTGAAATGATTTACTCTACAATGACTAACAAAGAAATGAGTGTGCACAAGCTTCAAAGTTCTCTAGACAACATCACAACACAGTTTAAGCTAGAGAAGGCATCCATAATAGAATCAAGTCACTGGAAGACTTGGTAATTGAAATTGGATATAATCCAAATGATATCAAGGCTGCATAAAAACTAATAAAGAAGAAAAATTAGGATATTGCTACTTTGAAGAAACAATTGAAGTTGCCTCCTTCTGAACATCCACAGGCCAAGGAGGTCCTAGAGAGTCAAAACCAGCGAGATGAAATGATGGATCTCATTCTTCAATTAAATGCTCAATTGAAAGAAATGGAGAATGAATTGGACAGTTTAATACAGCTGAAACAAGGCAGCCTTGAGATAGCTACTGCCATTGCTATCCCTACAGTTACTATAGCAGTTCCTTCAATTTTGGCAGCTCCATTGGCCCCAACAGCTCCAGTAGCTACATCACTTCCAACTGCATTAGCAACTACATCAACAACAGGTTCAACAACAACAACAACTCATCCAAGTGATGAAGCAAGTAAACTGGTCAAAGCCATGGAGGACATGTCCATTCAGACCACTGAAATAAATAGACTTAAAGAACAGATAAGAAGTCTAGAGGATGAGAAGAAACTGGCTCAAATTATGCATAAAAATGAAGTACAGAAGTCAAACAGGTTGACTGAGAGGATAAAGAACTTGGAAAAAGAATTAACATTGAAGGAGCCACTTGCCCAAGCAAAAGAATAGCTATGGGCCAATATCATTGACTCTGTCAATGATATTTGGCCATCTATACAAGTTATCTTTGAACAAAATGATTTAGTCAAAGAGGCTAGTGAAGCAATTCAAAGAGTTAAGGCCGAACTTGGAAATATGCCAGAAGAAGCCTCAAGAATAATCCAATTCCTTAACTCAAAGAATAAATATGAATTGCAGGAGCTTGACATAGCTGATAGGACTGGCACTATACTAGAGGTGAAGAAAGTAATCACCAAGAGGAACTTGATGATGCAGCTTGAGGACAAATGCCAAACCATGGAGCTAGTTGTAGGCAAGTTCATTGTCAAATTTGATGGTTTGAGGCAGAAAGGTCTGCCAAATCCATTAGTAATAAATGACAGGTTAATGCCACATGAAGACTATAACAAGAAAATCAGAGAAGTGGCAAGGGAGCAAGCCAATAATTCCTCTATGAAAGGGATGCCTACAGGAAAGGTTCTTTACCAAACTTTTGAGAACCTCTTTTACCTCCAGCATGAGGTAAAACATCTTTTTGTAAACAAGCCCACCTTTGCAAAATACACAGAAGCTGATGAAGTCTACAGAAGAATGGTAAATATTAAATTACCAGATACAGAGACTTGGGAAAAATTAAATGATTTACTATGAAAATGCAAGGTAAACAGTAGATACAAAGCAGTGAAAGAAAAGCAACAGGTCAGCTAAGTCAAAGAGTATCAGATGAAAGAGTATCAGTCAAAAGGAAAAGTAAAAGGACAGCCAGCGTAAAGCAACAACAAAGGAGAAAAAGCAGCAAAAGATTTGACAGCAGAGCCAAATAAATAGGGACAGCTTGCAGCAGTTACATATCTGTCTCTATCTTCTTGCATGAAGATTTTTCTTTTTCCTTGAATAATTCCTAAAACAGTTTGGGATATTTTGTAATAAGTTTGTATAAATACTTCATAATTCAAAGTATAGGGGTGGATTGCTAAACATTTCTATAGTTGTATTGATCTGAAACCTAAGGGTTCATTGTACCATTTTTTCAAGTCAGCAGGATGGACTGAGTAATAAAGGCATAGCGTTACAGGATTCATGTGTTGGGCAAGTTTGTATAAATACTTCATAATTCGAAGTATAGGGGCGGATTGCTAAACATTTCTATAGTTGTATTGATCTGAAACCTAAGGGTTCATTGTACCATTTTTTCAAGTCAGCAGGATGGACTGAGTAATAAAGGCATTGCATTACAGGATTCATGTGTTGGGCCACTGCAGTGAAGTATTTTCTATTTGTCAATTTGTTATCTTCTTAAGTGTTTCACATACTTGCATGCTATCTTTTTTTTGGTCAAGTAAGAAGGAATCTTTAAATTAACCACAATAATAATATTACATATTTTACAAGGTAACCCTTGCGTTTACCCAAAAAGGTCCTCATGTCCTAACTAAAGTGGAAATGGCTTAAACCTTTTACAAAAAATGGAACCAACCCCTTAAACGGGTGAAAAGTCTAACACTCAAAATAATTACATTTTCTACCATGAGAAAATAGCGAGTCCGCAATCCAGTGCATCGCCCTCCCACTGCACTTACTGAACCTCTGCCCAGCAAAATCAGTGATTACCATTTATCGTTGAGATGAAAAATCTCCTCATTTGATCGTTGTGTTGCCATTGATCCATACAACGATCAATGAACAGACAAACCTGCATCGCTTCCAGAATTGTTCCTCACGTCGCTGTATCCTTGGTCTTCCTCCTCTGCTCTCCACCTTTCCCATTGCTCCATATCTTTGGCAGCCTGACAGAGACAGTCCTCAAACAGTTTTCCTGGGGGTAATAGCTCCCAGACGTGCCAGGTGTCCCTTTCCTTATTAATCACTCCTTCATTTTCCAAACGATCTGCTACCATGTTAGCCTTTCTCTTCACATGGACAAAGCTTACAGTCTTTAAGGTTTGCAGGTGGGAGTGAATATGGTGAAAGACTTGCGAGAGCCTCCAGTGTTTCGACACTTTATCCAGTGCTGTACCATTGCAAATTTTCTTGGCCACTCTGATAATCAGTTCTGAATCTACTTCAATGATGCTATTATGTGAATCTGAATTCACCAATATTTCCAAGCATTGCTCTAGGGCCATGAGTTCCGCCATGTTATTAGTGGCCTTCCCCAAGTGGCCATGAAATATTTTCTTTATTTGCCCCTGTTCATCTCTTATAACACCTCCAAAACCAGCTAACCCTGGGTTGCCCTTAGATGCTCCATCTATATTGACCTTTAAGAAACCATGAGGAGGAGGCTTCCAAATGTTTATATCTGAATTTATTTGGCTTACTCCCTTGATAATGCCCTGTGGGCTTATGGATTGAAGACCCAAATGTAGTAGAATACTCGCATCTTGGGGTAGAGGAGGGTCCTTAGGCAGAGTCCTCAGCAAGCTACTGACTGTATCTTTAAGTTGCCTTAAAATTTGGTCAATTATGTGCTGGGGCTTGCTAGCTTTGTTCTTGAAGATCCGACTGTTGTGTTCTTTCCATACATTCCAGATAACAAAGCCTGGAACCAGGGTCCAGGCTCTATTAATAATTTCATTCCCCAAGAAGTTTTTCCTCCAGTTCCTCAAAGTGTTGGAGATGCTGAGTTTGTCCCTATCAGTATGTTTAAATATTGTTGCCACCCAGTCCCACACAGTGGAGGTGAAAGGGCAGAGGTTAAGAAGGTGATTCATCGTATCCTCTTGAGAGTTGCAAAGGTAGCATTTGGATGGTCTAGTGAAGCCTTTTTTCAGGAGATTTTCCCAAGTTAAGATTTTTCTTTGATGAACTAGCCAAATAAATAATTTTATTTTCATCCAGTGAGGGCTCTGCCAAAGATTCTTCCAAACTTGATCAGGATTGGGATAGTTAAAATTGTTACTACCTGTTTTGCTTCTTTGAGATTAAAGTTGCCTTCAGTGTTCTTTCCCCATCTTAGTTGGTCAGGCAAGGAGGATACTAGAATCCTTCTATGCTCTAGTTCCTGGGTAAGAGAGTCTGCCTGGGCTCTTAGAGGAATCTCTTCATTATGGCCTAGATCCTTCCAAGTTCTCCATTTTTCATTGTTCCTTTCCTGGTTCCAGAAGTCTTTCACCATAAGTAGACCTTTGTTGTCTGTGTCATTCTTGAGAGCTGCTAATTCATCCTTGTACAAGTTGGGTTCCTACTGCCAGTTATCCTCCCAAAATCGTGCTAGATTCCCAGCTCGAATTTCCCAGAAACTATGTTGCTAAACAATACTTTTGTTTTCCCAGGCAAGGTTCCAAATATGGGAGCCCTTAATGTTCCCTGACATTCTAATGTGATCTTTCTCCTGCCAATTCTTGGCATATTTTTGTTTCCAAAGCTTAGCCCAGGGAGTAGCCAATTCCTTGATCCATCTCCACCAGAGTTTAGCTCCTGAAACCTTGCTGATGGTTTCAGGATCATGAAGCCCCAAGCCACCGTGGCTCTTAGGTTTGCAGATTTTATCCCAGGCTACTAAAGCCCATTTCTTTTTCACTTCTCCTTTGCCCCATAGAAAGTCCCTTTGTATGCTTCTGATCTGCTACATTACTCCTTTAGAAGCAAGAAGAGTATAAAACATGTAAATGGAAATGGCCTGCAGTATAGCCTGTGTGAGCACAAGGTGCCCCGCCAAGTTTAAAGATCTGCAAGTCCATTTTCTGATCTTGTCCTGCATTTTATTTATAGTTGGCTCCCACACTTCCTTGCTAAGAGGTTTATCTGTGAGAGGTATGCCCAAATACTTGGAAGGTAGCTGGTCCCTTTGAAATCCAAGAATTCTGGTGATATTTCTTTGAATAGCAATGTCAGTATTAAAGAAAAAACTTTTGATTTGCTGAGGCTCACCTTTGTGCCAGCAGCCTTAGCAAAGTCATTCAAAATTTGTTTGATCGTTCTAGCCTCCCTGACTGTGGGTAAGCCCTGCAGCATTGTGTCGTCCACAAATTTTTGATGTGTGTTTGTTGCTCCATCCATGGTGAGTTTGATGCCCTGGATTCTTCCTTCAGCATTAGTTATTTTAATCGCTCTACCAAGCCCTTCAATCATTAGAACAAAGAGGAAGGGTGAGAGTGGATCCCCTTGTTTGAGGCCTCTGGAGGGTGTGAAGAGTCTTGAAGGAGCGCCATTAAGCAGGATGGAGAAACTAGTTGTGATAACTAGTGCCATCACCCATCTTATCCAGTTTTGGTCGAATCCATAGGCTTTTAGAACTGTTCTTATATAAGACCAGCTAAGCTTGTCATAGGCTTTTGCTAGATCTAATTGAATGATCATACCAGCTTGTTTATTGCTTTTGAGCGAGTGTACCACCTCAGGAGCTTGGATAATATTATCAAGGATTTGTCTTCCTTCCACATACCCTGTTTGCTCCTCTGAGATGAGAGCTGGTAAGAGTGGCTTGATTCTATTGGCTGTCACCTTGGAAATAATTTTATACACCACATTACATAGGGTTGTGGTCTGAAGCCATCCGAAGTCATGGCATTTTCCTTTTTTGGGATCAGAGCTATGAAGGATGCATTGAATGCCTTCAGAACCTTTTTGGATCTTCTTGAGTCTTCCACCACCTCAAGGATGTCCTGTTTAACTATTTTCCAACATGCTTTGAAGAAGTCTACATTAAAACCATCTGGGCCTAGAGCTTTTCCATTTTGCATTTCATTGATCACCTCACTGACCTCCTCTTCCGACACTAGCCTGTTAAGATTGTGGTTATCTTCTCTGGTGACCAGCTGAGGGATGTACTGTGTGAAATGGTTGATGAACTTGGATCTGTCCTCTAGGGGCTCCTCTGCAATACTGAGGAAGTGTTGTACAAGGAGAGATTCCATGTCTTTGTGAGAGAAAATTTCTCTCCCTTGAGAGTCTTTGAGCTTTGTAATTTTGTTGTGTGCCCTGTGATCCATGGTGGATTTGTGGAAGAACTTCGTGTTTCTTTCTCCCTCTTTTATCCACTGTATCCTTGACTTTTGCCTCCAGAAAATCTCCTCTTGTAAGCACCGATCTTCCCATTCTTCCTGCAAAGTTTCAGCTAGCTTTTTCCGCTCCTTGGTAAAGTCCTCTGCGATGTTGATCCTATTGATTTCTTAGAGTTTTTGCTTAGCTTCTCTTTTGGCTTTGAAGATATTTCCAAATTCCTTTTTATTTCAGCTTTTAAGCTTGGCTTTGATATGTTTAAGTTTCTGTTGGAGCATGAACATTTTGGTGCCTTGAGTGTTTAGATCCTCTTTCCACCATTTGTCAATATTACTGTTGAATTCAGGATGAGAGAGCCAAGCATTCTCAAACCTGAAAGGTCTATTTTTTGGTATGCCCATAAAAGTGGCTTCCAATTGAACAGGCTAATGATCCGAACCTCCAAAGGGAAGAACGGAAGTTGTCAAGGTCGGGACTGAGAGAAAGAGTTCCTCTGAGATAACAATTCTGTCTAATTTAGAGGCAACTTGTGAAGCCCCTCCCCTCTTGTTGTTCCAGGTGAAGGTCCCATTTATTGTTTCCATGTCCACTAACCCCATATTCATTATGAAGTTCTGGAAAGCCGTGGAATCTCTACTTAACTGCCTGTTGCCCCCTTTTTTCTCTGTAAGAGATTTTATCATATTGAAGTCTCCTGCAACGATCTAGGGCATATTAGGGTATCTTACTCTTAGTTCCTCAAGGGAGGTAAGAAGCTTGAATTTATCTTCTTGCTTTTGAGGGCCATATACATTAGTGATCATGTATATCTCCTTATCCCCTAAAGGTTGACATACCAAAGAAAGATAGTTCCTAGATGCCTCAGCATCTAGTATTCCAATTTTTTGTGGATCCCACAGCTTGAGAATCCTCCCCCCCCCCCCCCCGCGCTGAGTTTTTTGCTTTAACTTCTAGATATTCATACTTGATTAGCCATTTCTTATGTATTTCTCTAATCTTATCCATCGAGCATTTTGTCTCCTGAATAAACACCATATCTGGTTTTTCTTCTTTTATTCTATTACTGAGATTTCTTTGTTTCCTTCTACTTCCTAAGCCTCTAATATTCCAGGTTGTGAGCTTCATTAAGAAAGATTATTAAAAGAGTAACTGGTAAGCTCTTTCATCTTACCTGAGTTAATAAATAGTTTTCCACATTCGTTCAGTAGCTGCTCCTTCTGTCTTTTTCTTCCTCTTTTCCTGCTTGGGTTCTTCGGAGATAGTGCCTGTGTCTCCTCCATCATTTTGACCCCTCTGTATTCCTGGCTTTCATGATTTCTTTTGATTCCATTTCCTTTCGATTGTGATCTCCATAGGAATAGTTGTTGAACCCTATCATATTCCTCTTTTGGCAAGGAGTCCACTCCTTTGGTCATTCCTTGTTCCAGAAATTTTCCTAGATCTATATTTTCCCTCTCTAAAAGCTCTTGTAGTTCATGGTCCTCCGTTCCCGCTTCACTTGGAGTCATCTCATGGTCCTTATTTATCTCCATCATGGTTTCTATGATTTCTTCCATGTTTTCATCTCTTTCCTTCTCAGTGATAGTGTTCTCCATTTCCTGGTTCGTTTCTTTGTTTCCGTCTTCTTCTTCTAGGATCTTAAAGCTATTGTGGCTTGATTGTTTTTCCTCATTGATCTTCTTTTGTGGCCTCTTTCCGCCTTTCCCTTTGCCCCCAACCTTGGTGAAACCCTCAGGATTTTTATCCACAGTGGTTTTCACATTTCTCTCGATGTTGTTTGTTGGGAAATCTCTATATAGATGCCCATGCTCATGGCATTTGTGGCACCTAAATGGGATGTGCTCATAGTCCACTGCCTGTACCCATTCTTCATCAAATACTTCTAAAATTATCACGTCTGGGAGTGCTCCAGATAAGTCCATTTCCACACAGATTCAGGCGAAGGAGGTGTATTTTCCTTTCAGAGTCGCATCTGAAATCTTTAGAAAATGCCCTAGTTTGTTGCCTATTGTTTTCAACGATTCTGGTAACCAATAATCCAAAGGAAGGGAGTATAGTCTGATCCATACCGGAACTGATGAAAATGTCTCGCGTTCTAGAACAAAGTTCATTATCCAAGGCCGCATGTAGAGACCTGCAGCAGCATAGAAATATGGCCCTCCTTCAAATACTCTGTCTTTATCCTCTAGGCTTGTGAATACTACTGTGAAAAAGCCCTTGGATCCCAGATGAAGGGTAATTTCCCCCTTTGGCTTCCAGTGGCTCCTTATCCAGACATGCAGTGCCCTCTCCGTCGGCCATATTCCCATGAATTTGCAGATAATCGCATGTTCCATCATATGATCCCTATGCGCTTGTAGCGCAGGGTCGCTCAAGATGACCCGAGGGATGGTGTCCGACTTAGGTTTGCAGACCCCAGATGTTCTTACAGAAGTAGGTTTTTGACTGCTATCCCCTTTCTCCTTTTCCTTCCTAGCTTCCTGCTGCTCCTCTTCCTGTTCATGAGGTCTGTTTCCTCCCAACGTGTCTGTGTTACTTGCTCCTGTTGCCTTCTCCAGAGGCTTCTTGAAACGTTGCTTTCCCGCATCCTTGCTTCTTTCCATAACTACTTGACTGTAGGAGGGAGAAACACTCCCCCTGCACGTCCCGCCATGGTGCCCAACGTCAAAACCCTAACCCTAGTTCAAGTTGCAGAGCATCGTAAGGTTGCAGAGCATGAGATCCTAGATCCGCCAAATGGAACTAACTCATTCGACCCTCGGTGTCAACATTTCATTTAGCATACTCCTTTTCCCATACTTGCATGTTATCTAAGTTGAATGAAATAACTAGAATATTACTACAGAATTTGTTTAAGTACACTCTATCCTGAACGGTTATTCATTTTAATGTTTTCTTCTGATATCCAGAGTAGGGAATCCTTCATTGCTCCCTAGTTTTGAATGACCTCTATCATTTCCCTCATTATCTGGTTTGAGGAATCCTTAACTGCTTCTTGACCCTGATTGAAAACCACTTCACCATCCATCCTAAAAGATCTGAATTTACACAGTTACCTTGCCCCGTAAACACTATCTTTAGAACTTGATTCAGTCCTATTTTCTTGACACTTGACCCCATAGCCCAATGGTAAAGGACATCCCTCTATCCATCTAAGTCAGTGATTCCACCACCAAATAAAAATCAAAACCCAATCAAAGTTTAAATAACTAGCCTAAAATCAATTAACTCAACAAAGTTGAATCATAAAGAGAGAGCCCTCTTTGAGCATTAGGAAGGCTAGATCCTGATCTCAAAAGTAGGTTTGTGGTTACTTCTAATATTTCTTTTGACACAAGATAACAACTCTAGGGAAATTTTAGAGTGATAACATACACCTGTACTATATTAGTTGAACTATTTCGGTTATTTTAGTGCTTATCTAATTGAAAATGTGTTGTAATGGTTGCTATAACTGTCACATCCTTATGGACTATTCCACTTGATGTTAGACATATCTTTCTTGTTTATAATGGTTGTAATGATTGTCACACATTTGTGGACTATTCTATTGGATGTTAGATCGATATCTTTTGTGTGTGTGTGTCTCTATTAGGGTGGTACTATTACCTCTCTCCTAAAGGCTCACTTTCCTTTCCCTCCGCAGTAGAAGAATCTTGACACACATACAACTGAACACTCACCAAGCATACTCCCTTGATAATCTAAGATTACCCATGCATAAATCTCTTGTGCTGAACTTTGTAGCCAAGGCAAACCTAAAAAAAATATGGCATTCGGGCCAATATCTCGAACGGGGCTCCTATTCGAAATGATGTGAGGTCTAATTGAGACTTCACATCCGGGAAACCCCCTTGGTTGACGGATTTCCAAGGCCGTCAACATCATCCTAATCGTTATCTGGATAGATTGTTATCTATATTTTTAATCGTACCAATGTCATTTATGCAATATTGACAGTGTACAACCAGGCGAAGTGATAGTTAGCAATTTGACGCAATTTGTATCCAAATACAAAGATATTACCATTATTTTTATAATAATGACAATTTAATTGAAAGAAACCAGGTGATGTTATTCCTGAATCACAATTTAATTGTCTTCATTTTTATCTAGATACACTATTATCTAGTTTAGATTTGTAATTGTCCCTATGCCTTCAATGCAATATCAACGATGTACAACCAATGAAAGTGATAGTAAGCAATGTAACACAACCCATATCTGAATATGAAGGAATAACCATAATTGATATAATAATCACGATTGGATTGAAAGAAAACAAATAGTGTTATTCCTGAATCACATGCTAACAACAACAACAAAAAAAGAGGTAGTGTCTACCGAAACCACAAACTTGCCCAGAAATTCATCTTTCTGTTTGATAGATGCAACCCATCGTTAGACTACTCTCACAAAAAAAAAAATACATGCGAATGACCATTACGACTTATTGTGTATTGAAATTATATAACCGAAAAGCCTTATGCTCACAGGATTGGTATAAGTTTCAGAGGTGGCACGTGTATGTTATCTTTTTCAATCTAAAATTAAAAAAAAAATTAAAAAAAATAAAAATATAAAATAAAATATAAAATATAAAAAATAAATAAATAAATAAATAAAAATAAAAAATAAAAAAATAAAAATAAAAAAAAAAATAAAAAAAAATAAAAATAAAAATAAAATAAAATAAAAAATAAATAAATAAATAAAATAAAATATCTCACACACTCCCCACACATAAGTGTATCGATGTGGATCTGCAAATACTAATGATAAATCAATTGTAGTAATCATCTCTCGAAAATGGCAAATCCTGTGAATTTGCAAAATAACTGATAGATCAACAGAATAGAAAATTCTTCAATTGCAACAAGAAAAATAACACAACATTCGCACCATGAATAGATAAAGCCATGCTATTAATCTAGAGAAAAGTTAAAGGAATGGTTATAAAGAAGAACTTATATTGTCCTATCACAGTAGGACACTCTAAAGAGAAGAATTATGATTACCAGAGGGCCCTACTAGATCATAATGTCTCGTGTCGGCAATATGGGCAAATGATGAACTACAAACACACCATAAATCTTGTTATTAATGGTGATACCATATGCCCATATTCTTAACACATAACATTATAATCGACAAAATGAAAAATTTGGTCAATGATCCACCAGCAAAATGAAAATTTTGGCAAATGATCCATCACATTGATTGAATGGAAGTAAGCTTTAAGAAATTGAACCTTTTTTTTTTAACAGGAACGAATAGATTTTATTAAGTGTTGAGAGGTTGGGACGAAGCCTAAACAACCTCTGTTACATAGAGCTTCTGCAAAATGCTTCCAGTCTACACAGCATCGATAGAGACCAATATTCAATGTCCATGCGATATGAATACCTTATCATCGATAGTTTCTGTTGCGGTTACAAAGGAAAACATGAGGGAGATGCACAGGTAGCAGCTTGTGTTGTAATTCTGATTCTTGTTGAAAGACTATGTCGAAGACTGGAGGCACCCAGGATCGAAACCTTCAACGTAACAACTCTTGGTTCAACAACCTTCATGAGTATAATGAGTTTATCTACCCTTTTTTTTAACCCTTACTTGAATGCTGAGTGCGTGGATACTACCTAGGGAGCTCAGGAGTGTTGACCAAGGTTAGAGGGATGAGCTGGAATAAGATCCTGGCTATATCACTAAAATAGAGTTTTTCCCTGTGTTGCTATACAAGAAGTTCTGAAGAGATGGGGTCTTTTGGTCGCTGCCTGCAATAATTGATTGAAAAACGTGGAGACAAATGAGTTGCCTGTTGGAGGACGAAACTAGGATCGCACCATTGCCCTATTCTTGACCAACTCGAATACTTCTCAGTTATGGAATAGGTTACTATACAGTTGCTTCATCATTTTTTTAAAAATCTCCTTGAGCTAAGAGGCAACCCATGTTTGCCCTTATGTTTGCTTCCTTATTTAAATTTTGGAGGATGTGGTAGAATGAACTAATAGTGAAACTCTGTAGCACTCTCACGAGTCTGTCCAGTGTCATATTGAGCACTGGATTATTGAGTTGATCTCCTGTGTTTAAGATTTTTATCAGGATTTCTGCATCCCCGAAGACTTGAAGGTTTTCCCCTCCATTCCCCTGAGCAAGTTGGCATGCTTTGAGAAATCCTAAGATTTATGCCTGATTGTTAGTGCTCTGTCCTAGGCCCCAACTAAAATTGTCTTTGTTGTGCCCGTCCAGGGAGTAGATTACCCCCCCACTCCTAATTTTCCCTGATTTCCTTTGGAGGCTCCGTCGAAGAATATCGTGACTTTGCCCTATTTCTTCCACCACTCTTGAAATTCCAATTCAGAAATCCGGAGCCACCACTCAGGGTTGGAGCATAGCCGAGAGTGGTTCTTTTTTTTGTTGGCATACCTCAAAGAATCACCAAGCCAGCTAATCTCTCAGGGAGGAGCGCATTGTCTGGCTTATGAGGCCGGTTCTTGATAGTTTCCAGCAACAATGCTTTGGCTTTAGCAGCCACTACAGTGGGAGAGTGAAAACTATTTTTGAAAATGGCTTCATTCCTTGCTAACCACACTCCCCAGCAAATGAATTTCGGTATTGCATACCAAATTTTGGTCCACATGGATTTTCTCTTCAGTGTGTGAGGGGAACGTCCTTTCCAGGAGGTGAAAAGATTAACTACTGAGAGCTGCGTTGGGGTTTGAGCATTGAGCCCATGCATAGCCTGCATCCAGACTTCTTGAGTGAATGTGCAGTCAATAAACAGATGATCAATCGTTTCCTGAGCCAAACAACAGAGAGGACATCTATGGGATCTGATGATTCCCCGTTTCGCTAGGTTGTCTCCTGTGAGGACCCTTCTGTGCATGAGAATCCAGCAGAAGAAGTTGATCTTAGGGAGGCCAAAGGGGTCCCAAACATGCTGCCAGAGTGAAGGAAAGTTGATCCAGGTCTGGGTGTGAAGAAGGACCTTTCCAAGACCTTTTACTTTCATGATGTGTTAAAATTGAATTTTAAAAGAACATTAACAAATACAGCTACAGACTGTAAAGAAGAGGAATATAACAATCATCAACACATGAAAACAAAATCCATTGATAACAAAGTTCGTCCAGGAGGGACAACGTCTCCAGGCCCCAGTGTCAAGATGGTGTAGGCCACTGCATTAAGTGTTGTCAATAAGGTGATGTACACAAAGATGATGTCTCGATCAGACAAGGAAGAATGCCCTCACACAGGAGTGGCTCTAAGAGAAGTTCCACAACTAGAACTCTCAATCAAAAGACTCTTATCAGTATGACACAAAAACAAGCATGGTGCGCATCCCGCCAACATGGCACAAAAGGGATGTCAAAGCAAAACACATGCATGACGACATGTAATAAACAAGAGTATCCCAACAACATACAATAAGGGATCTCAAAGCATAACATGAAGAGTTATGACAGCAAGTACATCATATAGAAGATTCCACATCAAATCAGCAAGGAATCATGACAACATGGAATAAATAAGATCCTGCCTCAATATCAATTAAGGATCTATGCAGCATAATGTAAAAGAAGAAGTACATGAATAAATCATATACCTCACACCACAAAGGGCACATGAAGAAGTGGATGTTCATATCCTTAGCGAAACAATCCACCGTGAATGCATTGTTCACATTGTCGATGCGCAGGCACAACCTGCTACCAATCTGTCACAGCCTCACTATGAATGGCCATATGAAGAAGCGGGGCATCTGAAACAGAAACTGTCACAATGTTGAACCATTGATCTCACAGCATCGCTCAAAAAGAAGATTGTTCTGGACTTCTCTGCAATGTAGCTCTCGGGCTATCTGGTGTTTTGCAGCACACTAGCTACATTATTGCAGCTCTGCCTGACCTTTTGGTTCTTTGGTTGCCTTCTCGCGCTGCCTCAATCATGCTCTATGGCACTCAGGCCCTGCGGCGCTCTGGCTGGCAAGATTTCCAGCTTCTTTGAGTGAACGCGGCACCGTCTAGCTACCTCTGGCTATCTGGTCCTCTCGTGCTGCGGCTCTCCATCGGGTGCAGCCTCCTCATTGAGGTGATTTTGGCACTCAGCACAGGCTCTCGGGCTCTCTCTCCCCCTCTGGTATGCAGGCTCTCTGTAGCACAGGCTCTCTCTGGCCTTTTCTTCCTCTAACATGCAGCCTCCCGGACACTCTGCCTCCATCATGTTTTATAACACGTATGGGACAAGGTTGCATACAAATCGGAGGTCTGTTGTTTAGGAATAAAATGTTTTTGAATGGAAAGTTCAGTCGGTGTAACAAAACTACAATAATAGCATTATTCCTGTCAAAACATAAATACACTACAAAACTGATAAATCCAACCAAAACATAAAAGACCGGATCTCAAATTTTATCAAATCGGATCTATAATTCCATCAGTTCTGTGCCTTATCGCTATCGCTTCACCCCTTGTTATTGGGATCATCGATCCCCCAATCGTCGATTTAATCGTGGTCATTGATCGGTTTCTGATCCGATGGCTGAGATCGTGTCGCATATCGCTATCGCTACGGCCCGGGGTCCTTCGCCGATACATTGGCATATGCCGACGCCGATCACCGATATCGGTGATCGCTAATCGCATTTGCTACACCCAGGGGTCCTGGTCCTCGGCCTTTAGGTTTCACTAATGCCGATCGCTGATTTGATTGCCAATCGCATAACTTAACTCTCCGACATCGCCAATTGCCTGCCCCCGATCCCGATTAATCGGAGATCGCTGATCAGGGGTTCCAAAGGCCCGCCTTAAGTCCGCCCTTGGCATGATTCCCGATGTGATTTGCCTTATAAAGGCTTTAAGTCCATTTTTATGAAAAACCTCCTTTTTTCAAAGGAACCAAGGCAACTCTTTTCGCGATAACTTCATCATCCGGACTCAGATTGACGAACCATTCACACCTCCACGATCAAGAAGACGAGATCTACGCTCTGGTCCTAGTTCGACATCATTCCAAACACTTTCCTTTTTGAGAATTTCCATGCCATGGTGTCTGAAGATCCACCTGGATCAAAAGTGGATCTGTGGATGATTTTCTTGGAGGGCTGTAAAGCCCTGCGATGTTGAGTAAGCATCGTTCTTCCCCCAACCCCATTTTTCCCTTGAATGAAGATGCAAGGGAGCCAGTCCCGAGATCGCAGCTAGGAAAAGGTGGTGTTGAGGGTGCAACCTATTTGGGAGGCATTGGAAAGCCCAGGCACTCCAATTCCCATCAGAGTCCCAAGAGGAAATATTAGCGAGATTGTGGATGTCTTGTTGAATTAACCAGTCATGTAAATCTGCAAATTGAGGGGTGAATTTGAGGGGTTGGGGGCCCATGATCTTGTTTTCCCACAGCCTGATTCTTTTGCCGTTTCCAGAGATTTTGTACAAGCGCTCTTTAAAGAACTCCCAACCTCGGCAGCATAGCTTCCAAAGAGTGGTTCCTTTGCCTGAGACTCCTTCTTCCATGTTGTTTATTGAGAGCCCATGCAAGTATTTTTTAATGAGAATTTGAATTACTGGATGTCAATGATTTGAGAAGATTTTCCAAAGAATCTTTCCTCCCAAAGCCATATTGGCCAGCCCGAGGTCTCTTACCTAAAGACCCCCTTCTGATAATGGCCTTTTCACAATGTCCCATCTTACTAAATGAATTTGTTTTTTATTCCCCTTTCCTCCTTGCCATAGGAAATTTCAAATCAGCTTAGAATGCTCCTCGGTGATCATTTTTGGAGCTAATAAGAATGAGGCCAAATAAATTGGAAGGGAGGAGAGAACATATTTTACAAGGATGAGCTTCCTGGCTGTGGTGAGCCACTGACCTCCCCAAGCAGTCATTATCGCCTTTAATTTGTTGATAATTTCCTGCCAACAGGGGGGCTTACTGGTTCCCAGAGTTAAAGGCAACCATAAGTACTTAACTTTGTCCCAAGAGGCAAAGCCTGTGAAGCCCAAGGCTTGAGCTATCCGGAGAATAGTTTGTTGGTCTACCGCCCAACCATACACTGCACTTTTCCTTCTGTTGACCAGAGCTCCGGACACTTTGCAGAAGTTTTCAATAACATCGTTAAAAGCCCTTGCAATTTTAATGGAGGCACCTCCCATAAGAAGAGAGTCATCGACGAACAAGGCATGGTTGATTGGGTCTGTACCTTTTATCGCCCTGATGCCTAGGCGTGACCATTTTAATTTCTCTGCTACCAGCTTTCGACTTAGGGAATCTACCATCAAAATGTACGGGAAGGGGGATAGTGGGCAGCCTTGCCTCATGCCCCTTGTGGCTATGAAATAGCTAGTCAGCTTGCCATTTACTAAAGGGGCTATCCATGGCTCTCCTATACAAGCTTTAATCAATTTTATAAAATTAGGGCTGAAACCAAAAGCGGAAAGAACTTGGAGAAGGAAAGAATGTCTTACTCGGTCAAAGGCATTCGCCATGTCCAGCTTAATGAGCATCCCTTGATCTTGGTGTTGGTGGCTGGAATGAATGAATTCATGCATCAGGACCATGTTTTCTAGGATATGCCTTCCTTTAACGAACCCCCCTTGGTTGGGAGAGATGAGTTTTTCCGGCAGAGGCTTTATTCTATTCGCCAGAAGTTTTGAGAGAATTTTGTAGGATGCATTGCAAAGCGAGATTGGCCTAAAATGATCAAAAGCCTCCAGGTTCGCTTCTTTTGGGATTAATGCTAGGAAAGTGGAGTTTGTACTTCCTCCCACTTTGGCTTTATGGAGAAAGCCTTTGATCATACGAAACAGATCATCCTTGATGATGTCCCAACAAATTCTATAAAAATGAATGGAGAACCCATCAGGTCCTAGATCTTTGTCTGGTTCCATCCTCCAGATGACATTGCTGATTTCTTCTTCAGTGAAGGGCTTCAGGAGTGTTGAGTTATCCTCCTTGCTTACCAATCTTGGAACGTGTGTGAGGAAGTCAGATGATTCCTCGACATCGTCCATGCCTTCTTCTTTGTACAGCTGCTGGTAATGAGAGGTTGCAACCTCTATTATCAGAGTTGTGCCTTTGAGGATAGACCCATCTGAAGAGGTAATTTCAGCAATGTGATTTCTGGAAAGACGAGTTCTGATTTTCTTGTGGAAGAAGGCAGAATTTTTGTCTCCAGACTGGAGCCAAAGATTATGTGATTTGAGCCTCAGGGATTCTTCCTTCACTCTGAATGATCGGAGAGTGTTGAGTTGAGCTTCTTGCTCATTCTGAATTTTTGAACATGTAATGTTTTGTTGTTCCATACCCAGTTGCAAATCGAGCAACTGCTTGGTGTTCTGCTTTCTGAGTGTAGTTGGGGAGTCTGGAGGCTTTTTTATCCATTCTTTCAAGGTTGTTTTGGTGGCCTTTAGTTTTTGTTCCCACACATAGCTAGGTGATCCGAGTACTGGGATGGACCATGCCTTCCTAACTGTGTCAGTGAACCCTTCCCTATCAGACCATAGAGGGCTGAACCGAAAGGGGATGGGCCCCAATTTTTCCTCTTCTTAGAACAACAAAAGAATGGGTTTATGATCAGATGTTAGCTTTGGTAGAATTTTAGTGGAAATGATCTTCTTTTCGGATAGGAAGGTGCTTTGAAGTAAAAATCTATCCAAATGAGCTTATATATGCTCCGCCCCTGCTCTGTTGTTTGACCAGGTGTAGAGCCCTTTTTTTGGCTTAAAATCCAGTAAGTCCCATTGTTGAATCAGGTCTTCCACGAAGGGAAGACACTGGTCCCTGCTGCTGACTCCTCCTCTTTTTTCCTTTGGGTCAAATATTAGATTGTAGTCTCCTGCTAGAATTATGTTCTTGGGGGAGTAAGCGTCCAAAAAATCGGACAAGGTTTGCCAGCAATATTTCTTTTCTGCATAGAGGACGGGGACATAAATGTTAAAGAGTTCGAAAGTGATCTTACTTGCACGATGTCGGAGTTCCGTGTAGATCTAGTGTTGCGTTTGGAAGGAACTCTCAAGTTGATATTTGTCTTCCTCCTAGAGAGTGGCAAGCCCACCACATCTACCCCTTGCACTTATTGCTTTTCCGGATTTTGTTTTCCATTTTGTTTTGCTGAGTTCAAGAAGGGCATCCCCTTCTATTTTAGTCTCTTGGAGCATGAGAATCTCGGGGGTTTCTGATTTCAATAGGTTCTTCACTGCTTCAGCTTTTAAGGGGTTCCTCAGGCCTCTGCAATTCCAAGAGACTAATCACATTATTTACTAGCGGGGGGGAGCGAACCCACCCTTGGGTGGCCTGGTTCTAGTATTTCTGCCTATGGACATCTCAATCGTGGCCTGGTTTCCTTGCATTTTTTTTGTGTCTCAACCTCTTCTTCCCTTGCCTCTCTGTGCGATTTCCTCCCAACTCTTTTCTCGGCTGTCTCATCTTCTGAGGAACCAGAAATCTCGAGAGACTTCTTCCTTGCCATCTCAGCATAGGATTGGGGGTTTGAGGCACTTTTTGGCGATCCGGCTTGATGGGGGCTTGATTCTTCCGATATTTTCTCTTCTTCCATATTAATGGGCTGTTGTTCAACCTCTTCAACTACTGGGGCTAGGGGTTCTTCTGGTGTGCTGAGTATTTTGAAGGGGTTGCTGGATATATCTACTCTTGGAAGACCTATGCTCCCTTCCCCTTGAACCATTGGATGTGCTCCGCTCCCCGTGAGCACACCTTTCCCTTTGGTTCTGCTATTTTGTTTGGATGCTACTGATTTCTGAACCTGATTCCATTGTTCCCCTTTTGAGTTCTTGGCCTCCTCATCTTATTTATTTTTACAATGTCTGGCAAAGTGCCCATAGCCATGGCAATCCCGGCATTTAAATGGGAGTCGCTCGTAGTCTAACACTTGTATGTCAGACTAATCAGCCACCGTAAGCTTTATAGCTTCAGGGAGGCCTTCATCCAAGTCAACTTCTACACAAATTCTCACACAGGAGTATTGATCCCTCCTTTCAGCACGATCTATGTATTTTCCAAGCTTATTGCTTATGGTTTCTAGAGATTTGGGGTTCCAACAGTGCAGAGGTAGGTGTTACAGGCATACCCATACGGGGACATCCGAGGGAACATCCTGTGTCGGATCAAAATCCGGAGTCCATTGATTCAAATACAGACCCTGAGGGCCCATGAAATACAAGCCATTTCTGAATATGAGGTTCATGTCCTCTACCGACTCAAAAACGAACACGAAGAAACCCTTACCAACTAGATGGCCTTTGATTCCTTACCAACTAGATGGCCTTTGATTCCTTCTTTGGCCAAAGGTCTCAAGTTCCTTTGCACCCATGCATCAACAGATTTGTGGGAGGGCCATAGCCCGGTGAACTACCCAATGAGCCCTCATTATGCCAGGTTAAGGACCGATCTACAAGGTTCTTCAATCAGCAGGGTAACCGTGGGGATGGATTCCATTCTTTTAACAAATTTCTGTTGGTTTCCATTTACTGGGTGTTTGTTGCATGCTTCTACTAGCCTCTTGAACACCGTCAGCTCGAGAGGCAGTGCAGAATAGACCTCGGGGCCCCTTCCTGGGGCCATGGAGAAGGAGCAACACGCAAGTGCTCGTTGTGACTCTATTGCTCTGCGCACGCGACTTAGCTCTCCTTGGATGTCGTAATTGTAAAATTACAACATACAAATATACAAGCTTGATTACCTTGAACTTTATTAATGATGAATAGTTTCTATGTTATTTAAAATAAAATAGTGATGTTTCTTATTTAATGTTTATTATTAAAGTCCTTATTACAATAAATCAATGTTGCTTATTTAAAAGAAAATAGTCATGTTTCTTATTTAATGTTTATTATACTTTTGGTATCTCCAATGAAACCTCTGTGCACACTGAAATCTATCTGCAAGAAACTTTCCTCCTAAGCACAAATGTCAAGGAACACCTCTTGTAGACTGAGCACGGTTACCACACTCCAATAGAATCAACTTTTTTTGCACTAAGGACTTTGTTGATCAATTGATTAAAGGTTGTGCTCTTCGCACAATGAAATCTTTGTTTATGGCTATCGTGTAAATACGCATATGTGAAAAACTACAGAGAAAATCCATTATGCAGAAGAAACTTTTAAGATTTCATCGTGCGGGCCTCTGCACTCTGCATAATCACAGACCTTCCACATAATTCATGCACACTTGTACTCATAAACAAGTTTTTTAATCACAAAATTTACAAACAATACTATTGTTCAAGTCAACACCTATAAATAATGTTGGCCCCCACTTCTATGTTATTAGCTTACTTTACGAGGAACTGTCGAAGTGTGCACAATACTGATTTTTCCGCACCCCCATATTCGACTTCTTTTGCGCTAAAAACTTTTCTAATTAATTGATTGAAATTTGTGCTACCATAATGAAATCTCTCCACTTCCGTAAGCTTTTTTATTTCCGCATAGTTCTTTGGCATTATTATTATTTCATATTATTGGTAATATTTTAATTCTAAATGTTGCTAAATAATTTACCAAACATTGTACCAAGTGCAGGAAAAAAATCCGTAGAACGAAATCTGTCTGAAGCACGAAAACCGAATCAGATCTTTTATTGTAGAAAATGAAAACCGGAAAAGCATTACCTTAAACAAATTTGTATATATGTAATAAGCACACGTGAAATATCATTACATTACATATTAAAGTTATAAAGTTCCCTCTGCACCTGCATTCACTTACACATATCATGTTCTCCGCACATCCTTGATTGCACACAGCGAAATTTGTAAAAGTTTTAAATGAAAAATAGTTTAACATTAATTTTTCGTTTGCACCTATGTTCTCGCGTACATTACCCACCCTCCACACAGTAAATGTTTCGCACAAGGAAAGCTTCACAAGAGGAAACATGATGATACTATCTCTAAATTTGTTCATGGTTAAATTAATTACAAGTCCACGACATAAATTTCCTTTTGCACCCTCATTTTTCTTGCCCATACACTATTCTCCACACATCCTTCGGACAATGAACGTTTACACTATGCGGACTCAAAGTCGGCATTAACAACAAAGACAAAGGCTTAAAATAAAGGAAAGTTAGATTGATGGCATATTTACATTTCTAGAGCGACTCTGTAAACATAAAGTCATGGATTAGAATCGTAATTCACCAAGTTTATTAACTAGTGTAACACAGATTGAAGTTTATGGAGCACGATTTTGGAATTGTAGAGCAAGAGCCCATTACTTATTTAGCTAGAATAACCAATACTCTAGAATTTCCTATCGATTTGGTCTTAAAGTATGATGAAATGATTAAATCTGAAGCACGGGTCCACTTCGACCTTCTAAATAATAAAAATGGCAATACTGGAATTGAAGATGGAGCGACTGATATTGGCAAACGAAATGTTAAGCTTTCATCTGAATAATTTGGCTCACGCAAGGAATGTCAATGATGAAGAGTGCACTAGTGATGCAGGAGCATTCAACCCAAGAGAAAATCATTGTGTTTTAGTAGAAATAGGGGGTCATGTGTTTTAAGGAAGTTGGATTCCTAAGTGATGAATTAATGTAATATTTAGGCTTTTGAGTGAGTAGAATAGGAATTAGTTAGATGCGTGAGGATGTTTGTAAATGCTCTCGAATAAAGGAGAACATGAGTGGTTAATAATGAAAAGAGAGTTAGAAGTCAATTATAACTCTAAAGGTGGTTTCATGATTCGAGGAACTAGAGAGAGTTCTTAGGAATTAATTGAAGTTAGAAGCGGACATAGAGAACTTTTAGGAGTCAGTTCAGTAGATCTAGGATTTGAACCAGAATTAGTTCAACAAAACTTTTCTGGTATAAATGTAAGCCTATGGGCAGAGTAAAGGAGGAGGCCACTGATATTGAAGATTAGGCCTGAGAGATAGAGATCTCATTCTGTAATCATTGTTTATATTTATTAATATAATCAACTCAATTTTGAGTTCGAATGTGTGTTTCAAGTGTTGAATTATATGTGAATTCGTAGGTTCTGTAACAAGGGTTACAGGCAGAGTTCTATAGAACATGCAGAGGAGAAGAATGATTCAAAAGAATCATAACGGGTCTTTGAATCCAATTAGAGTATCAGAGTGAAGCTCTGGAGAGGTAGCGAAGTGAGAATTCGTGGAGTAAAGCTCAAAGAGAGTTGAGCAGTGGAAGAGTGGAAAGGATGAAACCCTGAAGAAAAACCAAAAACCATAGGAAAAACACTGAAGGATGAATTAAAGTCAAAGAAAAGGGACGAGTGGAGAAGTGAAGAGGTGATGCGCAAGAACCATTAGATCTCATAGATCAATGGTCATCGCACGGTGAAAGAGCGCAGGAGATAACACAAAGAAGAGGTGGTTTCACAAACCTTAAGTGGTATTTCGGGCGGTGAAGAAGCGGTAAGTGGTATTGAGGGGTGAGCACCTCGATTCCACTTATCGAGCGACATGTAGCAGCAGAGGAGAAAGAGAAAAACCGCTTGTTGGGTGGTTATTCTCCATGCCTGTTGTCTATCCGAAGTCATCGTCGACCATTGGATCTACTAAGTGTAGATCAATGGCAGAGGACTGTCAAGCAACTTTTGGAACGAGAAAGGATCTCAACCATTGGATCAAACCCCAGATCAATGGTCAAGATTTAATCGGAAACCATTGGAACGAGATTGGAACGACCCTTTTAAATATGGCGATAACGATAGCGATTTAATCGCAACCGTCGAATTAGAAGCCAGATCTACGGTCCTGATTTAATCGGAGATTGTCGGAAGGAAGGAGTAGTGCTTCGGAAATGGTTGAAAGGCGTGGACCCGAAAGTTTATAGAGGTGGACTCAATTCCATTTGAGTTCTGGCCTTAAGCTTTGGAGCGGAGTTCCATGTGTTTTCTGTGTAATGCGGAGATCAGAGGAATTGCGATAAGGCATATGGAAAAGAAGCAGACCCGAGAAGGTTTATAAGCATAGTTGTATAATTTTGAGATCTGAAAGGTTATGTTATCGCATATCAAGGATGCAAGGTGTGTGTAGTGTGACCGCAGAGATCCCCGATTGCGATCAGCGATAAAGGGAAAACCTCGAGAACTGTGCAGAGGCTTTAAAAAGGCGGAAAAGGTAAGTTTATGCATGTTTGTGTATATTTCTATTTATAATAGAAATAAAGCACCGATTGAAGGTTTGGTGGTTAAGTCTGCATTAACCAAAGGTTAAAGAGGGGTTTGTTATATATATGCGGCAACAATGCTATGAAGGCCTAAAGCGTGGATAAGGCTTAAACTAAAGTTTATAAGGGGTGATTGAGTTCCGATATAAAGGAAAAGGTGAGTTAAGGGTTAGACTTTATTAGTCTATAAATCATTCCGCTTGAGACTATGAAAGTGGCCTAAAATGTTAGTAAATAAATATTGGACTCCTTAGAGAGTTAAATTCCCGGGACTAATGTGCTTGTGCATTTTATATGCATATTGTGGGTGTAAGCGGGGGTAACCCTACGTCAACTAGTGAAAAATATGATGGTATCATGGCCATTAAATAAGGTTTCCCACTTTCTTAACTTAAGCCAGAAGTTAATGAAGCCCATGTCGCTTATGATATCGAGGATATGTAGTAATTTACATAACTGTTAGTTTTTTTTTTTAAGCAAATCAGTTTAGAATAAGTTCTATATCCCAATTGTGAACAATGTCAAGGCTTCTTCAAATTTTTGAAAATTAGAACAAGAACTTGTGGTTGGATTAGAAAATAACAATTAATTTCCATGCATGACATTTATTTGTATTGTTTTATTTAATTCGTTGTCTATGCCCTATGTTAAAGTAAATCGTTACTGATTTTCCTTTTCAACTAACGTAATCATTTATTTAGGAAATCAACATACATATCCCAACTTTTGAATAGCTAAAGCTCAACACAGTAAAATCTCTGCACAATAAAATGTCCTGCACATACCTCGTTCATGTAACAGCCCCGAAATAAAAACATGTAATTAATTAGATTAATCATGTGATTTATAATCAACACGCAATTTATCAACTAATTAACATCAAATTTCAAAAATATGAGTAGAGACAACTTACCTGTGGCGATGATGTTTCTCACTTGTGATTTCGGGGTTGAACGCTAGTTGAATTCTGCTAACTGCAACAAAGTCTTGGGGATGACTCTCCACCCAACCATAGGCTCAATTGCACAAAATCTTGCTACAACTGGCCACCCCCGAGCCCTCAATCAACGTACTACTGCCAAGGAATCCTTTGTCTCACAACACTATTCTCCCAAGAGAATGGATGATGGAATGATGGAATGATGGAATGCCTCTCATCTTCCTCACCATCTATTAAATAGAGCAAACATTGGAAGGGGAACCACATGCACACACTCCATGTGTCAACATGCAACTTTACTGCTTTCTTGTTTTATTTCTTTTGTTTTTACTTTTTGATAGCTTTACTGATTTTTATTGCTTTCTTGTTTTATTTCTTTTGTTTTTACTTTTTGATAGCTTTACTGATTTTTACTATTTTTTTTGTTTATTTCTATTTATATTTATTTAGAGCTTTAGTATTGTTATTTATTATTTATTATTTATTTACTATTACTATTTTTATTTATTGTTTATTATTTATTTTCTTGTATTTAAATATTATATTATATTATTTATTACTTACTATTTTATTATTATTATTATTTATTATTTATTATTAAGGGACATTACATACTCCCCCACTTTAAGGAACTTCGTCCTAAAGTTAAGTTGAATCATTTAACATTTTATTTTGTTATTTATTACTTCATGTTTGTCGACACCCTCTACTGAACTAGTATAACCAGTAGGCATCGAAAGTTTCACAACACTCGGGAAATCCCAAGGAATCTCTGTCCTTTTTCCCACTTTCGGAAGCAAGCATAAGCCTCCTTGGTTTGTGTCCTAGTCCAAGGCTAGCCCCAAGGCTTGCGCCTGACTCAGACCTCATCTTCCCTAAGGCAGGCATCCGGTACAGTGCTCAATGTCTCCGGGCATCTCGCAAGGTTGGCCCACTCCCTCCACAACTCACTAAGGCGCACAACCCCAGGCATCGAAGTCCTTACACCCCTACCAGACTTCGACATCCCAATACAATACTAGGCACCTAGCCTTCAATATCAGGCACTTGGCCTCCTCAAGATGGTCCCATAGCCCTCAAGAGCTATCCATCAAGAGCTATACAAGACAAAGGAACCACTAGCATATGTAGTGTTGATTGAGTTTGTCCCCAGCCCATATGGTGTTACTTATTCTCCCTCGTGCGTATGGGCTCGCACGAGATCATCAAATAAACCGGCCCTCTCGGCCCATTTGAGGAGTCCTGTCAATCTTTGCACCTCAACATGCAACCAATGCATTAGCTATACCATCATAGTATCATAGAAAATAATCCACATGCCAAGTCTTGCATGTCATCATGAGAACATTCATCATTGTTAATCGCAACATTATGAATAATAACGAACTGCATGCTCATGCATGTCATAAATTTCTACGCAACTATCACATGCTTCACCTCATGAAATACCATCATAAGTTAGAACATCAACATATTTGCATCAAAGACATATCATGACTTCACATAATAAATGAACCACATGTAAATAAACCTCATATTATAGCATCATAATTCCTATGCCACATTATGCATATCATATCCATCATGAGTATTCAACATTAAATACCTATCATCACGTATTCAATGAATATGTCAATATACCTTGACATAACATCATAATGCCTATGCATATTATCATCATCATAAGGATACATCATCACTATAAGAACCACATGTGCATCATTATCCTCCTACCATTATATCACGAAACCTCATGTAACATTATACTCAAAATGATAACAGTTAATTAAACTAAACTGAAATCATAGTGTACGATTTAGATGTATCATAAAGTTTAAACAATAAAACATGATTTAGATGCTCCATAAAAGTATCTGTCTTAGCTAAGTAAGCACTCCTAATTAGTTCACCACACATTTTAATCAAGTAAATAAGGAAAGTCATTAAAAATAACATCTGCATCTTCCCAGGTAGCTGACCCTGGGCTATATTGGTCCCACTGGACCTTGACTTGCTCAAACTCACAGTTCCTGAGTCAACGAACCCGACAGTCTAGTATATAGAATGGTTCGACCTGAAGGACTCCCTCCTCGGAAACCTGCAATTTTTCAAATTTCAAAACATGGGATGGGTCGGGTACATATTTTCTAAGCATAGAAACATGAAACACATTATGCATCCTTCTTAGATGGAATGGCAGCTCGAGCTTATAAGCAACTGGTCCAATCCTCTCTAGGATCGTGAATGGCCCAACAAATCTAGGGGATAACTTTGTTCCCTTACCAATCCTAAAGGGACTTTTAAAGGGTTTGATTCTAATAAAAACTTGGCTTCCTTCCTCAAAGTTTCTATCAACTCTCTTTGCATCAGCATAACTTTTCTAGTGATCCCTGGCTTCTTTTAGTCTTTGTTTAATTGTGGCCATTTGTTCTTCCATTTCTTGGAGCATTTCAGGTCCCAACATGACTCGATCCTCTAATCGATCCCAACTTAATGGAGTACGACATGGTCTTCCATACAAGATTTCGAAGGGAGATGCCTGAATTGAACTGTGATAACTATTGTTGTATGCAAATTCCACTAAGGGAAGGTATTTCTCCCATTGGTTTTGTTGATCCATGACATACATTCTTAGCATGTCCTCTAATACTCAATTTACTCTTTCTGTTTGCCCATCTGTCTCTAGGTGATATGTTGTACTGAAGTTTAGTTGTGTTCCCATAGATTGTAATAGGATTTTCCAAAATTTGGAAGTAAAACATGCGTCTTTGTCAGATATTATCTTTCGGGGCACTCCATGAAGGTGAATTATTTCTTTTAGTAAATTTGAGCGATAGTTGATGCTTCAAAGGTGGTCTTAACTAGAATGAAGTGAGCACTCTTAGTTAATTTATCAACAACAACCATAATGCAGTCATGTCTTTGGAATGTCATAGGTAAGCCTCCAACAAAATCTAGCGAAACAACTTCCCACTTAGTTTCTGGTATATCATGGGGTTGTAAAAGACCTACCGGGTGACAATGTTCAACTTTAACCTGTTGACATTCTAAACATCGGGCCACAAACTTTGTTATATCCTTTTTCATTCCTGTCCAGAAAAATAGTTGTTTTAAATCCGCGTACATTTTCTGGACTCCTGGATGTGCAACATATGGAGCTTGGTGGGCTTCCTTCATTATTAATTTCTGAAGTTCATCATCACCTGGGACGTACATCCTACCCTTATATCGTAGCAATCCATCATTATCTAAGGTGTATCCTTCCCACCTGGTCGCCACAGGTACCTCTTCTTGTAAGGCAAATTTTATTTGTTGGTATTGCGGGTCCCCTACTAGGTGGTTTAGAATCTGGCTTCTCAAGTCTATCTTTAATGACGATATTGAATGAAGTCTAGGTCTCCTGCTTAAAGCATCTGCAACTTTATTTTCTTTCCCCTTGATGTAGGATATCTTGAAATCATAATCACTAAATAGCTCACTCCAGCGTCGTTGTCGAGCATTAAGGTCCTTTTGGGTGAAGATATACTCAAGACTTTTATGATCTGTTCTTAATTCAAATTGACGCCCCATCAGATAATGTCTCCATAGTCTCAAGGCCATTACAACTGCCGCTAATTCCAGATCATGAGTGGCATAATTGATTTCATGGGTCTTGAGTTTACGTGAAGCATAAGCGATAACCCCTTCATCTTGCATCAAGACTGCACCTAATCCTTCTCCTGATGCATCCATGCATACATGAAAGTCCTTGTCCATGTCGGGTACCTTTAATATTGGAGCAGTTGTTAGTCGATGTTTTAGCTCATTAAATGCTTTCTCACACTCACTTGTCCATTCAAACTTAACCCCTTTCCTTTGGAGGTGGGTGATGGGATTAGATATCTATGAGAACCCTTCTACAAATCTTCTATAATAGCCTGCCAACCCCATAAAGTTGCGTACTTCCTTGACATTCCGAGGAGTAGGCCAATCCATTATAGTTTCAATCTTACTATAATCCACTGCAATGCCTTTCCCACTAATGGTATGGCCTAGATATTGAATTTCTTTCTCAAAGAAGGAACACTTAGTAAGTTTCCCATATAGCTTATGTTCTCTAAGGCATTGAAGTACCAATCTCAAGTGTTCTAGATGCTCCTTCTCATTGCGGGAATAAATGAGGATGTCATCCAAGAACACTTGGACAAAGCGGTCCAGATATTTTCGGAAGACACTATTCATCAAGTTCATGAAGGCTGTCGAGGCATTAGTCAAACCAAATGGCATAACAATAAACTCATAGTGTCCATATCGCGTTCTGAATGTCGTCTTAGGTATGTCTTCCTCCTTGATTCTTAGTTGATGATAACCTGACCGTAAGTCTATCTTGGAAAATATTGAAGCTCCTTTTAGTTGGTCAAAGAGGTCATCTATTCGAGGCATGGGGTACCTGTTCTGAATGGTGGCCTTGTTTAGATCTCGGTAATCAATACATAACCTAAGAGTTCCATCCTTCTTCTTTACAAAGATCACTGGTGCACCCCAAGGTGACACACTGGGTCGGATAAATCCTTGATCAAGAAGTTATTTAAGCTGTATACTCAACTCATTAAGCTCTGGGACAGTCATTCGATAAGGTGTTTTGGATATGGGTTCTATTCCTGGTTTCAAAGAAATGGAGAAATCGATTTCTCGAACTGGAGGCAAACCTGGTAGCTCTGGAGGGAATACATCTGCAAATTCGGAAAGTAGTGGGTGCAACTTATCTGAGGACTTCTCATCAGCACGAACCATCTCTACCACATAAATCTTGCACCCTTTCCTCATACACTTATTAACCTTCTTGGCTGATATGAGGCACAACGTAACATCACGTCTAATGCCTTTTATTACTATGGTTTCTCCCTGGTCATTTTTTAGGAGAATTGTCTTATTATAGCAATCCAGTATAGCTTGATGAGATTCAAGCCAATCCATTCCTACAATTAAGTCATAAGTCCCTAGAGTCGTGCTATACAGGTTCATCTTGGTATCACAACCCCCAATGTTAACACTGCAATCTCTTACCATTGACCCTACTGATTGCTGAGAGCCTAATGCCATTTCTACCATTCTAAAGTTAATTTGCTCATGAGCTGTCAATCCACATCTAAGTATTGTTAAAGGAGAAATAAAACTATCAATGGCACCTGGATCAATTAACACAGATAGAGGGATGTTATTGATCATACCTGCGGACTCCACCACTGTGGCTTGGTTCTCAGCCTGGCGATGGTTTGTGGCTGCATGAATTCAGTGTGGGTTTTGTGGTCTTCCTCCTTTTGCTTTGTGTCCCTATTGTTTAATCCCGATTTGGTACCTTGGACAATCCCTTCTATAATGTGGACCTCCATATTGCCAACATTCTACTTGTTCTCGATTCTTACATTGTACCTATCCTTGGCCACCAAATCCTCTACCCCCACCATTAGTGTTTCTCAAGTAGGGTTGACTCCTACGTCCTCCTGGAGGTAGTCGAGAAGTTGCACTAGCGATCCGAGAAACATTGTTTTGTCTTCCCTGGAATCTATATGGTTGCCCCCTGGTCTGTTTACCCTCATTGTGGGATGTTCCTTCCCTGTATTTTCATCAACCACCATTCGCTTTTTCATATTTATCGTCCTCAGGACTTGTTTGGCTAAACTAGTGGTTGTTGCCATAGTGGTGGGTTTCCACATGGCGACTTCCACTCGGACCAAGGGATCGAGTCCATGCAAGAATCTTTCAGCTTGACGTTGATCATCAGCCATATAGTCCACGTGATGGACCAACGCATAGAATTCAGCTTCATAGTCCTCGATAGATCTACCATTCTGTCGTACTGTATGGAAAGCCCCTACTTGTTGGTGTTTGTACTCCTCTGATAGGTACCTAGTTCGGAAGGCTTCCTCAAACATTTCCCAAGTGACTTGCAATGGGGTGACTTGCATCTTCGTTTCTTCATTTACCCACCATAATAGAGTGTCTCCTTTTAGTAGACTCATTGATATTTGGGCCTTTTCCCTTGAAGTGTATGCCTTAAAGCTAAGTGCTCTTTTGACACCAATTACCCACGCTTCTGCTTTTGAACCCCCCTCTTGACCCGTAAACTCTGGTAATTTGGATTTTTGGACTTCTTTCATAATATCGAGGGTTGTTTGTCCATCTTTGGCATTGAATTGAGAATTTAGGTCTTGCCTCTGTTTTTGTTCCAACTCCCTTCCTTTACCTTGATCATTTCCTTGATCTTGTCCTTGACTTGTGACCCAATCCTTAAAGATATTTGTCATTTCCCCAAGGGAATGTAATATAACTTGCTCAGTTGGGGTTCCAATCTCTGTAATGGCGGGAGGTGGGGTTTCCACCTCAAGGTTGCTTTGGGTTTGTCTTTGATGTTTAGGAGCCATGATCTCCCCCGTGTTTAATCATGTTGAATTTTACATCACTACCAATGTTATACTTACTCATGTGCCAAAAGCTAAAATAAATCTAGAATATACCCTGATTTTAGAATATGCAATTAGTTACATCAACATATTCAACACACAATTTATTTTCCATTCATCCAAATTTATTTAATACAATACTTAAACCATAAATTATCAATAACTACTAATTTTATAGTATTATATTATATTATTTATACCATGGAAAACATGAGTTGGAAGGTAATAATGATGTCCGAATAAAACTTAGAAAGTTGTCTCAACATAAAATCGAAATTCGAATGATTGTGAAAATAAAGCTTTAGAATATTGGTGGCATTATAGGAACGAAGATTTTTTTTTTTTTTAATAGGTATGATTATTGTTTTAATAGGGTACTTGAATCCTAAAAAGAAAATTTATTCACCAACTGACTTTTGAAATTATATGTCACACCATTCACATATAAATTTGATGGACCATCACAATATTAAGTCTACAGATTCATGACCCATATGTGCTAGGATAGATTGAATTTATGTGCTGTAGAGTGAAATATTTTGAGTATCTGGTTATTATGTGCCCTCAAATAAATAACTTAGAGGTCGATGGTTCTTAGCACTGCTGTAACAACTATGTTTGGTATTTACGGAAATCAGCAAATGTTTTAATCTATTGTTGCTGATATATTAAAACGGTTCTGAGACATTACAGTGAAATGCATCAGATTTAAACTTATCACAAACTACCCTACAATGTAAACCGTAGAGCTCATGTAAATTAAAGTGTATTGAATAGTTTCTAGTGCCCAACTACTTAGGCTACGATTTCATGTATTTAGATACCAGCAATGGCCAATAAATCGTATCAGCAAGTGGGATTACCGAATTAGAACAATGCTAACAATCCCATACCATTAAATGTAAATTATCCATTCATCATGCGTGTTAACCGCTGAAAGACAACTCAAGAAAAATTGTGCTCATTTATTTAGCATCTACATAAAACTATTTGTTCCTCTATAAATTGTTGCAAAGTTAAATGGCGCCAGGTCTCAAATGGTCATAAGGGTGAACTATTTCACTCAGTTAATTATGAAACTGTGTTTGGATTTCTACATCAGTAATGAGAGATCAGTTACATAGACACCACTAAACTCTATTTAAAGAAAAGATTTTAGTTGAAGAAAATACATGCAACCAGAGAATGAAAAAACAACAATAAATTAATTCTAATGCAAATCAGACATTTAATCAAACAAACTATTCCAAATCTGTACGATTTTGCCACTGAGACTAAAATATACCATCATGTGGTTTATATATACTGCAATTTGTTTATTTAATGCATAAAATCACGATCCGATGCTTAAAAAAAAACAAAGACTACAGAATTTTAAATTTGGAAGGGAAACATTTGCGATTTCATTGATATGTCATGTGGCCAAAAGAAAATGCTAGTTACATGCGCGGAATAAAAGGTCGTTTGAAGGAATTTGTGGTAGATTTATTCGATAAACTCATCAAACCCCTTTTTTTATATTTCTTGGAGATGACTGTGATGATTCGTTTTTAGACTGACCCGTTTCGAATTTCAAAATTAAAACCTGTGTGGATCGGCTCAACATGTATTTAAAAAAAAAAATGTTATGTATACATCAATTTAACCGAACCAACAGGAATCCGAAGATTCAATTAAAGAAAACCAAAGGCATTTGGAATCTTCCACAAGTCTCGTATTCGCAGCTAATCTCGTGAGTTTAGTGTAAAGCAACCTCAAATTTTACTTTGGCTCGTTTAAAGATCAAAGGAAGTTTCGATCCCCTTTAAAATATTATCCAAAAGTCTGTAGGAAAAATCTCATGTACAGATTCGTGAAGCATGTTTGAGGCCAAATTTTTCAAGCAACATCAATGACCTTTCTGTCGCATTCAATGCTCTGCGCATATTGGAACATGCCTTAAATTGATGGACAGTTTAATGTTTCGCATGAGCTTGCCTATATATCTTTATCGCTATAACAGATTGCCACTGATATTTTATTTGATACAGTTTTCATGCACTGGTTATTATAGGATCTATTCATGGCATGAGATTGAGTTGAAAATTGTGTTTGTCTAACAAGTCCATTGTCAACAAAGAACTGTTTCACTTTGCTCCTACAACATGAAATTGCTAGCGTCAACATTGCGAGTTGAGGTCTAAGAATATGTAATACGAAACAGTTCATGCAATTATATTGTGCATAGTGCGTGGGATTTGGCATGGTCTTGATATGATGAATGGTTACCTGTGAAGTGAGATTTGATTGAAGGCAACTGTGTAATGTAATTAAAGAGAAAACATGCCTATGGAGATCACCCAGACGCGACATCTGACAAACTTAAAATTGTTGCGTGTTGCAAACATTACACTGCCTATGATCTTGACTCTGGGTAGAGCTTCAGTCAGTTTGACTTTGATGTTGTGGTTACTCAACAAGACATAATGGATACTTTCCAACCGCCATTTGAGACGTGCGTTAAGGATGGAGGTGTGAGCAGTGTACTGTGCTCTTTCAATAAAGTCAATGGAATTCCCGCATGTGCAGATCCTGCACTTTTGGCAGAATTGAGGATAGAGCCAAAGCCAAAGAGGGACAATGAGAAAATTTGTAGCTGTAACTTGTAGAGCCACATTATGTGAGTGATAAGTCACAACTAGAGTCAAAAGCTTCAAGTCATAGCCACACTAGAAAGTTTTCTTTGTTGTAGCCTAGCGATAAAACAATTAGGATAGAATCATTAGGATGTGGCTGTGTTTTATTTTATTATTATTATTATTATTTTTATTTTATTTTTTTCGCATTAAATCATTTAAATCGAAGTTTCTACATTAAAATGTCTATAGGCCCTAAGAGTTGAACCTCGCTCTGATACCATATGTAACAGCCCTGAAATAAAAACATGTAATTAATTAGATTAATCATGCGATTTATAATCAACACGCAATTTATCAACTAATTAACATCAAATTTCAAAAATATGAGTAGAGACAACTTACCTGTGGCGATGATGTTTCTCACTTGTGATTTCAGGGTTGAACGCTAGTTGAATTCTGCTAACTGCAACAAAGTCTTGGGGACGACTCTCCACCCAACCGTAGGCTCAATTGCACAAAATCTTGCTACAACTGGCCACCCCCGAGCCCTCAATCAACATACTACTGCCAGGGAATCCTTTGTCTCACAACACTATTCTCCCAAGAGAATGGATGATGGAATCATGGAATGATGGAATGCCTCTCATCTTCCTCACCATCTATTAAATAGAGCAAACATTGGAAGGGGAACCACATGCACACACTCCATGTGTCAACATGCAACTTTACTGCTTTCTTGTTTTATTTCTTTTGTTTTTACTTTTTGATAGCTTTACTAATTTTTACTATTTTTTTGTTTATTTATATTTATATTTATTTAAAGCTTCAGTATTGTTATTTATTATTTTATTATTATTTATTATTTATTTTCTTGTATTTTAATATTATATTATATTATATTATTTATTATTATTTTTTTTTTTTAAAAGTCGGTTGCTATATATTGATTGAAAAGAGTGATAGGGCATAAAGCCGTACATAGTTTGCTTCAAAAGCATTACAAATCCAAGGATAGTGCTTGAGGTTCCTATCCCTGAGCTGCTTCCTGAAAATTCTGACTACTAAAGGACTAGAACTACTATAGACCCAGACGAACTGATGATTCAAAAGTTTGCATTTGCAATACATAATTATTCAATGGAAATATGACTGATATTTCTCGCAGTAGAGTCTTCTGGGTGCTGATCTGCTTCCATTGGCTTTGCGCTTGAAGAAGTTGATTTCTCTTTCTGTTTGGTTTCCAAAATTTCCCTTAAAATTGCCAAGGATTCCTCTGCATGAATGCATCTATTGTTGAGCTCGTTGAACTGCTCCTGAAGCGAATGAACCCTGTGGAGAAATAAACCCATTTCTGTGCGGTATTTAGCATGGATGTTTCTGAACTGCTCCTCAAATTTTCCTTCCAGACATCGCATCTGCTCAGCATGCCTAGCTTCCATGTTTCGCACTTGATCTTCCAGAATTCGCTGTTGAGCTCTGACTTCGTCGAATTCTGCTTGAAGGTCTCGGCAATGGAAACATTGCTCCGCACGAGCCATCACAGAAAAGGGATGGATTCTAAAAGAGGCGGGATCACAAAAATAGTCCAATGACTTCTTCAGGCTACAAGAGGGAGGGGGCCGAGAAATAAATCTGAGATTAATGGCGGGTCTGAAGGGGATTAAGAAAGAGCAGAGAGGGGGTAAGAGCAGGCAGAGGAGGTTCGAGATCCCAGATCTCAACTTCAAAGGATAAAAGAGAGAGAAGGCGCACAGGACAAGGGAATAAGAGATTGAAAGGAGGGGGAATGAGTCAGAAAGATGCAAGGAGAGGGAGCCGGATGGCGGACAGCAGGACGACGGCCAGCACAGAAGCTGTGGGGGAAGAAGAAGATTATGAAAGAGGGCAACTGAAGCTCTGAGCTTCCCTTTAGGTTTTATCCTGTAAGAGATCAACAGATTTATTAGAGAAGTGTTAAACAGAAAAAAGAAACCCGATACCAGAGCGAGAGTTCTCTGTCGAGGCTGATCCTGGGCGCTTCCTTGGCTTTCACAGAGCTGCTCTTGGTCACAATGCTGAGAGATATGAGTTCCTATGCTCAAATATATAGGATAAGTTCGACTGCAGCGTCCTGGATTCGTATCCGCAACCCGATCCTCTGCATCAATTAAATATTTTTCGAGATTTCTAGGACGATTGACTGTGGCGGTGAAGTCCTTCCTCAGTCCTTCCCTGTAGATATGAGATTTGCTTGGGATATCCACTGGTCTGCCGGGCATTTTCTGAGGTTGATTGATGGAGCTTTTCGAGCTGTTTCCAGAGACGGGATTCACCATACCCCTCACACGCTTGCTAGGATTGCGCGCTTGGGCATTGTCAGAGTTGGCCTGGTTCATGGCAGGGGCTGGAAGGTAGTACGTTGACTGTGCCTTAGAGTTCCTTCCTGGTTCCCAACTGCTTTATTAGCATGAGTATCCGCTTTTCCATTGTGTATTCGAAGAATATGGTAGAATCGAATTGTTTCAAAATAATCGATGAGGAGGGTGATGCGATGGAGGTGCTGTTGGAGACTACAGTTTGAGGAGGTCCTGTGATGGTTCATATAGCCGATGATTATGGAGGAGTCTCCTAAAACAGTTGCAATTTTGATTCCCCTATTTTTTAACTGCAGCAGTCCTTGAAACAGAGCAAGAGCCTCGGCATTATTATTTGTTTTTACTCCTAAACTCCATTCATAGCTGCATATCTCTTCTCCTTTTTCATCTAAAATAACTCCTCCTGCTCCTGCTGGTCCTGGGTTGGACTTGGAGGCTCCATCAAAGAATAAAGTTGGACAGTTTTTGCTCAGAATCCATCTCTTGAAATCCTGAGAAGAAAGCCTTATTTCCCATTCTTTGGTCCTGTGCTGAGGTTTCATTCCACTTCTCAGAGTACTCTGATGTTGGCCTGTGCTACCTAAGATGTGCCTGATCATGATTCTCTCTTCAGTTGTATAGTCAGTAGCTTTAATGATGCCTGAATATTTAACAGCCATCGTCTCCTGTGCCAGAAGATGAGCACTGTTACAAGTTTTTCTAACATTGCCTTCTTGATTTTGAAATTTTTTTTTGTTTCTAGTAAGCCAGATCTTCCAAAGAAGGTTGTGGGGGATGATGTCCCAGGTTCTTTTGACCATCTTGCTCCGCTTATCTTTCCAGGGGCAGGTTCTTTTGACCATCTCGCTCCGCTTATCTTTCCAGGGGCAGGTTCTTTTCCAATCTTGGATTGTCTCAGCAATGTTTTGCTGAGGATGCCATGTTATATTGCCAAGGTTGGCCATAAAGATCCAGCAATTCTTCGCAAAGGCACAGTCAAGAAAAAGATGATGGATGGTTTCCTCCTCGGAGCAGCAGTTAGGACAGATTGATGGACCATATATCCCTCTCTTTCGCAAATTTTCCGAAGTGAGAATTTTCCCTTTAAGCAGCAGCCAAATGAAAAATTTGACCTTTGGGATGGCCTCTGACTTCCAGATTATTCGCCACTGGTTCCAAACCGGTGCTTGATAATTGTTGTTGCAGATGAATTGGTAGCCAGATTTGATGGTGTACCCTGAGCCCGAGGGGTCCCATCTGAGTCCATCTAGAGTTCCTTTTTTAATAGGAGCTCTATTTTGAAGATTCTTAAGGAGGACTTGATAGCTAGAGTCCAAGTGTGGGGGAATAACCGGGAATTCCCAGCTAAGCCAAGCACCGCTCTCTGCGTCCCATTTTGAGATTTGATCCAACTTCTGAATGCCTTTACTGTGCAGGTAAAGAATGATGGGAATGGCTTCTTCAACAGAAATTAAGGGTTGAAGGCCCATAATTCTGTCAGTGGCATAGTTTATGCTGCTCCCATCCCCCGGAATCTTTGAAGTGTTTTGAATAAGAGTGGGGATTGCTTTTTTGCAGAGATGCCAGATTTTAGTGGAGTCTCTTGTTGGGATATCAGATTCAAGAAGTCTTTGTCTGTGATCTGATAGGTATTTGCATTCAAGGACCTGTTTCCACCAGGCTTTTGGTTCACTGATAAGTCTCCAAGCCATTTTAATCCCAAAGGCGAGATTTAGCAGTTTGGGCATTCTGATTCCCAATCCACCTCTATCTGGAGATTGAATTACACTTTTCTAGTTGACCAAATTGTATCTATTTCTTTCTTTTTTCCCTCCTTGCCATAAAAAATTACGAAGAGCAATTTCTAACTTGTTGTGGAACGAAACTGGAGCTTGGTAAAGAGTGAAACGGTACAAAGGTAAGGAGGAAATACCTGATTTAAGCAAGATTAGTCTGCCCGCTGGATTGAGCCATTGAGTCCCCCATTGCTGCATCTTTCTTTTGACTTTGTCGATTATTTCATTCCAGGTGGAGGCTTTGAGGGCGCCCAAGGTAACCGGCATCCCCAGATATGTGAAGTGGTCCCAATTTTCTTTGTAGGCAACTCCAAAAATGTTGGCAATATTGTGAGTTGTTTGATTAGAGATGTTCCAGCCATAGATGCAACTTTTCTGAAAGTTGACTTCTCCCCCAGAGCACTCCATGAATTGATCAAGGAGAGATTTGAAGCGCCTTGCTATTGTGGTGGAAGCCCCGCCAATTAGCAAGGTATCATCAGCGAATTGTGAATGATTGATATTTTTAACTCCATTCCCATACTTGATGCCAGAGATGAGGCCGACTCTTCGGTTGTGGTCAAGATTGCTGCTGAAGGATTCCGCCATCAAGATGAAAAGATAGGGTGATAGTGGACATCCTTGCCTTAGTCCTCTTGAAGATTGAAATGCTTCACAGGGGCGGCCATTAATGAGAGGCGAGATCCATGGACCAGAGATGCATGCAGCAATGGTGCTTATGAAGTCAGAGTTAAAGCCCATTTTTCTCATGACAACGTACAAGAAGGAATGTCTTACTCGATCGAATGCGTTGGCTAAATCGAGCTTGAGGACGAAGCCTTTCTCTTGTCTAGAGGTACTAGAATGGATAGCTTCTTGAACCAAGGAGATGGAGTCGTGAATTTGTCGGTTGGTCATGAAGCCGCCCTGATTTTCAGATATGATAGAAGGAAGCAAGGGTTGGAGTCTAGCAGCTATGATTTTAGCAAAGATCTTATAAGAAGTGTTGCACAAGGAGATTGGTCTAAACCTGGAGAAGGAAGTAGGCCTGGATTCCTTGGGAATGAGAGCAAGATATGTTGAATTTGTGAACCCCCCCATTTTCTTTTTTCTTTGGATTCCTTTTATCATCTTTACAAGATCTTTTTTAATCAAATGCCAATGGTCTCTGTAAAAATTTATAGAGAACCCATCTGGACCTGGAGATTTATCTGGTTGAAGAGTCCAGATAGCATTTCTTATCTCTTCCTCAGTTATTTCTCTGTTCATCCTCTCATTCTCCTCAGCAGAGATTTTTCCTGGAAGGTGTTGGAGAAAGGCCGTATAATCCCTGTCACCTTGGTGTTCAGTGAGAAGACTTTTGTAATGTTGGAATGCTGCCCTTTTAATAGATTCCTGATCTTCATGCCTGCTGCCTTGACTATCTGTGATAGTAGTTACAATGTTTCTTGATTTTTTGACAGTGGCCTGCTTATGGAAATATGCCGTATTTTTATCACCTTCCTTTAACCATATTTCTCGCGACTTGAGCCTCCATTTGGTTTCTTCCGCCCTTTTAATTTGAGTTAGCTGTCCCTGCAGTTCCCATTCCTTGCTTTTGAGTTGATTAGTGAATCCATGCTCTTCTATTTGCTTATGAATGTCTTCCAATCTCTGCTGTAATTTTTCCTTTATTTTTTCTGGTTCCTTGTAGCTAGCTTTTGCCCAATCCTTGAGAGCTTTCCTTGTGTTTCGAATTTTAGTTTCCCAAATGTAGTTTGGGGAGCCTTCAACGTGCTTCTTCCAAGTTTCTTCTATAATAGACTCAGCTTCAGGGCTGTTCCTCCACAGTGGATTGTATCTGAAAGGGATTGGTCCCAAATTGGCGTGGGAGTCCATCGATAGAAGGATGGGGAAATGATCTGAAGCTGTAGCGCTTAGAATTTTGGTGTGTCCTGCAGCAAAATAGGAAAGGAGAGAAACATTAACCAAGATTCTGTCCAGCCTTTCCATAATGTTACCTGGCCCCATACGCCTATTGTTCCAGGTGTATTTTCTATTCTTTGGGATGATGTCCAGCAATTCGCATTCAGCCATGATGGTTTCTAACTGTCTTCTGAAAGGGTCGGGGGTGAAGACTCCCCCCCTTTTCTCATTCGCGTGGAGAATTAGATTGAGGTCTCCCGCCATGATAAGATTTGTATTCTGCTCCTTGTCTATTTCCTGCTTCAATTCCTTCCAGCATTGATCCTTTTCCCTAAAATGATTGGGGATATATACATTGTAAATGATAATATCACAGCTTTCTTCCTTATTGACTAGATTGGTCCTGATCCAATTTGAGTTGATGACGGAGGAAACACAATTCCACTGCTGCTTATTCCACATAGTAGTGATTCCTCCAGAGGCTCCTCTGGAACTGCTACTTATCCCTATGAAGGATTTTTGTGTATCTATGATTAACTGCATATCATTCTGGTTTTGCTTGGTTTCCTGAATTAGAACAATTTCAGGCCTTTCTGAATGAAGAAGGTCTCTTAGGGCCGCTGTTTTGGAGGGGTGCCCCATACCCCTACTATTCCAAGATAAAAGCTTCATCATAAGGCGTTCGGTCGATGAGGTGCTCGCCTCTCGAATTCTTTGGCTACTATATCTTTCTCTTGAGAACCTGTTATGAATGAATCCATAGGGGTCTGTATCCCTAGAGCTATGTCCTTTTGCGAGCTTTCTTCCCGATGTTGCTTGGCTGATTTTCTGCCTGGTCCAGGTTTCTTGTGGTTGTCACCGGGTGCACCAAGGTCTTTGGAGGAACTTCTGGTGGTTCTTATGGGCTGAGAACCGAGAACTGGCTGAGCTGGGGTCGAAGAGATCAAAGGGGGCTCAATGCGGATCAGAACTGGTTGATCAGATTGGGGGCCATCATCGGATACTTTCGATTTATTTTTGAATAAGCTCCTATCCACTGAGTGAGGAGGGGAAGTTCGGAGGGGGGAAGAGGGAGAGATTCTGGGATCTTTGGGGGAAGGAGGGGGAGAAGGGGGATCCTCTGAAGCAAGAGATCCAAAGGGATTGGAGGACGAGGGGAAAACAGGGGAAGAGAGAGGGGATCCGGCATGAGGTGCCTCAGGCTCAGGAGGAGGGTTTGACTTCTTCTTTTTTCTTACTAATTCCCACTCTTCCTCATGAGATTCAGACAGATTGTTATTGACTTCTGGTTTGGACTTAGGGCACCTATTTGCAAAATGACCATACTCATGACATACCTTACATTTGAAGGGGAGCTGTTCATAGTCCACCTGTTGAATATGCGTCCACTGGTCCACTCTGAGTTTTACTGCCTCTGGAAGGCCTTTGCCCAAGTCTACCTCCACACAGATCCTTGCGCATGCATACATGTTTTCCTTTGGTTCTGATCTGTCCACGTATTTACCTATAGCATTTCCAATTGCTCGAACAGTTTCATCAGCCCAGCAGTGAAGCGGCAAATGCGGAAGGCGTACCCAAACGGGAACTGCATTGGGTACATCCATTTCAGGATCGAAGTCCGGGGTCCAGCGATTGAGATAAAGGCCTCTTGAGTCCATAAAGTATGGTCCGTTTCTGAAAATTAGGTTGCGATCATCCACTGTTTCAAAAAGGAATGCATAATATCCTCTTCCACAGAACCTTATGGCAATTTTTCCTTGGACCATGGCATTCCAATTTCTTTCTACCCAACGTTGGACAGTTCGAGGGGAGGGCCATAGCCCCGTGAACTGGCCAACCAATCCTCGCTCAGCTAATGCTACAGCCGATCTCCTTGGAAGAGAAAGGGGAAGAGGAATTTCTGGAATTTCATCAAGTTTTTTGATAAATTTGGAGGCAGAAGGTCGGATCCTCTCCGAGTTATTTCCAGGGACGAGAGAGGCAAAGGCTTTCTCAAGGTCGGGCTGAATGGGAGCGTGAGAATCCATCGAAGGCAAGAGGGGGAGGGAGGGAGGGCAGGAGGCCCAGGAGGGCGAGCAGCGACAGAGGGCCGCCCCTAGATCAAGGAAGGTGGGCAAAGAGCGCAGCAGGGAGGGCCCGAAAGGGCCTGCAAGCCCGGCAGCAGGGCTGCCAAGGCACAAGCGGGAACGATCAGGGTTTCAGAGGCGGGGGCGGAGCTCCATCTCTGGCGCGCGCGGTCATATTATATTATTTATTATTATTATTATTATTATTTATTATTTATCATTAAGGGACATTACAGTTCAAAGCAAGAACACATTACCAGAGCACTTGGGAAACCCCTCGTTCTCCCGCACATAATTCATTAACGCATATGCTTCCAATATAACACAAATGCATATGTATTGCATTTCACAACAAATCCATTTTGTGCAATAATATCATTGATTACCATTAATATTTTAACAATAAATTCTCTATGCACCACGCATTCTCTCGCACAAACCCCCAATAAAAAACCTACACATTGAAAATTAACATTATTAATCATTATGTTCTTCTGCACATATCTCATTCTCCACAAAGATTCGTAGTTCTAAAATCAAAGCTCTATACAATTGCTCTCCCGCACATACTTCATATTCCACGCAGTAAAATCTTTGCACAATGAAACATAATAATATTCCATGTTCTATTGCACATACCTTGCACGATATACGATATACCATCTAGAAAATTGTAAAAATATCTCCACACAACAAAATATTAAGTGGAGATTTGTTCGGCAAATCGATAAGCATACCCCATCTTATGCACAGTCAAAGCTCCGCACCATGAAACATAATAATAATAACATATTAAAATTAGTAGTTTAACATTAATTTCACTATGCACCCCCGGTTCTCCCGAAAATATGTTGTCCAAATTTCGTCCCTGCCGAATAAAGTTTCCAATATAAAATCTCTACACATTGAAATCTCTCCACATACTCTGTCCTCCGCAAAGATTTAATTCTAACACCAATGCTCAAAGCAATAACACATTGTTAGAGTACTCGCAAAACCCCTTGTTCTCCCGCACATAACCCGTTTTCCAGATTTTTTATCGTGAATAGAAAACACATATGCTTCCAATATAACACAAATGCATATGTGCCGCATTTCACAACAAATCCATTTTGCGTAAAAATATCACAAATTAACATTAATAGTTTAACAATACCCTATACACCACCCCGCACAATGGAAATTAACAATATTAATCATTATGTCCTCTCGCACATACCTGGTCCTCCGTAAAGACTCATAACTCTAAAATCAAAGCTCTGTGCAACTGTTCTCCTACACATACTTCGTACTCCACACAATAAAAGCTCTACACAATGAAACATATTGATACTCTTCGTTCTCTCGCACATACCCCATCCTCCGTAAAAATTCATATGATAGACGAGGAAATTTGTAAAAGTATCTCCGCACAACGACGTGTGTAGCCAACCCCCCCAAAGGACATGCAACCGCGTCAATTATGTCATCATGGGGAAGAGCAGTACCATAACAATGTCAGTGCCAATGTTAATGTCAGAGCATTCACGGGCGGAATGACCACTTAGGAAATTAGTGTTTTTTTTTTCATCAAATCAATTGTTAGACACTGACAAATACCAAAAATAAAAGCCTCTCCACCAGGGGAATTATGTCCCATCGGAAATTGTTAGGTCAATCGAAAATTAGAAATAAGATTTCCAGAAAATTAGAAATTTATTTTTAAATTTATGGAAAATAGAAAACTTCAACATTTTCTCAAAACTTTGGTTAAAACTGGAAAAAAAAAAAAAAAAAAAAAAACAACAACAACAACAAAATAATGCATGGTCAATGCAATTTGACTACGAGCCAAATGCTATAGTCCCTGATGAGGCAGGGACTAACAGGGTGATCAATATTTTAACGAAAGTAGTGCCAGCACAACCTATTTTATTCTAAAAAACTTTTACCGTGTCAATATAAATGCCAAAAATGATAAAAATAAAAAATAAAAAAATTAATTTTTATATCATAATTTCTTCCAACCAATTTTCACTATTTATTAATCTTGGTAATAACTTTATATATGTAACTTTATCACATTATTATTGAATGAAAAAATCTTTTAACTATTTAACCAATTTCTTAGGAGTGACTAAACCCATATTTGCATGATAGTTTTTAATATTAATTTGACCTTTTAACCAATGTTTTCTCTTACTATTATATATATATATATATATTTAACATGTAGTTGTAGTTAATAGTGAGAATATATATATGTGTGAGAGAGAGATTGTTATATATATATATATATATATACCCATGAAAAAAAATCGCATACTTGTTATTTCATTGAAATTAAAGTATGCAAATTATTGTTCCAATACAACCTCCCAAACATGCCTATCAAAATTGTGGCATTTAAAAAAAGAGGATATAAATTAGTCAAAACATAAAAAACATGCACACTCCCAAATGATTAGAACAACTTCAATTTAGAAAAATGTTGTTGGCATTCACCTTAAAGACATTGACATTTTTTTGTTTTGTTTTTTCATTGTTTTTGTTTTGTTTTGTTTTTGTTTTCTTTGTTTTTGTAATTACTAAATGTTCTATGGGATGTAGTGCTTCTTTTGATCTTCTGTCCACTTCAACATTGTATTCCCTGTGGATATGTGATACCTCTAGCTCCTCGATTTTTGTTTGTTTGTAATTTACGAATTCTTTGTTGCCAAGGATTGATGGCCAAACTATCTAATGTGACAATACCCAAGAACCAATCATTAATCACTCAAGAATCGTTAAAGGTTTGTTAACATTTCACCTGCTTGGACATTGCAAAGTAAGGAGGAACCAAAGCCCAATTAATTCTATTGTATTATTAGTTCCAAGCCCCATTCCTAGACTAAGAAGGAAAGAGTGACTATTATTCAAGTGAAGTGCATCTCTTGCTCCATATACCGCCCCGACATCATTTTTGGCTCCATCAAAGAAGGCCCAAGCCTTCTAAGTATCAATCCTGGGTCCAATAGAAATTATGCTTTACTTCTTTAAACCTTTTATAATGAGTTCCTTCATTGTTATAATTGTTTTGTGCACCACCTATCAAATATTTGAGATCCCATTATCAAAGATGGTTCTTCTTGTAGCTTTTTCTATTAGAGATCCTATTATTAAAGATGGTTCTTGTTGTAGCTTTTTCTATCACCTACCACACAAGTGCTTCAGGGGATATAGAAGCCTCCTAGAGACAACCTCTGGGTTGATTGGAGACAAGTGCCTAGGGCATCTTAAAGGGAGGAGTGCTTTGAATATTATCTAAAGTCTTTCTGCTGCAATCCAATTGTCACGTAGTTTGAAAGAAATAATGTGGGGGTTTGGTTCAATAGTCTTTCATCAAGGTAAAATCAAGAAAACACATAGATCTAATCACTCAGGGGATCAATCTGGCTAATCGTAAAGAGAAATGTCTGGTTCTGGTGGCTGACACACAACAATAGTCAGCTTAATATTTGAGTTGTAATAGAAATGTAGAGGAGGAAAGGAATGAGGGAATTCGATGTGGAGGGCTAGATAGAACACAGAATCCTCATCAAAAATATCCATAAAAAATATGGAAGAGTTAGGAGATGAAAATACAGAAAGAGTGGAGCACTAATTAAGGTCCCAAGCTCTATGCCTCATGGACACATTTATCACCAAACAACAATCAGTAAATCTGTGCACACACAGGTACTATAGGCTATAACTAACACAAGTAAATTTGTCATTTGCATAGGTACTATTCACTACTTAGCAGCATAGATACATCCATAAATGAGAGTGAAATCGGCAGCTTCATAACACAATTTCATAAGAGGAAAGACATACATGAAGTGAGATACAGAGGAGAAAACATATTGCTCATTGCTTTGATTGGAATCAACATAACAATTTCATTAATCCTCAAAGATCGAGTCTGAATAACCAGTCCATTACATATAGTAAATTTATCGCTCAAGACCCTCATGAAAAGGCAAATAGAACCAATGCGGAATCACAAAATTCAAACCCCTCGGGTGCAGAATTCCAGAAACTATTTTAATTTTTTCTCCCCCCTTTTTATAAGGAGAGGGGGAGCTTTGAAAAAAGTTACAAAAATATCTTATCCTAAGCTCCAACTGTCTGATCGACTAGCTGTCTCGGCGTGCAAAGGCTCTGTTGCCCAAATCATTGCAACATAATGATTCCTTTCTTTAAAATACAACCATAACAGAATAACAAAACAACATAATAACAAATCATGTGAAAATTTGTATGATGATTCTAGCTAAATATCTCCACACCACTTCATGTGATGGCCTCTGATCAACCCACATCTCTGCCACAATGTGCCTCTTCCGTTACTCGGCTGGTTCCTCCATCGCTTTCTGCCTTCACTGCTCGAACTCCTCATTTTATCGAGCTGGGAGCGATCAATTATGATAGCCTCTGTGTTGCTCAGGAATCATAGTTGCTGACTCATCCATCTCTTTAAACTTCCTATATTACACTATCAGAGTGCTACATGCCCTTTAATATAACCATAATCTTATATCAAAGATTTACATTATAAAATCTTTATACTTAAAAGATGTTACAAAAACAGTGAGTTCTGATATCCTTTGGCCCCTTTTGTTTAGTCCCCTTTTGCATTTCTCATCATATGGCTGGGGGTTGTAACTTGATGCTTAGCCTTAAGGCACTAGGGCCTTTTGTTCTTGTCCAGGGTCTATCCTTCCTTTGTAAAATGCTTTGTGCCCTTGGATCTATAACTTCCTCTTGACCATGTGCCAACCTGATATCAGAGCCCGTCTCATCGGTGATTTCCAATCGAGGACATAACAGGGCAGTTGCGACATGCTCATTCTTTGATCATCAATCTTCGATTATGACGTCATCATTTCCACGTGGCACTTACTGAGTGGTGACACGTGCCACCTAGATTCGCCCCCCTTAGGCCCCTCAAAACACCAAATAACCTGCTACATGTCCTGTCATACCGCCACATCATGCTGACGTCAGCTGTCACATGTCCTTATCGGAGTTAATCCTGGGTCGCTATGCATCATTACCAGAGCCAATCCTGTGCCGCCACATGTCTTCTTGGAGGAGAGAGAAAAGGGCTCGTTCGATCACTGACATGTGGTGATAGACATGTTGGATGCTCTGGCATGCGATCGCCAATCTTCGATGTCGTTAGACCTCCAATATGTGATCACTGATATGCCAGGACCTTCGATATGCGATCGCCGATATGCCAAGACCTTCGATATGCGATCATCGATATTCTAATGCTTTGATGTTGCGATGTGCTAGTATGCCCAACCTCCGATATGTAATCGCTGATATTTCTGATGCTCTAATGTTGCGATCACCAATATCTTTGACATTTGACATGCGATCGCCGATATCTCTGGACCTATGATATTGTGATCTTCGATATTCTAATGTGCCTTCACAAGGCTTCATCCTTGAAAGTTCAGAAGACCATAACTTTTGATCGAGGAGTCCATTTTTGGACTTCCACATATCATTGGAAAGCTTGTTCAGGGCACTTTCCAATGAATAGGGTTTGATTTAGGCTTTGAGTCCTTTTGAGGCTTGGAACATGACTGCAAACTTCTCTACTCATTTACTCTTTGGACAATTGAAAACACATTTTGCAGTAAGTAACAACAATTATGTTCTGGTGTAACCCTATATGCCAAAGGACTAATCCTGGAAGGCTGGAACGATGCTCCAAGACTGGGGATTTTAACCATTTTGTGAGGCATTGCCCTAACAAACTAATCGACGAAGTCCCCACACAAGCCTCCTCAAACAATATCGTTCTCCACACCACTTGTGGAAAAACACAATTCACGAACATGTGTGTCAATTATTCTTGATCGGGGGTTGTGGCCTGATGCTTAGCCTTAAGGAGTTAGGGCCTTTTGTTCCTGTATGGGGGTTGTCCTTCCTTTGTAAAATGCTTTGCACCCTTGGATCTATAACTTCCTCTTGACCATGCGCCAACTCGATATCAGAGCTCGTCTCATCGACGATTTCCAATTGAGGACATAATAGGGAAGTTGTGACATGCTCATTCTCCGATCGCCAATCTTCAATTATGACGACATCATTTCCACGTGGCACTTCCTGAGTGGTGACACGTGTCACCTAGATTCGCCCCCTTAGGCCCCTCAAAACAACCTGCCATATGTCCTGTCGTACCACCACATCATGCTGACGTCAGCTTTCACATGTCCTTATCGAAGTTAATCCTGGGTCGCTATGTGTCATTATCAGAGCCAATCTTGTGTCGCCACACGTCCTGCTGGAGGAGAGAGAAAATGGCTCGTCCACCTTTGTTTTTGCGATGAAATCCTTTGTTAATCCTTATTGGCGCTCCCCAACAGTTTTTAATGATATCAAAACTTTTCCCATATCACAACTCTTTAAAGGTTCACACGTTCAGACATTCCAATCCTCCAATTATTGATGTTCCGATTGGCTTGATGCTCTGATGTGCCAATGTGCGATCACTGACATGTGGTCATAGATATGCTGGATGATCTTGCATGTAATCGTCAATCTTCGATGTCGCTCGACCTCCGATATGCGATTGCTAATATGCCAGGACCTTCGAGATGCGATTGTCTATATGCTAAGACCTCCGATATGCGATGACCGATATTCTAATGCTCTAATGTTGCAATGCGTTGGTATGCCCAACCTCCGATATGCGATCATTGATATTCCTAATGCTCTAATGTTGCGATTGTTGATATCTTTGAGCTGTGACATGCGATCGTTGATATCTCTGGACCTCTGATATTGTGATCTTCGAGATTCTGATGTGCCTTCACAAGGCTTCAATCCTTGAAACTTCATAAGACCATAACTTTTGATTGAGGAGTCCATTTTTGGACTTCCACATATCATTGGAAATCTTGTTCAGAGCACTTTCCAATGGATAGGGTTTGATTTAGGATTTGAGTCCTTTTGAGGCTTGGAATATGGTTGCAAGATTCTCTACTCATTTACTCTTTGGACAACTGAAAACACATTTTGCAGTAAGTGACAACAATTATGTTTTGGTGTAACCCTATATGCCAAAGGACTAATCCTAGAAGGTTGGAACAATGCTCCAAGGCTGGGGCTTTTAACCATTTTGTGAGGCATTCCCCTAACAACCTAATCGACCAAGTCCCCACACAAGCCTCCTCAAACAATATCGTTCTCCACACGCACTTGTGGAAAAACACAATTCACGAACATGTGTGTCATGTTGGAATTAATGGAGAAAGCTAAACTTAGATTACTGTTGTGATGATGATAGGATTGAGACTCTATCTTAGATTTGAGATCCTACTATCCACGGAGTGGTTGAAACCACCCTGATTGTGAGAAAGCCTATATGTACTAGACTGTTCTCCTGATTGAATTTTTGCGGTAGTGTATTGTGAAGTGCTTAGGCACTCTCCAGGTATCTCACCTGGAGAGCCATTTAGCTAATAAACTCATATTTTATCTTGGTATCGGAGCTACAGGATGGAGGGACCTGTACGTTGATTTGAAAGGCATGACTAACGGGAAGTCATCGTGTGGTTTGGAGGGCCAATCGCGCTGATCCACTATAACTCTTTTGCGTATTTTCATTTTATTGATCGTCGCAACTATCTTGTGTACAATTGCAAAAGCTTTGCGAATCCGCAGTGGTAGATCGCGCCGACCCTGTCAAAAGGAAAAATTCAGCTTGGAAGATCCGCGTGGTGGCTGCGAGATCGTGGAGGAATCAGTTTTTTCTGGAAGGGTTACGAAGTTGCGCTGGGGGCCTGTTAAATGAGAACAATGTTTATCAAGATTCCAACGGTATTAATAATGGTGTTAATAAGGGTTTCCTTGACATGATGGCCCTTCGTTTTCACTAGTTTCTAGAATCGTAAATTTCGTGGAGGGAGTCCATTACCATGTACAGTGCGTGCAGATATGACGTGTTGACTTCAATGTCGAACCGACACCACATAAATCAAAGAGTTTTACTTCGTGAACACCATATAAGGAGCTTCTTATTTGACTTGACTCCATGTGTCTGTCGTATGGAAATATTTCAGAATGGAGAGGAAACTTCGTTTCGATTAAACTGCATGAAGCAGCAGATGCAGCGTTGAACATCATACTGTTACTCACGTCCCTGGCAGAGAACTAGAGCAGTGTTTCTGAGAGCGGTATGTTCAAGTTGGGATTCTTCAATCTCAACAACATCGAGATAAAGTGTGAATTCTGACGGATTCATGTATTTTTTGAGGAGTCTGGAGCCTACCTCCTTGGTCGAATTCCTTCTTTACTGAGTAGGTTGTCATCTGTATAGTATCAGAAACCTTGAATCTTGATCCCATAACGTTCGATGATAGATCATTGCAGACCACAAACTCGTAGCCGTAGCTGCCGTGACTTCATTTTTGAGGGGGGTCATGATAGGATCATTGCGTGAGATTCCACGAGATTTGTACTGGCTTGTTGGATTGTTGCATGTACAGGGGGTGCTCTCACTAAAAATCTCTGTGCCCATCGCAGGACACCCACAATCACTTGTATTCAACGCTATGTCAAGGTCGTGGCTGGATTCTCCGGTCCCGTTGCTTGCTGGCGAGAAGAGCAGCAAACATTGTGGGCCACCATTCAAGAGCCTTTGTAATTTTAGGCTGAGGTAGATTTCTTAAAGTCAGGTTTTGCGATGCGTATGGTTTTGACTAGTCAAATGGCATGATTATCAACATCTCATGGGAGGACGTGATTGGAGTTGTTGTTGGTCCCTCAATGTTGTTGTTTTGTTGTAAGTCATTGTACTTTTCTTGTTACAGTTGCAGAAAGTTGGATGCATGTGCCGAGAAGGAAGGAGATGTGCGTGGAGGCTCATGGAGTTTTAATTGTTCGAGAAACTTAAGTGGCAGGTTGTGGAGATCCCAAAACCAATTGGGTAAATTTTCTTCTAAACTATTATATGCCACAGAAAATGCCATTTTTTTTGCTAATTTGAACCCATCTTTAGAAATATGTGCATCAAAATTAAATATTGAGAATGTTTCCAGTTTGTGAGAGGTTGTTTAGTCGCTCATCGCCAGAGCCGAGAGCACTAACACCTGCATGGCACAGAAGCCACAATCTACAAGGTTCTACAGTTGAAGAGCTGCCAAAGGGAGAAGTTTCCCGCCTGCGTGGTAACGAGGTTGTTGGAGCTCGAGGACCGTGTGGAGTCGAAAAGAAATCTCGAAGCGAGATAAGCTGGACTTTAAAAACATGTCTATATTTTTAGATATTTTTGATTCTGATGATGATGATTTTCTCATGTTGGCATTTGGAATTAGCATGGGTAGTATGTTCAAGTCAGAAGAAATTTCAGAAAAATGTGGTTCTGTTGATGACCACGAGAATCAAGAGGCACAGTCTGTTGTGCAAGATTCATGAGTTGATCTTCAGGAAGGGTGTGAAGAGGAACAAAGTGTTGAAGATCAATTGGACGAGCCACATGAAGCTGATTGCAAAGACGTGGCAGAAGAAGACAAAGCTGGAGAGAATTTAAATTTAAATTATGATGATCTCATTAATATTTCTGTGTGTGACGTTACATCAACGAATGATGAAGACATCATAGCTAACTTTCAGATGGTTGACACTAGAAATAGTGAGAGGGAAAATTCTCCTATCCAGCCTGTCACAATCTTGAGAAGGGTGAGAATAAAAATTAAAGCTTTCCATCACTGGGGAAGATATGAGGTGAAGGTACATCACTACCTCATGGTGAGGAAAGCAAAGATGAAGCCTTGACTCAAGATGAACAAGTATGGGCTCTGCTGCAAGAAGACAAAAATGAAAACCTCTGTTACCAAGTTGTTTCATGTTTTAATTGTAAGCCTAGCTGAGACTCAGACCAACAGGCGTATGTTATTGTTCAGTACCCTTTCTCCATTAAGCGGGAGTGTTGGAATTAATGGAGAAAGCTAAACTTAGATTACTGTTGTGATGATGATAGGATTGAGACTCTATCTTAGGTCTCAAATCCTACTATCTAGGGAGTGGTTGAAACCACCCTGATTGTGAGAAAGCCTATATGTACTAGGTTGTTCTCCTGATTGAATTTTTGTGGTAGTGTATTGTGAAGTGCTTAGGCGCTCTCCAGGTATCTCATCTGGAGAGCCATTTAGCTAGTCAAAACCATACACACCGCCCAAAACTTGAATTTAAGCAATCTACCTCAGCCTAAAATTACAAAGGCTCTTGAATGGTGGTCCACAATGTTTGCTTCTCTTCTCGCCAGCAAGCAGCAGGACTAGAGAATCCAGCCACGACCCTGACAGATCGTCGAATATGAGTGATTGTGGGCATCTTACGATGGGCACAAAGATTTCAGTGAGAGCACTCCCTGTACATGCAACAATTCAGCAATTCAGTACAAATCTCGTGGAATCTCACGCAATGATCTATCACGACCCCCCTCAAAAATGAAGTCACGACAGCTACAACTACGAGTTTGTGATCCGCAATGATCTATCACCAAACGCTATGGGATCAAGATTCAAGGTTTTTGATACTATACAAATGATGACCTACTTAGTAAATGAGGAATTCGACTAGGGAGGTAGGCTCCAGACTCCTCAAAAAATACATGAATCCATCGGAATTCACGCTTTATCTCGATGTTGTTGAGATTGAAGAATCCCAACTTGAAGATACCGCTCTCAGAAACACTGCTCTAGTTCTCTGCCAGGGATGCGAGTAACAGTATGATGTTCAACGCTGCATTTGCTGCTTCACGTAGTTTAATCGAAACGAAGTTTCCTCTCCATTCCGAAATCTTTCCATACGACAGACACATGGGGTCAAGTCGGGTAAGAAGCTCCTTATATGGTGTTCACGAAGTAAAACTCTTTGATTTATATGGTGTCGGTTCGACATTGAAGTCAACACGTCATATCTTCACGCACTGTACATGGTAATGGACTCCCTCCACGAAATTTACGATTCTAGAAACTAGTGAAAACGAAGGGCCATCATGTCAAGGAAACCCTTATTAACACCATTATTAATACCGTTGGAATCTTGATAAACATCTTTCTCATTTAACAGGCCCCAAGTGCATCTTCGTAGCTCTTCCAGAAAAAACTGATTCCTCCACGATCTTGTAGCCACCACGTGGATCTTCCAAGTCGATTTTTTCCTTCTGCTAGGGTCGACGTGATCTACCACCGCGGATTCACGAAGTTCTTCGCGACTGTACACAAGATAGTTGCGACGATCGATAAAATGAAAATACGTGGAAGAGTTATAGTGGATTGGCGCGATTGGCCCTCCAAACCAAGCGACGACTTCGCGTCAGTCACGCCTTTCAAATCAGCATACAGGTCCCTTTGTCCTGTAGCTCCGATACCAAGATAAAATATGAGTTTATTAGCTAAATGGCTCTCCAGGTGAGATACCTGGAGAGCGCCTAAGCACTTCACAATACACTACCACAAAAATTCAATTAGGAGAACAACCTAGTACATATATGCTTTCTCACAATCAGGGTGGTTTCAACCACTCCCTGGATAGTAGGATCTGAGACCTAAGATAGAGTCTCAATCCTATCATCATCGCAACAGTAATCTAAGTTTAGCTTTCTCCATTAAGTGACAACTGAAAACACATTTTGCAGTAAGTGACAACAATTATGTTTTGGTGTAACCCTGTATGCCAAAGGACTAATCCTGGAAGGCTGGAACAGTGCTCCAAGACCGAGGCTTTTAACCATTTTGTGAGGCATTCCCCTAACAACCTAATCGACCAAGTCCCCACACAAGCCTCCTCAAACAATATCGTTCTCCACACACACTTGTGGAAAAACACAATTCACGAACATGCGTGTCAATTATTCTTGATTATCACACTAGAGTGCACATCTTGTGGGCCCTTCCTATCCTCACCTCTCGAGATTATCCTGCGTGAGGATTTTTTTATTTAGTGTCATCTACAGAAAGAGACATATCTTTAAAGGACAACACCATTTCCAAACAACTTTATACCACTATATAAAACAATTATATATAACTTAGTAAAACACTAATCATAATCTTATAATTTCGCAGTTTATTTCCATTAACTCTTATTATCTAGAATATGATGATTAAGATAAAGCAATATTCCATTAATTATTCCTCAAAGTCTAGTAGATATAATATTTATGAAGTTGAGGAGTTTAATAAGTTGTATTAATGGTCTAAAAGGATTAGATTTTTATAAATATTATAATATATATTTTTAATTGAATAATTTGTTTTTTTGGGTTAAACACCCATAGGGGGATTGGAACCTTGAATCACACATTTTATATAATTCTTCACAACACAACAAAGGTCAATTGAGTTACCCCCGTGAGCTATTTTTTTAAGTTGAATAATTGTTTAAAAATAAATTACTTTTAAATAATTATTTAAAATTGAATTTTACATATTTTAATTTTAGAATTTATTTGTAAGATTAAAGTTAGTTGTTTGTTTTTTATTTTAAATATTTGGGATTTGTTAGTTACTTAGTAGATATGACATTTTGTCCAAAAAATTTGATTGAGGGTATTTGAATCATCAAAACCACTTGAGAATTGCATTGACTTGGGCCACAACAATTTTTAACATTTGTATGTTTTTTTAATACATATTATTTTCAATGAGGAATGCGTGTTTTCGTTACCAGTACAGATCCATCTTAACTTCAAATCTACCAAGGGTCAAGAGGGACAAAACCTTTCAAGACGTAATCCTCTTTTTGAGTGAAAAACTTGAAAAAAGCTTTGTATATTAAGAAATTTCATCCCTCTTGACACTTGATAAATCCAGAGTTAGGATGGACCTCTGTTGATTTTTTGTAATATTATTTTTTTATATATTTATATAATATTTTTTAATAAATTTCATATATTTATTAAAACCCACTTAATACACATAATTACATACATATGCACATGAAATCCCTTTAAAATGGCTTATATTCTCAACCTCTCCCATGAAGCTTGAACTTTAGATATGGTGAAAACTAAACCCTACTCAAATTGATTAATTTACACCTCATATGTTACATTTTATACTTATATATATATATATATATATATATATATATATATTTTTTCAAAAAAAAAAATCATAATTTCATTACTTAAAAATTGAATTACATTCAACAAATGCACCTCTATGCATTCAAAAAACCATACAAGTCACCCCCATAAAGCAAAAAACATCAACACCTTATATGCCTAGTCTCTACACTCATATACGATCATTCACGATCCCTTCATAATACTAAAGTTCCCTAACTAGACCTATTTTTGTAGCCTTGTCAAAATTGTTGTTAAGTTGTTACAAAAATTACCATAAATATGTTTGTATACATTGTCCATCCGAAAAACTATATATAGACGAAAAAAGATATAAAAAAACATAGATTCAGTTCATAGGATGCCCGAGCTGCATACCCTCCATGAATGGTCTGTGGTAGAATTCATAGGATATGTCCCATATATTTTATGTGATCTTCCAAGTCCCCATATCCTGTTGAGCGCCTGCTTTAGAAAGAGTGCCAACTGCTTGGTTTCTTTCCTTGTAGATGTGATGACATGAAATACTGTTAAAAACATGTTTGAGTTGAAAATTTTCCTCTAAAATAGGAGCCAATGTGTGCACATGACATTTTTGAAAATTATTGAACTAGTGTATGATAACGATAGAGTCACCAAATGTATAAATTCATGGGACATTTTTCTCAATAACAAAAAGAAATATGAGCTGAAGGCTAAAATTTTTGGCATAATTATTTGATCCTTTGCCCAATCCACTTTGTAGGTTGAAGTAGTGATGTTCCTGAAGGTAAAGAACACCCCCCCCCCTCCACCACCCCCACGCCCCACCTCCGACATTCACTCCCTTATAAGGAGGCCCCATCAAAGTAAGGCTAGGGGATGGATTGACCTATATCTTCAACAATGATGTTTCTCGAATTTTGCACTAATAACGTCTCAGGGAGAAGGGACAAAATTGCCAGAACCTGGGCAACGACAATGTCAAGAGAGGATAGCTTGTCTTGAATAATTTCATTGTTCCGAGAGAGCCAAATGCCCCAGTTTATGAGAGGAGGAAGCCTTCTAAGTTCTTTAGGGGAGATCCCCTCCCACCATAGCCCCCATGCATCATTCAAAGGCTCTCCCTGCCAGTTTAGAGCAAACCCCAGATGATTTTTATTTGAATTCTATACCCCTATTGCAAAAGGACATGAGAGGAAAAGAGAGTCCACTGTTTCCTCATCATTCTTGCTTAAATTGCATCAATAGGGACCTGCTAGATTCCTCTTTTTTAAATTGTCCCATGTAGGGATCTTATTACGCAGGACACACCATTGAGAAAGGCGTGCATTTGCTGCACAATTGAGCTTCCATAGTTTCATCCACCACCATACCATCACCATAGGATTTCGATTTTCAATGATATGCAAGTACCTTGTTTTGGGTGTGTATTCCCGTGATAACGAGTATACCCAAGCAAGAGCTTTTTCTTTGTCACAGATGCAGACATAAGATGTGTTTAAATTTGCAATGTAATTCTCCCAATGTTTTGCATGGTTATCTTGTAGATTTATCTAATGAGTAGTCATCCATCCTTAAGCCCAAATATATGTGCAAGTGTCATTAGCCACTCGATTTAAAGTAATTATGCCCTTGGCGTTAAGCTGTAAAATCAACTGATGGGTAGGCAAAATTACTCCCCACATCCAACCTAGGGGTTAATGCCTATCTTTATTTTAGCCCCATTTTTATATATTTCATATCTATATAGAATAGATAAGATAAGATAAGATAATTATATCTATGTCCAACTAATGACCACAAAAGTAGGTCAAAGAGACTCTTGAGTACAATAATGTCCATACAAAGCGGGAGAACCAAACAGTCTCTAATAAAAGATACAATGCATGAAGTAAATCAACATTTGGTCTTAGCGGAGAAGATTTAAGAGCTCCCTAACATCCGAAGCTGAATGAAGAACACTAAAGAAACTCAACAAAATCTTATTTCTAATTTTATTAAAATCTTTAAAATACATATAGCTACATAGGTATACATATGGCAATTTCTTTTGACATGTTTATATTTTTTTAATATAACATGGATATAATAATAATAAAAAAATAAATATTAGAAAATGATTTATTAAAAATATTTAATTTTTAAATAATTATTAATAAATTTAAATGCAAAATTTTGAATTGTGATTATTTAAATTTTAAAGTAAAATATAGATATTAAAATTATTTATTTATAAAAATAAAATTACCATATACAAAAATAAAATTGATTTTATTATTTAAATGGATAGTATATTTTTCGTTATTAATCTTTATATATAACTTTTCATTTATTTAATATTCCATCACAACATTAAAACACTTTTTGATACCATCAAAAGAGTTTTAAACAAAAATTCAAAACTATTACAAAAATATATTTATGTGAATTATATGTGGAAAATCTTACAAAAATATATTTATATGAATTATAGGTGGAAAATCTGTGAAACACTTTTTGATACGATCAAAAGATTATTTTATTTTTTTTCCAGTGGAAAAATCGGTAACTTTTTATTTAAAAAATGAAAAGTTACACTAGCAGATGCTTGAAGCATTTCCATAAGACGCCCATTGGGCTTGAGTGCTTTCGCACCCCACGCAACGTTACAAAGCTAACGTGCAGATGAAGAAGCAGAAAGGGAAAAAAGAGATAAAAGGAGGAGGCAAGAAAAACTGAGTTCGGTAGTGAGTAAAAACTCACACTTCAAGTTTTTCTTCCCTTTTTCTTTTCGACCTTGCGCCACTCTCCTTGGGTGGGCTCGATCGAAGCTATGACTAACTGTGTTTCTGCTTTCTGAGATCCTGCTTCCTTGTCTGAATCCGAAGTATCTGAGTGGTGATGCCGTTTGATCCCTCCCATGCTTTGATCCTCGTTTGCTTTCTCTGCCTAATTTGGGTGAAGCTGTAAAGCCTTGTTGTCTGATGTAGTTTTCTTCTGTGTCTCCATTTCTTGGGATACCTCAGCTTTCTCTGTGGGGGTATCTTCCTCTTCTGCTTCTGATTCTTCGTCTTCTGAGTTAGGGGGAGAAAATTGCCATCCTTTCCTCTGCTTCCCTTTCTGCTTTCTTTTACTGTTTGCTTTCTTGGCTTCTGGACATGTGCTTTGCAGGTGCCCTGTTTGCCTGCATAGCCTGCATCTGAAAGCTGTATTTTCATAGTCTAGTGCTTGCAGCCAATTTTGTTGTTTATAGATCAGCCTTATGTTGTCTGACAGCCCTTTACTTAGATCTACTTCCACGCAAATGCGTGCAAAAGTGAAGACCCTTTCATCAATCCTTTCCAGATCTGTTTTGATGTATTTCCCTATGCTGTTCCCAATTCCTTCCAAAACTCGTTCACTCCAAAAGTGAAGGGGAAGGTTGTATAGACGGACCCAGACCGGCACTTTGGATACAGTCATTTTGTTTGGATCGAAATCTGGAAACCATGGAGTCATGAACAACCCCGACGTTCCCTAGAACCAAGGTCCAGCACTGATGATTGTATCTCTGACTTCCCTGGATGCAAATCTAACTATGAAAAACCCCTTGGAGCATAAATGTATATCACATTCCGTGGTCCAACTGGTGAAAATCCAGTGAAATAGATCCGATGGTTTTGGCCAAAAACTGTTGAAGCGACAGATTAGGGCCTGCGTTTCATAAGATTTAACAAAATCATCAAGCCCTGTAGAATCAAAGTTAAGGGCTGGAGTTTGCCCTAGCTGATCTACTATGTATGGCCTGGGTATATATCCGCCTTGATCTGGAGAGGACCCTGAATCTCTGTTACCTTGTAGAATGTTTTTGTAGGAGAACCCTCCCTTGGGTTGATGCTGAGATGCTGTCTTTTTCTCCTTGTCTCCTCCTGAGAAACTTGGCTGTCCCTGAGGTAGAGCCCCTCCTCTCAGCCTGAGGTTTAAAACAATGGTTTTTTCTGGACTAATCTCGTAGCTTTCCAAAGTTCTACTGTCCTGGAGAGACCACCTACCACTGACCAAATGTTGGATCTGAACAGGATATCCGGTCAATGCCCAAATTTGCTGTTTCAACTGCATGATAGTGCTTCCTGCATGTACCCATACTATCCAGGATTTCCCCTCAGGGGTTTTAATAAAAATCTGAAAACGAGTTGTTGTTACCTGAGGTCTGGGTTTTGGCTGAGTTCCTGATCTGCCTAAGCCGATGTCGCTGCTGATTGCCATGTGCTCTGGCTGTAGGCAGTCTTCCAGATCTAACCTCTTATTGGGTCGATCTTCCATTTGCATGTCAAGATCTGCATCCCCTCTGCTCGATCGATGCAAATTGCCACCGATCTGCTGCCTGGGTTCTGGGTGTTCTCGAATATTGGTCAGATCAGAAGGATCCGGCCCAGATCTGCAGTATTTGTGCCAATCCATTGTGAGAGGGAGCAGATCTGCAACATGCAGTCCCCCTTCTTTGAATGCAACAACCGAATCATTATGAAAAACTGCAATCCCCAACCCTGCCGCGTCCCAGGTTCCTTCTATTCTTCCCCTCATGCCATTGATCCGCGCGTTCGGGGCCTTTTCATCCTTAAAGGCCGGTGTGTTCAGCGCTCTGCCAAAATCAAAAGCGTCCCAGATTCGAGACACGGGAACGATGCTGCGGTCCCTTGGATCCCACAGGCTACCTGCTGTTAATCGACCGAAGAAAAGAGTCTGAGTTTTCGAGGAGGATCCGAAGATAGAGTCTGCGAGAGCCCCAAGAGGATTAGAAGAGGACGAAGGGGCTCCAGGAGCGGCACATGCTGCTCCTCCGGTCACCAAAACCCTCAACGCCATTCTGCGAAGTCTCGAACCTTTCGAGCACCCACTTGCATGAAAAACCTACGATCAAAAGATTATTAAATAAAAATTTTAAACTATTATAAAATATATTTATATAAACTATATGTGGAAAATCCATTAAATAACCATATTTTTTAATTATTTTAATTATATTTAATTAGTTAATAAAATATTTTAATAACCTTAACATAATAATTATTAAAACATTTTGTCTTGAATATGAACTACACTAACTGGTTCTAAACAGGTTGATCAAATATATATATATTTTTAAAAGAAACGGTTAGACTGATATATTCCTTCTTGGCTGAAATGCCTCAATTCAAATTACAAAATGGGGGGAGAGGCTCAGCTTTTGCCTCATCCAGAATCCAAATAGTTGTCCTCTTAAAGATTTTACTGATTTTACATGTTGTTCGTCTTGCAGAATTTCCAATCTGTCCTAATTTGAAAATACAAACAAACTGCTTCAGCAATACACAGTAATACATTCTTATTGATCTGCTAGGGGATGGGATCCCAACCTTCTTCTCCGTCTCTTATACATTTTCCGAGAGGGAGATGGACTGCTATATTGGCTTCAGCATCTGCTTCTTTGTTGTTTTCCCTTTTTATGTGAAGAAATTCCAACTTCTGGAAGGAGGATGTGAGGATGTTGATTCTGCTCAGCAATCTGGAAAGTCTTAAATCAGAGGGAGAGGATTTGTTCACCATGGCGTTTATAATGATCTGAGAATCTCCAAACACTACTGCCTCTCTGATGCCCAAATTCTTAATCACCTTGAGACCCTGAAGGAGAGCTAGAGCTTCAGCTTGAATACTGGTGTTGACGCCTACTCCCCAAGCATATCTAGCTTCCGTTATACCTTCTTCACTTTTAATGACCCCACCAGCTCCAGAACTGCCAGGATTTCCTTTAGCTGCATCGTCAAAGAAGAGGGCTTTTCTCGCCTTTTTGTTGCAGAATTCGGCAAACTCTGTATCATTTAAGCGAATTTGCCAGGACTTTAAGGGAGGGGGGTTCTTTTCAATATCTGAGAAGTGAAGATCCAGGGAGGCACCCCAGGCTATATCTTGTTCAGTGAGGCCCTTTATGCTTAACTGGTCTCCCATACATTCTTTAAGATGGCTTTTAATATTAACCCAGATTAACTTAGAAGCTCTCTTCTTACTCTTGAATATCCTTTGGTTTCTTTCTAACCAGATATGCCAGCAAATTAGCTTGGGCAGGGCGAGCCAAGCATCTCTGATTTGTGAGTCCTGGGCGGCTCCACCTGGATATGTTTGTTTCCAATTGGAAAAGAGCTCTGAGCAGTGATTGAATGAACCAAATTTCATGTTCCATGCATCTAAAGCCTCCTTCCACAATTCTGAAGCGAAGTTACAGGTTAACATCATGTGTGCTACGTTTTCCTCATGATTTTCACACAGAGAGCAATGGGATGGCCCTGAATGCCCTATTTTTTTAAGCCTGTCTTCTGTCAGAATTCTATGATGACACAGAAGCCAGCAAAACGTATCCACTTTGGGCAACGTAGCAGAAGACCATACCCCCTGCCATGGTCTCGGATCAGGCGGTGCGCTGGGGATTCGGGTGAGCTGGGCATATCCCTTCGACACAGTGTAATTGCCTGGGATCGATCCCCAACCTCTGCTGTCAGCTATCCTTCTGTTTAACGGAGCTTTGCCTTTTAAATGGGACAGGAGAACAACATAATCCTGAGCAAGATTCGCAGGCACCTCCAGATGCTTCCACCGCCACCAATCGTCCTTATCCCAAAGGGACAGATCCCACAGAGTTTTGATATTTTCTGTATTCATCCATTCTCTCAGAGCTGCTAAGGAATGATCTTCTGCCAACGGATCACTTCCCATAATGTTATCGTCCCAAATGAATATTCGCTGTCCGTTCCCTGGGATCCAGTGGGCGTACTGTCTGATCAGCGCTGCGGAATTTTGACATAGTTTGTGGATCAACGTACCTGCTCTTCCCTTTGGATTACTCAGACAGCGCAATCTCTGCCCTCCGAAATATTTTTTCCACAAAACCCGTTGTGCCCAGCCCGGATTTGGAGCGATGATTCTCCAAGCCAATTTGGCACCCATCGCTGTGTTTTGGATACTGAAGTTTTTAAAATTTAGGCCACCTTCTAATTTGGGCAGAGAGATCGTTTTCCAGTTTAGTAATGGGATTTTTCTCTCGTTACCTTTGCCCCCTTTCCAGAATTTTTTTTTTTATGTACTCATCCATCTTCCTCATTATACCCATGGGCGCCATCATAACTGTTGCCTGAAAGATAGGCAGACTATTCAATACAGACTTTATCAGAACTGTCTTGCCTGCTAGGTTGAGCCAGTTATAACCCCAGGACTGGATTTTGAGCTTGAATTTATCCAGCAGTGGCATCCATTCTCTGCTGAGGATCTTCTTTTGGAAGACAGGAAGCCCCAGGTATTTGAAAGAAGTCCAAGTAGAGGAGGCTGTGAAGCCAAGACAAATAGAAATTGCTTGAGTCAATCTGGCAGAGGTGTTCCAACAGTAAACTTGGCATTTGCCTTTGTTAAGCTTGCTTCCTGAGTCTGCACAGTAGTCATCCACTACCTCTTTAAATCGGTTTGCCAAGACCACTGAAGCAGCTCCCAGCAACAGAGTGTCATCTGCAAACAGCGCATGGTTTATGCTTTTTACTCCTCTTGCAATGTTTATTCCCATTATTTCTTGCTCTGTCTGTTTTCTATTCAAAAGGAAGCTTAACACTGATGCTTGGAGGACAAAGAGCAAGGGGGAGAGGGGACACCCTTGCCTCAGCCCTCTTGAGGCTTTGAAGAAGTCCGTGGCTCTCCCGTTCACCAGTGGGGCAATCCATGGCTCACTAATGCAAGCCTTGATCCAATTGATGAACTTATGCCCGAATCCAAATTTATGAAGAACCTCCAGCAAGAATCTGTGTCTGACCCTATCAAAGGCACTTTCAAGATCTAGTTTGATAACCATTCCTTGCTCCTTCCGGGCTAAACTTGAGTGGATTGCTTCTTGAACCAGTGTGTAATTGTCTGCTATTTGTCTTCCCTGTATGAAACCCCCCTGATTCTCAGGGATAATGTCCGGGAGTATTGTTTTCAACCTGTTCGCTATCACTTTTGTTATCAGCTTATAGCCTATATTACAAAGGGAGATAGGGCGGAATCTGGAGAAGGAGTTTGCACCTCTTTCCTTGGGGATGAGGGCCAAGAAAGCCGAGTTAGTGCTTCCCCCTATCTTCTGACAATTTTGAGACTTCCGGACCATCCTGCACAAATCTTTTTCTATAATCTGCCAACAGTGCTGTAAGAATCTTGCTGTAAAGCCATCAGGCCCTGGAGCCTTGTCCGGCTCCATAGAGAAGAGAGCTGTTTTAATTTCATTATTTGTGACTTCTGCTTCCAAGAACTGATTCTTTCTGTTAGATATCCGCTTGGGGACCTCATTTACAGTCAATGGAATTTGAGCCTGTCCCTCTTTTTCATTATACAGCTTTTTAAAATGTTGAAAGGCCACATTTTTTATGCTTTGAGTGTCTCTGTGAATAGCGTTCTCTTCCCTGATTTCTATGATGCTGTTGGAGTTTTTTCGAGCTTGGGCTTGTTTATGGAAGAAGGATGTGTTTCTGTCACCTGCCTTGAGCCAGAGTCTGCGAGATTTGGTCCTCCAATATTCTTCCTCGGCCAGGCTTGCTTTGAGCAGTTTTTGCTGGAGATCTGCTTCTTTTTCGAGAATTTCTCTTGTGATCTCCTCATTTTCTGAATTATGCTGGTGGATCTCTAGTTGCTCTTGTAACTTCTTTCTTTCCACTGCAGGATTTGGGAGAGATTTTGCCCAAACTTTAAGGGCTGCCTTCACTTTCCTGAGTTTTTCCTCCCACACAAAGAACGGAGAGCCATTAACAGGTTGCTTCCACATATCCTTTACTAGTTGCAAGAAGGATTGCTCCTTGATCCAGAGAGGATTGAATTTGAAAGGAGTGGGGCCTTTATCCCAGTGAGCCGAGAGTTCTAGCTTAATGGGCCTGTGATCAGAGACACTGCATGGAAGAATATGCATTCTAGTATCTAGACCAAGAAGTAAAAAAGAACTTTGAACAAGAAATCGATCTAACCTTGCAGCGATGTGGCCTGGGCCAAGCCTTTTATTGGACCAGGTATATTTGCCCGACGAGGGTTTGATGTCGATCATGTCCCAATCCTGGAGTAGGTCTTCAACCCACTCTCTCGCTGGATCCCTTACTGTGCTTCCACCACGCTTTTCAGCTGTAGATAGTGTGAGGTTAAGATCTCCAGCGATGATAATATTTGCTAGATCTTCAGAGTCTGCCAGCTCTCTGATAGAATCCCAGCAATTCTTTTTTTCTCCTGCGCTGACCGGGATGTACACATTAAAGAGACAAAGGATCTCATCTGTTTCAACGTGCTTTAGTTTAGAGAATAACCAGTGGGTGTTGGCGATCTCTTTCACCTTTGTGATCTTGCTTGGATTCCAAAGGGTACCCAGGCCTCCTGAGGCACCTCTTGCTGAGACAGCTTGCCCTTCACTTTTTTTCCAGAGATTTTTGCCTATTTGGAGGAAGGCCTTGTCCTCCATTTTAGTCTCCTGGATGAGGAGTATGTCAGGATATTCCGATCTTATCAAATTTTTTACTGCTTCTCCCTTGATTTTGCTCCCCATACCCCTACAATTCCAGGAGACGATTCTCATTACTTATTTTTGGAGTGGGGAGCTCCTTTAGAGCTCTGGGGCGGGTTTCTATTCATCTTCGGAGTCTTAACCAGGAGTTTCTCAATAGTGGGTTGGCTTCCTTGCAGTTTGTCTTTGTATGTCTCCTGCTCTCTTTTCTCACGGGCTGATTTTCGGCCCCTTAAAGATCTTCTGGCCGAAGTTTGTGTTTCTCCTATCTCACCTTCTTCTTCTGAATCTTCTGAGGTTTGAACTTCCTCAGCCTCTTCTGAGGGTGAGTCCTCCATTCTGTCTGTTTTGCTATCTGTTCTCTCTGGTTCCTGAGGGGGATCTTTTTGAGCCGATTCCTTCTTTTGTGTCTCTAGTTCGTGGACTTCCTCTGATGCTGAACTGAGTTGTATAAATCTGTTTCCTTGCTCTTCCCTATGTGGGTTTTGAGATCCCATTTGAAGAGATTTCCCGTTGGCATTTCCTGATTTTGGGGCTTTGTTTTTTGTCCTTTTGACCTGCATCCACCCGTCCTCTTTGCCTTTCTCTGATTCTACGTTTTTTGGACATCCTCTGGCGAAGTGGCCATAGATCTGACACTTCCTGCATTTGAACGACAACTGCTCATAATCCAGCTTCTGGAGATGCGTCCAACTGCCAACTCTGATCTTTATTGCCTCAGGGAGCCCAACCTCAAGATCAACTTCAACACAAATTCTCGCGCAGTCATATTGATCTTTGCTGTTAGCTCGATCTATGAATTTACCCAGGGTATTTCCGATATGCTTGAGGGATTCCCAGTTCCAACAATGCATTGGCAGATTAGGCAATCTGACCCATACAGGCACGGCAGTGGGCACGTCGACTGCTGGGTCAAAGTCTGGCGTCCACTTATTGAGATACAGCCCTTGGGGGCCCATGAAATAGGGTCCATTTCGGAAGATCAGATCCTTATCTTCCTTTTCTGAAAATTCGAATAGGAAGAAACCCTTCCCCAGAAAGTAAGAAGTGACTTTGCCCGATATCAATGGCGCCCAGTTCCTTGAGACCCAGCTTTCAGTGGATCTAGGCGAGGGCCAGAGACCAGTGAACTGTCCCACCAAGGTGCGTTCAGACAAAGAAAGGGCAACCTGGATCGGTTTCTCGGGCGGGAGTGAGATCTCCGGGATATCATCAAGGCGTTTCACGAATTTCGAAACCTCTGGGGCTTTCTTTTTTGGCAGAGATTTCAGAAGATTTGAGAAGGCCTCTGCTTCGGCGGGAGAGGGAGAAGAGGACTCCATGAAGGAAAACTCAGCTCGGACAGATCGAGCTCCTCCAGGTCTCACCGGGCATATTCGCTTGGATCAGCTTGCAGATCGGATTAGCCTGCCAGACCAACGAGAGTGCTGAGGATCGCTGCTCGGAAACCCTCAGGCGGCCGCAGGGCCGAGAGACAATGCTCGGTGCAGGGTCGGCTCAGCGCTACTAGAGAGAACCCTCGACTATTCTAAATCACTTTTGATCAAACATTAGCAATATAATTTTTTCCTAAAATCTTCATTAATTAATCTCATATTTTTATTAAAAAATATAATTTAAATTATAAAATATTCATTTACTAAATTTAAAATAATTCGGGTGTCAAAATTCATATCGAATTCATAAACATTTAATAGAAAACAAAAGAGAAAGGCGATTTTCTCTGATGTTTCCAACCGATGATAACTATCAGCGTATCTTTCTCGCTTTCGTCATCGCTAAGTAAGCCGCCCACTACAAAACCGCGGTTTGGAAACCAATAGTTCTGTAAAACCACTTTTTGAGAAGCTTGTACAATTCTATCTTGGAAGCTTCGGGTGATGGCGAGAACAAGCGGCAAGCAAGGGTTTTCACGGGCTTCTGGGCCACGCAGTTCCGAGTTCACAAGTTCAAAAACTCGAACCCGCTGGCAGAATCAGATCTTCCGGCATGTATAAAGTGCGGATCTCGGCCTGCGTCCTCCGAAATCGAGTATCTGGAAAAATATGCGGCAAAAAGGCTGTAAAGTCTGAAGAATAAATACAGCAGCAGTCTCTGCAAGCCTTCTTAGCGTTGGGGCCCCGGTATGGGAGGCAGCAAGGTGCCAAGAGGCGGATCTGTCTGTTCAGGAAGATTCCAGGTCTAAATTTTTTCCCAACCGACGAAAAAGGAAAAAGGAAGAAATAAAAATCGTTGCATTTATCTTCTTTTAATTTGTGAGGCTGTGGATTGTAGCTTGGAGGTGAAGCTTTCAAAGAATCTTCAAGGTGTAAAGGTGAAAAGCAAAGAATATTGCCGTTTCCGCGGGTTTTTAAGCTTCAAAATCGAAGCTAGGTTTCCTTTTTTCCGTTGAAGGGTGCGAGGAAGCATGTATTTGGAGTTGGGCTGCAAGCAAAATAATAACGCGAGGTCGGAGGTTCAAATGTCTGTAGCGGATCAATTTGATCGTCTTCCCAATTCTTTAGTTTTGGTGATCTTTAACAAGTTAGGCGACATCAAAGCCCTAGGGCGGTGCTCGGCTGTTTCGAAACGTTTTAACGGTTTGGTGCCGCAGGTGGAGGATGTCGTGGTGAAGGTGGACTGCGTGATCTCTGGTGAGGAGAGCGGGAGTTTGAGCGGCAGGAGCAGGGGCTTTATAGGTCTTTTTGTTAAACTTGTGATCGGTAGTATAGTTAAGCCCTTACAGGCATTGCAACAGATCCTCGGGACGAAGAAGGTAGTTCTTGCCGAGGTTTCACATCATTCCCCCGGCGAGGTGCTGAAAAACTTCAAGGAGATTCAAAATCTTCGCATTGAGCTTCCCGGCGGGGAGCTTGGCGTTGAGGACGGCGTGCTGCTGAGGTGGAGAGCCGAATTTGGTAGTACGCTTGAGAGTTGTGTGATATTGGGATCCACATCGTATTTCTGCGAGAAGAATTCGAGGAAAAATCCTCGTTCTGCTGTTCGAAGAACGGATGAATCTAACGAGAGTTTGGATGATAATGGCAGTATACCAGAATCGTTCTACACGGATGGCGGGTTGAAGCTGAGAGTAGTTTGGACCATAAGCTCGTTAATTGCAGCTTCTGCAAGACATTATTTGCTACAACAAATAATTTCTGATCATCCAACGCTTCAGAATCTCATTCTCACCGATGCAGATGGACAGGGGATGCTCTGTATGGGGAAAGAACAGTTGCGGGAGTTCAGGGACAAGCCGCTAGCAGCCTCGGCTTCTGCTAATCGGACACAGGTTCCAGCTTTGAATATGAAGCTCTGGTATGCTCCATATCTTGAGCTTCCAGAAGGTGGTGGGATGGAGGGAGCAACCCTTGTTTCCATTAGGCCTAGCGATCGACCGATTAAGAAGGACACAGAAGCTTTTCTAGCAGGGGCATTTGATGAGCCATTTGGCGCGGCTGCGAAGGAAATGGTGAAGAAGAGGACTTACCTTTTGGAAATGAATTCTTTCTAGCTGATGCAGAACAGAAGGTAGGCTGGGCCGCTCACACGTAAGTTTGTTTCTTGAGCACAAATTTCTTTTGACAAATTGATCTGCAAGCTAGGCATGCAATTGAATTCCTTATCATAGTGCAACCTTTGACAATTAGGCTTTTTGGAGCTTCTTATACCGAGTATGACCAGAGCTCAATTTTCTTTGATGTATAGATAATGGATCTTCGACATAAGAAAGTCCAACCTTGTGTTCTGGGGACAATACTCTGAGATTCTGTTTTTCATATAAGGCAAATTTCTTCTTGTATCTGTGGTTTCTGGCTGGTCTAGTCACCTTTGCACATGATCCTTTAAAGGCAATCTGAAATTTGGCCTGCATGGCTAGATTCATTCTCTGGTGATGAGGATTATGCCCATTGTAAATTGTTAAGTTTGAAGCTTTGTAATATTATCATTACAACCCAAAATTGGTTTTAATTTAGCCACCCACATTTGTAGTTACAAGTCAAAAGTATAAAATACCATCTTTGATGGATTCTTTTTGCATTTAAACTCCTTCAAATGTTCTTACAGACTTCAAGCTTTGGTAATATTGAAATAGTTAATAATAGAAGTACTTTTGTTTGAATTTTACAATACTCAATCCTGCGCAGAGAGCTATGGTATTGTCAATTTGTTCCCTGGCACTTGATTTCATCCTTGCTCTTGCCAATAATAGCATTTTTAAGATCCCAACAAGAAACTTGGTCTGATTGTGCTCGTTGGTACGAGGTTAGGCTGAGATTTGAAGATATGATATCTGGTCTTTGATGGAAATCATTTGCATTTAAGGTTTCATTGTTCATATATAGCAATTGCTTGAAGTCTGATATTATTTGAAATAATTATGTTCTAGGTATGTTACTTTCCCTCTTCAATGCTTATGGTGTGTCAGAATTATTGTATCCGTTCTGTTCTGTTTGTTTTTCTGGGTAATCTTAACCGACAGCATTAGAATATCTTTTGTAAAATTTTCTTTTTAAAAATTAAAAGTAAAATATGCTTCTTAAAACTTAAAAGTGCAGTTTCATCCCTGTAGTAGCAGTCAATTATATTTGTGAATGTGGATTTGAAGACTATCATAGATCTGAAATATTAATTTTTTTTTATCTTGATTAAACTATGATTAGAGTTCTCGGGTGTAAGCTTAGCCTTGTATATGAAATCAACACTCAAATTTGTAGTGCATTTGAAAACCAAGAGTGGAGTAATTCTACTACTAGTTTGGATTTTATAGTTAAATTAGAATTGTGGGTTTATTTTTGTAAATTCTTAGGTTAATGTTAGTTGAAGCTGTTCATGTATTGGGATTTCTCAGGTTTTGGGGTTTATACTGGTGTTCCACGGGGACATGTCCCTTAGGGTTGGGGTGCATGCACCTCTCGTACCCCACGCACTTGAGACGGACGTGGGGAGACACAAGGGGGCGTTTTCCCCAATGTGGGGGACACGACTCCCCAAAGAAGGTGTGTCTGGGCGCCCCCCCTCAGAAAGGGCAAGGTGTCCCCCCTTAAATTTTGCTTGAAAACAATAATTTATGAGTGGGGAAGCTTAATATTCAACCCTAGGGCCATATTAATTCTATGTAATTAATGATAATGTTAAATTCTTAAAGTAAATGTGACATTCTCCTTTATCTTTCATTTTCATCCTTTTACGTAAATTTTTAACAATATCATGAAATGACTCGGGATGTTTGAGAGGTGCCAACCTCATTGGACCTCATATGGTGAAAATAGAATTTCATATCCCATTCAAAATTTAGTAGACTTAATAGTTTTCAGGATTTGGGGGATTGCAATGTTTCCATTGGATTATATCAAGTATGAGGTTTGGAACTAGCATTTAATCAAGAGCACCAACCCTAGAATCACCCCTTTTGAGGGGAGGGGGGGCATGTCTCTCTCAATTTTGTCTGATAACCCTTGAAATTAAAAAAAGAAACCGAAAAACAAACAAAATTTTAAAAAAATAAAAGTAAAAAAGAAAATTACATAACAAATATCAAAACCTAAACTAATTTGCAATTTTTAACTCAACCATTTGACTTACCAAGCGTACTCTACTTGGCTTACCATGCAACGCTATTTGACTTACCAGTTAATTGTTGCCTCTCTATCCTTGTGACGCTCCTTCAATGCTCATTGTCCATTTTTAATTTTTAATTTTAATTTTTTAGTCTTGACTCTAGATATCGATGACCTTAGACTGAGTCTTTGATTCATCACTCTTTACTATTTTTGAATTTTAGTTATATCAATTTACCGTCCTAGTCTACTATAATCTATTTTGCTTAGTACTAATTAGATTCTAGAATGATGAATGATGAATTTAAATTTTAAATCAATTTAGAATCTAGAATGATCAATGGTGAATTTAATTTTTAAATCAATGTAGATTCTAGAATGATGAATAAGGATCAATATATTTTATTTTTGAATCTCATGGTGTATGGATGAATGATATATGCATCAATATGAATGATGAATATGGATCAATGTATTTCATTATTTAATTGAATTATGTATGGATCAATGTATTTATACTTTCACACACACACACACACACACACACACCTCGATGCCTCCCCCCCCCCCCCCCAAAATTGCCCTAAAATTTGGGGGTATTGCTACACGTCCCCCTCGTGTGTCTCCTCACACCCGCCTCTCCTTGTCCCAGAGTCTTAGTGGAACATTGCTTTAAACCCAAAAGAAATTAGATTTCGTGGTGTATGGATGAATGATATATGCATTAGCATGAATGATGAGTATGGATCAATGTATTTCATTATTTAATTCAATTATGTATGGATCAATGTATTTATACTTTCATTATTGAATATATATATATATATATATATATATATATATATATATATACACACCTCGATGCCTGCTTGCCCCCCTAAATTGCCCTAAAATTTGAGGGTAATCCCACATGTCCCCCTTGTGCGTCTCCCCGCACCCACATCCCTTCGTCCCAAAGTTTTAGTGGAACATTGGTTTATACCCAAAAGAAATTAGATATCGTGGCTTTGCTTGCCATTTTTTGTACTTATTATTAAAGAAGTTTGATTTTACAAGAGAATTGTCTAGAATATCTTTTCAGGTTGTACTGATTTATGTCATAATTCATTTTCCTTCAAACAATATATTTATTTGATTCTACACATAAAGACCAAAGGTGAGTGTTTCTGGAGATACTTCATTGAATGAGATTCTTTATAGTTAAAAGCCTAGGGTGAATAATCAAAACCTTGGACCGAAGAATTGTTTTACAATCACAATGTTTGACTTTTTGTTTTTGTTCTTTGTATTTATATTGAACCTTTGTTCAATTCGTATCAAGTTCAACAATTGAAGAGAGTACTGCTTTTGTTATTTGCTAGTTGGTAGGTATTGTCTACTTGACATATCTATAGAGATAAGTTCTCAAGTTTCATGCCCCTCAAAAGAGGCCTACTCGATGAAGGTACAAATCTATTCCATTCTTGGATGTTGGTTTGGTAGGGAGTTTAGGCCTACAACTTAAACACTTTTGGATCATTGAGTGCATTACTTAGAAAAAAGTGTGACCCTCACTTTAGAAGGGCTTTTTCTTTCCAGTTTGTCCATCTTTTTAATTGATGGACTGTGGAAGGACTTTAGGAAAAAGTCTCAAGAGAGCTTACTACAGTGATAGAAAATATTATTAACAAGGTTGATAATAGTTGGATATTGATTTTGTGAACATTTGAGCTGATCGGAAAATTCTCTGAACCATTTCATATACTCATTGAGGAAATACATGCACTAGTAGCATAGAGGCCCTTGTCCTGTCTTAATTAAAAGCTCCTTATTTTCCCATATGTTACCTAGAGCTAGGCTTTCCAAATTGTGTCTATTGAGTCCCTTGTTATACATATTGCAATATTTTTATTTCTTATTTTCCTTTTACAGAAGAACAAAGATATATTTAATATTTAAGATTCATAGTGAATATAAACAAACGGATTTAATATTTAAGATTCATAGTGAATAAAAAACCCTGTTTATGTTTTAGCACCAAATGGACTGAGCAAGATCAAATAAAGCTCTACATTTCCAAATAACAATTTTTCCATATTGTCGACATTATATGACATTCATCATAGTTTCCTTAGAGTCGAAGGGAAACTTATCTTCAAAACTTTAATGCTAGACCAAGTTGGACAAAGAGAGCATTGGACAAATAACATGAATCCTTGGAAGATATTGTGTCTAAGATAACTCTAGACCAGAATTATGCTTTCTTCATGAAGTAGATGATACTGCAAAATTGTGTTACTTGATATGTTTACTTTTTAGATTTGCTCCGAAGATACCTGGAGCACAAGAGACCCCATCATAAGAATTATTTATGAAAGTAAGATCTACTGCAAAAATAATAAACAACTTGTGATGAAGAATTTCCATGCATGTTATAGGAAACAAAAAATATGGATGATAAAAAAGCCTAAAGTTTCATTGTATGCCATGCTAGCACCTTTGCCTAAGTATGTCACCTCATTCAAATCAAGTTCAAAAATTACGACTAACATGGGAGAGAGCTTGAACTTGTAGAGTGTCTACGATTCTTGTGATCATTTTCTTCCTGGAAAATGCTGTCACTTGTATCCTTGCTTTGCTCCAGATTCTGCAGATTTTCCTCCACCTTTTCCACACTAAATTCTATCTTGCCAAAACATTTGCCGCATTTAATCAAAGCCTCTTGTAAAGATCAAGTATGCCATGCTAGCACCTTTGCCTAAGTATGTCACCTCATTCAAATCAAGTTCAAAAATTACAACTCACATGGGAGAGAGCTTGAACTTGTAGAGTGTCTACGATTCTTGTGATCATTTTCTTCCTGGAAAATGCTGTCACTTGTATCCTTGCTTTGCTCCAGATTTTGCAGATTTTCCTCCACCTTTTCCACACTAAATTCTATCTTGCTAAAACATTTGCCGCATTTAATCAAAGCCTCTTGTAAAGATCAAGTTGGCTTCATAAATTTACATTTACTACTTTCCAAGTTTTCATCCAAGTATAATGCTTGCATTTGAGATTTTTTAGTAAGAAAGCGTAATTGGGAGCAATTGCTATGTGGATCCATTAACTCTTGGACAAGAATCCTCTAACCCAAGGGAAGACAATGCTAACAAAAAGTAGTACAAGAAGCATATGTCCCAATAAGGAGAAGAATGGAAAAGCAGAGTCACATTAGTCATGTAAGAAGCCTTGAACTGAATGACAACCCCACGATGAACCTAGAACCTTTGATTGGTCTACCCATTTTTTTTAAAAGCGAGTCAAAGACTTGTATTACTGTACCAAAAAAGAAAGGACATGTAATTTGTAGCTACTGTTCTGCCATTGGGGAAACTAGATTAGTAGTATAGGTATGTTGCTTTAGGCCATATGACCAGTCCAAAATGAATTACACAGGTATACAATATAAAAATTCTGATATGATTAGGAAAATGACTATGATATCTTAATCCTGTGTTCCATGGGAGGGTGGGGTGCACACACCTCACACTTCCCATGGAACATTGGATTAAGATATCACAGTGATTTTCCTAATCATATCAGAATTTTTATATTGTATACCCATGTTATTCATTTTGGACTGGTCATATGGCCTAAAGCAACATACCTATACTACTAATCTAGTTTCCCCAATGGTAGGACAATAGCTACAAATTACATGTTGTTTCTTCGGAATAGGGGGATGCTTGTGGAAATGTTTCCCTACGTCCTCCTCTTGGGGAGACACAGGGGGAACATTTCCCTAGTGTGGGGATGCGTTTCCCTAAAAGGGGGACTTGTGGGTGTCCCCTCTCAGAAAGGGTGAGGCGTACCCCATTAATTTTGCTTGAAAACAATAATTTATGAGTGGGGAAGCTTAATATTGAACCTTAGGGCCCTACTAATTGATGACATTCTCCTTCATCTTTCATTTTCATCTTTTTTACTTAAATTTTTTAACATTACCTTTAATTGACTAATGATGCTTGAGAGTGGTTTTGACCTCATTGGATTTCATATGGAGAAAGTAGAATTTTAGAACCCACTCAAAATCCATCAAACTTAACAATTTTCAAGATTTCAGGATTTTGTAGGGATTGCAATGTTTCCATTGGATTCTATTGTGTATGAGGGTTTGGAACTAGCATTTAATCAAGAGCATCGAGCCTATAAGGACCCCTTTTGAGGGGAAACATGTCCACTCAATTTTGTCTAATAACCCTTGAAATTAAAAAAAAATAATAATTAAAAAAAACTAAAAGGAAAAATACACAATAAATATCAAAACCTAAACTAATTTGCAATCGCTAACTCACTCATTTGACTTACCAAGCTCACATCTACTTGGCGTAGCTCACGATGCTATTTGACTTACTAGTTAACTGTTGGCTCTCCTCCTCTGCGATGCTCCTTTAATGCTCACTGTATGTTTTTAATTTTTAGTTTTAACTTTCGAGTCTTGACTCTAGATGTCAATGACCCTAGATTGATTCTTTGACTCGTCACTCTTTACTATTTTTGAGTTTGAGTTATATCAATTTACTATTCCACTCTTTAGACTTTAGTATCTACTATATGTAATATCCCTATGGAATTTTTTGCCCTTGGAGTTATCAAGAGTATGAGGATGTATTTGTACTAATAACACAATATCAATCACAACTTTTGCCAGTGACAATTAAGATGCAACAATGAACAAATAAGCAACATCAACAGAATACGCTAGTTTATAACCCTCACAGGTTTACTCCCTAATGTAGTTATAGCATTAGACAATTAAGAGTAGTAGAATGCCAGAGATTGCATTTCATAGCATCCATAATTCATGAATATGAAACCAGGTCTCCATATAATCTTTCAATATTTAATATTCACACTACATACAATCTTTCAATATTCAATATTCGCACTATTTCAATATTCAATTTAACCCACAATCTTTCAATATTCGCACTACAATTGAAGTACATATAATTGCTAAATTACTAGCTATTCTACTAGCCTATACTAGTCTTGTCCTGACCTTATAATCAGCCTTAGAAATCAATCAAGTTACCGCGTCCTAGCTGTCACTTGTCATTGGTTGATTGTTGCAACAAACTTGACTTATTACCCAGATCAAACCCTTAATCCACATGTCTTCTTGTAAGATATGAGCCACTCCTCCAACTACTTTTAAACAATCCTTTCTACCTTGTTGTGCTATAGGAAACTTACTGCTATAGGGGTAGGTCTTGAGCAAACCTAGTTTAAACTCTCATGACCTTAACGTCTAGGTTGTCATAGAAAGACTACTGCCTTAGTTTATTGCTAGGAAGAACCACGAGGAGTTTGGAGGGGATTTGTTGTCTCTTGAGATTGGCTGCTGCCCTAAAGGGCTTTAGGAACCTTCTATGATGTTTGATGACCACACGAAAACCCCATGCATTTACAAATAAACCCTAGAGAGGGTCCTCGCTACTCCAAATTGTTTTGGATTAAGTCATGGTGCCATAGAATAGCCTGACTGGTAAGTGGATGAGTGACCCGCTACCTTCAAATGATTTCAACTTGGTGTTGGAAGGTTTTTCTACCAAGATTTATCCCACATATAACTTTGTTAACTCATATAATCCCCTTTAGGGTCAGCCACAACTTTAAATTAGAATTTCGGTCTACTTTGGGAGTGATAACCCTTGCTCCTCTTGTGGTGGACTCCACTGCAATAACAAAATAATCCCGGATTGCCCAATCAGAGCCAATAAGTGCCTTTTTCCAAAACCCTTGGTTTGCTATATATCGATAATATGCCTTTAGGAACCTCCTCAAGTCAATTAATCCACATAACTCTTCTTTATTGCCACAACTAGATGAAGAAAATGCCTCAGAGAATTATGCCAAACAATTTTTAGAGAAAGAGAGAAGATTAGCTAGGGTGGGATCATCACCACTAAAACTAATCAAAAGAAGAAAGGGTCTCAAAACCCTCAGACCCTCATCTCACAAGACAAAATTATCCAACCAATAAATGATGGGAGAATGATTTCTCCTCCCTCTTATTTATATATTGCTTATTTTAATGCGAGGGGTTACACGTTTCCCTCCACTTAGCCCCAATTTTGGCTTCCTCCACAAGTTTTGCACCAATTACCCCAATATATCCAATGTTGCCCCAAAAGCATTGAATAATGGGTTTCCCACTTTATCATTGATTATAACCTAAGCGGTTGGATAGTCTAAATCGTCCTCCCTTGGGCAATTAATTAATAGGGAACATGACACTATAGTCTATTTTGCTTAGTACGTAGTAACGTACTAGATTCTAGAATGATGAATGATGAATTTAAATTTTAAATCAATTTAGAATCTAAAATGATGAATGATGAATTTAATTTTTAAACAAATGTAGCTTCTAGAATGATGAATGATGCATATGGATTAGTGTATTTCATTATTGAATCTCGTGGTGTATGATGAATGATGTATGCATCAACATCAATGTTGAGTATGGATCCATGTGTGTGTGTGTCTATCTTGACGTCCCCCCAAAATTTCCCTAAAATTTGGGGGTACTCCCACACGTCACCCTTTTGCATCTCCTTGCCCTCACCTCCCCCTGTCTTCGAGTCTTGGTGGAACATAGTCTTAATCTTTACTGATCTTAGGGATCAATATTATTGATTACTGCACATTAAAAAGGAAATAGAAGCTAACATCTTGAACATTCATGTCGTGGGAGAGTCCACTTGTATAGGATCAGGACCAACAATATACTCCGTCGGGTCAAAGCAATCTAGATCAAAAAGTTTCTTGGCCATGAGAGAAATTTTAGTGTTCAATTTCTTCAGTTGGAGCTACAGTGCACTAATGCTAAGGAGAATTTCTTTTGGGCCTCATTTCTTTCCCATGATTGCCATGAGCTCTCAATAGAAATTAATGGTCTACAAATATTTAGCCTGCTTGGTCCGCGTGTTTCTTGTATCGTGATCAAGTGTCCCATGTTTTTTCCACCTTCGCATCAGAAATGAAATGACACTCCACATGATCCTCTTGCTCAGTAATGTTAATTTCCCTATGAGGGTACAAAGGAGTGTTCTTCTAGTGAGTTGCTATAGATATCTTAGTTCCCAATTGATCCCTTAGACCTGATTGCTGCTTTCTGCCTTGATGGCCTCGACAACCAAAGGAGCCTGATCTTGGCATGATAAGAAGTGAAGGGAAGCCTAGGAGAAAGGTGGGGGACGGACATAAATAGGAGCCAAGAAGGTGTAGGGACAAGTTTAACCACCCATGGAGAAGAGACAAGAAGTCCAGATTGGAGAGGGGACAAGGAGAGCTTGTAGGAGATCAGAGAGGGAACCATGTGTTAAGGAGGAGCCAAGACAACATATGGGGGAGGGTGAGGGAAGGGATCTTCTCTCTCGAGGAACCACTATAGAGAGAAAGACAACGATGAAGAACAAAAACAAAACTAGAGGAGAAGGGAGAACAAGTGTCAATGACAAACGAGAAAACATACTAGAGGGTTGCGGTTTTTAAAGCCAATTAACTTAGAGCCTATAGTTGTGGCCATTACAGTGGGGATGCTTGAAGGAGCAAAAGTGCAATTATGCTTTGGAGCGGGGGGAAATAGCGATAACTCAAACACATTCCAACCTAAGTATGGAGAGATCAACATTAGGATATGCATGTATTGGGACATCATTAAAACATCGGGTGGGAAGACTGTCTAATTGGCAGGTGATGGGTAATTAATGTGTGTGTGTGTGGGTTGTCAGAGTGAGGCACTTGCTATGGGGGTTCTAATCTACCCATTGTTATTACTAGTGATGATAATAACGGCGAGATATCGCTGAATATCGGAAATATCGTGATATTTTCGGCGAGCCGAAATATCGCCGAGAAAATATCGTGATATTTTGGCTCCCGAAAATATCGAGATATTTCCTAGATATTGTCGATATCTCGGCAAAATATCGCGCGACGATATAAAATATCGCTGGGCAGGCTAGGCCACGGCTAGAAAAAGGGAAATTTGCCTTTTTTTCCTCATTTCTGTTTTCTAAGTGTTGGAGAAGGAAGGGGAAGAGTTTTGTGGTGGTTGTGAAGGAGGGATTGAGGATCAAACATCGATTATCACCACCAACTAAGATTTTTTTGTGGATCAAAGATTGAAGAACAATGAGACAAACTTCATTTCTTCCATTAACAGGTATGTTCTTAAAAACCCCGATGTTAATGATTTTTTCATAGATTTAGGGTTATGCTTGCTTGCCTCTTTGCCTACCAACATTTTGTTTTGTTTTTTGTTTGTTTGTTTGTTTTTTTTTTCTCCATTTGCTATGATTTTCATGTCCGTGAGTCAATGCAAGGGTTTTCTCCATATTTGGACATCAAGCTTCATTTTTTTTTCAATTTTCTTATGCACCCCTTTATTGCCATTTTCCATTCACATTGCAAATAATGTAGTAATTTTATTTTTATTTATTTATTTATTTTATTATTATTATTATTATTATTATTTTGTTTCTCTTTCAATTTGTTTCTTTAAATGTTTTGGTTTAAATGAGGTGGTTATTACTTATTATTTTTTGTGTTGGGGGGTTTAATGCCAATTTTTTGTTTTTGTTTTTGTGCCCTAGGTTTAAATTAGTTCACTACAAATGTCAAATATGCCAAAAGCCTTGGACCATTTTGGGAGTATGGGGAGCTTGTTGATGGGGCAAATCAGGCATATCTATCATGCAAATTGTGTGGGACCGAGATGTCAGGAGGGGTTACACAATTGAAATACCATCTGGCTAGACTCCCTGCACATGATGCAGATGTAATGCCTTGTATGGTTTTTAGTGCGGAGGTTATACAAAAAGCTCTTGAAGCAATTGCTGAACAAGACAAAAAGATAGCTGCTAGGAAGAGGGCACTGTTCTCAGATAGATGGCTGCTAGTTTTATTTGTTTTGCTACATATAACTTTATAACTCATGATGATGAGATACTTTTATATATGTGATGTTATTTTGTATTGGTTCTCCACATTTGAGTCCTTGATTGGACAACTATGAGGGATCAACAGGGTTTGAATCGTCTTTGATGTATCATTTCTATTTGACATCATATATATTAGTGCTTTCTTCATATTTATGTGCCAATGTGTTTAGTTCAAGTTGTTATTGCTTTATATGTTTAAAAATCTGGAAAAAATGAATATATTATGCATTTTTTATGCTTGCCAATATTTGCTGATATTGATGATAAGATGTTTTTTGGACCCTCATTGATATTTTGTCGATACTGATATTATCAACACTAGTTATTACTCTACAACTTCAGGAAATTGTAGCTCACATACAATGAGTGAAGATCGTCTTTCTTTTCAACTCTAGTCCTCATCATTAACTTTAATTTAATGGTGTTTGGGTCAGAGGTTGCTGACACAATTGCGAACAACCCTACAATATACTTTTGAAATTTCAAACACAGAAAATCACACACACAAGAATCTACACCAGTGAAACAGGAATCGCCGATTCTGGCGATTAATCGCGAGTATGAATCGGCTCGGCGGCAAAAAGTTCCGACTTGAAACTCGGCTCGGCGGCAAAAAGTTCCGACTTGAAACACCGCAGCGCCACAGAGCAGCATTCGAAGCCGCAGAGCCTACCACGTATGAAGTATTGATATGGTTGTGAGGCCTGAAAGTTTCTTGAGCGAAAAACAGGCGTGCGTGCACAGTGGATCGCAGACTGCGCTCCATTCACTGAAGAGAATGTTGAGCAGAGGCAGAGAGGGAGGGTCTTCCCTGATGCTCTGCAATATCACCGAGGGACAACTACAATCGCAGACGCACTGTTAGAGCAACTTTCCTGACCTCCAGGATGCCAATTAAGGCGAACATTATTGACGGAAATTGATTTCACCGTTTATTTTCATTTTCGTTTCACTTCCGTCAGCAACGGTCGGGAGATTTTTCTTTTACCGAGTTGTGGATATTGATAACGGGGATGGTTATTATTGTAAATTGATAACAAGAACTTTTCTGCACTGACTATACCAAAGGCCTTGTATAGCAGGAACCTGGGCCCATGTATGGAGAAACACAGGTGAACTTACAGAGCCGAACAGAGAAGAACCATGGTATCACAAAAAACATCGAAAACGAGTCAAACGATGGAGTTTAGGGTTTTTACTACCCTGTGGAATATCGCGGTATGGTAAAATGTAGGACAAAAACAAAACCAACACGATATACAATAAAGACGACAACCGACAGTGAAATGAGAGTATACGATGCATATGCCCACCGACAGAGCTCACTGCTACATCGGGCTTTGTAGCCCTGATGTGGCGGCTGTGCTCAAAGCATTGCTTTGGAAAAATAAGAACTTAGAGTGAACTATAGAAACTATGTATATGGTTTTAAATTATAAATATTTTTCTTTAATTTTTGATATTATATTTTATTTTTAATTGTAAAATCGATTTTTATTATATTTACCATTTTTTATATATTTAAATTGATCAAAAACTTGATTGAATTTTGAAAAAGGAAAAACTTAGGCAGGTAACATCATAGTTATTAAAATATATATATATATATATATATTTTAATAACTATGATGTTACCTGCCTAAGTTTTTCCTTTTTCAATCCAATGTTACCAGACTCGGAATCGGATCATGTGTGGACTCATAACACATATGAGATACTTATTTATTCATGATATTTTGGACATCTATTGATATTATGCATTGTTTGGACATACCTTTACCCAATATTAACGAAAAATGGTTTTTTTAATTCAATATATGTGTATATTTTTATTTAATGAATTCAACGATTTTTTGCCGATTTTTTCCCGATCCGATTAAAACTCTTCGCTCTTTTGCCTCGCCGATTTATTGCCGATTCCGAGTCTGGTAACATTGGTCTACACTCAAAAAATACATAATAGAAATTGTATGTCTACCATAACTTGTCTTAGGCATTTATGCCCACTTTGGGCCAACTCAGGCATTGAGTGCCCACTAGGCCATTAACATTTTATGGTCACTAACCCTCAAAAACTTTATCCCTACTTTTTATTGGAAATTTTGACCATTATTATTAGGATGCTGTTAAGGAGTGCAACTAGGGGCCAATTCCCCCATTTGGAAGCCCTTCTTTTGATGACTCATTGCACATTTGGATCACCCTTGATGGCATCTCCCTTGTCCTTGAAATTCAAAATTTTTGCACACCTACAAATGCCCTTTCTTCAATTCAGCCTCATTTTCATCTACAAGTCGGCCCCATTGGTGAAAAGTCATGACCTTTGACCCCACGTTGATCACTATAAATACACCATAAGGCCTCCTCATTTTGGCATCTCATCATCACACATTTCTTTTCTCTTCTTTTGGGTTCAATAGCTCTGAAAATTATAGGGGTTTCTTCACACGTGCAAGGAAGGAGGACAAAATTACAGGTGGCCAAAAATCTGAATTGTTCTGCAACTTTGACCAATGTTGACTTTGACTTTATGAGTAGATTATGACTTCGATCTTTTGGGCATATCTCTGTCTAGTGAGGCTGCATTTCCGGCCACAAAAACTGAGGTAATTTGGGCTGTTTGACTAGCGTTGACTGCAAGTAGAATTGTAGACTTTCACAGTAGAAGCATTGACCAAAGTTTGACTAGTTTTTTCACTGTTTTGGATTGACTTTGACTTGTTCAAGAGGTTGAGTTCCTCTTTGCTTTGACCGAATTCTTTGGGGCCTTTTTGATTGGACTTTGACCAAGGTTGACTTGACTAGTTAGGGCACATTGTCTGTTGTTGACAGATTCAGAATTGCAGACCTTGACAAATTGGGCTTCTTGTTTAATTGGTTTGAAATCTTTGTTTGAGTAGTCAAAGTCTTGACTTTGACTTTATCATCATTGTACTAAATTGGATCTTCTCTCTCTGATGAATATTTGATATTGGTCAATAAGAAGGATTGGTTGGGTTTCCCCCTTTTGGGGTTTTGCCCTGGCATTAGCCTAAATCTTTGTGTTCATTGTCTTGGCTTGTCTTCTTGTGCATATTGTTGATGATGTTGTATCTACAATTATTGTCAATGATGATCTAAAGTAAATGCTAAGTGATTGTTACTGAAATCTATTGTGATTGCTATTGGAATCTAAAGTGGAATTGCTGTTGGGCTAATAAGAGATTGAAGTAATTGTTGCAAGCATAGAACATACCATAAAAATTAACATGGTATCAGAGCTAAGGCGAAGACAAGCCCATGGAAGAAGTAAGCAATCACTATCGAACAAGGATTGTTGTGACAAGTGTCCATGGTTGCTATCTCTTATTTCAAGATTGAGGACAAGCTTAATGACAAATCAGATTATCATGCCTTGAAGATGACTCATGATTTGACCTTGGAGGAACATGAAGTGTTGGATTATGTGCAAGGGAAAGTAGTGGAGTCTCCTTCAAATGCACTTGTTGCTGCCAGAACGAAGTATTGAAAAGGTGAGGTCAAAGCTAAGAAAATCTTAGTTGACTCCATTCAAAAGCATTTAATCTCTTATATTTTTGATTTGGGAACTTCCAAGGAAATGTATGATAAGTTGATAGGGATGTTCAAAGTCAACAATTCAAATCAAATCCTCTTTCTCAATAACAAGTTAAGGGATATTAAAATGGACAAAGGGGTGTCTATACAAGCATACTTCATGATAATAACTCAAGTAAAGAATGATTTTCTATCTATTGGAGAAGTTACAATTGACAAGGAACTCACCTTTATTGCACTTGGAGGTCTTACAAGGTTGTGGGAAACATTTGTCACCACCATTCTCAACAATGACAAGGTACATGGTTTTGATGAACTATTGGCTAGATGCACACAAGGAAATAAAGATGATGGAGAGAGATAAGTCAGTTAATGGAAATGAACCTACTGCTTTCTCGGCTCATGCTAAAAGAAGGAATGATGTTGGTCCATCTAATTCAAGAAGGTAGGGTCAAGGATCTAAGAAGGGATTCAAAGGAAAATGCAAAGGAAGATGCTTCAATTGCAACAAGTTTGGCCAGTATGCTAGAGAATGTCCTAATAAGAAGGATCCTCCTAGAGACAACAACAACAATCAAAGGAACAACATGTCTAACAACAAAGGAAAAAGGAATGCTCTTGCTGCTTGAGAAGGGAATAATCGACCTCCCAAGAGGACAAGAAATGCCAGGTATGATGAAAATAACGCCATTGAAAAGCAAGATGAATATTATCACATTTTTACTTTGTCTACTACCTCTCCTATAGACATCTTGAATCATTGGTTAATTGATAATGGAGCCTCAAGGCATTTCACAGGATATAGGAAGGTTCTCTCAAATTTAGTTGAGAGGAAGACTTATTTAAATATTATTCTTAGAGACAATGCCACCTACCTCATGAAAGGGATAGGAACTGTAACTCTTCACTTGAACTATGGCGAAACCATATATCTCCAGGAAGTCTTGTATGTGCCCGATTTGAAGAAGAATTTGGTGTTTATTTTTGCGATGGAAGACAAAGGCTTTAAGGTAGCTTTCATTTATGGAAAGGTACGTGCATGGAAGAAAAACTTGAAAGATGCTTCTACTCTTGGGTTTAGGGTTGATGGTCTTTATCAAGTTGGTGGAAGTCCTTTGGGAGCTTTGGCAAATGACACCTCTATTCAATGTGAGCTATGGCATCGAAGATTTGCTCACTTACATTACAAAGCCTTACCTAGTGTAAGGAAGATGGTTACAGGGATGCCTGATTTTCATATGAATTGTGAAGGAGTTTGTCAAGGTTGTGTAGTTGGAAAACATACAAAAGGACCATTCCCTTCTCTTGAGAGAAAGACATATGATATTCTTCAATTGGTCCATTTTGACATGGTTGGTCCTTTTCCAGTGACTTCATTGGGAGGATACTTATACCATGCGATATTTGTAGATGAATCTCTCGTAAGACACGGATTTATTTCTTGAAGAAGGTTGAAGTATTAAATGGTTCTGTTCTTTCAAAGCCCTAGTGGAGAATCATACAGGAAAGAAGATCAAGATATTAAGAACTGATAATGGAACCAAGTATGAATCTAATGAATTCAATGACTTTTGCCAAGAGGCAGGTATTAAGAGGGAGACCACTGTTCCATATAATCCACAACAAAATGGAGTTGTTGAGAGAAAGAATCGAACAATTATGGAAGACACTCGTGCCATGATTCATGATCAAGGTCTATCAAAGTTTTTATGGGGAGAAGCTGTGAACATTACTATGTATGTTCAAAATAGGAGTCCTCATCAAAGCTTGGATTTCAAAACACTTGAAGAAGTCTTCATTGGTAAGAAACTTGATGTTGCTCATTTTAGAATTTTTGGTTGACTTGTTTATTTTCATGTACCAAAGGAGAAAAGAAACAAGTTGGAAGCCTTTGGGAAGAAAGGTGTATTTGTTGGATATAATGAAGATTCAAAGGCATATCAAATTTATGTACTTGGTTAAAGAGATGTCGAAGTGAGTAGGGATGTTACTTTTGATGAAGATACTGCCCTTAGAAAAGCAAGGGATCCCCTATCACAAGGAAGGATGATGAAGTTGTTAAAAAACAAGAAGAACCTCTGATGTATGATCCCTTGCCTGATGTTGATGGCTTGATAGATCCACTTGATCCACCTCCTTGTGATTCCTCTATCTCAAAGAAAAGACCAGTGTTGCGAACATCCTAATAACATCCCTATTTTATCTCGAAATCACGATATTTTGGCCTAGCCGATGTTTTCCAATTTTTATAGTTATTTTGATGGTATTTTAATCTTGCCGATGTTTGCCGCTTTTTACTGAAATTTTGCCGATATTTACGATTTTTTTAGTTTTTTTGGAACCTTGCCGATTTTATCCCGATGCCGATGTTCGCAGCATTGGAAAAGATTTCTATGGCTCCAAGATACACTTCAAGATGTTGAAAATCATGTTGCTCCAAGAGGGACATTTCGAGAAAGTAAGAAGCCCACCAAGTATCAAGGATACTTGGCTGCCATGAGTACTATCATTCAAACCAAACCTTGCACTTTCGAAGAAGCTATGAAGCACCAAGTATGGAAAGATGCTATGGCTGAGGAATATGAATCAATCATGAAGAACAATGTATGGGAAGTGGTGCCTAGACCCAAGGACAAGGTTATGGTCACTTCAAAATGGATCTACAAGATTAAACATGGAGTCGATGGAAGTGCTGAAAAATATAAGGCAAGGTTCGTGGCTCGTGGTTTTTCTCAAAAGGAAGGAGTTGACTATGATGAGATATTTGCACCAGTTGCTTAATACACCACTATACGATCCATAATTGCTCTCGCTCCAAATCAAGGATGGAACATGCATCAAATGGATGTCAAGACCACATTCTTACATGGCTAAATTATGGAGGAAGTCTACTTGGAACAACTTGAGGGGTTTGAAGAGCAGGATAAAAGGACACATGTATGTAGGTTGAAGAGAGCCCTCCATGGGTTAAAGCAAGCCCCTTGGGCTTGGTATGAGAGGATTGATAGTTGTCTCATGAAGTTGGGATTTTAAAGGAGTTATGCTGATTTGAACTTATACTTCAAGGTTGAAAAGAACATGCCACTTATTTTGGTCTTACATGTTGATCTGTTTCTCACTGGTGCAGACCTTCTCATTTATCAATGTAAGAGGGAGTTGACTCCCAAATTTGAGATGATGGATTGATCCATTACTTCCTAGGCGTGGAGGTCTAGCAAAAACTAGGTGAGATTTTCCTTTCTCAAGGAAAATATATTGTGTAGATGTTGGAGAGATGTGGCATGGTGGAATGCAAGTCAGTGACTAGACCGATGGAACCAAATTTCAAAAAGCTGTGGAAGTGTTGCTAGTTTGGATTTGGCAAATCCTATTGAATATAGGCAACTTGTGGGAGCATTGATGTTCTTGGTGAACACACGATCAAACATATGCTTTGTTGTTAATACATAAAGTCAATTTATGGTTGAGCCTCATCATATACATTGGGTTGCTGCAAAGAATCTTTTGAGATATCTTCATGGTACTATCAACCATGGATTGAGGTACATTGTCGGGAATCTAAGATTACATGGATATACTGATGCTAACTAGGTTGGCAGTGTGGTGGATAGAAAAAGCACATTTGGGTTCTGTTTCTCTTTGGTATATGCTTCAATTTCATGGATGAGTCGGAAACAAAAAATCTGTTGCACTAAGCACCGTTTAGGCTGAATATATTGCAGCTAGTATGATTTGTTGTGAATCTATTGGGTTGAGGAAGCTCTTTAGTGAGCTATTAGCATGTGTTGGATACCATCGTGATTTATTGCGATAACCAAAATGGGATTCGCCTTTTAGAGAATCTCGTGTTCCAGGACTAATCCAAACATATTGATATCAGGTACCACTTTATTCGGGATATGGTACAATAGGCAGCAATAAGGCTCTGTCACATTAAGACAAATGAACAAGTTGTTGACATCCTCATGAAGCCCTTGGGGAAGGCCAAGTTCTTAGCCTTCAAAGAGAGACTTGGAGTTGTGAAAAGACCCTCCCATGAGGGTCCCGCTGGAGTTGGACATTGAGCTCTAGGAGCTTTCGAGGGCCTAGGATACTTGTTGGAGCTTTATGACCACAGGGTGAGTGGTTCACCTTCCCTTGTGGAGTACATCCCCAACATGTGAGCATAGGGTGAGTGGTTCCCCTTCCCTTGTGGATACCCCAACATACATCCTACCCTTGCAGTCTGGAACTCTTGGGAAGTACCTCTTATTTGGCCAGTGAGCTCGAAAAAGGTGGTTAGGGTTAACTAGTACTATCGATGGATGCATCAGGTACCATTGTATTACCTATTAGTAGGATGAATAATGTTCAACAACTTGATCATTAAGGATCAAGCCTGGAAGGGGTTCTAGCCCCTGGACACAAGGACTTGCTGTTGAAAGGTGTAACTATGTTCGGTCTTCATAATGACATGTAATTATGATTTTATGTAAAGAGATGTAAATAAGAAAAATGAAATTATTATATTGACTTGTTTCATGGGTTTCATGAGCAAGGGATTTTGTTTTTGAGTCAAGATTGCCATTGAGAGTTTTTAGGGTTTATTCATCTAGTCATAAAAGAGTCATTGTCATGTAAATGAAGTCATGTTACACTTTGTAAAAGGTCAATATTGTCGATGTAAAGTATCTACCAAGAACTTGTCACCAAACCTCTTCATGTCGGCCTACAAACAATGAAGGAGATGCTAGATGAAGTCGACCTAAACTCCAGCTGTCAAGTAGGCCTAAAGGGCAACGAAGAAGGGTATAAATAACCCTACTCGACCTCATTTGGAGACACATAATTCAGACAAGCATTCACTGGGAAAGTGCGAAGTGAAGGCAGAAGAAAGTCAAGAAGAAGAGGGCTAAAAGGAGAGCGAAGAAGGAGCAACAAAAGGAGAAGTGCGAAGATTCTTTTGGGACATCATCTTCTCGGTATAGTGAAGATTCTTTTGGGAAGTGTGAAGTCTGGGCAACAGATTCTTCTGGGCATTGCGAAGTCTGGGCAACAGATTCTTCTGGGCATTGCGAAGTCTGGGCAGTGTTAAATTTGGGCAGTGAAATTCCTCGGGGCAGCAAGAAAGAGACTCTACTAAGTGATCAAAGTAGAGACCGAGGTTCTCTCTAGAAGACCTAGAGACCGAGATTCTCTAGGGAAGTTGTGAAGGTGCAGTATAAAGATAGAGACCCAGTTTCTCTAGGAGGAAAGGCAAAGGAAGGAAGAGGCAAAACATCAAGGTGGGTGACAAGGTTCGTGGAAGGATACTATAGTCAAGGGTCTGGGTCATGGTCTTATTAATCATCAATTGAAGATCTAGAAGAATAATTTTATTGGGTTTTCCTCTCAAGAGGTGAGAAGTTTTGGCCTTGTGATTTTGGCGAGTGGGACTTGCCTCTGTCATTTTGGCGAGGGCATTCTAGAAGACTTAATTGCAATTGGATGTATGAAAGAAGCTTAAGCGAAAGGAATACATGCATGTAACCATCTTACAAGACCAAGACCATTGATGACCCTGCAACATCAAGCCATGCGGAGGTGAAGATAAAGCACATCCAAGATCACATCCATCACTCAGCAACAACAATAGCTTGACATTGCCACCACAACCACCCAGTCCATGTCAGCAATGTCATGTCAAGTTGTGTCATGAGTTGTCAAGACCACATCACCACTATGGGCCATATTTGTTGTAGCTGAATGTAATGTAAAGTGAAAGTCCAATGGATGCACACATGAAGTTGAAGAGTCATGTTAGTTGAAAAGTCATAGGAAGTTGAACGATCATGAAGGTAGTCCAAGAGTCACAAGGGTCAAGCATCACCCTTGACTATATATACCCCTCCCACTGTACGAGTAAGGACTTTTCACCTTGGCTCCTCCCACAGAAGCATAGAGAGTTTTCAGTCAGTTCTTTGAGGAGCGAGGAGTGGCTCCAGTGTCCCACTAATTGGGATAGTGATGTATGATGTACATATGTGTCTTGGAACTTTTGCTTAATATAGAAGCCTGTTCAACCCAACACGTTTTCATGCATGTCTTGTGGATGTTTGTAAGACTATTCTTTCAACATTTGTAATTCACATTTGTTTCACATGTACTAAGATAATTGAGCTATTTCGGTTGTTTTAACTTTTAATACTTACCTTGTTGGGAATGTGCTGTATTGGTTATCACTGTTGTCTCATCCTTGTGGACTACTCTGTAGGATACTAGACAGACCTTCCTTGCTTACTGGTTATAACGACCGTCACATCCGTTGTGGACTACTTTGCTGGATGGTGGATGGGTCTTCCCTTGTACTTTGGTTTTAACGACTGTCGCATCCCTGTGGACTATTCTGCTGGATGCTGGACAGACCTTTCTGGTTCGCGTGTGTCTCTTTCTTGGTGGTACTATTACCTCTCACTTAGAGGCTCACTTTTCTCCCCCTTTGCAGTAAGAGAACCTTGACACAATTACGTTACATACTCACCAGGCACACTTACCTTGCTGTTTGAAGATACCAACGTAACACTCTCATGTGCTGATAGCCAGAGCCAAGGCAGATCAATAAGTAAATGGCAACCGGGCCATCATACTGGATGAGACTCCTACACCAAATTGTGTGAGGTCTAAGTTGGGACTTCATACTGGGGAGATACCCTTGGTTGATGAATTTCCAACATTGTTGACATTTGTAATGCATGTTTGCTTAACTTTTACTAAGATAGTTGAACTACTTTGGTTGTTTTAGTACTTACATTGTTGAGAATGTGCTATATTGGTTATCACTGCTGTCTCGCCCTTGTGGACTACTATGCAGGATATTAGACAGACCTATCTTGTTTACTGGTTATAACGACTGTCACATCTATGTGGACTACTCTGCTTGATGGTGTACGTGTTTCCCTTGCACCTACGTTTTAACGATTATCGCATCCGCTATGGACTATTCCGCTGGATGCTGCACAAATCCTTTCTGGTTCCCGTGTTGCTCTTCCTAGGTGGTACTACTACCTCTCACTTAGAGGCTCACTTTACTCTCCCCCTTTGCAGTAAGAGAACCAAATGGTGTGAGGTCTAGTTGGGACTTCATAACGGGGAGATCCCCTTGGTTGACTGATTTCCAACACCACTTTTAGATCCTTTCTTAGTGGTCTATGATATCAATCTTTTGTAGAAACGAGGCAAGTTGCAATGATGGACTAGATGGCATTGTAGTGGATGGATGTTGACAGGTGGCATTCCTTCCTAGACGAGAGGGAGTTTAAAAGAGTGCAACTAGGGGCCAATTCCCCCACTTGGAAGCCCCTCCTTTGATGACTCATTGCACATTTGGATCACCCTTGATGGCATCTACCTTGTCCTCAAAAATCAATAATTTTGCACACCTACAGATGCCCTTTCTTCAAGTTGGCCACATTGGTGAAAAGTCATGACCCTTGACCCCACGTTGATCACTATAAATACACCATAAGGCCTCCTCATTTTGGAATATTATCATCACACATTTCTCCTCTCTATGGGTTCGATAGCTCTGAAAATTATAGGAGTTTCTTCACATGTGCAAGGAAGGAGGAGGACGAAATTACAGGTGGTAAAAAATCTGAACAATTTTGCAACTTTGACCAATGTTGACCAGCGTTGACTTTGGCTTTCTAAGCAGCTTTTGACTTCGATCTTTTGGGCATATCTCTGTTTGGTGAGGTGGCATTTTTGGGCCCAAAAACCAAGGTAATTTGGGCTGTTTGACTAGCATTGGCCACAGGTAGAATTGCAGATTTTGACCGCAGAAGCATTGACCAAAGTTTGACTGGTTTTCAATTTGACCTTTTCAAGAGGCCAAGTTCCTCTCTGCTTTGACTGAATTCTTTGGGGGCTGTTTGATTGGACTTTGGCCAAAGTTTATTTGACTGGTTAGGGCAGATACAGAATTGCAGACCTTGACAGATTGGGTTTCTTGTTTAATTGGTTCGTCATCTTTCTTTGAGTAGTCAAAATCTTGACTTTGAATCTATCATTTTACTAAATTGGATCTTCTCTCTCTGCTGAACATTTGATATTGATCAATAAGAAGGATTGGTTGGGTTTTCCCCCTTGTGGGGTTTTGCCCTGGCATTAGCCTAAATCTCTGTGTTCATTGTCTTGGCTTGTCTTCTTGTGCATATTGTTGATGATGTTCTATCTATGATTACTGTCAATGATGATCTAAAGTAAATGCTAAGTGATTTTTACTGAAATCTGTTGTGATTGCTATTGGAATCTGAAGTGGAATTGCTATTGGGCTAATAAGAGATTGTAGTAATTGTTGCAAGTATAGAACATGCCATAAAAATTAACAGATGCACCATCAGAAATTTATGTCCACTATTCTGCCGCATCATCTTCCTTCTGGCATAAAACCTTGTAAGCTTTCTCGCTCACCCTTTTGATTTGTCACTAGTGGAACAATCTTGTTGATGTAGGCAACTATATTCTTTTGCAGCTTTCCTTTTTTAGTCCTGTTCCCATTCACTTCACCAGTTGCTATATATATGTTGCACGAAACGTGGAAGTGTGTACAAGTTTCCACAAGAATTCTTGGAAACATGAATCCCCCAAAATTGTTATTTGGAGGAAACATGGTTTATTAAAAATCAATATATGAAAATACACACCAAAATTATGAATGATACACATAAATGACATTTTGGAAGGAGACCGCATGTGTATAGATGCATATGCCATGGTTTGGCAATCTTGATTAATGTGAATCCCATACCCTCGTACATGATAGAATCCAGTGTGTTACCACTGGTTCTCACTTGATGTGAAAGTCCCAAACCATAAATGTGACACCCCAAGGGTTCCTTGGATAAGCTATCCATTGTCACCTCAGTAGCTTTACCTTTTACTTTCTAGGATAGCTTTCTTATAGCTCAATGAATGAATCCCTAAAGGCAATCTAAGTCCTATGTTTAATGAAGCCAAAGGGGATGAAAGGACTCGGGGAAATCTGTTCTAGGGTTTTGATTATAACAAAATATGCTTTCAGACTAGCGCTTGAATTTATTATTTTAATTGAAAGGTACAAACCAACAAGGTTCCTTAGGGCTATTGGAAAATCAAATATAAAATATGGTGTTGGAAATTATAGATTTCCATGCATGAATTTAAGTCGAGTTTTGGGGTAACAAATTAAGGTTAGACCTGAAAAACAATTTGAATAATGATTATCACTGCAGTTAATTCTGAGATTGCAAAACGGAAATATATTTAGGGCTTTGTCTAATTTTTTTGGTGGTTGAAAAGGGAAGAATAGTGCTTTATTTTTTAGATTGGACTATGGGGTCAAATGGGCCCCTCTTAAAGGGCTGCAAATTGATCTGCAAATATGCATGCTACAAAAGCCCCATGTTGGATGGAAAATCATAACAGAATTTGCAAAGGGAAAGAGTTTTTAAAGTTTTAACATTCAAGCCATGCCCATTAGTATTCATTTTTAGCTAATGCAACAGCTCACAAGATATTAGATGCAAATAGTTTATTTTTCATAATAAAATAACAATGAAAGTAGGGAGTAGGAAACTATTTTCATCTGATGTAGCAATATTACTCCTCTTTGGCTTTTCGAACTAGCTTTGACAATTACAAATCTGCAATAAAATCCAACTAATACCCCAAGGAAAATCACCTCTCATCAACGAGATAGCACCATTCATCCCAGAAAAGCTTTGGCAAAAATAAGAACAAATATTCTCCAAAATTATGATCACTTTCAGCAACTATTGCAAGGATAGGAACCTTGAATACACAGAGTTTGGACTTTAACAAACTCCCCAATATAGTAATAATATTCTCTTACAAACCCTGGATCCATCCTAGTAAAGCAAATTCAAAATATCCTCCAATTAACTTGAGAGGACAAGTCAAACACATGATATAATGTGGTGGACTAGTGCCACATTTACAATCTCCAAGCAATACATATAGCTCAATAAGGGGGACACCTGCTCAAATCAAGTGTTAGACCATGCCATACATGAATAAAATACTTCTCAAGAGAAGCACCCCACTAGATGAGTAACATAATGTGCCAGAAATAGGTGGAACAACTAGGTTATAGCCCTCCCTAACCACCCACATTTATTCTTCTCAAGAGAAGCACTCCACTAGATGAGTAACATAATGTGCCAGAAATAGGTGGAACAACTAGGTTATAGCCCTCCCTAACCACCCACATGTTTGAGCTAAGCATAGAATGTGAGGGCTGTCTCCTCAAACTTCTCCAAGGTGCCTCCAAAACGTGCACCACCTCAAAAATGAGAATATCAACATGAACATGTGTGCAATGAAGAGAGTGCTCCATCAAAAACCATGGAACATATCTCCAATAATGAGAAATAACCAACAAAAGTACATCATGAGCTAGGGTGTTACTGTTCACACTATGAGGATATGATATCATTAAATCATTAAATAATCAATCACAAACCATAGTAAACTGTCAATATGATAAGCATCTTCTAAAAAATCATGTAACCAAAAAATGTGTCATCATCAAAGGAATAAACCCACTGTGTTAAGAGACATCGCATTCACAGGGAATGTATAACAATCTCATCCCACCATGTTCCATTGAAGATCTCATATCATTGTAAATACATCAAATTGTTGCTGATAATCCTGCTAAATCGTGGAAACAAACAAATATCTTTGCACTGTCTGTTGAAAAATGTAACTAGGTTTGGTCTTCGTAATTATTTTTGTACTTGTATCATTATGTATTTAATGAAAAAGCAAAAAGAAGTGAAAGAAAAATTTATTATTACTATTATTTTCTAGTCAAAGCATGTTTTTCATGCTTCTAGGGTTTATTAAAGTTAAAAGATAATTTGTCATGAGTCAAAGTCCCATTTCGACTATTTTGTATAAGAAAGAAAATTTACTAGTCAAAAAGAGTCTTTTTGTCCCCACAATACCAAGTTGGCTTAGTAGGGACCTATTCGACCTCCTGGATGTATATGTTTACAATGCAACTTGACCTCATTTGCTCACTCAATCAGAACTTCAATTTCTGTGCTAAGAAGAAAGCGAAAATCAGCGAAAAAGTCAAAGAAGAGCAAAAGTCGAAGGAGAGAGTGTGAAGGGCAAAGGAGAGAGAATTCTGCCACATGTGCGAGATTTATGCCCTAATTTCTGTCACATGTGCGGAATTTCAGAATGTTGCAGGGGCCAAAAATTTCAGATCAGTTGTAGGGGCCGAAAATCAGAGTTTGACCAGATTTGAAGAGCATTGACCATTGTTGACTTGAATGGATTTGACTTGGTTAAGGGGGGCTGACTTGGGTCTTGTGGGAGATCTTGGTCTTGGATTTCTCACTTTGATCTGATTCTATAAGAAGAGAAGTTGGTTGGGTTTCCCCCTTGTGGGGTTTTGCCCTGGCTTGGAGCCTATATCTTGTGTTCATTGTCTTTTGTGATCTTCTTGGTTTATGTTTTGGTAATTGTTTGATGAAGAGAACATAATAAAAGTAATAAGAAGCCAATATATATTCACAAGCAATTATCAAGTAAGAGAAATCAATCCTAATTTGTTAGCGTATTGGTTTCTCAACACTGTCCATTTCCCTTTGAACATCACACACTGAAGCATTGACCAGTTAGCCAGTATAAGAATATACCATAAGGGCAATGCTAAGGGAGGTGTGTGCGTCCATAAATAACCCCTCACCATCTATCAAGTGATCAATAGATATTATCATGATTTGTCCTATGCAATTGGATATGATCTCATGCAATATGAGGGGAACACAATGAAAATGCCACAATCCTGCCAAATGTGAAATCCTGAAACTATTAAGTTTGCTGAATTCTGAATGGGATATAAAATTTTACTTTCTCCTTATGAAGTCCGATGAGGTTGGAACCACCATCAAGCATCCTGAAACAGTTAATGGTAACATTAAAAATATAACTAAAAGTTGATAGTCTTCTTTATTTTACCTTTTCTATTGTTGACATTCATCAAGGCTCAATCACCATGTTGGAAATAATACTGAGAGGGGGGGTGAATCAGTATTATCAGATCAATAAAACCTTTTCAATTTCATACTCAGAAACATATACGCGACTTCAGTTAAGTGAACCCGCGTGTACACGCGACTGTGTCTAAAGCAACTAGCGTATATGCAGATATCTTATGATTCAGTTAATCTTATCTTCAGTAAATGCATCAGAACATTATTAAGCAATTTAGCAGTAAACAGGTGCAGTATAACATAACAGAACATCACACAAGAGCCACACACATGAACACCATGATATAAGGTGGAAACCCAATGTGGGTGAAAACCACCTGCTGCAATTCGTCTCTTTCTTCTTTAATGAGAAACTTCTTTTACAATATACTGGTGCAGTCCTTTACCAGTATGCAGGCTACAACCTGCAGAGGGCTACAACCCTCTCTCTCGTTTTCCAACTACTTTTGGAAGGGAGCTACAACCCCCTCAGCTCTTGTACTAGCTGATCCATTTACTAGTACGTAGGTGCTGACCCTACAACCTTCAGGGACCACGTTTCATCAATTTTCAGACTGGATCCAAGAGTACAAAGCAAACATTACCGCAATACAATCATCAACTTATACTTGCATCATAATTCATTAAACAACCCAATACCGAATCACTGAAACCCTGTCATCAAGAACACAGAACCCAAACCAGAATCTAGAACTCTGCAACAACCACCAGAATCAGCAACAACCTGAAATATCAACCCTTATCATGCATACGCTACTTCACTGTACCAAAACCGCGTGTATACGCGCTTTCTCCAAAGGCAACCCGCGTGCAGATCTAGAAATGATTACTTCTGCCTTTGCTGTCAGATCCGACCCTTGCCAAGCGTCCCGAACAGATAACCAGCAATACCAGATCCTCTCACTGCGTCAGACACCCACACACGCTTACTCTTTGCCTAGTGATCTTCTCCTTATATAGCCTTAGGCCTTGTTCAATACCAAGAGCCAAAACCATAGAAACACAATACCATCAACTTCAAAACTAGGGATCGACACGCCCGTCGAGATACAATGGTCCGAAACCATAGGCACAACTTCCAAGGACTAACCGCCATGGACCAAAGGTGCTTTTCCACATACACGCGCTTTTTCTGAAGCCAACCTGCGTGTACACGCGACTTGGGCTTAACAAACCTGCGTGTATGAACTTCCTTGGCAAGCTGTACTAGGATCTGTCTTCTGAGTAAGTTGCCATCACCTGAACCAACTTCTGAGTATCTGTACCAACCTCTGAGTGAGTTGCCATCAAGGACAACACTTGAATCATAATGCCAACAATCTCCCCCTTTGGACTTGATGGCAACCACTACACCAAGTCACTCTCCCCCTTTGACATCAAGGGCAAAGGGCGGACCAAGATATTCTCTTCTTTGGTATACCTTCTGCTGTCCATACTCCCCCTGAGTACTTGCTGAAATCTCCAACTATGCTCCCCCTTTGTGTATGCCAAAGAGTACCAATCTATCCATCCTGCTCTTGCTGAATTGTGCTGTTCATGCTCCCCTTGACTGTAGGCAAGATCTGCAAAAGATGTTCTTCAAGAAGAACAAGGACTTATACATTATAGAAGACCTTCCTATCACCAAAAGACTCAACATACATTCATCATTCATCATTCATCCCAGGCATAGTGGGGAAACCAACATAGGCCGTTACATGACCTTGACACCATAAAAGAGATATCACAAGAGATACATGACATAGAGATGAAATATCTAGACCAAGACTTATGAAAGCCATCAACAGCATCATGATATAAGCATCAGCCTGCAATACCATTCCTAAACAGTAAGATGTATCATTTATCTTCATAGACTTTATCAACAACTTCTAACCATAATGCCAACAATGCATTATTTGAAGAATATTCTCCCCCTGAGTGTGAGCCAACCATGTCTGAACCATTTCCTGAGTCTGTTCTGCTCCCCCTGAGCCTGAGCCAACCATGACTGAACCTGGGTCTGTTCTGCTGCCCTTTCTCCATATAACCATCTGTTCTGCTGCCCTTTCTCCATATACGCGACTTTGCAGCATGTAACTCGCGTATATACGCGACTTGTCTTCATTATCTCAGCGTATGCAGGATGGAATACTGAATCTCATCACTTTCAGATTCCCCTGTGTCTGTTATGTCAGCTGACTGAGTTGTCCCACACCTTTCTGTCTCTGTCTTCTTCAATTCCTGCAACTGTGATGATGTATGGTCCCCTTGTCTTGAATTTTGAAATCTGCTTCTGCATTCCCTTGCTTTATGCCCATAGTTGTTGCATGTATAACACCTTATATTTTTCATGTTCCTTCTATCACAATCAATTGCTTTGTGTCCATATGCATTACAGGCAAAGCAATACCCTCTGAAATACCTGGGATGAGATGATCTTTCTTGAACCATTCTACTTCTGCATCTGGCTGCAACATGTCCAAGATTATGACATACATAACATTCAACTTTATTCAGCGGAGGAAATAATCGTCTATCACGTCCATAGTTAGGAGTAAAGGATCTTCCTTGAGGAATTTCTTTTCTTGGTTGTTCCTTGAGCATTTCAGATTTCTCATTAGAGTTTCTTGTCTCACCTTGTGAACTAGATTCACCTTCAACATATTCATGAAAACCAAGACCAGTCTTGATAGCAGGAGATCTTTGACTATTAAGAATATCATCCAAGACTTTAGAACTATCTTGAAATCGTAAAAGCTTATCCTTTTCTTCTAGTTTACCTTTCAAGATATTTACCTCAACTTGATGTTGTTCTTCCTTTTTCAGATACTGCTTCCTTAGGTCTTCTTCAACTTTTCTCCCTTCTTCTACTTGTCGCTTTAGTTTGATCACTTCATGTTCTTGATCTTCAAGATCTTCTTTTAGAGAGAGGATCTTTGATTCAAGTCTCTGAATAGTTGTGCTCTGATCTTTTGCTATATCCTGCAATTTCTCCCTTACCCTGGTTTCTGTTTCCAATAGTTCTTTTAATTTGGCAGCTTCTTCAGTTTCTGCATTCTTCTCTTCATGTGCCATGAGACTTTTAATATCCTCGCTATCATTGGATGAAGCATTCTTCTTCTTGTGCGCCATGAGACTTCTAATATCTTCACTATCATTAAATGAACTTTTAATATGGGAATAATAGCTTCTACCATCTTCTTCATATATCCTTTCTTTGTTATGAGGACATCTAGCAGCATAGTGACCAACTCTACCACATAGAAAACATTTGAAAGGCAGCTTATCTTTGAACCGTCCAGTTCCCCGTTCAAGATTCTTGACAAAATTTACCTCATCTTCTTCCTCTGACACTTCGAATGCGGCCTCTGGTGGTACCTCTAGTCGCATTTCAAAAGCAGTTAAGATCCCGTGAAGCTGTGACATGGTAATTTTTCGCACATTCTCCTTTTCTTCTATGGCAGATACTTTAGAATCAAATTTAGTAGACAGAGATCTCAAAACCTTTTGAACTAAGACAACTTCCTCAAATTCTTCACCCAGATCCCTCATACAATTCACAATCTCATCCATACGCAGGAAATAATTAGCTACGCTTTCATTACTTCGCATCTTAAGAGTTTCATACCGGATTCTGAGAGTTTGAAGCTTCGCTATTTTTACCTGATCATCTCCTTCGTAGCTTGTAACGATTTTGTCCCATATTTCCTTAGCTGATTTGAGATGCATGATCTTCATAAATTCTGATTGAGTCAAAGTACTCAATAGGACATTAACTACTTTGGCATTGAGCTCATATTGCTTTTTCTCTGCTGGATCTGTAGGAGTTGCTGATGGGAATTTGTATCCTCCTTCTATGAGTCCCCAAACTTCTGCTCCAAGAGACTGTAGATATGCAGTGGTTCTTATCTTCCAGTGAGTAAAATTGTTCCCGTCAAAGACTGGTGGCCTGATGTGTGCCTCTCTTTCTGGATTAGCCATTTTGATGGATCTTTTCCTTCAAGCGATCAAGCTTCCTCTGAAGGACCTGCTCTGATACCAATTGTTGGAAATAATACTGAGAGGGGGGGTGAATCAGTATTATCAGATCAATAAAACCTTTTCAATTTCATACTCAGAAACATATACGCGACTTCAGTTAAGTGAACCCGCGTGTACACGCGACTGTGTCTAAAGCAACTAGCGTATATGCAGATATCTTATGATTCAGTTAATCTTATCTTCAGTAAATGCATCAGAACATTATTAAGCAATTTAGCAGTAAACAGGTGCAGTATAACATAACAGAACATCACACAAGAGCCACACACATGAACACCATGATATAAGGTGGAAACCCAATGTGGGTGAAAACCACCTGCTGCAATTCGTCTCTTTCTTCTTTAATGAGAAACTTCTTTTACAATATACTGGTGCAGTCCTTTACCAGTATGCAGGCTACAACCTGCAGAGGGCTACAACCCTCTCTCTCGTTTTCCAACTACTTTTGGAAGGGAGCTACAACCCCCTCAGCTCTTGTACTAGCTGATCCATTTACTAGTACGTAGGTGCTGACCCTACAACCTTCAGGGACCACGTTTCATCAATTTTCAGACTGGATCCAAGAGTACAAAGCAAACATTACCGCAATACAATCATCAACTTATACTTGCATCATAATTCATTAAACAACCCAATACCGAATCACTGAAACCCTGTCATCAAGAACACAGAACCCAAACCAGAATCTAGAACTCTGCAACAACCACCAGAATCAGCAACAACCTGAAATATCAACCCTTATCATGCATACGCTACTTCACTGTACCAAAACCGCGTGTATACGCGCTTTCTCCAAAGGCAACCCGCGTGCAGATCTAGAAATGATTACTTCTGCCTTTGCTGTCAGATCCGACCCTTGCCAAGCGTCCCGAACAGATAACCAGCAATACCAGATCCTCTCACTGCGTCAGACACCCACACACGCTTACTCTTTGCCTAGTGATCTTCTCCTTATATAGCCTTAGGCCTTGTTCAATACCAAGAGCCAAAACCATAGAAACACAATACCATCAACTTCAAAACTAGGGATCGACACGCCCGTCGAGATACAATGGTCCGAAACCATAGGCACAACTTCCAAGGACTAACCGCCATGGACCAAAGGTGCTTTTCCACATACACGCGCTTTTTCTGAAGCCAACCTGCGTGTACACGCGACTTGGGCTTAACAAACCTGCGTGTATGAACTTCCTTGGCAAGCTGTACTAGGATCTGTCTTCTGAGTAAGTTGCCATCACCTGAACCAACTTCTGAGTATCTGTACCAACCTCTGAGTGAGTTGCCATCAAGGACAACACTTGAATCATAATGCCAACACACCATTCTCTATTTTGTCTTAGAGGGTCATTGTCACAAAGAGGGTGATATTTTCCTATGGGTCTCATAGTAAACTTCCAAAAAAGTGTCCAAAATGTCACTGGAAATGGCTGAAATGCTTTGCTAGATTTGGAAACATCATATGGTATGATCGGTGATGTTTTCTACCTGTTTCTGCATTTCTAGGCATTTTGGGTATTGGGATGCAGCCAAACCAGGCAGTTCCCACGACTTATTTTTATATATATGTGTGCCACACTGAAAATGATGGAGATGGCCATTCCTTCAGGCAGTTCCTCTTGGTATGCAATGTCCAAGAATTTTTTCGCAATGGTACAAGGACCTATTTTCTTGTTCTCAATTTGTTACATGTGATAAATTTGTTCTTTCTCTGGTGCACTAGTACTTTGTCACCAAACAACACATGATTTTAGTCTACTCAACGTATTTACCTTCTTGTTGTTGATGTGGATGCTTGCATGTGACTTTTCTCTTACCTAATGCAAATCATGCATCTGTTTTGCAACATCTGTACTTCTCCTCTCAGCCACTGGTTCCTTGGGAATCTTCCACGAACAATTTGAAATGGGTTTAGTCCTGTAGATGTATTCATTGACTTGGTAGGCAAACTCAACATGAGTAAACACTAGATCCCACTGTCTGGGTTTGCTCCCAGCTAAGCATCTTATTTTATTTATTTTATATTTTATTTATAAAACTGAAACAATAGAATATTTTATTATATTAAAATGCTGTAGCTGGTGCTAATAGCAATGTGCAAAATGATTGCTTCAGAGTTTCAAAACCTAGTATTAAATAACGCTTTCATATTACATAGCAAAGTTTGCACGAGATTATAAAATAGACATTCCAATTTTTCCTGCATGTAGCCTATTTAACAAAAATACCCAAAATCTGTATGACTCCAGATAAACATCGCAATTAACGAAAGATGCATAGACTATTTGCTTCTTCTTGACCAATCTTTGAGAGAGGGGACTGTTGCTGTTCAATATCCATTGGTTCATCAAGCTGATGGACTGTCACTTCTTCCTTAGATTAAGTTTGAGCGTAGCTGACAGAAACTTTGTTGTTTGATGTTGAGGAAAGAGATTCCTTCCAAAGATTGAGAGCCAAATTCCGCAACATGCTACATGCAACTTCCAGAAACAAGAATCTATTTTTACGAACCTGTAAATTCATGATGGATGCATGTCTTATGCACTTTAGTTGTGACCAAAGTTGCGTGGTATGGGGAAATGGAAACATGTATCTAAAACTAGAACATGTTGGAAATGTGGCTCCCCAAAAATCAGAAGTGGGGAAACATGATATATATATATATATATATTCAACAAATTATACTGAAACTTTGAAAGAAAGCATTTAAGTTTTGACATTATAATTTCGAATACAGATACAGATTCATGAATAAATGAGCAAATGCCAAGGCCCAAATCATGCTATAACTAACAATTATCTACATATCAATGAAATAATTGCCTATATTGGGATCCTCAACATCAATATTACCCTCTCAGCATTAAAATAAGATATATATATATAATTTTTTTTTTGTATTTCTGAATTGAGGCTTTTGTGATTAGAATTGATTTGAAACTCGTCACATAGAGATTTTTCTGTCGGTGTTTCGAACCATCAAGTGTGGTTTATCTTCAGGACAAATTGATGAAGAAAATCTGATCAAGCCCAATGAATAAATAGGAAAGGAACCCTTAACACGAAAGAAAACTCTTAGCATGTCAAATCCAGATTTTGTTTGAATGATAGGTAAACTTTTACTAGGGTCATGATAGAGGATTTCAACAATCAATGCTACTAAGGTACATAGAGGGCATGGTTCTCTTGATTAAAATGCTAGTTCCATACCCTTGTACATGATGTAAACGTATGGAAACATTGCAATCCCCTCAATCTTGAAATTTTAATAACTGTTAAGTCTGTTGAATTTGGAGTGAGATCTAAAAGTCTATTTTTTCTGTGTGAAATCCAATGAAGTTCAAAGCACTCTCAAACATCGTGAGTCAATTAATGTTAATGTTAAAAATTTAAGCATTTAACATTACCATTAATTACATAGCATTAGTAGGACCTATGGTTGAATATTAGGCTGCTCCACTCATAAATTATTGTTTGTTTAAAATAATTTGCGTTCGGTCAACAACCGCCACACAAGCATGTTGTACTGCCCCGCACGTGCCATATGTACACTGAAAAGTGAAACATAATCTATGGACACTCGAAACATGGGGGTTGCCTAAAACGTGTTCCAAAAAAGTGAAACATGTTTCAAGTTTCAATGTGGCTGAAACACGTTTCAGCTGTATTTTGGGGTTTCCGTACCTAAACATGGCTGGTACCGCAACTTAGGTTGTGACAGAGAACAGAGATGTCCTGTCTGATCAGAGTCCTGAATTCCAAGACATCTCTGTTCTCGATTGCTGCATTTTGAACACAATCTTGCAAAATAAACCAGGCTGAGAGGAACAAGACCAGAACAGGGACCTCAACCCAAGAAAATGGAGGAGGTTACAAGCACCTCATGCGATCACCTCAAACCAGAATTGTTAAATTCCCCAGAATTTCCACACAATATATCTTGCAAAAGGCAGACCAGAGGGAATGGACATGAAATTAGCAGACCAATGACAAACAGAGCTGTGAGAAATAGCAAAAATCCCGAGCCACTTGCCCTGGTGGTTCTTGCAATTCTCCTTTTCTAGAATTGGAGAACCAGACCCATAATGCAGAAGCTGAATTATCAATTGATATAAAATCCCATAAAAAATTCTCATATTTGAAATAAAACAACCAGGATCCCAGTCAATCTGCTCAATTGTAGAGAATTGGTTTACCTGGGGGCCTGACATTGGAAAATCCCAACTGTAAATGTTCCAAATTCCCTTCCTCCCTCGTTCCATTATCCCACAAAGCTAGGGCTTTTTTATACTAATGCATTTGTTACTCAGAGCCAAGGTTAAGTCTCACATGTTAGAGAGGCTCGGTGCTGTCCTCGATACCCTCATCCTGATACAAACGAGTTGATATATATTGTGTTGAGCCATACGGGTAGTAAATGCTGATTGACGTGCTTGCTTTATCCAAAACCTTAGGAGATGTTGCATAGTGAGCACCCCCCATTTTTTTCATACTCAGCTTTGGTTAATTCAGTGGGTCTCCGTTGCCCAAATATTGGGTTCCGCATTGAGCTTTCACTTCATGCGGAAGAAGGAGATCATGCTTTTGTGCTTGCTTCCTTTTTAGTTTGAGTAATGACTATACTGAGTTTGCTATCCACCGCAGAAGATTTCCCAAGCATGGCTTTAATGATCACCATTGTCTCACCTAAGACAATCAATGTTTTGACCTTGGATTCCTTAGCCAGTAGGAGACTTCTCAGCAGATTAGATGCATATGATAGCTAGATTTTTTGGAGCTTTCCCAAGACCCCAAGAAGGAGATGCTACTTTGTTTCTTCGAGGTTCAGAGAGAATCACCCTTCCTCCCTATCCCTCTGATCCTGCCACCTGTGCTCCCAGCGAAGTTTCTAACTAAATTTCCCAGAATTCTATTAGCTGCCTATGTCTGCCTATCTGTTTGAGGATGATAGGCAGACTGTAATTATGCTTTGTTCCCAAAATCTTCCGAATTGTCCTCCAGAAATGTCTCAGAAACTGTCTATGTCAAATGTAATGTTCTTGAGCAGTCAATATAGTCTCACAATGTCCTTAATGAATAGCTCAACCTCCTTTTTTGGAAATCATTGGTCTTCTACATGTTGAGAAATGTGCCATTTTGGAGAATTTGTCTGTCACCAAGAATATAGGAACGTTCCCATTCCGAGTTCTCAGTAGTCCCAGCACAAAATCCATGGTCATTTTCGCCCAAAGAACTTGGGTTATCATTGGTCTTCTGCATGTTGAGAAATGTGCCATTTTGGAGAATTTGTCTGTCGCCAAGAATATAGGAACATTCCCATTCCGATTTCTCAGTAGTCCCAGCACAAAATCCATGGTCATTTTCACCCAAGGAACTTGGGATTCTATAGCCTGTTGTTCCGACTCCTGCCTTTCGCCAATTGACAAATGCCAATTTTTTTCAGCATATTTAGAGACATACTGCTTCTGGGGTGGTATATAGTATATCTTCTTCAATGATTCTTGGGTTTTACCTCTCCAAAAGCATCCACGTGAACTGGCACTGTGGAACTCTCTGACTGGATTGTCTCGTGGAAGCTCCAGTGGTACAAAAGGTGCACTCTTGTAGAAAGCAATTTAGATAGGTTATCCTATTGACCAAACAGTTGTACTCTGCATGATTTCCTTGTTTCTTTGAAGTCTGCGTCGTTCTTGTACAACTCTTCTATGGCTTCAGATCAAATTACCTCAATGGCAATAGTTGGCAACTATGCAACTCTCTTGTCCAATGTATCTGCATCCATCTACATCCTTTTTTTATTTGCATGATCTGTTCTTGAACACAAAGGCATAAACTTTGTAGTTATTCCTCCCATTTCTTGTCTCTGGTTCAATTTTGCTTGGTGGTTAATAAATTGTGCTGTCTGATGGTCAGCTTACAAAACAAGTTATTTGGACAGTAAATATTGCCTCCATTTATGTAATGCGAACAATATGGAAAGAACTTTTGATTGTAGACAGAATAACTCCTCTTTTCACTAACGAAAACCATAGGGCTTTATGGGCCCAATGCCATTCTGATTACATGACAGGCTACTTTAAACAAGTATTTGATTCTTGTAAGTTTCACACAATCTCTATGTGATGCCCTTCCCTTTTTACGATCCGTCATTGGGCACAAACACCACTGAAATATTTAATGAATTTTGTATCAAGATTAACCAGGTCATCAAATCTTCTCACTTCGCTTATGCTTCATTCGACTGTTAAGAAGCCTTGAACTAATATGAGTGGCTGGGATGAATGAATGACAGTCCATGGATGTGCCATGAGCCTTGGATATGGCCATTTCCCCCCTTTTATCGTTCTACACCATAAAAATGAGCTGGACTCAATCATTATAGATGGTGGGAAATTATGGAGTTTTGATCATCCACTCTTAATTTCCCTTCCTTTGCTGAAGACCTTCCTCGATATTATTTTGGGGGACTTGGAAAAAATTAAAACCTCAAAATCATAGTTCAAAATTTTCATGATTTGAATAATCCTTTCAAGATTTGCTGCCTTAAATAAATATTAGGTATTTGAGATTATCATATACAATTTTTTTGGGTAAAATTATTGCCAAAGATACAGCGATATTTTTTCTGGTTTGTTGCAAAACCCCAAGCAAATTTGACATGTTAGTTACCTATTGGGTTGATGACGAGCTCTCTGACTCATGCTCTATCACGATTTCCTCTAGCCACCCTGCCAAAGAATAGTGTTTTTCCATTCTGGTTCTTCTCTGACTAGTAATAAAATCCGACCCAACCTTTTTCAGTTTCCTGTCTCTGTGGTTCAGATTTCAGATTTCATTTGTCCATCTAGACTAGCCGTTTTCAGTCATAATTTTAGAGTTATTTGGTATACATGGGGAAATGTTAAAACTTATTCAATTGATCATCTGTACGGGGATGCTCAGCCAATATAAAGTCTTAATTTCTTGGATAAAATGAGTTACTCCATCCAGCCCCGCTGCCCTTCCCCCCACACACACATATATATATATATAACATAGTTACATGGGTTTATGCATTGTCACAAGCTCTAAACTGCATTTCTATTCGTCACCAACAATTTTTTATATATTATTTAAATGCCATCTTTTATTAAAAGTTTGGTTGATTAAAGAGCACATTTATCATATTTCTAATATTGAATGTCATTTTTTATAAGATTGGTTGATTAAAGAGCACAATAAAGTAAATCTTTTCATTTTTCATATAGCTTGAAAAGTTTTGGACAAGGAAAATCCTAGATGAGTTGAATGTACGATCATTCAATCTATATCATCAATGTATAACCGATGCATTGGGCTAAGGGCGTTTTGATCCATTAAAACCACTCTTGTCCACACAAGCAATGAATTAATCACGTAGTAATGCCAGCTGCCTTACTTGGAGGCTAAAAGTATAAACCTTAAAATGACACAGGTGCCATACGATATTCACCCTTGTGTTGCAATGTTCTGACAGTCAAAAAATGGGAAACCTTCTAGTAGAGGTTTGTGTCTTGTACATCCAGTTCAACTACATTTAGAACAACTCTATCCAATCCGAATAAATGTTTCTTGATCACTACATTGCTGCCTGTATGGTTCTTTCCAATCAGAGAAAATGTATCTCAATCGCTACACCTGCAGATGTGTTCTTGAACAAATTCGATTACAGTTGTGAGCTCTGGTTTTTTTGAAATATAATCCGGCAACTTGAATGCTGTTGATGGCGAAACACGTTTCACTTAATTAGACAATTAATTTTTTTGCAAACACTATATAAAATATATGATAAGCACATCTTATTATAACAATAGGTTTCTGAGATTTAGATTACATTATTTGACCTGTTGGCAAGCATCTGTGGGGGGGTAGCAGAAAAAATTATAAGACTGAAGCATATGTGGAGAGGTTGTAAAAATATTAAGAGTAGTTCATGAACCAAGATTGGGAGAATATGGAAGAAAGAGCGTGTACAGGTAGAATGAAATTTGACACTGGCAATACAAAAGCAGTGATGGAGACTCATGGCCGCCCCACATCAATTGAAGCCAGTATTTTTCTGTTTATTTACACAAGCTTAAAGACAGTAATGTTGTTTGAATTCATAGGGTCAGGATCGAGTAATTTGCAAAATTGCATAAAACAAGGAATCTGCATGTAGAGTTTGAGCTTTTTGTTTTTGTTTTATTTATTTATTTATTGCTGAGGAAAATCTGGGCAGATCAAACCAAAGTGATTACACCCTGTTGGCCAAGCTAGCAGAGGCCAAACCAAAAGGTGTCCGGGAGAATTAGGTGGTGTACTTTAGCAATGAGACCTCGACCAATTGAGTTAACCCTTGGGACTGTAGTAGCTTGTGGAGTTGTACTGAGCTTGTTATTGAATAACTTAAAAGTAACTGATTGCAACCAACTATAAAGTTCTAGTTTGGAAAGTTGGAAGTCCTCATCTTCTAAGAAGAGGCATTTAATATCATTGGAAAAATGAATTACATTGAAATAAGTACAAGAAGTTCAACTAACTAAAGTTGAACAAGGATGAATGTTCTAAGAAGAGACATTTAATGCCACTGGAAAAATGAATTACATTGAAATAAGTACAAGAAGGTAGCTAAATTTGAACAAGGAAGAATGTTCAATCAAGATAGTAATTTGAACAAGGAAGAATGTTCAATCAAGATAGTAAAAACAACGTGAATAATTATTAGCTTAAATTAATAGGAAAACAAATAAATTTAAAAAATAAATGACAATATTAATGATACAAATAAAAAATGCATTTACATATGAAAGGAAGATGTATGATCTTAATAGACATGATTTGAAATTGTTTTACATTGGTTAAAAATTATATTTTCGTTAAATGCGAGGAGTTTAAGGAAGCAAGGTAACAAACAAGACTCATTGGTAGGAGTGAATGTCTCCTTTGTGGATCACTAGTAATTTACTTTAGGTGGGGTGTTTGATAAGTGATGATTGTCTTCATTATCACTTAGTAATTTACTTTAGGTGGGGTGTTTGATAAGTGATGATTGTCTTCATTATCACTTGATAACTAAGTTAGGATGGAAATTTAACAAAATTGTAAGCGTGAAAAAGCATATGTAAATATGGTAAAAGTACTTATGTAAGGTTTGGTAAAAATTCAAATTTCACAATTTAAAAATGGATGTGGTAAAAAGATTATATAATCTTAATAAAAAGGTAAATATATATGTAAATATGTTAAAAGTAGTTATGTAAGGTTTGGTAAAAATTTAAATTTCACAACTTAGAAATAGACGTGGTAAAAAAATTATATATTTTTAATAAAAAGGTAGATAATTTGTTTTTTGTTTTTGTTTTTCACCTGTTGTAATTTACTAGTATTCCATTACAATTATTTTGAACTATTTGAGAAAAAGTCCAACCTACAAGAGTCTAGAGGGAACCCTGCAAGAGAGTGTAGAGGAATAATAAGCAAGCTTTGTCATTGTCACCTTTAACTTAGGGGGAATCTTTAGGTCTAATTGTTTGGTATATAGTGAAAAAGTTTTGGCCTCATATTGACTTCATTCAATCAAACTCACTATTTTGGATGAAATCTTGAAATGTCCAAAAAATAGAAATTCTCTAAAGTCTAAGTTCAAAGCTTTAAACATTCCGAGTCCAAGATGTATTAAAAAAACAAGTACATATGTTGAGATTTGAAATGCTTGAAGGCGATCAAAATTTGACAAATGATTCAAGATTAGATGATGGTGTTTACGTTGTTACAATCATTTAGTTCAAGTTCTCTGGATCATTTTTAAGCTTGAAATTATTAACGTGTCAAATTGAAAGAAACACAAAACATGAATTAAGCTTGAAATTATTAATGTGTAAAATTGAAAGAAACACAAAACATGAAATATATGTGTACCATAGAACAATTCCAAGGAAAAATCATAGTTGAAGTGTAAGATAACCATTAATCATGTAATTACGGTGAGGGCTTCTAGAATTTTAATTTAATTATCAATACTTATTAGGTGGATGGTAGGGATTAATTTCTACAAAATATTCTAGGATATTCTTAATAGTATTTACAAATCAAATATTGAGATTTATTTATTAATTAGTCATGTTTTTTGCCCTTTTAATTAAATTGATTAATTAGAAAAATTTAATGTGGGATTGATAAGCCATAGTATTGGTCCATGGTATGTAACAAAGCCTATTTATGGATCTCCATGGTAAAGTGGGGGTTGATTTCCATGATTAAGAATTTTGTTGCATATTTTTGATATGTCTAACTTATATATATATATATATATATATATTATTATTTTTTAATTAACTACCATTAATAATAATAATTTAAAATAACAACGTATTTTTGTTAATTTTTATGACTTTTTTTTTTAATATTTTTAGCCTAGTGAGATGTAAGTGATTTGATGTTTATCATGGATGGATGCCTATCAACATTTACCAACCATTTAATTTACATGGCTGCTTTAATTTTATGTTACAACATTTGATAAAAGCTTGTTTGTGAACAAGAATGCTTTAACAATTGTGAGGAGATATTAATCTCTCACACACAAGCTCTCACACACTATACAAGCGTTGAACATAAAACACCAACACATCAACATAAGCTAAACATTACTTGAATTGGTACATGGCAACGACGAGAATGATACAAATATCATATTTAGGGAGATCCAGACTTACCCAAAATCATGAGAAGGCACTAAACATGTTAACATAAATAAAATGCAATGTTGTTATGGATGTAATTTAGGATTATCCTCCCACAAGTAGGAATAAAAATGAGTGCTCTTTTTAGCATGAAATAAAGGTTGAAATGAGTGCTCTTTTTAGTATGAAATGAAGGTTGATGTTAGCATTAATCAATATTGTATGTAAACATTAAGCTTACAAAAACATTAATGCTGGTAGTTTAAGTATGGAAATATTATTTCATTATTAAGTGCAAAATAATGAACATTTCTCTATACAAAATGATAAATGGTAGAAGAAAAACCTTGATTATGCTAGCAGTTTCTCCAAAATCAAGCCTTGTGTGGATTGTGCAAAAGAATATATTGGCAATGAGATCTAACTCATGAATGTGATTAAAAGATGAGTGTTTAAAATTTTATTTCATGCATTAATCACCACTCCAAAATATATCATTACGACTCTGCATTAAGGTACTACACTAGTACTCACCATTCCAAAATGTAGCATTATAATTATGTGTTAAGGTATTACGGTAGTTAAGAAACCAGAATTTGAACAAAACCATGGAACATGGATAATGAATTATTTAAAAATACTTGCATCATTTAGTTAGAGGAGTGTCTTAAGACCATTTTTATGCCTAGATGTTAATGATATAGAATGAGTTATGCCCCCATGTTAGTGATTTTTGCATGAATAAGAGTCAACTTAACAAGTTCATGCACACATCACATTTCCTTGAGTGAGTGAGTTAATTGATTAGGTAATTTCAATTCTTATGTGCAATCTATTGAAAAACAACTTAAATTGCACCATAAATTAGATTGACATACTTTGAAAACCCTATAGAGTTAAAAGTTGACTTATAATGTATAGACTCAAGTTCATGAAGATGAGACAAAGGTTTATCTTGTACTTGAGTGGAGTGATCTAATGTTGGATGTGAACTTGAATACAAAAATATGAAAATGTTTTAAGAAAATGGTTAAACAAAAATGGAGATGGCCATTACCATTGGGCTAGGGGGTCTTAAAACCCTTGACAATATCTTCTTCACCAAAGTTTGTTGAAGTCCACCAATATCTAGGATTAGTAGAGGAGCATCAAGCTAAGATGATAAACTTCAAACATTTCAAAGAGAGGTTAGCTCTTTGAAAAAACCCCATGCATCACAAGCTAATTAAACCAAATCTATAGTAAAGAGACAAAAATCATATGATATTTACCTCTAGAATTAGGTGAATCAAATTTAGAGCTACAAAAAAATTAATATATAAAATAATTTTTATACCTTACTTGTTCTATACCTCTTTACCTCTTTGTGATAACTTTACCTCATTAATGCATACATCCTCTTTACCTCTTTGTGATAACTTTACCTCATTAATGCATACATTTCTAAATCTCTTAGAAAACTCTGAAACATGGGTTAAGAAGGAATAAAACCCCACACACAATAGACAACAATGCTCTCCACTTCACAATAGGCAACAATGCTCTCCACTTTATCTCCAACGAGTGGAAATAGCATAGTGCCCTCCTTATGGAGAGGAGCACTCCATTAACATACAATGAAAACCATGAGCTAGATTGAAACCATGAGGTCAATATCATGTTCCCAAAGTCAAACCCACATAAATTCACTAAGTTGTTACACAAACTTATTGAAGGTGGAGTGCCTTTTATAAAGTGAACAAATCTCTAACTAATTTGACACTTGTGGTCCATCTGAGAGAGAAAACAAGTGCACCCTTCCTAGATTTAAGGTAATAAAGGTAATAGCTTTATTGTGGCATGTGTGAAATCAAATGATGGTTATGAGTTTCCCACTAACAAACTCCATTGTTCATGCAACTAACTCATTCACATGCATGATAATAAATCAAGATGATGTGTGCCCCTTCTAAAAGCTTTAAGAAGCTTTATCATAAGTCAAGATGGCGTGTGCTCCTTCTAAAAGCTTTAAGAAGCTTTATACATGTGAAGAGACAAGAGAGAGAGAGAGTACTTTTCTGGAATATTTTAGAAGTCACACGTGAATGTAGGAGAGAGAAAATGCACTCTTCTAGAACGATTTTCATGTGTGTCAAGTAATGCATGTCCATGTAGCTCATGTGTACTCCATATGTTGAGAAGTGTACAAGGCATTGGTGTGGCATCTTTGTTATTGTGCATTGTGTTGACATGGATTCCAATGGAGTGACCTGTATCTTAATGTAATTAGGTATCATTAAATATTAATGCATGGATCTCACTGTAGGTACACAAATTTTGTGACACGATGCATAGAGTTTGAGGCATGGTGCAGGGATTCCAATGTGGGGTGTTCCACTTGAATGATGGGTGAAGTTTCAAAACAAGACATTAGGAAAATTACATAGATAATTCATTCTAACAATTGTATAAGTTAATTTTATACATTTTCCTAGGTTTACCATGGTGGTACAATCTTATTTTTGTTACATATGTCAATTACCTTGGACATAAAAGTATTTGCTAAGCTACTTGGCTAGAAATAAGTAAAAGATGATGAATATCTTATGAATTGGGAAAGGGTAAACTTATATAAATAATGTCTAAGATTTATAAATTGGTTTAATTAGCTTTTAGAATTTAGAGATCCTAAATTTTTTCATGTAAGCCTTTTGAGAAGGAGATTTCAATTAGAATTACCACTTACCCTGTCTATTATTCTTACATTTTTTCTTTGAGATATGTTTTTTTCGCATATGATTTTAGGGGCCGGGCCTTTTTAAATGAAGTGATATAGGGTTAAATTCATTTTTTTTTTCTTTCATACTCTTTACCTACAATCCTTTTTGTCTTTATATGACTTAAGCTTGCTTTGATTTGTTCTTTAATTCTTCATTAGACCTTACTGGATGGCATTTAACAAGTCACACATAATTGTGGATGGTATTTTTTTATGAATAGGATGGTGATGTAAGAGAAATGATGAAAGATGTTAGGCCTGGTTAGGATATGGAGTATATCATTGAGCTTGATGTCCAATAGTATGATCTGGCATAAGTTAAGACACACTAATATGAGGACAACTATGTCACCCCATGGTCCACAAGACAAAACAATAATTGTTTTACTAGATAATAAGTGTTGTTAGTTCAAATGCAATGTTCATTACTTTCATGACAAATTTGGAAACTATTTCATCACATCTAGGCAAGGAAACCACACATGAAATCATATCTACTAAAGGAAAGATCATAATGGAATACTCTCTACGAACACACATATAATTTGAAGTGTAGACAAGAGTTAATATACCATAGCGTAGTCATGTAAAGGAGATCATTTAATTTTCATGTAGATGATTAAAAGAGGAGGAACATGTCAAGATTTGAGAAGATTGTTAGAAGATCGGAAAGGTAGAAAGATTTTCTTATGTTGATGATTGCTTGTGATATTATAATGTTCTTATTAATTTCTTAATGTTCTTCCTTTATCTTCTTTTTATCAAGTAACCATTAAAGCAAAAATATGAAGATCATGGACACCAGATGTAGGCACTCAACCAGGGTTAAAACCCCTTTATAGGGGAAAACCCAGTAAAAAACTCTTCCTTCAGTAGATTCAAAATGAGATAGACTAAGACCTTAGACCAACAAACCTTCCTCCCCCACCAAGTCGGCCTTCCAAGATGATTTAGCAATTTCTAGTAGTCCCTTCTTGTCTAGCAGCTTCAGCGCAACAACCACCCAGAGATTTCGGCCCCAACTACAAATTTCAGCCTCCCTAGCTACTGTAGAATTTCGGCCCCAGCTTCGAATTTCAGCTTCCCTAGCTATTGCAGAATTTTGGCCCCTTGCAACACTCCAAAACTTCGCACGTGTGAGATAGGAGAGATAAAACTCAACTGCTCTTGCTTGATAGGGCCCTCCTTCGCTAGCCCTTTCCTCTTCTTCACTTAAATTTCACTCTTTTCCTGGCTCAAGAAGTTGGAGATCGAACTTGATGAGTGAGTGTGACAAATGAGGTTGATTGGTTGCCTTTAATAGGTGTTCCTGCCCCTCAATTTAGGCTGACTTGTCCAGATTGAGGCCGACTTGGTGGAGGAGGCTTATTGACTTATTTTATAATAAAATATTTTTCTTCTTTGACAAATAGAGCACAAGAAGGGTCTTTTACATTATGACATTGACAAGGACATTAGACATGAATCTTAGAAGCCTTAAATGGAGGCTTTGACCTAAAAACAATTGACCCAAGCATGAAACCCATGCTTTAATATGTCGATTTCTTTAATAATAAAATTTCTTTTTCTTTTTTTTGACAAATTCATTACATCACGATTCAAATATAATTATGAAGACTAACACTAGTTACATTCTTCAACACTCCCTTTATACCTCTTAATTGCAAATATATAGAGGTACATGGAAGATCTCAAAAGAAACTACGAAGAGTTCTAGCACACTTAGTGCTTTGGACTCGGTGCTTTAGCCAACTCTAGGTACCATCAAAATTTTAAACTCTACCATCAACCCAAGGATCTAGGTGCGTATCTAAGGTCGGAGCTCCATGACCAACGCCACCCTCCCTCTTCGAGATCTAGACATCAACATATAGGTTGGCCAGATGTCCTCCCAAGCATCTTGCCATTAGATGTTTCACCTCTCCTTATAAATTAAACCATATATATCCATTTGTCCAAGCATGCTTCCAAAGTGTTCATCCTTCTTGTGGAGAGATTTACTTATACAAACACGAACCCCAATCAATAATAAACTTTCAAATATACAAGTAAACACAAACCTTCAGGGTCCACGTTCATTTTGATGCTACTTCAACCATCAAGTTATCCATATACAATTTGTCGGAAGTTTTTATTGCTTCTTTCATTTCTTCAACAACATCAAATACATCCTAAGATCTTCTCAAGTCTTCAAATTCATGAACATTTCATCTGTAGTACTTTTACTGTCATAATATGCTCTCCCTCTCAACTAGGGAGATATACCCTTTCTTCTATCTAGACTCCCTCTTAGCTTAGGGAGATCAATAACTTTTTTTTTTTCTAAAACATTGGAGAGCCTTTCACGACTTCTTTTGATCATCATCATTCTTATAGTTTCCTTTATCATGCCCATCATTATCATCTTCATCTTATGAATATTTTGAAGATTATGTACTTGCAAATATTCAACAAGTCAACTAAATACAAACAATACATAAGCATGAAGTTGACCATGTCATTACAATGGAAACATCAACTCGTTCATGCTTTTGGACAACAAATAACTAAACTTAGTTAGGTTCATAATCAACAAGAGACACATCTCAAACTTTGACTTCTTACTAGGGTTTTGTCATAACCCCTAGACTTCATCTTCGAGACACAAAGCCTTATATATCAACAATTCAATCAAATAACAATCCCACCATGCATCTAAGATTTCAATAATATGCTTTTACACACCAAAATTCTACTAGGGTTTGTGGCAAGCGCTATATTTTTATCATCAAAACTAAATCATATCGAATACAATATCATTATATCCTAGAATATCAATCTTCTACTAGGTTTTTATCAAAATCCCTAGATTTCACAATCTAAAACATGAGCATCAATAGTTAGCATACTCACATATACATATCTAGGATTTTATTATCACATACTAACATCTCAAGTCACAATTCATACCTACTAGGTAAACCTAAGACACAAACATCAATATATCAAAGTTAGAAATATAACAATTTTTCTTCAGGCTAGGGCTTCGATCATACGAATATACACCTAGGGTTTCAATCTTAGGAACTTACTATAGGTATTACAAAGGTTTACACATAAACCCTTATTTACCAAACCCTAAATATTTAGGGATTCAATACATAGTTTAGACATTAACAACAAAGCCTAAAGGGCTAGGGTTTCTATCATAACAATACCAAAGCCTAAACATCAAAAGAATAGGAATTATATATTTTATCAACAACCCTAAGTAGACTAGGGTTTCATAATCAATATTGACACACCCTTAGCAACAAGAGGCTAGGGTTTTATAGTGAACCCTAAAGGTTAGGACTACACAAGAATGATCAAATAATATCATGAGGGTAGATTCAATTTAATGAATAATCACCCTAACAAGAATCTTAGTGATTCAAAACCGTAGACATACTGAGGTCAGTAATGTATAACAAATCTTATTGTCTAAGACATACCTTGAGTTGTTCCTTAGCAAACCTTGTAGGACATCAACTCTTAAAGGGCATAACTGCTTCCATGCTTCAATTCTATCCTTTGAAGTCTCCTCCATAACCCTTGAGCTTTCAACAGGCTTTCTTAACCAAGGAAAATATAAAGAGAGGTTATTACTAGCAATAGCCCCAAAAGGTGCAAAGAGAGGCCGACAGGATTGTTAAATTGGAAAAGTTGTATTTTGATTTGAAAAAATAATTGTTGTATTAGATTTAGGTTGTTTAGCGTGTTTGTGTTAAGTTGATAATACACAATTAAAATAATAATTGAAATATTAAGATGATGAAAATTGACTGAGATATAATTTACTATTTATTTAACCAATGAAAGATTTAAAGCCATTGTGAAGAAATATTGATTTTCTAGATTGGACAATTTCTATTAATAGTAAACAAGAGTTTCATATTACTTTTGCCTCATTTTAGGCGTTCTATGTCGTTTTATGAAGGGCATTTACTAATATTTTTTGCCTATGTCTGATATGGTGGATTTCAAAATGTATGTTGTAGGCTTATTCTCAGTTGTATTCCCTATTATGGATGATTATCGCATTTATGAAATTATCTATAATTGTTGTAAATCAAGACAATGTATTATTACTCTGCATCAAGTTGAACTGGACCAAAGGATGAAAAATTAGAATAATCCTACTATTGTTGTATATTGGTTACTTCAATAGTAGGTTTTGGATGACATTGTTTGCTTAAAGAGATCTTTTCTTAAAGATAATTAAACCCTTATACCTTTAAATACCGTGAATCTCAATGTTCAATGTATAAAGAGAGATAAAGTCATATTCAATGTACAAAGAGAGAGATATAATTATATTTAAAATGTACAATCATTTTCAATGTTTAGTAGTAGAGGTGGTTGTTATGTTAACCAGATTGAAGGGTCTGAAGATCCCATGGATAATGACCTTGTGCGTGGAATAGACGTCAGGATGGACAATCGGATCGTTGTTCATGGTGAGGGGATGCTTGGCATCATAAGCCCTGGTGATGTACAGGCAGCGGCTGGGGAGAAGGGTTGGGAGTCCCGAACCCACATGAAGTCGTTGCAGGTCACTGAAACACAATTGCGTCGGCACCACATGGAAGCGCATCATGACCACTAGAAGTGATGATGAGGATGCCACATAAGCGAAGTTCTGAATGATGGGAGAAAACACGGTGATGTGGCTGGCATTGTTATGGTCCTTGGACAGGATCATGTCCATCTCCTCCATCTGCATGGCCACGACAAATGATATGTAGCCCTTGGAGTGCAACACTTCTTGGATTCTGAACCATGATACCTTAACTCCAAGATCATTATCGTTGTTGTCGCTGTCATCGTCTTCGGCGGGCGGCGACGACTACAATATCAGGTTGTTGGTAGGTGTGGGAGGACGGTGGAGGTGCGACAATGACACTATCAAGTTGTGGTTGGGCTTGTGCGTGGGCGGAGCGTTGGAGCACGGGGTGAAATGAGGCTCTCCAAACTTGTCTCGCGAGAATTTGGGTCAAAGAATGGCGGGGCCATGCCGTGGATGGCGAAGGTGCCTCTAGTGTAGAGATTGAGGCGAGCGACAGACACTCCGTTGATGGCCACGATCCCGTTCTCGTTGCTCGTGACAACAAGATTCCTGCCATGGAGTAGTGTGGGTATGCAAGAGTCGAGTTGCATGGTAGAAAACAGTTTCTAGAGAAGCTTGCGTGTGGAGGTGTGGTAGTGGAGGAGGTCCATCAGGAGACATGATAAGAGCGACAAATTATTGAGGGCATCGTCGTTGAGGGCGAAGAACATGTGGTGTGTGGGCGACAAGATTTCGTTTGCCAAGATTTCTAGGGATGCGATGATGATGTTGTAACCACGCGCCTCTTGCAGAGCTCTTCTCGCGTTCATCACCATCTCGTTCATGGTCACCTTCTCCTTTGTGCTTGAAACACTGCTTAGAAATATGATCACTGCAAAGGCTAGAAATATGCTCCAGAGCCTCATCCTGCAACAAAAGAATAGACAATAAAATACAAAAGTAAAAAAAAAATACCATCAACAAGTCAGAGGGTTATCAAATAACCTGAGTTGTAGATCTTTGAAGAAATGCAACAACGTTATCTGTAAACAAGAAACACTCGACAACGATAATTACCAAGAGAGTAGAATGAGATGCTCAAAAGCTTTCTTTACGAACCCTCCAAGCGCTCTTTACAAACTCTAGTTCATTTATGTAGCTAAAGCTGAGATTGTGATGGAATATATATAGAGGGGGTAAAGTATGTATGCCTATGTAGACTTTAATAGCGAAATTGGTAGAGGGGATCTCATACACCAATTTGTTATAAATAAACCATGGTATTAAGAATTTTCATGATAAAGTGAGAGTGAATCTCCAAATTACGAATCTTGTTACAATTTTTTGGAATCTTGTTACATATTTTTTTAAAGAAATATTTTTTACTTCTATACTAATTCTTTTTATCAATAGTAATTATCATTATTATTTTAAATAAAATTAAAATTTAGTTTTTTTTTTTTTTTTTTTTTTAACAAATTGAAATATATGATGGAGTGTTTTGATGTTTATTATAGATTAATACTATTTAATTTATATATTTACCTTATTTTTATTAACCCTATAATTTTTAAATTGTAACATTTAAATTATTAATTTTATTTTTAATTTAAAAATAAAATAAATTTAAAAATAAAATAATTTGATAACTGACTTCCTTTTATGCAGGAAGAGTAGGCATGGACACTAGCTCTGCTCTTGTTCAGATCGCTGAAACAAATGAAATCATCATGAATGATGCAAACGTTGAAGCTGAGGATTTGAAAGGAATGATAGGGATGAAAGAGTAGAGCAACAGAGAAGAAAAAACAAAAATGGTGGTCACTAAATCTTGTGGTCATGACGATGCAACTGAGTTTTTAGATAACTCTCTAGGCAAGGCCGAGGATTTGATTCCTCCCATCAGTCCAAAGTGGACAAACTATGAATGCACAAAGACTGATGATCTGATGGATGTTGTCAAGATTTTTGACTGTGTTAACCTCCCTGTGTTTGAAGAGCTCCAGGATTTGGGCCCTGCAACACCAGCCTCATCTCGTTGGGTTCTGCTACTACTACTTCCTCTTCAACCTCTGCTTCTTCTCCATCTTCATCTTCTTGGATTCCCATAAATATCAAGCAGGAGGCCGAAGGTGTAGAAAGGCATTCCTCAACATGTGCAACCCCAGGCACCCCATCTGGTGGAGACCAAGATGTTGCATTATGTGGCACTGATTCTTCCACCTCTTGTTCATATAATCAGAGATTGGACACTGCTTTTCATTGAGTTTGGCATGTGATTGAGATCATTGAAGGAGGACAATTATAAAGGTAAGTACATTGATTCAAGAGGGATCTTTATGGATTCTTTTGGTATTGGTTATGCCCATTGGATAACAATTGATGTGTTTTCTTATCTCCATCTTATTCTCTTTCCTCTTGGTTTCAAATTTCTGATTTGTAGGACTGCAACCACAAAGCCTCACAGGGATAATTTGTTTCTCTTATGTCAATCTTATTCATCTCCATGGAGGTTCAAGGAAAATAGGAACTATGGTTGTGATAGTCCCCGGAGGTCCCTCATGGTTGAAGTCAATTGAAAGTTGAGTTTTTTCACCCTGGAGTACTCAAGAAACTCTGATAAATGAAATTGTTGGTTGATCTTACTACATGTCCCTTGTGGTGTGTATTGACCATGAGTAGGTCAAAGTTTCAGGGCATTAGAAAAATGGTTCATTTTGGATAAACTTTTTCCTATGTAATGCCACAACATACCAGGCCTGTCATAACAAACTTCATTAAGATATCTGTCTCTTATTACACATTCATTATTCATCAAAATGTTGGAAAGAAAATTTAAAAGTAAAAGACAAAAACCCTCTTTTACCATTTTTGATAGAATGCCATTTGATTTTAGGATTTTACCAAAAAAGTTGAACCAATAATGCAATGGTGCACGAAAGTGAAACAACTGTGAGCAATAGATGCATGACATGAGCTGTGAACATGGGCATAAACAGAAAATGAAATGGATAGAAACAAGTAAAAGTACACAATTTAACAATGAAAGCCCTAAAAAGCTTGAAATGAGTACAAAACATAAAAAGGTAGAGCTCCAGATATAGTTGGTAATAACTGCCTTCTTACCTAAACGAGGATCTCAACCATGGATTAAATAGGATGCAACTAAAGTAGTGACATAAAGCTATAATATGACATAAAAAATTAAACTCGAACAAGTACGATTCTAACAAGTTTGATAACTAACTAGTTATGTAAATTATTTTAGGCTATGATTATTTTTGTGATATATTTATAAGTGTTTAAAAAAGGGCCCTTTTACTTTTAAGTATTTAACTACCCTAGTTAAATACTATTTAAATTTTGGTTATTCCCCTAATCCTGTCAAATTCTAGCCATTGTCAATATAGCCGTTACTTGGTCATAGCCGTTGGGGTTTCTGCTCTATCTATTTAACATGCTAAGCCTGATCTGTTCATTCAACTTGTCCTGACGATGAACCACACTTGTTGGTTCGAAACACGTCGAAAAATGAAATATCTTGTGATTTACGCCGAAAAATCTCTCTTAAAAGTATGATTCTCTTTAAAGAATGCCATTGTAGCAGAATCTCAAAAATTGTTTTGTACATAAAAATTGCATCAAATGTTAATTAAATTAATCAAAGAATCCAAGTATATTTCAATTATAAGAGTAGTTGTTGACTAAAATGGTGGAAATTAGCTATAGCTTTAAGGTAAAACCCAGCAGACAATGGAAACTCAACATGTATTTGAAAGACAAGTTTTAACACAAAATTTTCCTTTAAAAAAACAATAAGATGCACCATTCATCTACACCACATAGACCCCCTTTCCAGCGACATCTTCGGCAAGATGAAAAAGTAAAGTACAATAACCACATGCTGCCACATTTTCAGGATTCACTCTTTACATATATGTACAACCAATCTGGTATGGCACACTTTTATAGAAAAAATATATTTACTATAAAAACTACAGGGGAAAAAAACAAGAAAGTGCCTTCCCTCTGGAGCATAGTCTCCTGTCAAGGGGAGACATGTCTTAGTGATTTGGAGGAGAAGGATCTACAAATGCACATCGAGATGGGAAATGATGGAAGTTACAACACAATCGAGATTGGTACCATCACCTTTTAGAGGGAGTAGGGCTCCCCTCTCAGGGTTAAGGATGTGATTTTGTACCGGGCCTAAAGAAGAATCTTGTCTCCGTTGTAGTTTTGGAAGATCGTGGCTACAATGTGATCTTTAGCAAAGGAAATAAATTCTTGAGACACATGGCCATGGGATAGGTGAAGTAGATCCAGGTTCAGGTGTAGAACCTCTACAATTTAGATGTGGAGGATTGTGCTAGATTCAACACAAAAGCAGAGAAGGTGCAGAGTCGTGATGTTGGCAAACTTTGGCATAGAAGACTTGGCTATTTTCATCATGGCGCTTTGAAGATCATGCAACAAATTACCACAAGCCTCCCCGAAGGAGCACTAGAGCAACAAGACACATGCAAAGGGTGTGGCTTAGGGAAGTATATAAAAAGCACTTTCCATGATAGGGACAACATAGCACATGTAATCCTTGAAAGGATCCACTCTGATGTTTATAGACCTTTCTTGATAGCCTCCACTGCCAAGCATAAGTATTTTGTTATATTCATTGATGACTATTTGCAAAATTGTTGGATATTCTTCATGCGGAAGAAGGATGAGACTTTTTCCAAGTTATTAGAGTTCAAGGAAATGGTGGAGAAAGAAAGCAAGCAAGAAGGTGAAGGATATCAGGAGCGATAATGGAGGTGAGTACATGTCGAATGAGTTCAAAAATTTCTGCCTAAAGAAGGAATTTGATGAGAGTTGATAATACCCCACAAACCACAATAGAATGGGGTGGATGAGAGGAATAACAAAAGAATTGTGGGAGAAATATATGCGATGTTACGAGACTAAATCCTACCTCTGCACTTGTGGGATGAAGCATGCAACACAACATTCTATTTGTAGAGCATGAGTCTTCATCAAATTCTTGGTATGATCACACCAGAGGTCTATTTCCATGTCTCCAAAGAGTCAAGGAAGAAGTTGGATCCAACAACAGAGTTGAGGGTATTTTTGGGATACACATAAAATCCCCATAACTAACGTGTGTATATTCCATCCATCAGAATGACATTCTGCGACGGGATGTAAAATTTGATGAAGAAAAATCCATTCGGTGCTCTCTTGAGAGGGAGCTTCAGGGCCCACTAGAGGAGGAGCTTTTAGCTCTAAAGGGCGAGCCTCAAGATGTTGTGGAGCAGCCACACGTTGAGGAGCAGAGAGTGGAGACAACCACTCAAGAAGAATCATCCAGAGAAGGCAGGAAGAGAATCAGAGAAGTTGAGAGACTCGTGCAGGGTGCGAGGGAAAATGTGGGTGCTCCTTCAAATCAATGTAGGCAAAGAATGTCACCATATCAGTACATCGAATTCATGGCTCTTATCACTGAGCTAGTAGAGACTGAGCCATCCTCTTTCGAGGAAGCAATAGAGAAACCAATATGGGTTGATGTAATGGTGGAGGAGTACGAATCCATTCTGAAGAACAATGTTTGGGATGTGGTCCCAAGACCAACAGACAAATTAATTATGTGTTCGAGATGGATCTTCAAAATGAAGCGGGTAGAAGATGGAAGCATAGAAAAGTACAAGGCCAGATTTGTGGCGAAGGGGTACTCTCAGATGGAGGGGACTAACTATGAGGAGACCTTTGATCCTCTAGCAAGGTACTCATCCATTAGATCAATCCTTGATTTGATTGCGTAGATGAGGTGGAAGATCCACCAGATGGATGTGAAAACAACATTTTTCAATGGAGTTATTAAGGATATGGTGTTTATTGAGCACCCAGAAGGCTTCAAGACTTATGACTGAGGGTCCCATGTGTGAAGACTCAAGCGAGAGTTGTACGGTCTCAAGAAAGAACCCCGTGCTTGGTACACCAGGACCAATATCTATCTCACCGGTTTGGGGTTCACCATAAGTGAAGTGGATGCAAACCTATATCATATTTTGGTGGAAGGTAAATTTTTTATTATTGTTTTATATGTTGATGGCTTTATCCTTACTAGTGATGAGTAGCTGATTAGACCTTGCAAGGAGGAATTCCAAGAGAGTTCGAGATGAATGAAATGGGCCTCATGCACTAATTCCTTGGATTGGATGTATGGCAAGGTGACCGGGAACTATTTGTCTCTTAGGGAAAGTATGCCAATGAGATACTTCAGAGGTTCCGCATGGACAGGTGCAAACCCATGGAGACTCCTCTAGCGACCAACTGGAGGAAAGAGGATGCCACTTCAGGTGAGGAAGTGGATGCGACTGTTTACCGATAGTTGGTGGGTTCACTCATGTATCTTGTGAACACATGACCAAACATGTGTTATGAATTCAACGATCTTAGTCAAGCCATGGTTAGGCTAACCAAACTATTTTAGAAGGTAACTAAACATGTTCTACGGTACCTCAGAGGCACTACCCAGTTTGGAATTTGGTACATATGGGCAGAGGGAGTGAAGTTGTGTGGATTGACCAATGTAGATTGAGCAGGAAGTCCATCAGAATGGAAGAGTACATCAGGTGGAATCTTCAGTGTTGGGTCCACAAAAATTTCTTAGTAGAACAGGAAGTAGAGATCAATGACATTTAACTTAGTAGAAGCATAATACATGGCTGCAAGTCAAGCAACATGCGAGGCGATCTAGATGAGGAAGATACACGTTGGCTTGTTTGTTCAAATGATGGATCCTATTGTGATTTACTGTGATAATCAGAGTTATATGAAACTCTCCGAGAATCTTGTTTTTCATGATTGATCCAAGCATATTGATATCCGATATCACCATCTACGACATTGTGTTCAGAGGCAGATTATGTTGTTACAGTGAATTCGGTAGAGGAACAAGTTGCAGATATTTTGAGAAACACCTTGTCAAGAGGGAAGTTCGAGTTCCATAGATGCAAGATAGGGGTGGTTGATAATACCTTTATCGCTGAGAGGGAGTGTTGAAAATTCTACAAGAAAATCTAGTTTTAACTTTTTCTTGGTCAAAATAGATTAAAATTTGAATTTATATTTCAGTAGAATACTTAGAGATAGTTAACTAAGGTGACATGACTCTTGTCACTCAGTTAACTTAGTGAATTCAAGTTGGAGAATCTTGAGTTCAATTTTACATTATTGATTGCTAATTTGTAGCCATATATTTCAGTTAATTTGAGTTATTGTTAGTTTAACTAGTTCTAATTGTCAGAAAAACTAGTGGAGGTCAAGTTGTGGAAGTGGAAGTTCAATCACACTTGGTGATCAACCAATTAATTGATCAATCATCCCAAAATGGTTGTTGCATACAAAGAATTTGAGTTACCCTATTGAGATGGATATTCCATGGAAATGTACTATCAGTGGTAGCATATTCCCATGTATACAGGTGGTGCATGTTGTGAAAGATTGACCTAAGGCTATTACATAATTCCTTGGTGTTAAATCCATAAAAAGCAGGGGCAATTTACTAAGGAACAACACAAGGAAATGTGAGCTTGGAGACTTGAAAATTTGGCTAAGTATTGGTGAGGTTCAATTAGTCAGGAAAATGGATAGACTATACACTTGCAGGTTGTGCTCAGGCTTGAGAAAACATATGTATTCATCTCTATTATTTGATTAATGCAATACAAATAGGAAGGCTTTTTGAGTAATTGATTTCCCCTAGATAAGTCTCTGTGCATGCGTGATGTTTCCTTTTGCATGTCTATGATTTGTGTTTTAGATGGTGAATTAACTTTGTTAGAATAGTAGAGTAGCTTCGAGTCTTGTGATTTAGTAAATTTCATGAGCAATTTTGTATCTACACATTAATTTCTACATTTTTCTCTCATTACATTTCTATTTTTTCTTTTAGAGGGGATCGATAGGAGAAATCAGGGTGAGAGATGGTCTAAGGGGACAACCACCATTGGTAAACATTTTTGATGTGAGGATACTACTAAGAAAATTGGAAGATAGAATAAGGCGAATGACAGGTAGGAAAATCCAAAGGATAAGTTTCAAAGGGCATATGTGAGGGCCTAAGTATAAATTGTCTAGTGGGGAACATGGAGAAAGGGAGATGTAAGGAAGGTAGAACAACAAACAATAAGGAGGGGTAGGTGACTAGGGAGATAAGTAGGTAGAGGGAACATTATAGTGCTCACCAACCATCATGTTGAGAGGTATACCTACCTCTAATGATTTTACTTGAGAGAAGACCTGTGATGCCATATATATCAATGATCTGCATTGTATCATCGTCAAATGTGTGGTTTTCATGTTGGGAAGGAGGGGGCGAGGATATGGAGAATATTCAAGTATCTACAAGGAACTCAAGATTTTGTTCTATGGTATGTGGAAAATTCCTGTAGATTTACAATTTCATGCAATTTACTAAAGCATAGGATAAGAATCTACTTCTACTTTCAACCAGCGGAAGCCAATAGATCAATGAAAACAATATGAACAAGAAGAAGATAAATAAATGGCACATAAAAAAAGATGTATCTGGGGAAAACCACTACTCAAAACCCTTCTATATGTATTGCATATATCACAAATATGAGTGAAGATCCAAATCTTGTTCTCACTAGAACAATTCTGCATATGATCAACTCTCTTAGCTCACAAGCTAGCTCTTATCCAACACTTAGCCAATTTTGTAGCTCTCCAATCCCCTAATCTCTTGCATAATTCCTAGGATGAATAACCCATATTTAAAGGGAATCCATGCTTCCAAAACTGTGCAATCCAAACATAGGATTAATCTATGATGCATGCATGATATTTACACTCCAATAAATAATACCACTGATAGTACACTGTCCCTGCAATCTAGTCTCAACTGGGTATTTCTCATAATCAACATGCATGAGTTTCTGATGAGAGAATCTTCGGTTAACTAGAGTGACACTTGTGGATGCACTAGTGCACCAACTAACTGTTAACTCTCTATTAGTTCCACAAATATTTTGGAACTAATTTAACTGAACTTAACTAAGTAAACTGAGTGATCTAATTTCGAACGCAATTTAAACTCATACTGGACCCCCAAAACTTAGGGAGAACATATACATGACTACAGAAAGACTTCCAACTTAAAATTCCTAAGCTAATTAAGTTAATTAAACTAATTTAAATATTTACAAGTTTCTATGAAAATAGAATTTGATTTTAATCCTTAGTTTAATTCAAGGGAAAATTAAACTGTAAGTTCTTGTTTCCATTTCTCAACACTCCCTCTCAACAAGAAAGGGATTATCAACTACCCCGATATTGTCTTAGTGAAACTCGAATTTACATCTTGACAATTCCTTTGTCAAAATGTCAGCATCTTGCTCCTCCGCGGGAATGTACTCTAACAACATAATCTGCCTCAATACACAATGCTTGGATTGATCATGAAAAACTGGATTTTTAGATAGTTTGATACAACTTTGATTATCGCACTAAATCACAGTTGGATCCATATGCTTACCAAATAAACCAACCAGGATATTCCTTATCTAGATGGCCTCACATGCTGCTTGACTTTTAGCCATGTACTCTACCTCTGCCGAACTAAGTGCAATCGATCTCGTTTCCTGCTGTACAAAGAAACTATCGCTAACCCAATACTGAAGATCCCTCCTAATGTACTCTTCATATTGGATGGACTCCTTTCCAAATCTGCATCGGTGAAGCCTTGAAGCTTCACTCCCTCTGTCCATCTGTACCATAATCCATACTGAGAAGTGCCCCCGAGGTATCTCAACACATGCTTTTCCACCTTCCAATACAACTTGGTAGGCCTAACCATCGCTTGACTAAGCTAGTTAACTGCATAACACATATCCGATCGTGTGTTCACCAAGTACATGAGTGAACCCAAAAGCTTCCTATAAACAATAGCTTCCACTACTTCCTCCATTTACTTTCTAGAGGAGTCTCCATGGGTTTGCTGCTCTCCATGCGGAATCTCCTGAGTATCTCATTGGCATACTTAACATGAGACACAAACAACTCCCCATCTCTCTACCATACCTCCATGCCAAGAAAGTAATGCATGAGCCCCATGTCCTTCATCTCAAACTCTCTTGCAAGGTCCTCCTTGAAAGACTTGATCAACTGATCATCACATGCCAATATGAGATCATAAACATAAAGTGTAATGATCAACAATTTACCTTCCACCACTATGTGATACAGGTTTTCATCGACTTCACTCTTCGTGAAGCCCAACCCAGTGAAGTAGATATCTATCCTTGTGTACCAAGGGGTGCTTGCTTCATCCCATAAAATTCTCTCTTGAGCTGACACACATGTGACTCACAATCAAAGGTCTGAAAACCTTCAGGCTACTTATGTACACCTCTTCCTCAATCATGCCATTAAGGAAGATTGTCTTCACATCCATATGACATATCTTCCAACCCATTTGTGCTGATAGTGCCAATATAGATCTGATTGATGAGTACCTTGCAACAGGAGCAAATGTCTCATCATAGTCAATCCCCTTTACCTCTGAAAATCCACGAGCCAAAAATATAGCCTTATGCTTCTCCACTCTACCATCTACAACTTGCTTTAACTTGTAAAGCCAATGAGAGCTCACCACTGACTCGTCCTATGGTCTTGGGATCACATCCCAAACACTGTTATGAATTATGGAGTCATACTCCTCCACCATGACATCAACCCAAACAGGGTGTTGCACTGCTTCCTTAAAGGAAGATGGCTATGTCACAACACATTCATCCATAAGAGCCATGTATCCAGTGTACCTCTCAGGTGACCTCCTCTGCCTGCGCTGAGAAGTGGGTGCTCCCACATTATTCCATGTATCATGCAATAATTTGTCAGCCTCTTTGGTGCACTTTCTTCCCTTTCTGGAAGACTCTTCTTGAGTTGATGTATCCACTCCTGAATCCTCTGCATGTGGCTGCTTCAAATCAATATGAGGCTCCTCAATCTTAGGAGCTAAAATCTCTTCATCTGCATGTAGCTCAATCTCCCTCTCAAGGAAAACTCACATTGCCTTCTCCTTGTCGAATCTGACATCCTTGTGAACCATTGTCATCCTACTCGTTGACAAGTGCACCCGATAATTGTGACGTGTATGAGTGTACCCACAGATATCCCCAACTCTTCTGTCGCTCAAGCTTCTTCCGTGCATCTTTGGTCACATGGAAATGTACCGATGACCCAAAAATCCTAAAGTGACCAACATCTAGCCTCTTACTGAAATAATCCTCCTATGGTGTCTTCAACTCAAGTATCTGATGTGGGCTATGGTTCTGAACATAAACCATTGTGTTGCATGCCCCAACCCACAAGTGTAGTGGTAGGCCCTGATCATGCAACATCACCCTTGCTGCCCCTACTATGCTTTTGTTCTTCCTCTCGGCCACCCCATTATGCTAATTATTATGGGGTGCCTTCAACTCCCGTTTAATCCCTTCCGTTGCACAAAAGTTCTCAAATTCGTTTGAGACATACTCACCACCATACATCTTTACCCTTCTTTCCCGACTCTTTCTCCACAATGCTTTAAACTCACAAAACTTTGTGAAAGTTTGATCCTTATTATGCATGAAAGATATCCAACATTTACAAGAATAGTCATCAATGAATATAACATAATACATGTGTTTGGCCGTGGATGTTGTCGAGAATGGTCCACGCACATCTGAATGGACTCACTCTAGAATAACCTCTGCTCGACTGTCTCTTTTGTGAAAGGAAGACTTGGTGTATTTTTCAAGAGTACACCCCTTGCGTGTATCAAATTTCTCAAGCGTACCTTTGGGAATACCGATAGAGATTTGCTGCAATATCTTCAAATCCCCATGATACAAGTGGCCCTATCACCTATGCCACAACTCGCCAACGTCTCGGCTCTGCACCCTTTCTTATTTTGTGCTCAAATAACCACACTCCTCTACCTCCAACTTATAGAGATTCTTGACCCAAATCCCTATCTTCTTTACTTGACCCATGGCTATGTGTTGAAGGAACACCTTTCCTTCCGAGAAGATCACACCATAGGCTCTATCCTGAAGCATGGAAATGAATACCAAGTTCTGCTTCAGCCCAAGCACATACATAACATTCTTCAAGGTGAGTGGAGCCCCATGTTCTGTTTAAAAATTAATTGTGCCCAATACAATAATACTATACTTCACTTCGTCACCCATATCGATATGCATATGGAGATATTTCTCCTCCAGGTCATTGAATAACTCTTTGTCACTAGTCATGTGGAATGAATCTCCACTAAGTACCATGCACTTCCCATCATTGATGACACCATGCATGCAATGAGGGAAAAGTCCAATTCGAAGTGATAGGACAAAGTCTCACCCACCGCTCCTCCTGAGGACTTCTTCTTGGACTTCTTGAGTGGACAATTTGAAGCAAAATGGCCTAGCTCATGACAATGAAAGCACTTAACTTTTTTCATGTCTTTCTTCTTACCTCCATGATAAGAATCCGATTTTGAATGGGAAGATTTCCCTTTCCCCTTCTTTGACTTAATCGCTAAGGCACACTTCTCTTCATAATCAATATTT